>JAMJFZ010001074.1:1077500-2277500 GCA_026225945.1 Cricetomys ansorgei
AAGCACCAAAAATAAGGTACTTTATGACGCTTGGGAAGAGAGCAAAAGGAGGAGTGGCTATTGTGTGCCTTTGGGCACATGTGAGTGTGTGCACAGCAGAACCATCTAGAAGGGGAATGAAGCAAGATCTAGAGGGAAATGTGTCCGCTAATGTGTGCTAAATGTGTTCTACTCTGGGAATGGAGAGAGAAGACATGGGGACTTTGATTCATAAGGAGAGTGTGCTCATATTGTTGAGTGCTTGAAAATAAGCTACTCAGAGATACGGAGATCAATCTTCATCGCTGTGAGAGAGGGATATGAGAAGGTAGGGCGGTCCGTCGGCCTCATGGGAGGGATGTCATTGGTTTGTCTGGGGCTCTCTGGAGACCCAGCCGGCTCAGGTGGTGATCCCTTAGAGCAGAAAGAACTCCCTGGGGAATGGGATACCTGAAGCAACATATCCAGAAAATGCAAAAGGGCCTTTTCATCCTTGATGTTTCCAAAAATCGATTCCATTTAATTATAAAATAACCCATGCTTGCTCCCAAATCCAACGGATACAGGCAACTATAAGGAAGAAATAAGTCTCAGGCCCCATTCCGCCTTCTGGAGATGTCTGCCACAGCGCTCGGGTGTATCTGCTCTCCTGGCTCTTTTAAGATCCAAGCCAGTGCCAGCAACAGAATAAGCAGCCCCAGGCCCGCCTAGCTTGTCAGCAAAGTGTGGCTTCATTTGTATGCCATTAGGCTGTGTCACGGAAGGATCAGGATCTGTCAGAAACCTTGGGGTCAGAGGTGAAACTGAAATGGGCACAAACACCTTCTAGACAAGGCTGAGTGTTGCTTCTTTTCTAACAATGAAAGGAATACCTATTCCCCAAAACTACACTTTCCCCCTGTGAAATGTCCAGCTCTCACACAGATGGCAGATTATTCTTGGCTTTCTGGGTACACAGGGCATAGACGGGACCTCTGGGTCTTCTTCTCAAAGTCATTCCAAAGGTGCTTGGCCAGTGAGATACGGAGAGTGAGCTGGAAATGTCTGCATAGGAAACTTTCCTTTTCCTTATTCCCATTGATAACTTCTGAGCCCTTTTCAGCCAGACACTTGTCAACAAGAGATAGGGTTGGAGAGGCAGCCGCTGGCTCAGAATTGGGGCAGGTCCCGGAGCTGGCTGGCTGGCCTATATTTAAACCTATGCCTTGCTTTCTCCTTAGAAGGACAAGGGGAATCTCTGTGTGGCCAAGGACCCCTGCCAGTGTTCTCAAATAGAGTCACGCGCCTGAGCGTGACTCTATCAAAAACTGGCTAGAGCTCACATCCTGGCTTTCCTGGGTTCTGGATCAGCACGGCAGACACTGTGCCTTTTGTAAGTAACCACAAACCCATACTGCTTTCCACCTTACACAACATACTCCATAGTATCTGAAGTCTCCACAGTATGGAGAATATATTCTACAGTGGTCAGCAAAGAGGAGACACCAAGCTTTGCCTTGAGAAATTTAAGAAGCCCAGACAGATGTGAACAGATCCGATACAAATTCAGATGGGATAAAAGATAAATCAGAAATGCCAACGGTGCGTGCCTACAACTCTCTTTGGAAGCAGAGCCAGAGGCAGGAGGATCTCTACAAGTTTGGAGCCAGCCTGTTCTACACAGTGAGTTCCAAGCCAGCCAAGCCAGCCAGAGCTACATAGGGAGATTCTTCCTCTCAAAAATACAACATAAACAAAGAGCAGAGCTTGGGGCACCCTTGTAACACTAATGCTAGGAGGAAGGGGGAGGGGACAGCTTGCTGTGAGCCCTTCAATTCACAAAGTGCTTTCATATCACCATGCGTAATTGTGCGACTGTGGGGCACCTTCAACAAGATGGCCTTCCTGCCTGAAGCCAGCCACTGTATTCTCTGGTGTATTCCAGAGGGTTTTCACTACATCCACAGGATTAACCCAATCCTCCAGCTAACTCCCATTTCTTTCTTTTGGACCAAGTTTCAGACCCCTCCTATTTGAATCTGCCCTTAGTTGTTGAGTCAAGGCATAGCGCCTGTGGACCAAGTTAGAACATTCACTGAACAAACATATCCAGAGGATTGTAGATAGATACATTCTTCCCCTTCCTCAGTGAGAAGATTCTTCAAGCAGAGCTCTTTTTGCCAGGTTAACAACACCCTATGGTAGCTTTACCTTCTGCCCCTACTACTAAACAAATTGGTCAGGAGTCAGTCAACAGACCTTGTCCATATTTCCCAGTTTATATATTTCGACCGCATCTCAGTTTTGAGCCGAAAGTTCCTGTGGAACCCAACATACTCTCCCCTTCACTATGGATAATTCCTGATTCCAAGCTTGTCCTCGAAGGAGCTCAGCTTCCAATGGTCTGTGTGCCATAGACTTTAGTTCACCCTAATTACATTTTTTTCAGGATTTTTTTTTACAAGCATTTTCTGGGAGAATCTTCCTCCAGAGTCACCTGAAGATATGAGCTCCCTGCCTACCTTCCCCACAAAACCTGGTAGAATTGTCAAATGTATAGACTCTTACAAAATATTTTGGAATTTCCCGTGGTCCTCTAACCAATGAAGAAGGTCCCAAGAGGCAATTTCACAATGTCCCCAGAGAGACTGCAGTCTTTGATTGAAGAAAGTTACCTTCAGAGGGCCAAAGGAGAACCCCCAGAACTCCTCAATCGGTGACAATTCCTTCCCCGGCTCTTCTGCCACCTCTCTACTGGCTGCTGCTCACCACCTCTCTGCCACACTGGGAGGGATGAAGCGTCTACAGCCCGCCTTTCTGAAGTTCCGCTCCTTCCCCATGCCCCACTGCATGCTGGAGTTCACTGAACTTCAGAGCTCTATGGGAACCCTCAACTGGAAAGTATTTCTGGCCACTCAGTATCCATTTTGTTTCTTGGAGGCACGGGCCTGCAACTTTCTTCGGGGAACCACCTTTAACCCATAGCGTTAAATTTTGGTCAATGTGCTGTCCCTTACCTTCTTTGAGTGATGGGCCTGTGGACCAAGCCAGGCCAGTTACACAGTGAGCTGCACTGTGAATTAGATAAGGATGGGAAAAGGCATTATAGACTCCTTCCATCTAGAGTCATCCCTACTCAAAACCACTGATTAAATTCTCTCTCACACACACAAAAAAAGCTATCATGAATCCCTCTGGACTTCAGTTTTCTCATGGAGTAAACAAGTGGAAGCAGATAAATCCTTTCCCATGATGCTTTGGTTATAAACAAGAACTGACTTTAGCAAATATAAAAGGTCATGTCTGTTACAGGGCTATCTGTCGTCCTCAGAACTGAAGAGAAGACTGAGGATTCAGATGCTATGGTTTGAATTTGTTCCTCAAATGCCCTATGTTGGACTTGACTCCACATAGTAAGTGACTGTAATAATACAGATTAACCTCTAAAGCAGTGAAGCCTTCGGGAGGTGATTGGAGCTTGAGGGTTCTACTCTTAAAATATACTATTTCCTTACAGACTAACTGGCCATCGGGGTGTGGCTTTGTTATGAGGTGAGCTCTCTCTGTCATGCATACTCTGCTTCACCAAGTGAGGCCCCTCGTCATACCATGACCCAACAGGAAAGCCCTCTCCACGTGCCCGTGGGAGGTGAGTTCCCAGACTTCCTGGCCTCCGGACCGTGAGCTAAATGACTTCTGTTCTTTGCACATTACCCAGTCGCAAGCGTTCTGTCATAGCAAGATAAAATGACTCAGCTAAAATGTCTCACATTTGAAGTTAAAGGGAAGATTGGATGGTCTTCAGTTACATTCTATCAACTGAAACTGCCCTGGCTCCTGGCTTCTTTAAGACATGGTTCTGCAGCCGTCCCTAAAAGGAGGTGAGTGTCTTTATTTCTACATAGCACTCATAGTGCCTACTAAATATTAGTTGGTATAGAACAGTGGACAAATGACCCTAGATTGGATCCTGCCGTGTTTTCCACCACCCCAGCCTGAAGTGGCGTAAAAGACAGTGGGCCTGTAGATGAGGGATCTGTTGCCTGGATTCTCTTTATTCTGTGAGAACTGTTGAGATACAGCTTTTTATACCTGTGTCCTGAAGCAAGAGTCCTAAGGGGGAAAAAAAATCCCTGTCTACTTCTACGTTAGAAGTAAAGACACGGCGCCCATTTAGCGCAGCCTCCGTAGTATCGTCTAGCTTGTGTATACCCTTAATCCTCAACAGAGGGGAACACATGTATGCGTTCTCAAATCTTCATACATAGTGATATGGTTTGTATCACCTAGCAACTTGCATTTCCCCCCTCAACTTCATGATTTAGAGGTTTAGAACTATCTGGAGTTCCATAAGAAATATCCCAGTGCATACAGGAAAAAAAAGTCCTTTTTCTCCTCTAGTGAAAAATTTCAGTTTTGTTAATTTGACAGACACTGCGCTGTGAACGTGCTTACACATATCTGGTTCCTTGTTAGCATCTCAAGCTTTCTGCTCCATGACAATCTGAGGGGCACGGGCATGGTGTGTGCTCGAGGTTACGCACTGTGTGTTTCTAGAAAAGGTCAAACCGTTTTCTTCAGGAGTCAGTGTAAATAGTTTAGCAACTGGAAGCATACCTGTCCCGCCTCGGAGCAGAGGAAAGAGCCACACAAAAGTACAAGCGATGGACATGCTCCAGGGAAACGTTATTTATAAAACTAGGGAGCTGGGGGTGGGGTGTAGTTCAGTTAGTAGAGTGGCTGCCTAATGTTCTCGAAGCCCTGGTTCAACCGTTTATACCTGCAATCCCAGAAGGTGTGGAGGTGGAGGCAAGAGGTCAGGAGTTCAAGGTTATCCTTAGCTACGCAGTGAGTTCAAGGCCAAATCTGGGCTACACGAGACTGTCAAAAAACAAAGCAAAACACACAAACAAATAAACAAGCCCTCCAAAACAGGAAACTGAGCAGTAGGCCGTAGTTGTTCAAGATTGACTATATGAAAACAAAACGGCGACACGCTAATAGAAAAATAGGTAGGATATGAACGAGTGGTATACAGGGTGATGTCTTAATGGCCAACTCATACAGAAGCATCTCAGTCTCTCTAGATACCAACTCCTTCAGCTGTGTCCAGGCTAGCAGGGAGCAGCCATGCAAGTAAGATCAGAGATCAGAGCATCCTGAAGCAGGTCTGCCCACCTGGATCGAGAGGGACAAGGCCCTGTCTGTTCTCACTTGCACTGAAAAATTCCAGGATCCTTCTGGCTACCCTTAGATGTATGTTTAAAAAATAATAATAATAAAAGGTATTGGCCAGTAGTGAAGCCGTTGATAGTAAAGGCACAGAGAACCCTTGCAGACCCTCCTTCTTTGTGAAGGAGAAAAAGGTAACAAGGCATCCTTTTTTAAAGAGATTTCCAGAAGGCTTTCTGCTTAGTCAGCTGTAATGTTTCCTCAGAACACTGCTGACATCATACATTTCAAGTGAGTCTGGCCCAGCAGAGTTTACTGTTAGAGAAACATCCGTCTCCCCTGATGTGTGATCGGCAGGGAGTCTAATAGCTGCGGAATCTGTAGAAAACTCCACCTTCCCTGGATAAACCTGCTACCTGGATAGAAGCTAGGAAAGACCAGTCGTGATCTGAACCGAACTCTGAGAAGAACTGCATTTCTGCCTGTGACAGGCTGGTGGAGGAAGCCTGTGTGCTGTATTTGGCAGCTGGGAAGGTTCTGGCTATGTAGTCTCTATTCTCTGGAAGGACCCCAGCAGTAGGGGCTTTAGACAAGGGGCCACTCTCCCCTGCTAAGACTAGGTAAGTCCCGCTCTGAACTCTCCAGGATGATACGACACCTTCACAATATTGCAGATGTCAAACAGCTGCTAGCCAGGTGATGGCAGATACCACCCACTGTGTCTGATTTAACGCACCGGAAGGTTTGAAAATTGGTGACCCTCCTTCCCCCAAAGAGCTCCAAACCATGCTTCAATCCATAGATCACCACTGTACAATCATATTCTCATCCCCACCCTGACCCTTACTATCAACCTAATAAGGAACAAATTGCTCAGACCCCGTCAGTCAAAGGGCTCGGGGAGACTTGCGACTAGTCTGGGACTTCAGTGCCCTGCGTTCTCAAAGCTGGCTCCTTAAATAGCTACTCTGGTCAAAACATCCTTTATATACCACGTGTAAGACACCAATTTAATTCTCTGAAATAGGTGACAGGAGAAGAGGCTGTCACTCTGGCAGCTATCTTAACTACTGACCGACTCCCTCAGAAACTGTTTTCCCTAAAGCTCACAGGACTCGTGTGTCTCAGCTCTCATCAGAGCATAGAGACCAATGGTGTCCGTGTGCCAGTACTAACACACACTGCTTTCCATCCTTGCCTTGCTCCAAATGAGAGTCCCACGAGTAGCACCAGCATTGTCACTCTCTAATGTGTAAAAATATTCTTAAAGTGTAGCCGTTTTCCGATGCTGGGATCTAAGCTTTGAAGCCTTTGAAACTGTTACTTTTCACTGGCAACTTGACTCTACCGCCCTGTTCCTCTTTCTCCCTGCTGTTAGCTGTTACTGAGAAAGATTCTTAACTTGTAACTTTTTAAAACCTCCTTTAGCTCTAAAAGGTTGGGAAAGAAAGGAAAGGAGGGAAGACTTCTTCACAGCCCTTTCTGGCTGTCTTAATCTGCCTAAACCTGGGGAATTGGACTCTCACCTAACATCTTCTATCCCAATACTAACTCTTTTCCTAGTTATCTCAGTAACTCTCCTCTGAGGCTTCCCAGCAACTGTCTGTCTTCTGTCTTCTTCTCTGGAACTAACTGTCTTTATCTGAGCCTTGTTTCTGCCTGCCTTCCTGTCACCAGCTTCTGGAGCTCACTGTCTCCCTTAGCACCAACTGACTTTTCCAACTGAACACAATGTCTTAAATAGCTACCCACAAGCTGTTCCCAGAAGTCCAAGTGGCGTGTAACCATAAGGAAGGCTGCACAGCACAAAAAACTTCTTGGCAAAGTGTCTCGCTACACTAATGCTTCCAAACAAGTCCTTTTCCATGACCGGTGTGACTGCTGTATCTGCCAGAAGCCCTGGATTCTGTGGTAGGATGTTCCAGACCCAGCAATGGTCTATGTTCTTAGGGGTATATGGTAATCCACATTCTGCCAGGGCTACTGAGCACTTGTACTGACCGTCAGGGCAGTGCACACCTGTGTACGTACAGCTACACTCTTCCCAGAACTGAGCAATACTTAGCCCGTTCCCTGCTTCTTTCTTAATTTGCCACTTGTACTATTACCATGCTGCTCAAGCTCCCTGTTTCACAAACTTTCATGAAAACAACTCCTTCAGCCTCTGTCTGGGCCCTTTTTTTTCCAGTAAGAAATGATAGACATCATAGGGTCAAGACACTAAATAGTTACCTCCATTCTCTTTCTCAGTCCTCAACCTACCCAGAAGCCATCACAGAATCCCTCGTGCAGATCTCTGGTCTGTAGCAGGCATTACTAGTCAATCAGGCACTGAATGGATATAAGATGGTATCTTTCTCAAAAAAGCATGTTATAACAGGGCCCCAGACCTTAGTAGGTCCTGAGACCTTAGCACAACTGACTCCATGATGGAAGTGCCATTCAGGCTGTAAGACTCAGCACACAGACAGCACCACCTGCCAAAACTAAAACAAAGGCCTAATCCATCAAAGTTGATATAGTTCTGGGAAAGTCCCAAAATATACTAACCTTGCTTTTAGCTTCTGTAGTTCTGCTTCTGACTATCTGTTCTTTTTAGCTGAAGGATGTCAATCCAGAACATGATTTTTGTGCTTAAAAGTATCCTGAGAAAGGCTTGGGGCTGCACTGTGATCCCAAACACCCAGTGTAGTTGCCAGCCAGCTAATCAAGACTTTCTATTGGCTTAAATCTGTGTCTGAACAGTCCTCTCTGGTGAATACCCCACAGCACATGTAAGACAACTAATACCCATCAATTGGAATTTACCCATTGAAATAGTACAGCCACATGCCTATAATCTCAGTACTCGGGAGGCTGAGGCAGAGAGAGATCACAATGAGTTTAAAGCCAGGCTGGGCTATACAGCAAGCTCTGTATCAAAACTGTGAGTAAATAAATAAATAGACTAGCTTGATATTCTTAATTGTGCTACTTAAGCTTTCTGTCTTTGTGAAAAGAACTTGAAAGAAACAGTTGGAAGGGGAACACATTCTGGCTCAGCACTACAGAGGTTTCAGTCCATGGTTGGCACTGGGCCTGAGGTGAGGCTGGACCTCACAGGAGAGGACAGATGGCAGAACAAAGGTGTGCAGTTGGAAGTGGACAAAAATCAGGGGAAGAGGGAAGGGACAGAGGACAAGAGATGTCTTTCTAAGGTACGTTCCAAGGCCTACTTCCTCCAGCTAATGCTATCATACAATGAATCTACCAAAGAATGAATGCACTCATCAGTTCAGAGCCTTCATGATCAAACCACTTCCCAAAATCCCATTCATTACAACCGAATTCCCAGAACGTGAGTGAGATGTCTGCCCTTGAGTAACAAGGGCAAGTAACAAGTAACAAGGCATACATCATACAGTTTGGGGGAGAAGGTTGCCGTCATAGTCAGGGGAGGATTAGCAGAAGAGGTAGCATTTACACAAAAATAGTAAAATAGCACACCAGGGAGGAGGAAACAGGATGGTCAAGGCAGGTGGGCAGGACGGTCCATGGCGTGTTGGGGAATGTATAGCTGTACTCCTACTGTGGCTGCTCACCAAGGAGACAAGGAGGCGTATTCATTGGTACAAACCCTGCCAGACCTCAGCAGAGGGAAGCACCATCCTGACCAGCTCCACACTGGACAGTGGAACCCTGAGCGTCTGAGCTCAGGTGTTTTATTGATTAGGATCTCCTCGGGTGTTCTACTGAAAACACTTGCAGATCATGTGCAATCAGACATCCCCCACATAAACACGACACCTGCAGACAATACAACACGCCAAGACCTAGGCAGCCCCTCATTCGACAGAGCACAAAACAGTTATTTTATACGTAACTAAAAATGAACTTCTACAGCAGGAATATCTCTCTGGTGCTCAGCGTGTAGTGTCAAAAGGGAGGTGGAAAATGCTGCCTGGGAAAGCTTCGCAGGGCACGAGGAGATGGAATGTCAGTTAGAAAATAAGCAGGCAACCGCTGACATTTTCCTAGAAGGATAGGGGTCAGACCAGATCTGAGTTTTAGAAAATTAGTTTCATTATCACAGTGGATGGAGATTATAAAGACATGTGATCTGAGCCAAGCAACTCAATCTAGATTAAATTACCTTGTTGACAGATTCACAGGGCTGACAAGTTTCAATTCATATTTATGGGATTAATGAATGGGTGAATTAATTACCTAACAAATTAATGATGGTAGAGCTGCCTCCCACCTCCAACTAAAGCGTTTGCTTTTATCTGTGCACTGGACTTGGCCATAGACTTTGGTTGAAGGAAGCGCTCTGTACCCTTAGAAGGGAAGCCTGATATCTGTGGCTTAGGTGGGAGGTGACGTAGCTATTCTGAGAGAAGGGAGGCAGACGGCAGTTTGCAGTTTCTGAAGCACAGAGAGAAGATGCTGAGCAACAGTGCGTGAATCTGGATTTTCAATTTTTTTTTAAAGAACAGAAAAACATAAGCAAGAGTGTCCAACGATGGCTTTCCGAATCTGTCTCAAAATCGTTTGCAGTTAAACGTAACTTTTTTTCTTTCATCTTCGTTTTTAATCATCCAGGTGTGATGGTGAACGACGGAAATCCCAGCATATAGAAGACAAAGACGGGGGTGAGGGGTGGGTGGGTGGGGTGGGTCAGCTGCCATCCGTCCAGTTGGATTCCATCATATTTGGCTCCAAATTCTAGAGTCTGCCTCTTCAGCCGTTTCTCCCTCCACCTCCTCTAACCATCTGTCTCTCCTCATGTACGCAGTAAGTCTCCTTTCTCTGGTTTTAGGAACCTGCTACACCCTCTGGGGCCCCCACTACGTGGGCAACTCTCTAATTACCAAGACACTTACTCCTCTCCCTCTCTTGGAAGTCTCACAGCTTCTCTACGCCTCCTGGGCTTCTCCCTTGCCTCTCAGCTCCTGTTTGGAGCTTATAGAAACTCCCTCCAGTGGAATTCATCTTGCGACCCTTCCTCTCCTCCTCCGGACTCAAATTTTAAAGCCTCCCCCTGTTTACTTCAAACAGGTTGGCCTTAGTGCAGCTCGATGGCCAAAAATGTCATGCTTGATTTTCCATGGTAGCAGCCTCTGCACTGCACAAATGATCCAAAATGTTCTTATGTCTAAACTTGCTCTCTCTTCCTCTGTCTCTTTCTAGCTACCCCTAAACTGGTCACTTTCCTGCCTTTGGGGCTGGAAACGGCCATTATGGCATTAGAGAAGTCTGGGGGTGTGGCTTAGTCACTGTTCCACCTCAAGGGGCTGGGAATGGCCATTAGGGCTTTCAGAGGGGTCTGGTGGGGCCAGGGAGGAGGGAGCCTTGCTGCTTGTGGGCCTGCAAGGGCCTACAACCCAGTTCAGCTCTACCTATTCTTATCCAATTCTGTCCCCACCTCCCCCTGAGTCTTACCCAACCTGCTCCTATACTAGAATTCATTTTCAGTCAACATTTTGAAGATCTTACTCAGCAGGCAACCCAGTTAGCTGGCCTTGAATCATACACCCATGAAAGAGTTGGAAAGGCCCTGGGCCCATGCCTGAGTCACCCACTTTCCAGACCCTGTCCTAACTACCTGAAGGACCTAGTCTCTCTCCATTTCTAAGGCAAGCTGATGAAGGAACCTGACAGATTCCCGCACCCCTCCTGGATCTCCGGCATCTGCCTGTGCCAAGTCATCGTGTCTGTTTCCCCTCCCCCACTCCTGCTGGGCTGTGCAAGGCCAATGACAGGGGAGGGTGGCAGAGCAGCTCTGGAGGTGGGGGCCTACAGTGACTGCGTAGAAACGTCTTTGCAAAGCATATGTGACCATGAAGATGGCCTAAGGGCCTAGGATCTGGTGTGGTCTCTGATGACAGCACAGAGGTCAGCTGGCTGTTATAAAGCACGTGTGGTATCTCCCCTAAGGGTGGGTTCTATGAACTGAGAGCTAAAGATAAAGGGCTAGGAAGGGATTGTCTGGGACAGACATTCGGGGGATTTGGGTGGGGTCTGGCTCCACTGATAGCACAGGTCACCAGGTCTTTACCCACTCCCAGCTTTCTGGGTGGGAAGTAGGTATTTCTTGCTTTGAAGAGGCACCTCTCCATGATTAACCTTCTTGGTTTTCCCAGCGATCTAAGTACACAGGACCTTTGTGCCCCCAACAGGCAGCTTGTACAAGGAAGAGTTTATTTGACCTTGTGGTTCCAGAGCAGGAATCTATACTGGCAAGGGAGCATGGCGAGCAGGCTGCCAGAGCTGAAAGATCAGATCTCCAACTACAAACGCAAAGCATGGAGACTGAACTGGAAGTAGGGGGAAGTTAGAAACTTAAACCCCAGCCCAGCAATGTACTTCCTCCAGCAAGCTCCACCTCCTAAGGGTTCTACGACCTCCCCCAAACAGTGCCACCAACCAGGACCACGTGTCCACAGGCCTACAGGGGTCATTTCACACTCGAACCGCCACATACCCTGGTAGCCTGAGCTCCTTTCACTAGACTTCACTTCTCAAAGGTTCCGATTCCTCACCCTTCTCAAGTTTCTTCTTCTTCTCTCCTCTCCTTTCTTCCTTTGTCCTCACTACTCCTCTTGTTTCTTCCCCCACGGACCCCAGTCGGGGTGATCCAGTTCTAAACTATGTCGAAAGACAGCAAGATCTGAGTGCAGAGCCCTTATGCCTGAGATTAGTGCCCTTGTTAAAAGTGACCCCTAAGAGATCCTTCTGCTCTTTGTGTGATGATATAAGACAATGCCGATGACCACTGACAAACCAGGAAGCAGGTGGCCCTGTTCTGTTTTCAGTACTGGGGTGGACCTAGGGCCTCACACAGGTTAGGCAGTCATTCTTCCGCTGAGTCCTCTGTTTATTTTGAGACAGTCTCACTAAGTGAATTAGGCTGGTCTTGAATTCACTCTAGAGCACAGGCCAGCATCAAGCTTGCAATCCTTTTGCCTCGGCCTCAAGAGTGACTAGGATGACAGGCCTGGACCACCAGACCCAGTTCTGATCTTGGGTCTACACTTCAATCTTGAACTGCTGAGCTTCCAAAACTAAGAAGTGAATCTCTGTTGCTCGAGCTGCCCAGTATCTAGAGGTCTTCTGTTACAGTAGCTGAGCCAATTAGAACACCAAGGGACCTCTACTGCCAGATGTTCCTTCATGTCCCCTCTGGTTCCCTCCCAAAGGAGAAAGGACGCTGCACCAAAAAGCCATCACTACTCAGCACAGAAAGGGAAGGGTGTTGATCAGTGGGTCTCGTGCCTGGAGTTCCCAAAATGGTGGTACATAGTCCTGGGGACCAAAAACACAGGGTTGCCATTCTGTTATTTTCCAGGAATGGAAACAAGCACTATTCACTAGAATCATCAACAACAACAATTCAGTTACAGAAAGCAAGAAAAGTCACCTCTAAGACATGGGACAGTTATTTAAAATGACTACGTGTTGCTTTTGCATAAAACTTACTATGCTAGACTTAAGCATTGCATTTCGTGTGAGACCATGGCCACTGACCAGCGCAGAGGCCTGGGTTAGAGAGCCAGCTGGGTGAAGAGTCAGCAAGTTCTCAGACTGAGGGACGGTCCCTGCTAATCCTCCTAACCATAAGGCCCTGGAGTCCAGGCGACTGTAAGAGAAGCTGACAGCTTGAAAGGGGAGGGACCATTGCTGTCTTCTGACACAGAATCTGGAATTCACTTTTCTATAGACAAGTCAAAAATGGTGGCTTGCTGCAGCTGGAACCCTGTCAGGAATAGTCAGATGCTTTAGGCAAAGCTGCAGGTTAAATAACCCGAATATAGAATCTAACCATTATGTCACTGCTTCTGTATGGAGTGAAATGGAGTATCCAAACAAAGGACCGGACATGAATCTTAGAAAATCATCCAATCAGAACCAAGAGGCAGAATGTATTCTTTTTGGCTTCCCTGTTTCTCTAGAGTCAATGTGAGGTGTTCTTTCTCATCCCTAGTCTCCAAATGAAAAACATTAGTGTTTCTTGGGTGTCATTTCCTTAAGGGGCTTCGAGCCCTTCCTGAGTGTGTGTCCTGGCCTCTGTGGGCCAGTTGCCTGGATAATGGAAAGGTTCCATCGGGTACTAGAGGCCCTGTGTTTCAGTCCTGAATCTGCCATGTGTTACACTGAATCCTTTGAGCATGGTTCAGGCCAGATGCTATTCCTGTTAGCACCTTCCATTCTATGAGTTATGGTCTGTATATACTTATTTATTTTGTTTTTCAGGTCATACATGGTGACAGGATCTTTCCATCGCTCTCTTTCCTGGTTTAAAAAAAAAAAGAAGTCAGTGAAAGCAGTCCAGTCGTTTTCCTAAATGCTTTATTTTTATGACTTTCCACCAAAGAGCATTGCTTTCCTTAGTTGGCCTGTGTGTTGGGGACACAGATTTGGCTATGCCATCCAGAAATAGTCTTGATGACAGGCAGCAGGGGAGGCAGGAGCCAGAGCTTTAGTGTCTCACAGTTTACAGTTCCCACTGGGATTTTGATTTGACGGACTCGTCTCACCTTAATAAATTCCCGAGGCTTCTTTTCCCTTGAACTTCTTCTTGAGTCCTTGTTCCAAAAAAGTCCAAAGACTGCCGTAAGAATCGGCCATCTCCCTGCCTGGAGGTAAAAGGCTGCAGGGTGTCACTGCGAAAGGAAACCTCTCTATTGGATGTTCTCTGTGGTTCCAAGTCCAGAGAGCTGTGCCTCTGCCTTGGCAAAGGGACTCATCGTTTGAAAAGTTATTTCTAGTCCAGCACAGCTGTTCACAACTCAGGTTCAGCAAATGCCGCCACTTCTGCAGACTCAGCTCCGGTACGGGCAGAGAAACCGTGGTGACCCCAAGTGCGTGACTTCCATGAGTAAACAGGGTGACCGCCTGTCCAAGGTCTTAGAGAAGCCACCCCTTGGGCGTTCCATTACACCTGTTCTTCTCCTCTGCTATAGTGAAGGCTCTGAGAAGCAAGAACCCAGAGAGCCTCCTAGCCCTAGGTTCCTGCTCTGGAGTTTCCCTGGAGAAATCAGATTCTTATCATCATACCAGCAAGAGAAACTGTCCTTTGATGGGTGCTTACGTGGCAGGAGGTATACTCAATACTCTCAAAAACTACCATGTTCATTTAAGAGACGAGAAAGGGTCTTCCATAGATTTCATGACCAGGAAATAACAGAACTAGAACCTAAACCCAGATCCACCTGGATGCAAGGCTCTCCTTATTCCAATATGGGGTATGGACCAAAATATGATACGTCTATACATGCTGCAGTGATGGTGTAGATGTGGGGTCCCTAATTGCCTGGCTCCTTCTGCCTACTGTTCTTCAGTAGCGGCGAGACAACAGTCCCCAGGCCCAGCCCATCTCCTTCCTGTATGGCAGCAGGACTTCTCCCCTGTCCCTGTAGACACGTAAGCAGGAGGCAGGGAGTTGCGATGGGCACAGCTCAACTACCGTTTACATGTCCCTTGTCTCTCTTTGCTGTCCTTGGTCAGCCACGAAACGGAGTCCCTGGCCTTTAAGGTCAGCCAAAGATACTGACGCTTTTAATGTCATAGTGAACGACATTAAATGACCTGTGACCTCTGACTGACCTCAGGTCACCTCCCCACCCTTGTCCAGATGCTTCTTCATGGCCTTCAATGTCCATACTAACCCAGGTCTCCCTCCATCCAGAGGAGCAAGGCCAGCAAGAACACTGCCTTCTGGGTTCTGTTACTGTTTCTTTTTTTTTTTTAATGTGGTGGGGGGTGTTGACAAGATGCAGATTTTCCCACCCCTTCCCTGGGAGGCACACCATTGGTCCCGTCTCCCCACGTAGAGAGCGTAGAGAGGGCGGCATCAGAAAGTTTTGCCTGACTCTCTTTTGGCGCTGCCGGTGCAATTTTATTCATTCTGTTTCAGTTCTTAGGACATAGTTGTAAAAACAGCTCTTCTCGAAGCAGAAGTGAAACATCTTTATTGTTGGAAACCCAAAACTTTAAGCAGAATTAAGTCTTCACGCGCCAGAGCTGCTCGTAATAACTGATGCAAAAGGCAAGCGAGCCAGTCAGTGCGCCAAGGGCTTCTTTCTCAGATAAGGAGGTACATTTTCTCCCAGGGAGCCATCGTTCCTTGTGATTTGCTATCCATGTCTATGTACCCTTTAACATTTTATCCATCTCATCGCTCACTGTTTCTCCTCTCCTCCACCCCTCCTCCACCCCGCCTCCACCTCAAACAGACTGTAGCTGACCAGGTTCTCGTCTTCCCAGGAACTCTGTAGAGAAGACACAAAGCTGAACTTCCCCTCTCGCCTTTGGGAGCCAAGGCCCGAGTTCTAAGAAGAGGATTCTTTCATTAGTTTTTAAGTGTGCGAAGAAGCAGTTTCCCCCAACTCCAGAGACATCCTGTTTGTCTGGCAGGAGGTAATGGGAGAGGTGACAGGGAGGGGAGGTGGATTTGTGGGTTCTAGGAGCAGAGAGTCAGCCCTGATTACTGGGAGAGTGATTTGGGCACACACACACAGCAGGGCACTTAGCAGACAGGCTTGGGGTGGCTGGGCCTGAGGGGTCAGGCGAGGCTTCCACAAAGATAAATTATGTTGGCAGGGGAGCCAGGTGGGCTTCCTGCAGAGGCCTTGGCTGGGCGCTGGCACTGACAACCTCCAGGAGCCCAGGGACACTGAAGGGGACACATTTTTCATTTTCAGTGTTTTGCTTTTTCCCCTGCCAGCAGGAAGAAATAAGAGCTTGGCAGTAGAAATTAAGTTGTTATAGGAAAGTGAAGAGACTCTTAAACCTCGTGTTTGTGGGCTGGGATTTACGGCCTCTCCCACCAGCCCCTGCACCCCTTGTGTCAATCCAGCGAGGAGGGAACGGCTTGGTTCACACTTTATGTCTGGACCTTCTGTCCTGGGCAAGAGAATACATACCGGGCTGTGACCACAAATGTCTTCATTGTGCGTGCCCACCCCCTACCCCCCCATTTCAATAACCACTCAACAAAAAGTCTTAAATGGAAAGCATTTGGTAAACAGTGCTCAGTTTTTCCAGGACCTTCAGCTTCAGAGAGATCCTGCACGTCATCTCCGGGAAAGTTTATGGCGCTGGAGAGGCTGAGAAACAGAATCCTTAAGAACAGCTCTAATTAACATCGTGGACGGTTCTGGGCCGGCCTGGGTGTTCTGACGGACAGACAGTCCACCTTAGTTTTTTAAAGAACTCCTAATCTTGGAAATGCCTCCACTGAGGGAGAGGCTGTTTCAGAGAAAGGAGGAGGAGCGGAGATGTGACCAATACTGAAAATACACTAAAAATTCTGATTAAAGTACCAGATCTGGTTCCACAGAGGCTTCTTAGGAACAGTCAAACTGCTGAAAATAACATGGGAAAAAGTGATTACACACTGGCTCTCATGTGCATCATTTAAGGAACACGATGTGGCCTGTTTCCTTCTCTCCACATATGGCTACTGATGCAGGAAAAGTCTATTTTGATGGTGGAGCGGCCTTCAGCAGGTGGGACACTCTGAGAGAAGACAAACGGGCCGCGTAGGTTTCTTGCTGCTCACCGAGTCTCTTTCTGGAAGTTCTCAACAGGACATAAACGCACACACAATGCTAACAGTGGGTTGCTAGTGGTCTCCTTCAAGTCGAAAAGGCACTTTTTAAAAATACATTTCCCTTATGTCTACTCTTCTCCACATTCTCCGCTCTGACACTCGAGTGCCCTTCACATGTAACATCCAAACCCAAGCCTGGCACGCCCTCGTGAAGCTGTTTCTCCGGGATCTGAGGGGAAGCTCCAAGTGCCTCCGCCCTCTTGAAACAAGTAGGCAGGGGATGAGATGGTCAAAAACAATCAGTGCTACGTCGTTAGTGCGTCTCCACAAGCCGATGTAATTACTTTGAAGTTGTCCTTGCTTGGGTCTCTTTGTTAGGATGCTGGGGTTCTTCAGAACCTTCCAGAAAAGGCATTGGTTGCTATGATTTACCACTCACTCTGGAGTTTCCAACCACTTCTGGATGTTTCTCATCCTTTCGTGGGCTCTTCTTGCTCACCCAGATACTTCGATGGTAGAGATACCAGGATACTCAGGATTCCATCCACGTACCAATTTTTTTCTCACCGGGTACTGTGTACCCCAAAGACTTGAGTTAACCCTATCCAGATACTTCTTACATCCCAAGCTCTCGCCCGGCCTCCTCCATGAGTTTACTTGTGTACACTGCCGCATAGATCCCCACTGCTTTCCAGTCTAGGCCTTAAGCCTTGGCATCTCCTCGATGTCTCTTCTTTTCCCATCTCTGTCCTAGAATTGGTTTCTCCCACCCCTCCCTCCAATGCCACCAATTTATTCCTGCCAACTCCATTTCTTGTCCAGACTTCAACAACATCTCCTCACTGATATACCCCCCTCCCCCAATAAGACCATGAGGGTCTTTCTAGAGCACCAATAGAAGTTTATCACTCTTTGGCTAAAAACTTTGTCAACCGCCCTCACAGCCTTCAGAAGAAATTTTACACTTGGTTCAGGCCGACAAGGCCTTTGTGATGGGGACCCCACTCCCCTTCCAGAATTGTCTCTTCACCTTCAGTGCCCTGACTGCTTTCATTTTCTGTTATTCTACACAGACTGCCCTCCGCCTCTCCTCTCCTCCCTTCTGGATCTACTAAGCTTTCTTCCGTCTGTGACGTCACCTTCTCTGCCTTCCCTCTTTGCATAAGAGCCCCTTGGGGTGCTGGCTCTTCCCCCATCACAGTACTTCATGTGCTCAGTTGCAATGGCAGCTTTGCTCACTGGCATTCTCTGGAGAACCATAAAATGCCTGGCAGGAGACATGTTAGTCAAGGTGTCTCCAGGGATTACATCATTATGGATGCTCGAAACTATTTGAAGAAGGGGTGAATGAGGATGCCTCATAGACCTGGCTTTTTCTGTTTGTTTCCTGATTATAAATTTGCAACAGGAAGAGGCCAATTTGTCCAGCTGAAGTCAATTCCCATTCTTGTCTGATGTGCTGAGCAGGGCGTGAGAGTCAGGATGGGGTTTCTTAGAAAGGCGGGGGTACACTTACTAGAATTCCACTTGAAAGGATAAAGAATACATTTTACTTTCAAAAAGCATGGGTTGTGTAATATTCACACATCCATACAACTCCAGTTATGTCACCCTAAAGAGATAAAACTTCCCTTAACACCCAAAGCAAAAGTTACACAGTCATTTCTCGGTCAGTATTCACTGCGCATCAGTCCGTCCCCGTGTTATGAAGTGTCTGCTGTGTACACTGCCCAGTGCCAGGTAGATAGCAGGAAATGATGAAGACCTCTGCTTTCATGATGCTTACTTTAAAAGATACACAAATGTATCCTTTTCAGTTATAAAACTCAACGTGGAAAGAGTAATGCAGTGAGAAAGGACAACTAGCATGGAATATAATCCAGATTTGGGGGGAGGTCCAGGAAGGCAGCCTGGAAAAAAAATTATATTAAAGCTAAGACCTGGCTGGGAGGGAGAGGGAAAGGAGAGAGAGGAAGAGGAGGAGGAGGAGGAAGGAGAGAGAGGAAGAGGAGGGGGAGGAGGAAGGGGAGGAGGAGGAAGAGAAGGAGGAGGAAGGGGAGAAAGAGGAAGGGGAAGAAGAGGGAGGGAAGAAAGAGAAAGGGGAGAAAGAGGGAGGTAAGAAAGAGAAGAAAAGAGAGGGGAGAGAGAGAGGAGAGAGAGAAAGAAGCAGGGTGGGGGTAGAAGGGAGGAAGCCAAGGCTACACCAACGGCTCTCACTCCTCGTCTGCTTTCACTCCTTGGCTCAGTGATCGTATATTCTTTACTCCTTTGTGCACTCTGTCCCAGTGACCCTGGACTCCTCCCTATTTCTCAAATATGCCAGACAAGCTCTACTTTCACCTTCTTGAACAGCACTGCTCATTGTCAGCTATCAAAAGGCCAACCCTTTAACCTCAAGTCTGTCCAAACGCCTTCATCAACATGACGACTGTCATGTCTACCATCCTAACGTGTCTCGCCCAGCTGTCCTAGCTCTCTCTTTTCTAGCCTTCTTTCTCTTCCCAGCACTGACCACTTTCTCCTATACTATGTAAAGTGTTTATTTATTATGTTCATTATTAATTGTCTCCCCCTGCTGGAATGTCAGTCCCACGAGGCCAGAGAGTGTTCACGTGTTCATGGCAGTATCCTCAGCACCGAGATCAGGATCTGGGACCCTAGAGGCACTCAGCGAACACTTGTTAGAAGAATGAATGCGTTCTTTAAGTTTTCCACCGTAAGAAACTTCTTTATACACAAGGGCTGACTCAGCATCTTCACTGAGATGTGGAATTGACAAATTTGCATATGTTAAAAGGCAAACATTACCAGGAACAAATGACACGTAGAGCTTTAGACTTCTGATCTGAGCTCACAAGCATGGGGAATGGATGCAGGCAATATAGTCACCTGAGGGCGTGTCCTTCCGAGAACTCCATCTGCCTTCTCGCCTCCACGCAGTCCTCGTTATAACCCAATATTTCAAATCCGCATAACGGAAGAGAAATGAGAAGTACAAAAAAGATTGGAGATTCATAAATTACCCAACATCTCCGGTGATTTTGATTTGGCTCATTGACATCTAGAAGAAGCACAGACACACACTCTACGTTCATAGTGAGAGGGAGGGTAAGGAATAGTAGGAGAGCCAAGCAAAAAGCTGGGATGAGGGCTGCCCCTAGGAGTTAACATGCAGGCACTTGAAGATGGGAAGAGAGCCACCACCAGGAAAAAAAAAAAAAAAAAAACAGATCACCTGTGTTGAGAGCCATCAGGAGACATATGTCTCATTTTTGTTTAAGCTGGACTCCCAGGCCAAGTGTGCTGGCACCTGGGAGGAACAGCTGTTCCAGTAATCCTGGAAGTGTGGCTGGATGAGAAAGTCAAGTATGTGGTAAGTGAGCTGTCCTACTTAGCCTCTTTTTTTTTTTAACCTGTCACTTCCATACAGCTCTTTATATTGATGATCTTCTGCAACATTAAGAACAGCTAGAGGGAGGCAGGCCTGTTATTTCATTAAGTAATGAGCTCCTGTGAATGAATAATCCTCAAAAAGAAATCACTATTTGTTTTACAGCACAGAGTTGGTTCGCCTTGGTCAAGAAGAACCGAGCAGGCAAGGCACTGGGCAGAGAGCGGGGATTTAACGGTGTCTGGTTCCCTCTCGCCAGCGTGTGCTCTTGTCTTGCCTAACGCCACTCCAGTCTCCGCTGAGATGACTATTTTCCATGTTTGTCTCTTCCACAGCGTATCTGTATTTCTTCTTGTTTGGCCCCAGATGTCGGATTGGCTTGCATTGCTTCAAGCTGAATCATTTGATTTCCTGTCCATGTTCCTAACCTTTCCAGAGCCTCTTGTATCATTTCTCAGTCATTCCTGCTGTTTACAATACTTCTCAACTTAACACCATCTGCGAAGCTCATTAGCAAAATGTTGAGTCCTTCCCTCTGTGATCACAGGACATACTGAACACAAGGCCTGACAACAATTCCTTCTCCTCCATCTGAGGCACACCACCTCTCTGACTGCTCTCTGGTATTACCTTTTTATATGATCATATTCTCAGTGCACATATATTTTTATGCTCCCAGCCTGGATAAATCTAAATATGTGAAGTGCAGATTAATGACTCTTTTTTTTTTTTTCCCAAGACAGGGTTTCTCTGTTGTAGCTCTGGCTGTCCTGGAACTCACTCAGTAGACCAGGCTGGCCTTGAACTCACAGAGGTCTGCCTGCCTCTACCTCCCGAGTGCTGAGATTAAAGGCGTGCGCCACCAACACCCGGCTAGATTAATGACTGGATTAATGATTTTTTAGGTGAGTTAGAAGGAGGTGTCCTAGGATGTGCAAGACCTTGGATTTGAACCCAACACCGCTGAAAGGAAGAAACTGAGTTAGTATGCCCCTTAAAATAGTTAGCTTGCAAAAAAGAAAAATATTACCCTACGTTTTGAGGTTGGATTCAGCCTTGGACATAGGTGCTTCACATCCCTTAGTCAGGCTGTAAGAAACTGTGTCTTGGTAAACCTTCAAGAATATGATTCAAATATTTCATGTTAACAGTGAGAATCTGAGGAAGCCCCTGGGTCTCGTGATTCACTGGCTCGTGGCTTCAACTTTCCCACTCTTTTTTTTTTTCTGATATTATGAATAATATGTTTTCATGTTTTCAAGTCTTATTCTTCTTTTCTCAAAAACCCCAGAGGCTGATGCAATGGTGTATACCTATCATTCAGCAGTTGGGAAAGCAAGCCAGGCAGATGGTGAGTTTGAAGCCAGCCTGGGCTACAGAGTGAGCCCTTGTCTCAAACCCAACAAAACATCTAAAACTCCTTCGGTCTCCTTTGTCCTGAACACCAATGCTGTACCACAACCAAGAGTAGTCTCACTGCTCCGAGGGCTTCTCTATCCAGCAAAGAGGGCGAAGAGAGACACCCCTGTGCACTTGCTGCAGCTGGACCTACAATAAACATTATCCCTTTAGTTCCTCACTGGAACCCCACCTAACTCTGGCAGAGCAAGAGTCCAGAGGCTAAGTGATCTGCCTTCGATGCAGAAACTGTGTATGGACAGTCTCTCAAACTCACCACCACTGAAGATGGTCGATTCCTAAAGAGAAAGCCTTTGTTTGGGCTGCTGGTTTCAGAGGTTTCCATCCATGAACTCTGGTTGCTTTTTGCACTTGGCTGTGGAGCATGCCACACAGACACATCACACTGAGAGCACGCAGCAGGCAGGAAGCATATAGGAGCTGAAGTCTCACAATCCCCTTTGAGGGAGTGTAAGAGTGTGTACTTAAGACCTCCCAGTAGGCAGCACCCTTAAAGTTTCCACTGATTCCCAACAGAACCAATCCAAAGTCACACCTTGAACACACTCACTACCAAAATGCAGCAGTAACTTAACAATCGAAACTCGAAGAACAGATATGTGGGGGAAAAAAACAAAACATTCAATCTTGTTAGTTATTGATACTATATATTAAATAATTACAATAGTGCTTTTTACCAAGTTAGTAAAAAATAATAATGTTTGAAGCTGATAGGATTTAAAAAATCGCCAATCTGGCACATTAAACTAAACCTTGCTCTTAAACTCCAAATCTATTGTCTTTCCCCATCGCATTCTTCCTCAGCTCCTAACCACGATGAAATCATCTGAGTAATCCCCTGATGACCTGATTTCATCCTCTGCTTTTTATCAGATGGATTTCTCCCACCTAGACAGTCTGTGCTTCCACCAACACAACACAACCAAGACGCCCGGGTATTCTGCACCCGGCTTCTCCCTACAGCAGGCAGCCCCTCCGTTTCTTCACAGCCTCTGCCGTGTCCTGGTTCTGCTCTCTAACACTCCACCAAGGCTTGCAGGGTCCTCTGCGTCTCCCTCAGCAGCCCATCAGCATCTGGGTTCCGACAGTTCTTCGTGAGGCAGGGCGTGTCCCATCCTACCCAGACAAACATCTCCGGGGCTTCACCGCTGCCCAAGAACAGACGATGACGCATCTCGCCCCTCTTCTCTCAGGTTACGTCTCAGCTGTACTGAACCCAGCACCTTTCCTGTATGTGCACAAAAGCAAGGATTGGCTTTCCTGCCGTCTTTATACGAGACTCTATATAGTCAGCTCCTTATCTATTTTCTTTTTGAGATTACAATTTAATTATTTTTCTCCCTTCCCTTTCCTGCCTTCAAACCCTCCCATTCCCTCCCATTCTCCTTCACATTCACGGTCTCCTGTTTTACTGATCGTCCTTGCATGCATATATGTGTATACATATACATTCTTAAATATAACCTGTTCAGTCCATGTAATATTGCTTGTATGTGTGCTCTCAGGGATAACCTTTGGCACTGCACACCACCTGGTGTGCTCTTCCCTGGAGAAGACCACCTCTCCCATTCCTAGCTTTCCTCAGTTACCTGTAGTTCTTTGCGTCGGGTTGAGGTCTCGGGGCCTCAACTACTCTGTCCAGTTCGGCATGTTCACTTACCTTTTAAGTCCTCAATTGGTCCTTGATTCCTTTTGAGCTTCCCGACAGTAAGTAAAGAGATACCCCGCATCCTGTAGCTATAAACCTCTACCTCAGGACTTTGCATGATTGGACACAAAAGATATATATATATATATATATATATATATATATATATATATATATATATATATGCAGGCTCCTTTGTCTTTGCTCATTAGGAAGGTATCTGTAACTGTCTGTGTGGCAGAAGAAAAACCTGTGAGGATGGCAAGGCACCGCTACTTGCTGTAGTATCAGGGTTTCCCTCAAAGTCCACGAGTTAGGACTTCAATCCCTAAGCCATAGTATTGAGAGTTGGAAGATTCGAGAAGAGGGTTAGGCAGTGAGGGCTCTGCCCTGTGAATGAATAATGCTAGCATTAAAGGAACCTGCTAGCTACTTACGGGAGTTGCTAATAAAAGGGTGAATTTAGCCCCCTCCCTCCCATTCCCAGTCTCCTGACCGTCTACCTCCCAACACAAGATAACGCAGCATAAGGCCATCCCCAGAGGTCAGCCCTTTAATCTTGGACCTCCCAGACTTGAGAATGGTAAGAAATGGTTGAGCTCAAATCAGAGTTATAGCAACATGAAGTAAAACAGCCTAAGTCAGACTGAGACAATCCTGTACTGAAATTACATTCATTTTTCTCATATTGTGAGTTCCTTGAATGCAGTCTCTCACAGCCTTCTTACATACCCCCACAATGAACTAGTGACGGGAAACCATCCACGCTCAGTCCCACCACAAGACAGCCTTCCCCACTAAACATTAGGGAAGCAGGATAGAGGTGGGATTTCAATGGTGTGGGCATTTCCTGCTTCCACATGGCATCAAAGACCAGGAGACAGGCATCAAGCCTGGCATGAGAGTGAGCTGAACAGGTTCAAAACAGGAGTGAGTTAAGTTTACAGGAATCCACACCCGGCCATATACTTCAGTGACTGCATTTCCTGCATTTTTCTATCTAGTTTTGATTGTATAGATTTGCAATCCTTTCCTCTGTTTCTTCTTGATTTCTACACCTACTACACCCCCCCACACACACACACACACTTCTTTTAAGCCATTTTAGCAGGGGTCAAGATGTTATGTATGATTCAATGCAAATGGTTTATCGGGTTTAAAAGGCAGTTTCTTCTCTCCTGGAGAAAACTGGGGAGAATGTGACAAGTCTTCAAATAAATCAGTTTGCTTTCTGCATTTAAAATGAACCTAAAGTCTATTTGGTCCTGGTTGAGATGTTTGGAAAACACCAGTGCTTTCTTCTATAACAAAAGATTTAACTTTTTCAAAATGTGAACTCTTGAGACTGTCACCCTTCCCCAAGTAAGATCTGAAGGAATCAGCCCTCAATTGTATTTATAAATGTGAAAGCTTGTCTGTTCTTTCCATTCCCTTATGCACAAATGTAATAGCTTCTCCCCCAATTGAAAATGTGCAACTTTTGGAGCCTCAGTTGGCTGCATCAGGAATTAGAAAGGTCTTTGATGATACACAGCTGTCTCTATTTCTTACTCACAGATGTGGAAAGCATTCCAGGAGGCTGACTCCCGTACCTGGAGGAATGGACCAAGGTTTGTGTTCTGAAGCTCTTGTCAGATCATGAAGGGGCTCGGTTCTTTAATTACTTAGGCACATTTGTTTGACTTAATCACTTAGGCACTTAATCACAAACAAATCCTGACTTCCCCTTTTCACTGTTTGTATTTGTTTCAAATCCAGATATGGTTCCCAGGGATCTTCCCAGCTCTTTTTCTAAATTGGGTTTATTTATTTTCATGTGCACGAGTGTCTCACCTGCATGTGTTTCACCACATGCATGCAGCGTCTGAGGGAGGAGGCTGGGAAAAGGCACTGTATCCTCTGGAACTAGAGTTGCAGATGTTTGCAAGCAACCATGTGGGAGCTGGGAATAGAACCAGTGTCCTAGGGAAAGAGAAGCCAGTGTACCTAACCACTGAACCATCTCTCCGGCCACCCCCTCCCATCCCCCAGCTCTTCTTCATCTCCGTTCCCCTAGGGCGATCCACTTAAGACCTCAATGTGACAGGCACAGCTTCATTTTTCCTACTAATAGCTGCTATTTGTGGCAAAGGAACAGGCAAAGTACTGTTTGTGCTGTAGCCTAACCATCCACTAAATGCTCAGGAATTTAGAGTGCCCCAGATAGTAACAGACAAGGCTAATCCTCAAAGGGTAGAAAACAAGAGTAAGAATTTCTTGACTTCTCTGTTGAGTGACTCTCAGTGAAGCCTCCCAGTAAATTCTCTCTCCTCAAAGGAATTCCATCCTTGCCTAGCATCAGCCTTCTATGCTTTGCAGGAAGCAGGTGACCGTGTCTCACCACCTCACCTGCTTTCGGTTCTTTGTGGATACAGAAATCAGTCAAGATGTACCTAGTTTCTGAAGTCAGGGAGATACTTACCCGAACAGCTCCTGGGAGAGCTCCACATTTTACTACATGTTAATTATACTTCAATGAAAACAAAGTTAATAAACACCTAGCAGGTATCCCATCAGGGAATCTGCCCTAAAATAGCTATAATAAACAATGAAGTTCTCATATGTCCTATCCCATAAAAGGGGGGCAGGGGAGACGGTTCAGTCAATAAAGTACTTGGGTTTGATCCCCAGAACCAATACTGAGAAAGCTGGATGTGGTCCCAGCACTGAGAAGATGGAGGGGGGAGAGCCTGGGGGTTGCTGGACATAGAGCCTGGCCTACTTGGTGAGCTGCAGGACAATGAAAGGCTCTGGAAATAGCAGCAGAGAAATGACACTCGAGGTTATTTTCTGCCTTGTGCACTGCGCACCCCCATTCATGCACTTGCACACGCTGCAGGTGCTTACACACATACACAAACACGTGTGTGCGCATAGGGTTCTTTTCTTAGTGTCTCCGCTCAACTGAACAGAACACTGTGGGTCTGACAGGACTGAGGGGATGAAGCGGCAACAACCTGCAAAGCTGTGTGTGTCGGACGTAGCATGCAGATCGTAGCATGCAGATCAGTGCCCTAGAAAGCAGGCCTCTACCCCCTTAGCATGGAGTGCAAAACTCACAATGTATCCTGATGAAACGGCTGGAAAGGAACAGGACTCCATCCGGCTCAGTCCAGCACTCAGTAAGGTAACAATTTTCAACCACTAAAAGTTCATCCCGGGAAAGACAATCATGTCAACGAATAAACGGTATTACACCAGGAATTAACAAACACTCGGGTGATTTGAAATTTTATTGAGAAAATAGCTATTTTGACATGATATCCAGTTTCTCATTTATCAGAATAAATTCTTAACAACAATGATCATCATTTCCACTTCTGGGTATTTAGACATCCGCTCTAGGTAAAATACATTCACAGTAGGCAAGGCTGGAACATGAGACCACGGCCACACTGCCGATTTCGATTGTTTGCTTTTTCAGAGACTACAGCATTTGTACGCTAGGATCGATGTTTAAAATGTTTGCCATTCAAAGAGGCTTGGGGAGATGGAGCCAATATGAATACATATGTAGCTCTTGTCTTTTTCACCACTAATCTTCCAGAAAGCTAAAGTTAAGCTACAAACACTTCGGTCTCACGTTAAGACAGTTTCTATTTTACAAAATAAAAGAAGTCAAAAGGGAAACCCAACTCATCTTTCTGCACTCAACTTAAAGGCTTCGCACAGCTCTCCTCCAAGATGCCAGCAGCCCATGCCCAAGCCCAGCATGGCCTCCTCCATCTCAAATGGCTCTCAGGGAGCTGATGCAAACTCTGGCAGGTCATTTCCTGCGATTCCAAGGATCTGAGATACATAAACTACATGACTAAAAGGCATTGCTCTGATTTGGAGAGGAAAACTGAAGCATCAGAACTATGGTCCACGAGCTCTTCACATGGCTAGATGCTCACCGTTACTCCAACACTCAAGCCCAAAGGCGAGCTGTGCTTCAAGTGTGCATCCAGACCCCCGAGCTGCAAGCCGGCAACTGCTTATGCTGCAAGCTGACAAAATGCCATATGCCTCGCTGGTGAGCTGGTCTATGCTCTGCAATGACATGAAACTTGTCTAGTTCCCTCACCATCAACAGAGAAGCACTCAAAAGCAGAAAAATAAGCACAAAGAAGCAAAACACTCAATGTTCTCCTAAGCAAATTTCTCAGAACACAAATCCCAGAAAACACTTACTTTTAAAAAAATTCACAGTAAAATAAGCTATGGAAGCAGTATATCAAACAGAGGTATGCAGTGGAATGAGGAGCCCCTTCTGGGAGAGGAGAATGTCCCCACACACAGCCCTGTTCACAGTGTCCTCTCTGCATGTGCACCCACACACACACACACACACACACACACACACACACACACACACACAGCCCTGTTCATAGTGTCCTCTGCATGTGCGCGCACACATGCACACACACAGCCCTGTTCACTGTCCTCTCTACTAATAAAACATCTCTGAAGCTGGAAACCAAAAATACACATTTATACATCAAAGGTTCTGAAAAGCCTACAGCAGCTCAGTTTTGCCTAGCCTAGCATTTTCTAAACTTATTAGAACAATATATTCTGCCAAATACCCCTTTAGAAACTACTCTGGCATAAACTCGATGTTTTTACCTTATAATTTCAAATTAATAATAATGAGGGAACAAAAATAACTAGCCTTTTTTTAAAGAAAGTACTTTATTCTGTTTGAGTAAGCTTCTGTCACAACATACCCCTCACGAGCCATCAACCCAAATTTCCCATTTATTAGATCATTGTTCAAGAATGCTAATTCTTTGAAGTAATCTGTTGAACAGTTTTCTGGAAAGAAAACATTTTTAAGCCTTTTTTAATTCCCAGAGCGTCCATCTGATTCAGTTATAACAGTCCTGAGTGCGAGAGAAGTCGCCTGGGCTCCTAAACACTGGACAGCGACTTCCACACTAAACTATTTCTACAAACACTTAAAAACAAAAAACAAAACTCTTCCACGCTTACATCATTATGAAAACCAGGATTCTGAAAATCCAGTGACGCTTCAAGTAAACCTTTCGGGATGACAGCACTGGTCTTTGATTTCATGTAACCATAGATCTCTTTAAATTTTGTTTAATAAATACAGAAACACTAAGTAATGAATGTAAACATCACATAACAGAACAACAGCAAAAGCAGCGGTGGAGACATAAACAGGTAACTGTCTGTTGTTGTTGTTCTACCACCAAGAACACACAAAAGACCGTCATCGCAACCCAAACCGTCCCTGTGGCTCTGCTCAGAATTTCAACTCAAAGCATAATCAGAACAAGACAGTCAATCACAAACTCCCTTTACACTTAAGACAAAAAAATGTGCAGGGCTGCGTCACACTGCAGTTGGTGCCAGTGAACAGAGCAGCACACCGTGAGCACAGAGGACAGACAGAGGCAAAACTGAAATTTGCTAGTTTATGTGGATCTTTTGTGAGATCAAAGTTCTGAAGAAACGCCCTTCTTCCTCAACTGCAGTTTCTTCAGTGTTAGGTCATCACCATGACAACAGTGTTCATTGAGGATCTTTACCTTGTGGGAATTAGTGAACCAATTTTTCCAGCTCTGTACTATCAACAAAATTAAAAATGAGTCCGTTTTCATACTGTCCTCTACCGTCACCTCCAGAAGAGGATGGCTCGCGGTATTTGGTCAAGGCCACGGACCACTTTTCTCAGCAAACTCAAGCCTCATGCACACACCCGACGGGTGAGCACAGGCCCTTTGTTGAGCCTGGGAAAACTATTTCCTTCTAAGAGCTTCTCTGTGTGCCGGGTCCCTAAAGTCTTTTGTGCTCAGGTAGTTTTCAATCGTCTCATTTGCTTAGACAAAGCTGAACTAAATAACCCAACATCTAAGTTCTTACTGACCCAACTCAAGTTCTGCATCACAGAAATGTAGTCGTGAAGCACATGGGCTGCAGAATGTAAGGCTAAAGACAGTTCAAAGCAGGGTGGCCATAAACAAACAAGTCACTTTATGGGCACCCTCTCCACTAAGGACAAATGTGTGTCATTCTAAAAGGAACTCTTTAGATTTAGAGTTCGGTACACAAAATATTACAGGACATCCTTGGTTGGAGTCTAGTGTCTTCTACACACTGAAACACATTTTTCTTCCTCACAGACATTAGCAGTTTTATTAGAACTTATTTGACCTGTATTATCTTCTGAATTCACCCACAGAGTGAGATTTCACATTGATTTTACAATCTAGGAATGTTGGTATGGTTCTTTAATTGTCCTATTTTACATGTGTTTGACAACTGTAAACTATTTCAAATACTTTTTGGAAGATTTATTATTGAATCCTAATTGGAAATGACTAACCTTGATTAAAATATAAACAGATGTCTGATTAGTGTGCTAACCATCCTTCTCCAATGCAGATCAATCCTAGAGACAACGAAGCTTCTTGATCATGATTTTCAAAACAAAACACTCAGATTTCAGACTGCTATAACTTGCCTTAGAAGATGAGACACACACACCACACACGTACCACACAAATACAAACACCCCCACACTCACACACACACCACACACTCAAATGCACATCCTTTGTTAAAGAAGTCAGTGAAACACATTGTGTACTTGTCCTAAATGCACCCCGAGATGACAAGACCGTGAAGATTACCTTGTGCCTCATTTAAAGCTTTCCAGAAAAAGCATTTACAATGACCTAAAGACTTTCATCTACCAAAACACAGAGCAAACTGGGGTGATGCAGATCAAACACAGTTGAGCTCCCCCCTGCTCACAGTAGCCAAGCCTCTAGGCAAATCAGCTTGCTTTCTTAACATGGTTTCTGCAGGACTCGGTAAGATCTGCTGAGCACCATAGAGCCTTTTAAGACGCCAATCCAAAACACGGTCTTACATTTTAAAAATCCCAGAAGTGGTTTTAGGACGACAGAAGCACCTCAGCCACTAAGAGAAGCAAGTTTCTATTATACGTAAAATTACCACACAGCAAATCCTTGGACAGGTTATTCAGCAACCAATAAATATAAATCGTCTTTAAAAAACTGCCATTTTTGACTTATTTCTTTGGGTCCTTCAACTATAGGTAAAAATACACAGAAAATAATGGTTTGTCAAAAAGTGTGTGACTACATGATACGCTTATAATGAACACATCAAACACATGGGCGGCGTCTCCAGGACCCTCCCCACGGCTCGTCCCAAAGGTGCTTAATAGTTAACTGAGCACACATCGGTAAGGGTTTCAGCCAAATACAGTGAGATGAGCTAGACTTCCAGTTTGGGAACTCATACAAGTATGAGTCAAGTAGATAAAGGGATGCTAAATACACAGGTCTAACGCCGCCACATTCGCCTTTGCTAAGCTTAGATCAAACGTACCAGCAGGTACTCATCAATCCTGACGGCATCATCAGGCAGGGATTGCACAGCCACCCTTAACACTTGCATATGTGGTTCTAAACTGCCAAAGGAGCAGACTTACAGGAGAATAATTAAGAAGCACATTCCTCATTGCTGTTTAAAGTTAAATACAGGCTTTTCTATTGAAATAGTTTCTATTTTTCTTAAAATAGGCGCAGCCTAAAATAGGCAGCAGACTTCTAAAAAGAAGGTCTTAGCCAAAACACTGCATATCATGTATTGAGACAGGTCTAAGGAAAAGTAGGTTAATAAATTAACTTGAATAAATTAAGAATGCACATTCAGAACAGAACTGCAGCTTTTGGTCAGCAACACCTGAACCAAAGGCAAAGATCGCCATGACTGGGGCAGGATTTTTATATACAGTACCACGTGGTTGCCCCGCCCACCCACTCACCCATTCTGCTAGGCATTCACCTTTATTTAAAATGTACTGCCAAGCTAAAATAAAAGCCTTCCTAATTCAAAAGGGAAGCCACACACAGCTCCTGCTTTTCAGTCTTCCCTGTGCTACTGCAGCATTTGCTTTTGGTCTCTGTGTACTCGGCAGAAGCAATCACTGCGACAATCATTAGACTCTGGCTGCCACTGTCAGGGCGACAGCCGCTGGAAGGAGTTACTCTCTTCTTCCGCTGGAGTTAGTTTGAGGGTTGGCAGCTTCCGAGGAAGAAGCTGAGGGCTTTGGCGGAGGTTGTCATCCATCTGTAGGAAGCACAAAGACACATCTGACTAGGGCTGAGGCGCCACTTTTGTGGACTGTGGCCTCCCCATCCAGACTACAGCCTGGAAGAGAACAGCACCATATGTTTGCAAGACTGGTGGAGAGACCTTTCTTTGACAAACAATCGCTCAAAAATTGTGACTGTCATACCTCAAATACCAGCTGACTCACTATCCATAAAAAGCAATGCGGCTCATACTTGTCCCATCACAGAGGTATAGTAAATTCCACAACAAAGAACATGCTGTTGAACGTGGTCAGAGACTCACTTAGGACGCCTTCTCTAAGTGAGGGTAAAAGTCATACTTCTAACTGTGCTCAGCCAGTCTTCCCCACACACTGAAGAACAGGCCAACGCAGTCCTGCCCCACATGAGATGACAAAATGAGACTCGGGAAAGAGAAGTTTCTTCTCCAGGTCCCCAAAGCCAGTATCAGAGCTGAAGCTTGAAGCAGGTCTTCTGACGGCAACACAACTGTTCTAACTACACCTCTTCCCAAACTGAAAGCGGCCAGTGTGTCCTGCAAAAATACTCCCCAGCATTGAGAGTATGTAGACCAAAGGATACTGGGAAAAGATGCAGGAAGGACAAGTTCTTTAGGTCTAATCTGGAGGCCTTTCCAACACTGACACTTCTAAGCCGCCCTTAGAGAAACTATTAACATGAAGCATATTTTAAAAATGCCCAGGAAGTTCAGAGAAGCCGGCAAGTGCCCTGGAATGCCAGGACAGGGATTACTCAGCACTTAGATGTCCAAAACCACCCTCACCAGGGCACAAGGTCTAAACGCAGGAATCTGCGTTGAGTTAGTTCTCTACCAACTTCACTTCTTAAAAGAGTTGAAAGCAGCTGCCATCAAACCACAAGACCACATAATATCCTATCACTCACCCGACAGACAGGATGTTTTCAGAGCTCTGCGTAGGTGCAGGATATGTAAAACCCCCTTATCTTCTCAAGATGCTCTTTCAAAGCAAGAAGGAAACACTTTAGCAAAGTGTGTTTGTGAGGTTTGCACAAGACAGAAAATGAAAGGTTAAGTTTTAAATGGAGAAAAGTGCAATCAGAGAACGTCTGTAGTACGAGGCTTACACTTTCCGGCCAGAACTAAGTCTCTCAAGCATTGTTCTTTCTCTTAAGCTCTAGATGTTTGGCTACAAATTGTGAACACCAGTGGCTAAGAAGACTCATCGCCCTGCTGTGTTATGCCAACCATCACACATTCTACAGAAGAGCTGGTATGGATGCCTTGCTGAATGGCTTACAAGACTTTCATGTGCCGATGAAGAGCAAAGGTGGAGATGCGGAAAACAGTAACTGGACCCCTAGTTTACCTTTGTGCCGTCTCCATAGACTATGCACGGACTGAGCAGAGAACAGAGCCGCCAAGGCTTTAACTCAGACTACCAAAAACTTGAACAATAATGAACTCTACACGTCTCAGAATACAACACTGCATAAACAGTGGAGACATGAGGTCACTCCAGAGAATGACAGGACAAGCCTGCTCATCCTCCTGGTAATGGACACACAATCTCACTTAGGAGCTGAACACCTGCCTACGGGACAGAACAATGAACTGCAACACTCATGCTGGAGCCCCACGTCCCCACATCTAGGGTTCAAGTTTCCTCTCTACTTTCTTCAGCCAGAAGACCGCGGGCAGGCGACGGGGCTGCCACCCTCCCATCTGTGAGATGGGAACAGTCACAGTATCTGCACACAGAGCTTCTGGGACGCGCAGGAACTAACCCCATGAAGCTCTTATGCCTCGGTGCCGGGGAAGAAAGGGAGGTGACTGGACACTCGGGGAGGGTCTGCATGGCCCTTTCACATGCTTCCAATCAGAGTCCTCAAATTTTCCACTGTTGGCTCTTTCCCCTCTGTAGCTCCTCGAAGGCTCTCACAACACGACAATCTCCAAAGGGACAAAATAACTAAACTGGTGAAAACACTGTAGACTCCGTTCAGGACAGAGAAGGACAAGAAGGAAGGCGGCCATGAGGAAAGAAGATAAAGACGTTACTGACAAGGAAGAGCGGGCACAGGTGCTCAGACCCTGCAGAAAGTGACTCCAGGACACAAGGAGGGCAAGCAAGGTTGCTGCTGACTGGATGTCTTCCAGGGCAATGTTTATGTCACCCAGTCTGGTAAATGCAAACTATACAAAAGCAAACCCAATGCAGCGATTTAATTATTCCTCAAAGCAACCAGGTCACTGCCGGCCTCAAAACACTGTATGAAACCAATCTTCACTGAATGTTTAAACAGCCTTTGGAAGGCAAACTCTTAGAAACTAAGAGAGTAAAGTGAATAACAACCCAAGTGACAGCATTCCCACAGAATGAAAAACCGATGATTGAAGCAACTTGACCTTTTCAATTAAGTTGGATTCCTTATTTACAAGCTGTGTGAGTTTCCTCAGGTTTGCATCTATTCTTTCTTGTCCAGCTGGAGAGATGCCTAAGAAGCCAGAGAGAAATCAGAGAAACAAAGGAAACTTTGAACGACTTTCAAGCTGTTAAGATTGAAAACAATTTCGTTTTTTCAGTTTACCCACCCTTCCAATTACTCCACCCCCCACCCCCAAAAAAACAAAAGAGAAAACATATTTTGGGTTCAAGGGCAAAGTTAGGAGGGACAGAAGTGCTCCATAGGAAACCAGAAGGGAAAACACCGAATTGCGTCCACGGGAGACACAGAGCCACAGCACACGCAGCGGCCACACAGAGGTTAGTAAAGGCATGGTGGCCTCGCGTTCATGCTGTCCCTCCCCCTAGTCATTACACACAGGCCGCTGGCAGCTTTCGAAGGCAGAGATTTCTAAATAGCTACACCAAGCACCCAAGACATTTCAAAGGATTTTTTAAAGAAGAGCTTTCTGGGACTGATCCCAGGACATTTTACTTTGGGAAGTATGGAAGAGCTGTGTAGTCAGGTTTGCTAGCCACACTCCAGAGAGACAAGGCTGGATGTTCCTCAGCCCCTAACCTCCCATCTCCCAGATGCCCGCCCCCATACGTAAAGCACAGGACCCACTGCAAAGCGTAGCCTGTCTACCTAAGCCAGTTACATCATAACTTCTGTTCTTAAGAGGACTACTTCAGCCACCTCTCCAAATACAAGCTTAGTGCCCCAGCCCCTTAAGCACAGGGCCCCCCAATCACAGAGAGTTCCATCCTAAGCGCCAGGAGCCCTCTACTTACTATAGCTCCAGTTTGATGCAATCAGTTTTCAAGAAGTAGAACCATGGGAGTGTACCTCACTGATTTCTGTTCATGGAGGGAAATGCTGGAAGCAGCAGGTAAGAATCATATAAAGCAGTGCTTCTCAACCTTCCTGACGCTGTGACACTTTAACACAGTTCCTCATGCTGTGGTGACCCTCAACCATAACATTATCTTTGTTGCTGCTCATATCTGTCATTTTGCTACTGTTATGAACTGTAATGTAAATATCTGATATGTAGATGGTCTTAGGCCACCCCTGTAAAAGGGTCATTCGACCCATGGGTTGAGAACTGCTAATTTAAAGCGACTGCCCATTTGCATGAAGATAAACACTACTTTTCAGCAGGGACTCAACACGTGTGGTTTAATCTTTTAGAAGAACATGACTCACTTTGGGGTAGGAGGCGGCAATACTTATAAAGAAGATACACATAATGTGTAAAGTCCAGAGGGTAGTGGGAGTCAAGAGTCTCTTCATGCAAATATGAACATGGGAGCAGGTAAAACTGGAAAACTACCAGGTCTTGAAGCACAGTCTAAGGCAATCCACCTGCTCTACTTCTCTACTGCCAGGAGACTATCAGAATACTCAATTTGAATAAAGAAAAGCCGACTTACCCCCCAGACCATGCCTGAAGTAGCTGTTCAGGATGTCATCGCAGAGGCGGCACAGGTTGGAGAGCTGTTTCAGATGCTCTTGTAAGTGAACTTTGGGAAAACGCACTTTATACAGAGGTGCGAGGAAACCGAACACATAGGCGTCCAAGGTGGAAGGCCTGGGAACAAAGGACTCTCCTTCAAGGAACACTTAAGGGAAGACCAACTTGAATTGCATTTTAAAAATTCTCTTAAGCCAGGTGGTGGTGGTGCACACCTTTAATCCCAGCGCTCTAGTCCCAGCACTTGGGAGACAGAGGCAGGCAGATCTCGGTGAGTTCAAGGCCAACCTGGTCTACAGAGTTCCAGGTCACAGTTATGACAGAGAAACCCTGTCTAAAAAAAAACAAACAAACAAACAAACAAAAGTTCTCTTAAAATCTTCAAACTACCTGTCAGATCTAATAGGTGACATCCTTTGTGAACGGTTTACTCCCATTATTGTTTCAAAAGTGAGATGGCCAGGGTCTTACTTTCTAAGCAGTTTAAAAACCATTTTCTTTATTCAGAAGAAAGTGAGGTTGTAAACTACAGACGTTAAGGACTGGAAGCGGGTGGGAAGGGATGCCTGACAGCTTCACAGCCAAACAGGCAGCACACTGAGCTAATGTTAGATTAGTGCAAACAACAGAAAAAGTCTCCTGTAAAAGCCCTGTAAATCCTGGGCCGAGAACAGAAAGCTGGAGCCTCGTGCATGCTATCTGAGAGCTCGGCCACTCAGCTATACCTCCAGGTCCTCTTTTGACGTGAAAAACTGATCTTTTGGGGGATGGGAGAACTGGCTTTCCTACATAATGTACCAAAATGCCTTTTTTTTTTTTTTTTAAGGGATAAGAGATAGCTTATTCTAGGGGGGCCAAATATAAGGGGGCATGGCCCAGGAATACAGACTTACGTCACTCCAGATAGTGTTTTCCAATGTGGCAGCAGTTTTGTGAAGTTTTTATGGTGACCTGACAATGCAAGCCGTAAACCACGCGCTTTTCAAATACACTGGTGGGACCAACCAAGAGGTGGGTTATAGCAAAATGACCATGAAGGGAATTTACTCACGTGTCACCAAAGAAAAACTGAGATGTCCCCAATCTGTTTGACAGGAGATTTAGGCATTCCTTGGCGTCTCTGTATATCTAAAAGGAACAGACAGGTGCTTTGGAGGTAGCATCTCTGCTGAAGGCCGCCTGTCCCTCGCTCCAATGCCTTCCGGAGAGCGCTTGCTGGGAGAGCCCAGAGGGTACCTGTGCTTCTACTTCTTGGACACGGTAGAGGGGAGGCTCTCCCCTGGTCAAGAGAATCCTGTTCAGTGCTCCTCTGGACATCCTTCCAGGCAGGATTAAACTTAGAGGGAAAGGGATGCGGGAGGCGAACCACGGCTTGGTCACAGTAAAGTAATTGTCGCTATCAACCCAGAAAGTGTGAAGCTGCCAAAGGAAGGAGAAACAGTTACAGGGATGCTCTTCTGCTGAAATACGCACCGCCCGGTCAGTGCGACAGGTTCGTTTGTAAATTTCTTTGAATGGAGTGACTTCATTCAAATTTTCCAGAGAAAACGGCTCGAGGTAAAATGAGATTATTTCAGACATATGAATTTTGCTGACTGCTATATCTCAGCATCCAGAAAAGAGACTAGCACACAGTACGTATTCAGAAACTATTCACTGAATGAATAAACTACAATACAGCAATCCTATACATGGAACAATGTTTCATCTTCCACTAACAGTGATTATTTCCCAAACCATTACTGTGCTGGCGTGTAACTCGGTGGTAAAACATTTCCCTAAGCCAAGCCAACAGACAGACTCTCCACATCAATGGGCAGTTAAATGCATAAGAGGATCCAGTTTTGTCGTAATATAAAAGATCAAGACTAGCACGGGAAATTTCCTCTTTAAGACCTCCCCCACCTTTTTTTGTTGCTTTTCTTTCTAAACAGACCAGTACGACATTTTCAACAAAGTCACGAGAACACTTGAATAGTGTTCAGAAATGCTCACCACAGCAGGGAGAAGCTTCTCTTCCAGGAGAGCGATATAGGCCAGGGTATCTGCCCCTTGTTTCGCTGAGAGTTCACAGTCAGCATCATATTTCTATTAAAAACAAATCAAAGCCTCTCAGAGGTCAAAGAACATCCCAAGGACAAGGACGCTAAACAAGCGAAAACTATTCTCCCTCACCAATGTCAAACCTGACATTAAAAGGGGGAAATGCGTCTCAGTGGAAACTATTCCTCAATGCCTACAAGGTTCTCAGATCACACCATACATGAAATAAACAAACGCTGTTTACAGTTTGTCAACTAACTTCTATTGTTCCGATGCTTATTAATAACCTTTGTTCAGGGTATGGCACGTGATACAAAGTTGACAAGTAAGAGCAATTATTTTTAACAGGGAAGAAAAAAAAAACATACAATTCATTATGCTTTTCTCCATAAAAAGGAAACTTCTCAATTTAGAAAATGTTGAAATTTTAATGGTACGGGATTCTTTCTTTAGAATACCGACAAACCAATTATAACTTGCGTGCTTATATGAATCTTCATATGTCTAAGCATCATAGTTTACTACATAAGTATTTACACGTTCACACAGTTTAGATACATGATCTCATGAAGCGTATATCTACCAGATAAGTACTTTTTAAAAGTAAAAAACCAAGGTAGGGATACAACTCAGTGGTAGATTGCGTGCCCACCAATAACAAGGCCCTGGATTCAATTCCCAGTACAAAAACAAAAAAACAATGAATGTCCAAATAAAATAATTGCTATTTGGTGGGAACTCAGGTGTCACACTTAGCATGAAATATATCAACAATGGAACTAAAGTGATAACACTATCAACAAGAATAATCTTGAATAGCTAAGTTGAATCTTCTTACGAATATTTCAATGAATTCACAAAAATATACATTGTGTATGTATCACTATGACTTCCAAATCATAGAAAAATGCATGCATTAGAGCACTGATAGGCAAGATTTTTTTCTCTGTTGTCAAAATCCAGGCATCCCAGTTGCCTACTGAATTAGGAAAAAAAAAAAATCACCTAATAATGAACTACAAATAAAAGCCATACAGGATGCTAGTGTCACCTATAATCCGAGCATTTGAAACCAGTCTGTGCTACAGAGTGGATGTCCATCATAGACTAGGGTATAACCCAGACTGAAATAATAGTAAAGACTCACATGTAGAAAACAACGGACTTCCTCAATAGAAGCCACCCACCTGCTTTCTTAAAAAGTTTAGTATTTTTGCAGGCTGAGAAACAACGTCGTCTTCAGTTGTCAAAATTGGTATATCACCTATAATCAAAAACAGTGGACACACAGTGTGATTTATTCTGAAGATTACAACACCCTAAAAAAAAAAAAGAAAAAAAGATACCAACTGCACATAAGAGAATATGGGTAAGAACGTTTGTGGGGTTTTTGTTTTGTTTTGTTTTGTTTTTTGTAGTCTCCCAAAGAGCAGATCTGGAGAACGGTTTCATTTCTCTTGTTTGGCTTGCACTTTTGAGTCATTACTCAGAATCATCAAGCCACAACCAACACACAGCCAAGGTCATTCTAAGGAGCTAAAATGCCCAAAGTACTCTAGGGCTACCTACCCATGGCTTTAAAGGCACGAAGGGATGCCAGTGTTAAAGGGACAGAAAGGGGGGCGTGTGAGAGCTCAGACCGTACCTCTTGAACCTCTCCAGGTGTTATCTACAACATTGACTTTCAGTGGTGCACCAGAAAATTTGGCGTAAGCCTGAAACAGAGTTTGCAAGGAGACATCTTAGACCGAGGAGCAGCAGTGCACGGTTGCAGAGCGGCCCTGACGGCGGCACCCGCGCCCTCCCCGGTCCGCGCTCCGGGACGCGCGGGCCCCGCTCTGGGGGACCTCGGTCGGCAGGAAGGCTCGGGACGCCGCGCGGCGCCGCGGGGCCGACGAGGGCTGACGCCTGCAGGCGGCCCGGCCGTCCCCGGCGGAGCCCGCGGCGAGCCAGCCCAGTCCTCCCGCGCCCCGGCCCGCGAGGTGGCCTCACCATCACCACCAGGGACTCGCTGTGGACCGAAGGGAGCCCCCAGCCGCCGCCCCAGCAGCTGAGCTCCAAGGGGGCCGCCATCTTTGCCGGGGCCGACCTCCGTCACCCGGAAGTACTCCTGCTGCCCGCTCTCCGACACGTGCCATGGCGGGGGCGGGGTGAGACGCGCGGACGACTCTGGTTGAGACTCCGGACAGAGGGAGGCAGAAAGGACAGAGGCAGGCATCAGAAGAGTTTTAAGATCCTGACTAGGAGCTCAAAGGACTGTGCCGTAAGGAAACAGACGAGCTAGGTATCCTTGCAGCATTTACTATTTGCAGCATCACTGCGTTGCAAACCCCCGCCAGCATCACCAGGGTGCCCCTAAATCTGTAGAATGACTGTTCGCACACGGGTATTATTTAAAATGACACGGAGGCAGTTGGTACACAGTAGGTCCTAGTAGAGTTCAGTCTTTATGATGGGCCTTTGCCTGCCTTTCCAGTCTCAAGGTCAGTCGCTATCCTTACTATCCTTACGTTGTTAATGTGATGGACCTGACCTCAGTAAAAATTAACCCTGTCCTCAAGTTTTAACAGGGGTCCCCTGCCTGCTCTCAGTGCTGCTACTCCTTTAATCTAGAATAACTTTCTTCTCTAACTGGTCTCCCCAGATTAAGTTTAGTGGGGCTGGAGAGGTGGCCCAGTGAAGAGCCCTTGTTGCTAGACTTGGCTTAGTTACCAGCACTCGCACAATGCTCACAGTCTGTGTAAGTCCAGTTCCAGGAGATCCAAGGCCCTCTTCTAGCCTACATGGACACCAGGCAAGCACGCACCGGGCATCTATACATGGAGGCAAAACACAGATTCGAAATAAAGATTGTTTGGTTTTTTTTTAAGTCTTTTTTTTTTTTTTTAAGTTGAACTTACCTTTTACAAAATTGGGAGTTTCTTCTGGCTTCCTGAAGCTCCTTGTATGCACGTCAATTCTGCTTCCGTCATTAATCACAGGCTTTTTGCCTTCCAGTGTACAAAAGCTCTTTGAGGAAAGACAGGTTTGGCTTCATAGGTGTAGTACCAGGGGGTTTATGTGCTTAGAAAGTTCTTTATTTCACTAACTGCTCTGCTGTCACTGTCTTGAAACCTTAATCTTGTCACAAAGGGCTTGCATTTCTATTTTAGACTAAACATTGTAAATCATTCAGCCAGTCTACTCTATGGGCCTAATGGGCACGGACTAAATATTTCATAGACATTAAGCTTACTAATTTCTCAGAAAAAAAAAAATGTTTAAGAGAAAATTTGGCAAGGTGGCAGTTCAGGAGTACATTCTGGCACTCATCCTTAGGGCCTGGACACTGAGTGTTTTTCTAGGCAGCTTAATAGTCTTTCTGGAGAAGCTCTTGATATAACTCTGGGCTTTCTCTTTTCCTCTATCTCTATCCTCTAACCCAAGGTAATGCTTGGGTTTTCCCTTCAACAGAAACCTCTGCAAATTTCCATCACAATAATATTCAACAATATTTGCTAGGAAAATGTGTTTCCCTTGTTAGTAAATTTGCAGCACTCACAAATTGCAGTGCTGATCTGGAAAGGTCTTTAAAAAAAATATATGTTTCAAAAATAAGGTATCTCAGAAATGGAAAGAAAAGATATTCCAACCCCAAGAATCCATTACTCACCCTTTATAAATGGGAAATGCTTAGAAAATTGTACAGTTGAAACTGAACAACGCATTTACTGATCAGATAACACATCTGAGACACTCGAAGGCTCTGGGAGAATGCAGAGATACCTGAGATGTGGAGTCTTTCCTTAGGAGTTTATAACCTACAAATCAGTCATCACACACAGGTCTAAAAGAGTCACTGTTGGGCTGGAGAGAGGCCAGGCTCACAGCCATTGCAATACCACAAACACACAAACACACAGACAGTGCATCACTGTAGGATCATTGGAGGGTGCCTGGTCCATCTTCAATATAAAGGAGGTAATTTAACTTTCTGGTTCAATGTAATGAAAACTTCATGCTTTGAGGGTTAGAACTCCAAGCAATAAAGCTCAGTCTGTGTACTACAACGAAGCATTCAAAATAGTCATACAGTGAGAATGTGAATTCTCTGAGTCTTGTTGGCATTTGGCGTGGTGCGTGATCATTCCTTGTGGGCACACAGGTGATAACCCAATGTGACCTTCTCTCCTATCATTCCTGCTACTGATGGTGATTTCATTTGCATTAGAGAGAAATTAAATCTCTTCCCTTATCATTAAACTGAGGCCAAGAACGTTATTGTTTCCCATCTGATAAGAGAACCCTTACAGGTTTACTTGTGCCTAGTTAATAGCGATCTTGTGTTGTTTCAATTCCTCTCGAGAGTCTATATCTGCTAGATTGAATTTTAAAACACTGGTATACCTGATTGCACAACCAGGCTGAATGCTGTTCCAGACAATGACAAAAAAAGCTAAAACCATCAGAAATCATGCCTGGTTTGGGTACTTGGCTCCTGTGTCTTTCCTGGCTGCGGAGGAGTGTTGTTCAGAGTTCATCAAAATCGTCATTTCAGATTCATACCAGGCAAAGCAGTCTCCCTATCTGCAAAGCACGCATGTATGCGTAGGATGGCCTGGATCACAGCTCTGTAATGATTTTTCCAGACCACTATTTCCCTGAACATTTTTATTTTTCAGAAGATGCACTTTAAGTGGCTTCATCTGAACTCAGAGGACCCGACCTTGGCATCCAGTCCTGTCGTTCATGTGTTTCTTAGTTTTACTTGGGGCCATGATACAAGTTCTGTTAGAATCCCCAACCGCACCAGTCCTGTGACTAAGAATCTATGAAATGGAGTTCCCGGCAAAGATTCAGTGTTTGTGGTAAATGATCAGGCAGTGTGGTCCCTTATGGTAGAATTAGACTGAAGGCCCTTGCATGTCCCTTAGTTCATGTTCAGATATAGAAATTCTTAAGGAGAAAACCCCCACTGAAAGTAGATCAAGAAAGCTGTGTTTCTTCTTAGCTTCTAAATTTGCTATGTATCTCTAAGCCAGTTATTTACTTTGATTCCTCAGCTCTTCAATTATAAAGTGAAGGTTCTTTTAGATCTAAAGCACTATCATTGCATGTGTAATGAACATTTAATAATAACTGACATTTATGGAGCAATTTCTACATACCAGAATTGTTTTTAGTTATGTGGCATAGCTCATTTGATGTCATAATAGTTCCATGAAGCAGTCCCCATCATCTCTCCCTGTTTTTGTGGAGAGATATTAAGATACAAAGATGTTCGTTAACTTTCCCAAACTTTCACTATGGGGGAGAACAAGGATATGAACCCAGGCAATCTGCTTCAAAGCCCAGACTCCTTCTTAACCAGTGTCACAGTGCCTCCTAAACCTTCCAAAGAATGCATTTAAAAGTCTACTTTTCATTCATTTGTTTGAAGGTACTTCCGTGAGATTTTAAAACTCCTCTTTTGACATGATACACGTATTATTCCTTCTTTTAGTAATGTTTAGCAGTAAGCCACCCAGCAAATTAGTTGAGTGACCTTTGTCTACCTAACACACTGCAAAACAGTGAAGAAATAACTTGAATTCATGCTTTCAGATGAGCAGTTGATAAGAACTCTGAGATAACTAGATGCCCACTAGGTGCACCATCTGTCAAGAAGACCACAAGCCTAAAAAGGGGGAAAGTTACATGACACAAACATTGACCCAAAGTAAAATCAGAAGCAAATGCGTTAGTAACGGATCAAGCAGACTTCAGATAAACTCACTATTGGAAAGAAAGACCGGGGATGGTAAATGAGCCAACAAGCTAAAAATTCATAGCAGTGCTAAATGTGAGCACTGTTTTAGTTACTTTTCCCATTGCTGTGATCAAATGCTTAGTGAGAAACAGCTGATGTTTCTCAGTGGTTAGAGGTTTAGGAGTGCTTGCTGCCCATTGCTGTGATCAAATGCTTAGTGAGAAACAGCTGATGTTTCTCAGTGGTTAGAGGTTTAGGAGCGCTTGCTGCTCTTTCAGAGGACTTGAGTTCAGTTCCCGGCACCCATGTTTGGTGAACCACAATTGCCTGTAACAGCAACTCCAAGGAATTCGTTGCCCTCTTCTGGCCTCCAAAGAAATCCATAGGACTTTCCATGACCCCAGCCCACGGGATGGTGCTACTCACATTATGGACGAGCCTTCTTTCCTTCAACTTTCCTGGAAACAACCTCACAGAGTTGTGTTTCCATGGTGATTCTAAATCTAGTCACATTACAACGAAGATTAACCATCACAAATGCCAAACAAAAGTGCTCCACATATATGGAGTAAAACAAATGTCAAAGAAGGAGTGGACAAATACAAAATTACAATCCTATTACCTCCCACTTGTCAAGGAACACTTGTAATTTTTATCTTAAGAAAAGCTTTTTGGTTTAACTAGAGGTTCATGTTCCCACCCCAGCTGTGGTAGAGTTGTTTAGGATTCGGAATTGGAATACTTGATGCAGGTGGCTATAATTTGGTTGGGTGCAGTCGCTCTGGCACCTGGAGCTTGTCTTTGGGATTGCGTGCCGCATGGGTTATGGGAACTTTTGGCTTAGGGCATAAAAGGTCTGAAGCCCCAAGAGTCAGGGTGGGCAGTGGTTGATTGGTTGGTTTGCTGTGGATGGTGAGATAATTCCTAAGAGAACAAAGGTTGGAGAGTTTCAAGCTTAGGACAGCCTCCAAAGAGGCTGTGAAGATTTCTACCTTTCTTTCTGTATTCAGGCTGCTTGTAAAAGTAGTGAAGATTTCTATCTTTCCTTTCTCCTTCCCTAAATTGAGGATAAAAGACTATGGAATACTGTTCCACCCACTCTAGCAACTAACAGAATTACTAGATAGAATACAACTAAAGCTGGTTGTGAATTAAATAACTGGATCTAGTCAATATCAATAGAAAGCTCTACCCATTAATACCAGGACATCAAATCATTCTTTCAAAAAAAAAAAAAAATCACCTTTCCTCAAAGCAGACTATACTATCCTGAGTTATAAAGAAGACACCAACAAAACGAACTAACGAAACCTCCATAATGTATGCCTTAAACATACTAGAAATGAATAAAACAGATACAAATAAAAGTTCCAAACATGGAAGTTAATACATGCCCAGATAATCACGTGGTCAAACAGGAAATCACAAAAGAAAGGAAAATCCTACACTCGAACGATTATAAATACAACAAAGCATGTTGGGGAAATGGAAAGATAAATCACAGACTAGGAGGAAAATGTGCAAAATGCGTATCTGTTAAAAGACTTGTGCTCCAACCCCAAATACAAAGAGATCCTAAAAATCAGAAACAGGCATTGGTCAGCTGTCCGTGATTATATGAAAAACCTGAGACACTCAACTTAAAAAGAGGAACGTTTACTTTGGCTCACAGTATGGGAAGCGCTAGTTTGCGATCAATTGAATCCATTGATTCAGGCCCACGGCAAGACTGCAAGCGATGCTGAGTGTTAATGATGAGCTAACCTACATGGTCAGTGGATTCCAGAAAGCAAAATATGAATGAAAGGGAGCCAGAATGCCAAACTCTCCTTCAAGGGCACACTTCCACAGGACTGACCGGAAGACCCTATCAAGGTCTCATCAAGGGCCTGTGAGCACCTCCCAACAGTGCCGAAGCTAGGGACCAAGAGTTTTAGGTATGCGCCTTTGGGTTCATTTAGCCAGATCATAGCAACAAGGAAGCAAACAATCTACAGACAGACACCTCACCAAAGATGTTATATGAAAGAAAATGAGCATACGGAAACAGGGTAAATTTTGTCACTGTTGGAGAATTACAAATTAAAACAACAGAGGGATAACACTATGCACCTCTTAGAGTGGATGGCTAAAACCCAAATTTGACAGTACCAAGTGGTTTGCAAGCCCAAAGACCATGAAGGAACTGCCGGTCATTGTTGCTGGGAATTCAAAACTTTGAAAGGCAATGTTAAATAAACATTATCTTACTGTATGCTGTGAGTTAAAATGTTCTCTTCAAAAGGTATACTGATGTAGCTCAGTTAAAGGCTTGCCTAGAACACACAAAGTCCCATGTTTTGTGCCCAGCGCCATGCAAACCATGCACCATCATGCCTGTAATCCCAGAAGCTAGAGGATCATAGTTTTAAGGTCATCCTGTACTACAAAGTGAATTGAAAGCCAGATTGGGTACATGAGACCCTGTCTCAAAAAACAAGAACAGAAAAACAAAAAGGCATGTTGAACCCCAAATCCTAATACCTGTGAATGTGACCTTATTTGGAAGTAGGGTCTTTGAGGATGCAATCAATTTTAAGGAGAACACGCTGGAAGATGATAGGTCTGAAATCCAACGGCTAACGACAGGGAAGAAGGAAAGAGATGCCGAGATAGACACAGACGTGCTGTGCTGATTGGCTTTTGCCAACGTCACAGGACTCCAGATATATCTGGGAAGAGTCCGAATTGAAGAATTGCTTCTATCAGATTGGCCTGTGGGCATGTCTGTGGGACGTTTTCTTCACTGCTAATTGATGTGGAGGGCCCAGTCCACTGTGGGTGGTTCCATTCCTAGGCAGGTCTGCCTGAGTTGTATAAAAAAGTGGCTGAGCAAATCAGATGAAGCAAGCCAGTAAGCAATGTCCCTCCATGGTTTCTGCTTCCGTTCCTGCCTCCAGGTTCCTGCCTTGAGTTCCTACATTGGCTTCCCTTGATGACGGGCGGGTGTAAGCCAAAGAAACCCTTCCCTCCCGACATTGCTTTCGTTCAGTGCTCTCATCTCAGCAACAGGAAACATATTAGAACACAAAGAAAAAAATTAAGAAAGGCCATGTAAATATGGAGGCAAAAGTCAGAGCAACACACCCATGAGCCAAAGAGTTTCAAAGATTGCTGGGAACCACAGGAAGCAGGAAGAGACAGGAAGCATTCTTTCCTACAGCCCGGAGCAGAAGCACAGACCCGCTGACAGCTTGTTTTCAGACTTCTAGCTTCCAGCACAAGAGAGTGAATTTCTATTATTTTAAGCCACCCAGTTCATTGTAATTTATTACCACAGCCTCAGAAAACCAACACACCACACAATGTAGCAGTTGTGCTCCGAGGTAATTTACCCGACCAATGTGCAGACTTACATCTTTTCACCAGTCAAGACTGTGCCGTTTAAACGTCTCCCAAGAGTGATGCTCTCAATGTTCTGCTGACCACATGGCTCTCCAGAATCAATAGCAATGATTAAAGACAGACCTGTGGGAATGAGACTGCTCTCGGGGGTGGGGGGCCCCGGTCTCAGCACTGGTGTGCCTCACCACTGGGACTCATTCATCCTTGGAAATCACTGGAATCCTCATTATAACCCACAAATCCTTGACACATTTAAAGAGGGGGCCTTTTTTTTTTTTAAGGAAAAAAAAAAAGCAATGTGCAAAAATGTAAATTATGCTATATACATCGCCTTCTGATGAAATGTTATTACTTGCATTGATGCCTTAAATGTCATTTAGCAGCCTCAAGGAAATCAATGCGCACTCGGGGGTAATAGAAAAATCTCAGGAAGAAGGGGAACAGAACCCAGTGAGTTTGTAAGTTGCGTCAAGGTTTGTACCTGTGTGGTGGCTCACAGTTCTGGATCCCTGGCTGTCCATAGTCATCTGGGTCCCAAAGCAATGGCATCAAAAAGTAAAGAGGTGTGTGGAGGTGCATCAGAGAGGAGAGCATGCCTGATAACCTCCCTACCAAAACACTTGGGAACGTAAACACTTGTGAGCTTTTACGAATTCTTATTATTCTGTTTGTTCAAATCAGATGTTTTCCTGCCTGTAACGTTTTCACCCTGATTTTCTACACAAATGCAAGGGCCAGGTCCTATACGAGCCACAGCATCCAGTAAGCACATAATAAATGTTTACAGTTGATGGACACAAAACACATTCCAATCAAGAAGGACTTCCATGGCTTGTTCAAGCTCCAGGGCCCCAAAACACACTTTGCTTTTTACCACAGAGCACAGCCCTTTCTAACTCTGATGTCTGCTTTCTCTTCTCAATGAGTCTTCTTCCTTCTACTCTTCCGAATAACCCTGCTCTGACTTGAGGCACTGGATTCCCCTTCATATATCATATTATATCATCTTATATTATTATATTATATCCTAATAACCTTTGAACATTGAGTCTGTGGATAATTTTTGCAATCATAATCACATTGTACCATTCTATCTGTTTTTGTTCACTCTCATCAGTAATAAGAGAGCAAACTGACTTCCTGTAGTACTTCATTTAAGCCTGATGGGCACTGTATAGTAAGTATTCTGTCTTTGAGCATCTGGGCAGCATCTTCAGTGGCTTCCTGGTCGAGATGGGATTCTGAGGACAGACCACCTCAAGGACACCTCTTGAAGGCATATCTGTTGGACCAGAAGGGAACAGAGGTCTCTTCCTGCCCTGGCACCGGTCACTGACATCCACTCAATGAGTGTTAAAGAAGGTCTAGGTGTTAAGAACGACTCCGCTGCCCCTGAACCATTAGCATCTCCCAAAGAGGAACAGGGGACCAAGGACCATGCCCCCTGCCTTGTGTACAGTCACTCTGCCTCCAAAGGCTGGGAAACCCCTTCTGAGAGGCCCATGCCTTGCCTTAATGTAAATGATGTTCAGGCTTCTCACCAGATCATTCAAATAGAAAGGGCACAGAGAGAGTCAAGTATAATCATTCAGCGCTGAGCAGAGAGAACAGAAGCACTTGAAACTCAAGAACAAACTGTCATTGGGGAGCCCTACAACACTGGGGAGAGGAGAGAGAAGGGGTGGGCAGTTTAGGAACTCCAAAAGGGGTTGGGGTGGAGAGTCAGGGGCTATCAGAACAAACTGAAGCAGTGGACAAAGTAATTCAGAAGAGGGCACTCTGAAAAACTCCATTTGACTTTCTTCAAACCTTTAACCCTTACTGTAAGAACAAAAAATACACTGAGTAAGAGCGAGGCTGTGTCCTCAACAGTTGCCGCTGCTGTCTATTACGGGTGTGCAGGTGGCAAGCTAAGCTCTGTGGCCCGCCCTGCGATGGGAGAGGCCAAGGTGACCACTGTCAGGAGAGGGGTACGCAGGCAGCCTCAGTGACTTCCTACAATGAACCTGTTAACCGTGTAGTAGGAGCAAATGGTTATTATCTCGCATACGCTTGTTTATATATGCCTAAATGTTATAAGCATTTCATTGCTCTTCAAAGGAGAATCAGAGACTCACTTCACATTTAGGGGAAAAGGGACGGGATTAGGAGTGAGGCTCGGGAGGCAGAAACTAAGGAACGAGGTAAGTAGGAAGAGAGAAAAACAGAGGAGAAACCATGAACTAACGGTCGCCACGCAGTTTGCTAAGCTAAAGATCCTGTCAGTGTTTTGATCAGACAGCCCTGTACCCATCTCCCATTGACCAGAAGGCTCACTCAATTGCCCATAGCATTCGGGTTTCTAAAACCCATCAGCTAAATAGCTTCATCCAATTTAAAGCAGCTCCTCCAACAAACAGGAAAGCGGGGAGAAGGGGGCAGTAACTGCAGCTCCCCCAAGCGCAGGAAAGGCGACGAGCATGCGCATCTGGGCAAGCCGCAGCTCGCAGCTCCTTCCTTTTGGGGACAGAAAGAGATGCTCTAGCCAAGTTCAAAATGAAGCTGCATGTCCCTCCAGACCCTTCTTCTGCTATCACCGTATAATTTACTGTAATTTACAAGCAAGATGTCTGCATAGTTAACCTTCCTCTTTCGCATCTGGCATTTGTCATCAGAAGCAGACTGGTGAGGGTTTTGGGAAAGGCACCTCCTGTACTGTAGATTTAGAACATTCCAGGTCTGTTTCTTTAAATGTTGAAAGTACAGCGGAGCCTCAGGGAGCTTTATGACAGCAGGTGTAGGGGGAGGTCCTGATGTTATCTAAATGAATTAGGGCCAGACAGGGGGAAACAAAGGACACTAACTTTTACAGCTAAGAGAGCACTTAAAATCCGGTTAGCTTCCTCAGTGTCTACATGTGGCCTGCAGCTTTCTCAGGGACCCTGAGCCTTGATGGCTAAGATGAAACTGGAAGCTGAGTTTTCTATGACATCATTCAGGATTGGCTTATTAACATTTAATTTTTCTTTCCCAGATGGTGAAAACAGAAATTTTTAGGGTATTCATTTCACAGAAATATTGTTGTAGTTTGGGTGTTTGTTCTTCAAATCCATGCATTAGAAGCTTGATTCATGATACAGTGGTCTTGGCAAGAGTTTGGGTCCCTGGGGTGGAGCGCTCATAAATGGAATGATGTCATTTCTCATGGGTAGATTTTTTACCTAGAAAATTTTTAACCTAATGCATCAAATCTACCCCTCATATTTTGTTTCCTTGATCTCTGACCTGTTATGACACAACACACAGGCCCTCACAAGATGCTACAACTTGCCATCGGACCTGACAGCCTTCAACCTAGAGCTAAATGATGAATATTGGAGCAGTTAAACTTATTTTTCTCTTTTGAATTTCACAACAGCATTGGCAAAATGGACTAACCACTTTATGTTTTCCCCATCTCTCTGATACTTGCTGTCATTTCCTATATATCAGCCACAGTCAGTAGCAATCTGCGGGTCTCAAAAGAACGATGCTTGTGCTGTCTGGAGCTATCACAAGGGAAGCTGAGTGCAGAGGCATCTCTGTGCCTTCCATGATTAGTCTCCACCATGAAGCCAGGTGGTCAGTGTCCACGGCCAGACCCCTGAGAAGCTGCCGTGCCTACTCCTGACCACTGTGTCTGTCCTATCTAAAGAGACCTGGCTACTACCCAGTTCCTGCTTCTCACTTGGGCTCTATCTCAAGGTTTGTGTCCCCTGTCAACTGACACAGCTCTTGGGGTCCATTGGGCTCAAAGATCCAAATTGTGAATGAAACTGAAACCCCTTGAATCAGTGAGCAGCCCGACATAAGCCCGTACTGAACCACAGTAGAATGCAGGTTCTGACCCAGCACATACACCACGTGCTGTAAAGGACATATTACTGTTTGGAGTCCTAAAAAGCGGTGTGTGTGTGTGTGTGTGTGTGTGTGTGTGTGTGTGTGTGTGTTGTGTTCATCTTTGTGTGTATATGTGTGTGTGTGTTCATGTTTGTGTGTATGTACATGTTTGTATGTGTACACGTTTGTACATGGGAGAACACCGTTGGGTTTCAGTCCTAGCCTACCTTGTCTGAGATAGGGTCTCTTGTTGTTTGCTCTGGTGTATGACAATCTAATAGGCATGAGAGCTTCAGTCTCCATCCCTCGCCTCCCCAGAGGCGCACCAGGACTATGGCTTACCACTGCTTCTCACTTTACCCTCGTCCTCACACTTGTCTGACAATTTACCCACTGAAGCGACTTCCCAGTCCTGGTAGGTAGGATTTTGTCTGAGACAATTACTTATACTCTTCTAAAATAGTAAGGACTTTGTTGGCATTTCGAAAGTCAAAAAAGAATAGAAATTCCTGCAAGAAACACAAGCGAAAGACTGACTCCTGAATTTGGGGTAATATCCAAGGAAAAGCTGAGTCTGCATCCAGAGTAAACATGAACAGTCCCTGGCATAACAGAAGAGCATTATAGAGTTTGTTATACCACAACAGTATCACATCAGCTCCGCAGCAACGTGGACTGAGAAAATCAAATTAGTATTATTTTTATGAAAGAGACTGATCTCCGTCTGTGTGTTCATGGTTACATGGCATTTCTAAAAGACAATTGGCTTGTTAAATGTACCACGATAACATTGGAAGACAGCCAGTGAGCATCTTTCAACTAGAAATCATTGCTTTACATCAAGATATAAAAGTTGTTCTCACATAAAATATAAAGCTAATCATTTCCATAAAATTTCAGACAAAAAGTTTTAGGGTGTCAAAGTGAGGAACTAAAGAAAATGTCTTCATCTATAGCAGGGTTGCTAGATGAAACAGGAGATTCTCAGTTAAATTTTAATCTCATATGAATAATGGATAACGTTTCACACACAGAAAACCTTCGAAGCCACCTGGGCTTCCTATGTTTGTGTTCACTGAATCCGGCAATCATAACGTAAAGGGTTAATTTTGTTTCCAAACACTGTCACTGGGTGAAACTCAAACTGAATGATGGTCAATTAATTTGGAAAATAAGTCAGTGTAGTTTCAAATCTCACAAAGATGGGGCTTCTCAATATTGGAACTTCTGACATGTTGGACTGGATAGTTCTTTTTTGAGGGGCCGTGTCTTCAGATGCCCTGAAGCTTCTTGGCTTCTCCCGAGCTAAACGTCAGTAGCAACCCCTTGTTATGACAACAACAACAAAAAAAAAAAATTCGTCTCTGGGACAAGGTTATTAGCTCAGTAGGTAAAGTGCTCGGCTTGCAAGTAGAAGGAGCTGAGTTCAGTCCCTAGAACCACATTGTTTTAAATGCAGAACTCTGTGGTGCACACTGGTCGGTCCAGGAGTGGGGGAAGTAGAAACAGTTGGGCATCTCTGGCCTCCACATGTACATCCATACGTGTGCACACGCATGTACTTGCATACACACACATACATACATACACACACACACACACACACACATGCACACATCTCCAGACATTCCCAAACATGATGTGGGGGTGAGGGTGATGGGTGATAGAATCTCTCCTGGTTAAGGACTGCTGTTCTAGGGGAAGCATCATGTTTATAAGTTGAGTATGTGATGTTTTAGTAGAAACCTGGTCTGGCCGGATCTCGAGAAAAGAAAAGGGTAGCCATTTTGTATGCAACAATCTTTTAATATATTTTATATCATATATATATTTATATATATTTATTTATATAATTTATATTTTATTATATATATGTATGTACATATGAAGAGATATCATCAGAGGAAATGGATGCGCTAAGTAGCTGGTGCACATGGGAGGGTTTTGCAGTCTGGGGCTGCATTAGTAGCTTCTGCTTGATCCAGTGTCTGTGAGAGAAGCAGGCAGCAGGTAGCACTTGTGACAGGGAGAACTCAGGGTCCCGGCGTTGTCTCATCCAGGCTCTGAGAGAACAGCTAGTACAGACCTTTGGGGAAGGCGTGTTGTGTTTGGATAGCAATAACTGAAATTCCACCTTAGACCACCTAGCTGCTAGCCATGTGTGTCCAAGAGCATATGACCAAGAGATTAGGTCAGAATTCAAGGAAGGAATCTATTTACTATTTGATTTTTCATTAAGTATTTTGACAGGGAATTTTGGAAAGGTCTTGTTTCTATTTTTCTCCAGAAAGCATGTGAATTTAGTTTGCTACTTAACAACAACAGAAAGAAAAAAAACTAGAACAGTTACACATATTAGGAAAACAATCTTTAAAGAATTACCCTCTTGGGTCTGTGCAGCTCTAAGCTGTCCCTTGGTCCTGTGTTGAGAGCCACTAATCATCCTGTGTGCCCAGGACTTTCCCAGCTTAATCCCGATCTCCACGGAAACTCTACATGGTTGCCAGGTTGGAGTGAAAATTCACATCTGCTTCCAAAAAAGAGAAACTCAAAAGGACAAGTGGTCAAAAAGATTCCAAAGAGAATGTGCAAACGTCTTATTCTACCTTTAATTTATGATCTGTAACTTTGAGTTTTGTGAAGATAATGCCGCAGAACTCTTTCGATTGAGTTGTTCTAAGGAAATTTGGAGGACAAATACCCCAACAGTATGCTTCCCCCTCCTTCTCTTCTTCCTCCTCTTCCTCCTCCTCCCCCTCCTCCCTTTCTCCTTCTCCTCCCCCTTCTTCCTCCCCCCTTCTTCCTCCTTTTCTTCTTTCTCTTCCTCCTCCTCCTCCTCCTCTTCCTCTTCTTTGTCCCCCACCTTCCTCCTTCTTTTCCTTCTCTTCCTCCACCTCCTGCTCCTGCTCCTTCTCCTTCCATATGTCAAGGTAACTCTATACAGGGCAAAGGCAAGGAAAGCTCTATTGTCCTTATGGTGGAACAGAAACGCACTCCTCCGTGAGGACTGAGTAAGTTGTACTAACTTGGGACCCCACAGCAGACTGCCTCGAATAATTTAAAAGCTGGTTATTCTCACACATAACAGGCTGGAAGTGCACAGATGCACAGCGGTCCAGGGTTTGTGGGGAGCTCCATTCATGTAGAATACAGCAGCCTCGATACTGCTAACTTGTTACTCTCCAGCCCCGAAGGCATTCTCTTTATCCACCGATCAAAGCTCACTCACCCTTCCTCTATCTTTGTCTCCACTTGCAGGAAAGGAGAGCAAGAGGAAGCCAGATGCAACAAATAGCTTTCTGCTAGAGAAAGGTCACAGAGTGGAGTTCCCAGGAGATATTCTGTGATGAAGAGGTGTGGGAGAGTTTATTAAGGGGTACTCCCTGAATCAATGCCTGTGATGGAGAAAGGAAAGAAACTGAGAGGAGGATGTTAAGTTAGATTGATGGAAAGCACAGCTAAGTCTCTTCTCAACCAGCACAGATTGTGTCGAAGCTCAGGAGATCGTCAGAGCTCGCTTTAGATGGTGGCCCTTTGGGTTCCTCAACAAGATATTGGCGCTGAGCTGCCCCAGGAAAGGAGCATGACTTTAGATGACATAGCTCTTTTCATTTGAGACCATGTAAAGGGAGGCAACATCAGCTATCAGCTTTTAAGATGGAAAGGTGGCAGTGAACCACAGCATCCTTGAGAAGATGTGAACAGAAAGTCGAATAAGAAACTCTATTTATGTCTCTTTATGGGGAATATCTGGAATGGCCACCATAGCTGCAAGGGAGTGTTGGAACTGCTCTCTCTAGCTAGGAAGACTGGTCTTAGCTACCATTAAAAGGAGTAGGGGGGTAATAGAAAGAAAAAGGATTATTTCAGTTTAACAAATGGACTACAGCAAAAACATTTCACTGAGGTAGTCTAGCTACAACTCACAGAGTCAGAAAGAGCTAAAAATTGGGCAGGAACGAACAGTGGTGACTCACATCCAGCGATGTCCTTTGACTGTCTCAAACGCACCTAGATTTCCTGATGGGCTGGGGCTGAGTCCCCAGAACTCTGTAGAAATAGATTCCTAAGGGTTAACTTCCAGGCTGTTCTCACAAACCCCAAGTCACATAAAGAACATAAAGGTATTTAGATAGTTTTAGAAGGACTGATGCATATCAGGGCAAGTGACTTAATGTAAAGGATAAAATGTACTAAGATATAGGTCAGGTATGGCGATGCAGGAAGCTAAGGAAGGGAGCTACTGTGAGTATCTCTGAGTACTCTGAGTACTCTGAGCGATGTGGTGAGTATGTGGCTAGCCTGGCTGTGTAACAAGACTTGTCTCCAAAACAATTTAACTGAAGGCAAAGTAAATGAACTGAAATATGATTCTGCTCCTACAGAGAAAACATTGATTATATTGATCTAAGATACCAAAGGTAGAAAGGTGCCATGTTCTGTTGATGTTACTCGGATTTTCGGTGTAGTAATGGTGAGTTGAAAAGGAGACTTAGAAATGTCCAAGCATCTAGCACCTCTCTTCATACAAAGTAGCCGGTGCTAATCTGCACAGGTATTGGAAAAGCCACCCACCATCACCCACCACCCTACAGAAGACTTGGTAGTCAACCAGTGGTGGAGCTGTTTTAGACAGTATGGGACTGGCCAACTGAGAGATCCTGATCTCTGTCCAGCACTGTAACTTTGAAGTGGTCTGTTGAGGAAGTGTATTTTTAGTTATGTTTGAAATACTTTTATGCACTGTTGGGTGAGGGGCTGTCCTAAGTCTAGGGCGTTCTGTGTTGTTTGCAGGTGTTGGGTTTCTGTGGGGGTTGTTTAATTGCTAATGATCTTCACGTGCTATCAGTAACATACCTGAGGTGTTCTGAAAGAATAAAACCACCTCGAGGCTCCACTATGTAGTCTGGCACTGGCCATGAGGGTGGTTCCCTCTGCTGAGTTCTGGCAGGGTTTGCAGATATGAAATTACCTCCTTGTCTTCTTGCTGAACAACAGCAGCAACATTCAACTACAGTGACCCCCAGAAAAGATTCACGTGTTGAAGGCGTGATCCCAAGCCAGGGACACTATTGAGAGCTGATCGGACTTCATGAGTGGATTCATCTGTTAATGAGTTCATTGCTGATGGACTATCGGGATGTGAAACTTACTTAAAGGGGGTCACTGAGGCATGCCTTCAAAAGGTATATTTTATCACTAGGCCCAGCCTTTCTGATTCCTGGCTGCTCTGAGGACAGCAGTCTGTCTCCTCTGCCGTGTGTCTCCTACCACCGTGATTCTCTCCACACCACAGGTCTTAGCAAGCTCTGTGCCCTTCATGTTTAATCTCAGAAGAGTCTTGAGAGTTCTGTATTTTGATATTTTAAGAAAAAAGTGATATCCCATGAAGAGCCCTCCCTTGAGCCTTGACTGAAGTCACTTCTGAGATGTAGCAGTAACCAGCAGAGGCGATGGCTGGTGCGCCAGCCTGCCCCAGGTACGTGCACACTAAGCAGCATGGCGGGGAATAAGAACGGGCATCAATTCCCACAGGCCTGGGGCCGGATCCCTGATCCCTTTATTAGCTGTGTGGTCATGGAAGAGTTCTTTATCCTCACTGAGCTTCCACCTCATTTGTAAAATAGGGACATAACAACAGTACCTGCCCCACAGGGCTGCTGTGAGAATCAACCGATGTCAAGTTAGCCCTTGGCGCAGCCCCTAGAATGTAGTATGCACTGACAAATGACAGCTGTTGCAGTAGCTCGAAGCAGTCCCCAACAGAGATGACCATGGCACCTCGGCGCAGATATGGCATCTAACAAATGGACTGATAATTTCCAACGGAGACGGAACGGACCCTCACAGGTAACCGCACCATCTGCAGAAGCAGTGTGATATTCTGCAGACGTAGCAGGGCCCTTGGAAGCAGCCCCGGGCTTCAGTTCACAGACTGTAGGGAATTCAAGGATCTCTTAAGTTTCAACAAAGAGCGGTCCTCCTTTTAAGGCTGAGGATTATCCTCAGGATTATCCTAAGGATGTAGGATATCCCGTGATTGAGGAAAGCAGAAGAGGATATCTGGTACGGTGCGATGGTCCTAGTGGCGAATCATCACCAGTGGATTCACGTCTGTTATCAAGGATGTAAGAGTGAAACATGAGCTTCCCCTGTAGCCTGCACCTCAGTGAAGAAGCGAGAGAATGACCTGGAGCCTGAAGAATTGGGTTAATCCTAATCCTAACTTCTCCGTGCTTCATCCTTCCTGGGCATAGAAATGAGTGTGAGACTAAATAGCACCTCTTCTATGGTGGGTGTATTTCATCACCTCCAGATTCAGATGGGTTGGGTCTCCTTACTAGTCCTTCCCCAACTGAAATCATGGAAATTCTCCAAACTCGAAGTTTACTATTCCAGTAAGTAATCTTTTAATGGGAACTCTACATCTTCAAAATAATTAACATTCAGTACTCAACCTAGAACATTATCCAAATTTAGAGGCGGTGTAAGGAAAAGGTGTTACCCCTGTTGCACTTTTCTTTTTGGCATTAAAATAAAGACCCAGTCAGGGGAAGAGGGAAGTTTTCGTTTTTTGTTTTTTGTTTTTGTTTTTGTCTTTTGGGTTTTGTTTTGTTTTGTTTTGTTTTTTGGTACAGAGCTTGTGAGAGCAGGAGCTAAGCTTAGACTTAGCTAAGGGACTCGGGTATCAGGATAAGCTAAGGCAAGTGTGCCCTGCTGAAATACACAGGAAACCCTCTATAAAGCACCATTTTTAGGTGGGGAGATAGGAAGCCACATTCTCAGGTGCTGGGAGCTGCTTGACGTGTTACAGTTGGGGTGAGGTAGTCAGTTCCCTGTGAGATGCTGGAGAAGAGGAGAATCCGTGGTTTGGAGTCTATTCTATGCCTTCTGGAATATCCTCCTGTCCCTCAATAAAGGACCTCTTGACAATGTGTTTCTCTGAAACACAGCATCCTCATCATTAGCAAAATGATTTCTGGTCGTCAACTCTCATGGAGAAGGTCCCAAGGGGAGGTCAGTTGTCACAGGAAGACTGGCAGGATGGCTCCCAGTGGACAGTATTTCGTTCCAATGTGTGGTTCTAGAGACTAAGGTCAATGCTTCTGTCTTGGAGATGTAGAAATCCTTTCCCATCAGTGTCTGAGGGAGGCAGGAGAATAGCAAGCCAGCAGCCAGTCTGTCGTTAAAGTGCAAAGTGTCTGTCCCAAGGTGGACACCAGGACCTAGCAGGCAAGTTCATTCTCAGACAAATGACAAGGACATCAGTTTAACAGAAAGTTGCCTGGCAAACAAGAGTGATGTTTCATGGGGTGAGCCTGTAAAATGCTTGGTACACCCAACCTCACAGTGCAGTCCTGGCTACTTCTCAACCCCAAAGCCCTGTGTTTAGGGCCAGGATACAGCCCTTCCTGGGGCAACCTCAAAGACTCACCACTGAGCTTTGCTTCACTGACTTCCCAAACCACTCATTTCCAAACTTTAGGCTGACCAATTTCCTGTGATTCGCCTGGTCTTTCCTCAAATATGTGGATATTTTTAATCTACACAGGTTAAGTAGGCGCGTCATGCTATACAAAGTGGGGCTTCACAGTGCTTTAATCACGATGTGTGCTCTGCTGCTGAAGGGCTATTTCCTCTTAGAGCCTGATTCTTCTGGTTAGTCCACTGCCCTCTTCCTCCCAGCAACACCTACGCCAGATTCTTAAAGGGCTCATTCTGGTTTATTTCACTTCATTTATTTTCATTGTTCTTTTGAATGTATTGGCTTTTTTTTTTTTTTTGAGTGGGATTGCTCTGAGAAGGGATATTATTTTTAGAATAAATTGAATCAAGTGAGATGAAATCTTATAACAAATTCATCATATCAAAGAAGGGCAGGCTCTTCATCAGTTACAATTTCTATTTGAGAGATATAACTGTGTTCATCACAAATGACGAAGAACACATATATACTGTGTTTGAATTACTACTGGCCTTGAAATGTGGTCGGGTAAGACATTAATACCTCTTTCCTATCTTGTTAGCAGCCACTAAAATCCCAAAGCTCAGACAGGCTGAGTGTTATTCCAACATGGTTGAACTTGTTTGGAAAGGCAGATTGGTGCCAGGGAGCTTTCTACTTGAGATGCCATTTCACCCAAGAAATTTCTGCATATTCCCATATTTATGTGTTTATAGGTCTATAAATCAAGCATTTGTTGATTTTAAAATCCTAAGATGATTTGTCTTAAAATAATTCTTTGGTGTACATATAAAAAGTAATAAGATGAATGTGTGGTTTTTTAAACATAAAAACTAAACTTCAAATGAATATTTGATAGTGCAGGACATGAAGCTTTTTCAATATTCTTCAGAACTGATTGGCATTTTTATTTTATGATCATCAATGCTGAGAATATTAATTCACACAAGCACGTAATACTTGGTAGAAGTGTGTTTAGAGACATTTCAGAAATTGGTAGAAAATTTGTCCTAATCCTAGGCCAACGGAGTGACCCCAAAACCAGGATATTAAAGCAAAGATTGGTGTGTAGGCTGGCATCTTGGTAGCAAAAGGAAAGCAAAATACAATAATAAAATAACAAATTTTAGTAGGAATAAAATTCCTTATTACCCATAAAGAAAACGCCTCTAAATAAACACAGCATTTTTAAATTTACACTTGAATTTGAAATAAATTTCATACATCTTTACTTGAGAAAAATTCAGAGATTTGAAAGACACTATCTTACAATGTAGCTCAGCAATATGAGCCATTCACAGGTATTTTAAGAGGTGGGATGTTATACTTGTTTGTATGTGTATATGTGTATATGTGTGTGTGTGTGCGTGTGCCTGTGTGTTGTGTGTGTATATGTGCGTGTGCACATGTGTGTGTATGTGTGCATGTGTGTGTGTATGTGTGTAAGTGTGTGTGTGTGTATGCTGTGTGTGTATTCATGTGTATGTGTGTGTGTTGTGTGTGTATGTGTGTGTGTTGTGTGTGTGTGTATGTGTGCGTGTATGTGTGTGTGTGTGTGTATGTGTGTGTGCATGTGTGTGTGTGTATGTGTGTGTGTTGTGTGTGTGTATGTGTGCGTGTATGTGTGTGTTGTGTGTGTATGTGTGTGTGTTGTGTGTGTTCTGTGTGTATGTGTGTGTATGTGTGTGTATGTGTGTGTGTTGTGTGTGTATGTATGTGTGTATGTGTGTGTATGTGTGTGTATGTTGTGTGTGTATTCATATGTATGTGTGTGTGTTGTGTATGTGTGTGTTTGTGTGTGTGTTGTGTGTGTTCTGTGTGTATGTGTGTGTATGTGTATGTGTGTGTGTTGTGTGTGTATGTATGTGTGTATGTGTGTGTGTATGTTGTGTGTGTATTCATGTGTATGTGTGTTGTGTGTGTTTGTGTGTGTATGTGTGTGTGTATGTTGTGTGTGTTTGTGTGTGTATGTGTGTGTGTATGTTGTGTGTGTGTTGTGTATATATGTGTGTGTGTATGTGTGTGTGTATGTGTGTGTGTTGTGTGTGTGTACATATGTGTGTATGTGTATGTATGTGTGTGTGTGTGTGTGTGTGTGTGTGTGTGTGTAGGCCAGAAGCTGATCTGATCTCAGATGTCTTCCTCGCTCACTCCCAACCTCGTTTTCTGAGACAGTCTTTCTCTGAACCTGAAGCTCATCAGTTCATCTGGGCTTGCTGGTCAGCACTCCAGGGATTTCCCTTTGTCAGCCTTCCTTCTGCTCCCTGAGCAACATATCCCAGAGATATTCTTCTGAGCCTAATTCAAACATTTTAATATAATCTAAGCTTATTCAACCTTTTCACTCGCTCCTGAAAAGTGCAAGATTGTAATACTGTGTAAATTGCTTCCCTCCCCACTTGACATGCCATTTTAGTTGAGTGAGTTAGCTCTGTTTACTTTGTATTCTCATAGATTAAAAACCATCACTGTGAGGGGCGGGGAGGCTGGAGAAACAGCTCAGTCAGTAAAGCAGCTCATGTCTGCTGTTCAAGCATGAGGGCCAGAGTGTGGCTCTCTGGTACTCAACAAAAGCCAGGCACCCCCAGATCTGAGGAGGACTGGAGACAGGCAGATCCCGCGAGCTCTTTGGCCAGCTGGCCTATCCAAATCAATGAGCTCTAGGTACAGGGAGACCCTGTATCAAAATAATAAGGTGAAGAGAAATTGGAGTAGGAACTCAAAGTCAACCTCTGGCCTCCACACTTAGGAGCACACATCTGCATAAGCACTTGAATACACACGTACACAACGTGAACAAGTACACACACACACACACACACACACACACACACACAAAGACACTTCTAAATGAAAAGAAACTAAAGATAACAACAAATCAAATGCAGATAACATACTTTCTTGGATTGTGGGTGTTTGGGGGCAATTAGGAATTTAGAATGTGGGTACATTAAACATCATTACAGAATTATTTATTGCGAGCGAGATAATGTGATTAAATAGATATCTTTACTCTCAGTCATACCTACTGAAGTACTTAAGAGTAAAGCTTTCTGTGTTTAGAATCTTCTAAGCAAGAAAGAACAAGGACAACGAAACCCCAGGAACTGACAAGGAGCGGAGGCTGGGAGACTGGTGAAAGCTGCTGACTCTGAGACAGCCGTGCTTTGCCTTCACCCTTCTTGTAGGTTTGAAAATCTTCAAATCATAAAGCTTTATGGTGAAGTATAAAAGCAGCTACACAAAACTGACACGAGGGAGAATTCTAGTTTTAGATCCCAGAGGAATTCCCTCCTCCACACCACGGCCAAGATGAAGACAAGCGGAGCTCCCTTTGCTGCCCTTCTGAGTAGAAGGCTCTCTGGTCTGCTCTGACATCCAAAGTGAGGCTCCTGGGGCTCCGGCTTCCAGACTCTTCACCAGAGGAAACCTTGGCCTCTTACATCAATCCCATCATGCCACTGCTTCTACTGCAGAAGCAGAAGGTCCAGTGTCTACATGGGCTGCCCTTCGGGGTAAGAGCCAGCTGGGGTGCTCCTTCACCCCCAGGTTCATGCTTCCACTTTTTACTAGGCCTCTACAAACCTCCTGCTTTCTCACGAGCCCAATAGTTTAATTTCAGGAATGTTTTTTTTTTTTTTTTACTCAAAATGTTTCATTGCTTTTTAAAGATAATTCACAGTAACTCCATGACCCTAAGAGAAAAGCAACCGCATTTTGATTTTTAGTTTTTAATTAATTCATCTTATGTATTTTGTGTGCACGTTGGGGGGGGTGTTAGTACCATGGTGTGCAGGTGGAGGTCAGAGGTCAGAGGACCACTTGTGAGAGTTGGGGATCAAACTCAGGTTCTTAGGTTTGGCAGCTGACACATTTACCTGCTGAGACACCTCACAAGCACAGGCAAGAGCGTTTTAAATGGAATATAAATCACAGATACTTTCCTCCCAGTTTCTGCAGAGATTAAAATAGCTAGTTAGAACAAGAGGCAATTCTAGGGGAAACATTCATTAACATGTCACTTTAAAGAAATCCTTGGCCTTAGAGCAGAAATCCCACAGATTTACCTTTAAAATGCCCTGCTCAAAATACAGTTGTCTCAGCATTTTAAAATGTTCAAGCACACCAATATTCTCCCCTCACTTATTAAGCCTAATTACTCAAATTATTATATATCCATAATTCTATATTGTCTAGCAGAAGTGTATAAAGATAGACAGGGTTGCAGAATATTCTCAATAGTAAGTCCATCGCAAACCTTTCACAAGAGCAGTGGGTACAGCGATGATGGCGGTCAGAGTACCCCCTTCCCTTCATGCTTTTCCATTTGCCAGGATGGACTACTGAAGCCCATATCTTCCATGATGTTTTTAATCGTCATAAACGTGGATGCCCTAGAGTATCCAGAAGGACGTGACCCTTCCCTTAGCCAACCATCTAGGAAGATCCTTCCCTTGGACAGCTGTACCAGTAGTTCCCTCGGTTGTGCTATGACCCCATATTGACAAGCAGGAATATGTGGTGAGTTTAAACAGTGCTAGGGTGTAACTCGGCATTACAGTGCTTACCTAGCTTGGGCAAAGCTCTGGGATTCATCTTCGGTACCTCAAAAATAAATAAAGAAATATAAAAAGCAAACAATGTCTATTCTAAACTACCAAACATCAGAATCACAACATTCCATGAAGTCCCACAGCTCCTGGTCATCACAGACTGTTGCAGTACACTGCTGCTGGGGCGGCTCACAAGGAAGACAGGGAGGCATTCTCATAGGTGGAAGCCCTGCCAGACCTCAGCAGAGGGAACCACCGTCCTGGCCAGCTCCAGACTGGACAGTGGAACCCTGAGCAGTTGAGCTCAGGTGTTTTTATTGATTCAGAACTCCTCAGGTGCAGATCATAAGCACTCAAACAACCCTCACAGAAATCCAACACCTGCAGACAATACAAAACACCAAGGCCTACGCATCCCTTATTCTGACAGTGCACACAATTATTTTAAACACAACTAAAAATAAACTTCCACAACAACAGACCAATTATCCTGTAACGTCAGTCATAGGTTGTACGTGGCCACGACCTGAAGCAACCCCTAATCTCTGTGCTGCACCTCTGTATCATGTGATCATCTGGCTGTACATGGACAAGCAGTACCCCTGAAATGAGACTAGTGTGTTTCTGTCTGTAGTTACAGCTTCCCCTGAGTGTCAAGCTCAACTTTTGCAGGTTTTATTCTGCAAAGGCAGCCAAAGGCGCTACATGGTTGTGATCAGAGCAGTAACATTAACTGTAAGCCTGTGTCCTTCCCTCCTTTTTACAAGAGGGCCGGGTATCCCTTCCCTAAGAGAGCACACTCTACTAGGTCAAAGATTGCCAAAGTCTCTGTGCTTTATGAGAGGGTTGGGTGATCCTTCCCTTAAGGAACACCGTCACGAGTTTACAGAGTGCCAAGCACACCCACGGCTTCTCCATTTCCTCTTGCTTTAGAGGAATCGTGCTAGATTAATATGATGTATGCTGTGGTGTGGTAAACTTGATCACAAACAAAATATCTGAACTCTACCAAGCTAACACACAATGGTGATTTTTTTCTGCACCAGGCCTACATGTTTCTATTCAATCTTTGACCGACAACATCCCCACTCACCACACTTGCTGACAGTATCACCACCCTCTGACTGGTGCACCAGGTGAGGGAGCAAAGCCACCAAAAGCCTTCCCAAGACCACAGAGTGATGAAGTCAGAACCAGAGCCTGGGCGGTCCTAACTAGGACATTACTCCTCTTTGCTTCACCGGGCATCCTCAGACCTATTTCAGAATTCTACATCTCAGGAATCATCCTCGGGTCCTTGATGTCAGAGGAAGCTGATGTAGGAAAACACCAACACTTAATTGGTAGTATAACGTGTCAGTACCATCCTGGAAATGGTTATCACGTGTCCTGGTCACTGTTGTATTGCCGTGACCAAAGCAACTCTTATAAAAGAAAGTATTTAATTGGGGGTGTGCTTACAATTTCAGAGGCTTACGTTATCATTACGGTGGGAAGCGCTGCAGGGAGCATGTTGGCAGGCAGGCATGGTTCTGGAAAAGTAGCTGAGTGCTACATCCTGGTCTGTGGGAAGAGAAGGGGCGGAGGATGATGTTAGGCCTGGTTTGGGTTTTTGAAACCTCAAAGCTCACCCCAGTGGCACACTCCATCGAGGCCACAGCTCCTAGTCCTTCTAATCTTTTCAAATAGCGCCACTCCCTGGTAACTAAGCATTCAAATATACGAACCTTGGGGGAACATTCTTATTCAAACCACCACATCATGTAACCCCAAAGTAGATTTTACCCCCTTTCCAATGAAGAAGCACATACCTCTTCCCTACCAGGAAGTGAAGCAACTCCCCAAGGCTATGCCCCTAGTGAGGGCTGGGGTCGGGGTTCCAACCCAGGAGTCTTGGAATTGCTTCTGCAGGTCACTGGTAGCCTAAGTGGTCCTTCCCAGGCCAAGGTGAGGCCATTATATACTGTGGGTATAACCATAATGTAAATATCCCTGTCGGTGAGTGCGAGACATTTCTTGGTTCATGCTTTTTTTTTTTTTTAATGAGATTTGTTTAAGAATAGAAAATGCAAAGACAAATGCCAAAAAGAGAGTGTAGGGTTTCTCATAAGTTAGGAGAAAATAAGTTATGTTAATTACAAGAAATTTATTCTCACATCCTCAGTCAAGCCGGATCCAGGTTTTCACATGGACCACAAAGAAGGCAGAACAGCGGGGGAGAAGGGTCCTTGGCCTGGGGACTGAAGGCCAGAGTTTGAATCAGACTCTGGCATTTTGGAGGAAGGGTGTTCAGCCTCCACAACTTCTGAGTTTTCTGGTCTGTCTGGCGAAAGTTAAAGCTTCTATATATGTTGCCTCATTGTTTTAAAGACTAAGTGGAACCAAGTATAAGACTGGGTCCAGATCTGAATGAGATAAAGTTGGCTGCGACCCCGCATGTCACCCAGAGGTAAAAACTTGCGGCACTCTTCCACAGTAGTGAGAAAAAGATGGCGTGGGTGTGTTTACACATAGACATGCATGCGCGTGCATGGCTGCGTGTGAGTACAAGCACGTATAAGCACGAAAAACCCACTTGTTGCAATCTCACAGACCACTTCGTGACTTTTCCTGGGGAGAAACGAACAACAGTGTACTCACCCTGAGTCAGGCGCCAACTACAGATAAAGGAACAGTTCCACTCAAGCCTAGCTTGGTGAACTAGTGAATGAGTTTACTTGGGGTCACTTACAGGAACAGAGGTGACTCCAACACAGCTACCTCACTGAGAAGTTCCTCCTCTGCCTGCGTGAGAACCTCCCTAAAGTGGCAAACCCCTCTTTAACCTACCTCCCACCTCCTATAAACTCTAGCACCTCGGGAACCATTTGCATCTGAGGTAGGATTACGTACACATGGGAGTCAGGTGGCTGAAATCACAGGTGAGGGTCCAGTTTCACACATACACTCCCATACCCTCTTCCCATGTGGAACACTAACAAGTCCAGTCTTTAGGGAGTTACGGTGATTTCAGTATGATCATGGATTTGCCGTGCCAGTGAAAATGGAGCAAGTCCTCAGGCCTGGGATTCCAGCTGCTTATGCCTCAGAAGACCACACTGTCAAAATGTTCTACTGTGGACAAGGTGTGAGTAGTGGCCCCCAAGGAAAGCCAGTCCAAAGCCAAGGGCCCGTGAGTGAACTCAGGAAGTTGTGCTGAAAGGAACACCCACTTCCATCCAGGGGTCCCAGGAAATGGGTATGACCACCTCTGGCTTTGAGGTGTAAGCGGGCATGGGGTTCACGGAGGAAGATCACCTTCAGAAGGCAGCTTAAGAAAATCTGTCCTGGATACCCTAGACACTGGGCTGCCCCTCACCCCTCCTTCCCACAGTCTCCCTCCCTTTTCTCCCTCCCCCTCTGGTCTTACCTTCAATTCTTGTATTACTATTTCTCACTATGGTTTTTTTTCTACTAAAGCTCTTATTTGCCACATGTCTTCTTTCCTGCTGGTCAGTTTTGAAAGGCATCGGCCAAAATAGTCGCCATAACTCCTCATGATACTCACATTCAGAACCATAGGATGGATTCCTCTTCCCATCAGAAATTTCTTTTTAACTGATGTGTATGACAAAACGGATGTTTTAGCTCAAAGACTCGTAATGTTCAGGTGAAGCAGCAAGGTCTGTGTGCAGTTCACATTTCCCAGGATCCCAGCGAAGAGCTCATGCTCCCCTCAGATCGATTTCCCAAGCCCATGGTCAGTTCCTCAAACTTCTCCTCTGCTGACACGAGGCTGGTCCATTTTAATGTTTTACTTAGAGAGAGGAAAGCCAAGAATTGGAGATGGAGTGGTTCATCTGTGGAGCCAAGAAGCAAGATGTCAACCTAAACCTCACGCCCTTGACTTGAGGAGAACTTAGGAAGGGAGAGGGAAGACACCAGCAACCAGAGTCCACTAGCTCTAGGTTCCCCTTCTGCTTAGAAGGATTCCATGGCTGGTTACTTTCCTGCAGAGGAACGGTGTTGGGCTCTTGCGGGTCTACGGAACCTCCTATGACCGTTCCTTTGTCATTGTGCCACACAAACAGTCATACTCAAACTTTTACTGAAATTCACAAAGTTTTCACACCTCAGAAATATGGCTCTCCTCCTAACCATCTAAAGCTACAAAACCCACTCTAGGCTTGCTGGCGCTAGAATGGCTGTATTTGGCCGAAGGGTCACATTAAATCCTCTTTAATTAAATGACAGAAATTGAAGCTGTTTTCTCTCTTTCTGACCTCTAGTTTCCCCCGTCTTATTTCTCCTCCGCCCCCACCCCCCTGCTTTCACACCTGACTGAGCAGAACACCAGTTCCCTCCAGTCTCACAGCTGTGTTTTATGGCACTATAAACCTCCCAGGAAAATAAAAACCATTCACCAAAGATCCACCTGGAAATGCCCAGTGGCTATGCAGGGCTTGGAGCCTCTGGCTGACATATTAACACGGCCTGTTCCCTTCTCCCTTCCTGATGGAATCCACCCCATGTAATAGAGAATATAAACACGGGAGGGAGTGTCACTTTCTCCTTTTGCAGCAGAAGAGTCATGAATGTGACTTTGAATCACTGCTGGGAAATAAGGAATCTGTTGGAATACTTCTGGGAAATAGGAGAGCGAGGGAGGGAGAGAAGGAGAGAGAGAGAGAGATGAGACTGAAGTCCTAGCCCCTATCTTGTAGCCATGAGGAATGCTGAATAGCTGACCCAGACCCTTGACATTGTTAATTGGCTGCAGATTTCTGAATCTCCCTCTGGACTCTGTAACATAGAGATAATGAACTCCCGGGCAGGGACGACTACCGTCTATTACACAGACGACCCTCATTCATGTGACGTTAATGTTGCTAGAGGGATGGCGGGCACCATTGAATGTTTTTAATTTTAAAAACACATAAAAAGTCAAATCTCATGGGCCACCGAATGCTGCTGATTGTGCTTTCGGCACTCCTTGGCTCAAAGGATATTGAAAGGATGGTGATATTGAAGTGGTGTGAACTACCCCCTCGGTAGCCGCTCTGCTCCGTCTAAGCCAATACCGTCTATCGCCAATGCCACTGCGCTATGATCTCCTTCCAGCTCACAAGTAAGCCTTTGCTTCTGAGTCTCTGTCCTCACTCCCACACAGCTCATCTCTGCCTCTTCTCCCCTCAAACTGCTCCATTAAACTGCTTCCCACAGAGTCATCAATGACCTTGGTATTCTTTTTTACCCAAGACAAATTTTAATTTTTACTTATTTATTATTGTTAGTTTGATGCCAGGGATGGAACCCAGGGTCTCATGCATGCCGAGCATGGACTCTGAAACCTAGCGACCTAGCTTTACCCTGGCAGCATCCAGAAATAGGTTTACTCTGTCTCTCTCTTGACTGCTCTCTGGTGCCTCCCCTGGACCACTTCCAGATTTTCCTTCCGCAGTTTCTCTTAGCTCACTGCTTCTTTTCTTTCTCTTACAATGTTAGGGGGTCCTCAGCATCCCCCATACATCTCTTCCTGTTTCACACACTCATCCTAAGTGATCTAATCTATAATTACAGTTTCAGTTGCTGTCTGTAAATTAACGTTGCCTGCACCTATAACCTCCCTCCTTAGCCACAAACCCCATGAACACCTCCACGGACACCTCCTCACGGGCAAAAAAAAAGTTCCTTAAACTCAATATGGCAAAGTCAAATCACCATCTATTCCTTGGCTCACTAAATAGAACCAGGTCAGAAGCCCAGAGAATTTTTGTACATCTCCCTCTGTGATCCCCAAGTGACATGCATTCCCTTTGCTTACCAGGGGCCCCGACTTTGTCACCTGGAGAATGCATCCATCAAGCAAAATGTCAACTCTTTGGGGAATGCTTTTCCAACACTCTCCAGCTGCAGGTTGCCTTCTCCTGGGGTCCCTCATTGTTTGCTACAACACCCCTCCCTTGTAGCCTGTGTACGCTTCATATCACCTGTTTGCCTGAATAGACCATGAGCTGGAGAATGGAAATTGTGCTCCATTCATCATCGTATGTCTGTTGCCTAACAGTGTTTGACACGTTCTAGAAGAATGTCAACATAAGTTGACTGAATTACTGGATAGATGCGCAGTAATTATTTGCAGGGTAATTGATTACATTAACATTAATGAGAATAAACTTGCTTGGTTGGCAAACATTCTTTTGAACACAATACTCTCATCAATTATTGAGTAGCAAAACTCGTACAGCTTTTGAATGCAGAGTTGGAAAAAAAAAAAAAGTCAAGTCCTTTAGAGTTACCGAGGGGTCATTTGTAGCAGTAGTAATGTCAATCTCTTGTGGACACTTAACTTCTAAAATCTCTCAGGTGTGAGTTCTTCTAGTTAGGTTAAATATATCCTCCAAAACTCACATAACACAGCTCACTTGCTTGCAACGTCCTCCCTAGTTGAACCTACACAGATCTGTTGTGGAGGTTTATTTTTAGTCATATATAAAATAACTGTTTTGTGCACTGTTGGGTGAGGGGCTGCCTAGGTCTTGGCGCTTTGTATCGTCTGCGGGTGTTGGATTTATGTGGGGGGGACTGATTGCTAATGATCTGCACGTGCTATCAGTAGAATGCCTGAGGCGTTCTGAATCAATAAAAACACCTGAGCTCAAACGCTTGGGGTTCCCCTCTCCAGTATGGCGCTGTCCGGGATGGTGGTTCCCTCTGCTGCATTCTAGCAGAGTTTACATCTATGAAAAATGCCCCCATGTCTTCCTTGGTGAGCTGCCACAGCGGTGTACTACTACACAGATCAAATAAAATCATCCCAGTTTCTGGACTCCTTTACTTCAATTAATGCATATTTGAGCTGAGTGTGTTGGCACACCCGTTGGCAGCCCAATGCTTTAGAGGTGGAGGCAAGAGGACCATCCTCAGCTACCTAGCAAACCTGGGACCATCCCAAGCCACAAGATACTGTCTCAAAAGTGTGAGGCAGCCATCCTTTTATCCCCGACTGGCACCCCCTGCCACATTTTCCTAACAAAAGCCTTCAGAAACCTGGCACTGCATTTGGGGCTTTCCCAGAACTACTGTTATCGTAATCATTAGGCACAGCAGAACTCACCGTGTGGATGGATTAATGGTGGTCTGATGAAGGAGGGGACTAATTTAAGAGGATTCTGGTTGTCAAAACTCTGTGGACTTCGAGTTCAGCGAGCATGTTTGTAAATAGATGTGCTCACGGTGGCATCTTGGGCATTTTCCTGAGGAGTTTTACGCACAATTTAGAAAAGTTTATTGAAGAAGCTTAATGACAAGCATTTGTGCAGAGTCCACAGAGGCTCCCACTGAGATCGAAAACGAGTGCTGTTTACTCTCTTCTTTCCACCCCTCCCCCATCTTCAGGGCCTGATTGCTCTAACAACGCATCTTCTAAAATTTGGAGGGGAAAAAAAATCTGTGTTTAATTGCATACTACTCAAAAGCCCTCTGCTTCATTTACTGGACCATTCTTTGTGCTAAATAGTTTCTAGAAAAGCTATTTTCCTGTCACTTCATCAAGTTGCTTTTCTTTATTATTAACATTTCAACCAAACAGGAGTTCTCCATCCACATTCCCCCAGGGTTGTGGTATAAATGTCATCACATAGCAGAATGTAAACCATATTAGCTATATCTGGTGTGTGTGTGTGTGTGTGTGTGTGTGTGTGTGTTGAAAACTCCCACTTACAATCCATTCACGACTCAAGTAGAAATCTGGCATAAGTAATGGTAACTTTATACATTTATCAATGGACCAATGCGTATGAAGCATCTACTTAGCTGTGTCATATAGAGGTACATGGTAATTTTCCCACTTCTGAAGAAGTGTTGGAGCTACCCTGAAGGAGGGGGCTGGATGCTTTCATTCCCGGTGTGGATGTCAAAGTCAATGCTGATGCAACACAGCTTTCGTTATGAAGGAAGAGCAGAGGAAGTCCTGAGCAAATGTGTATCATTGTCAAGGACCCCAGCCCCTCAGACTCATGGGAACTGACAAAGCCTTCCACTGGTCCATGTGCAAATGTTGTCAGAGTGTACAGAAAGTATTAACCACAGTTTCTTTCTCCAGGATGTCTACAGCCTGAGACTATGCTCCTACAGAGACCTCCTCCTGTGCTGTATACAACACATGTACCGAGGTTCCCATGTTCTGAGGTTATGTAGTTGGTGCCCTCCATCCCAGCCCACGTAAAACCAGCTCCCCTCTCCCACCGGTGGTGTGCGTGTGTGTGTGTGTGTGTGTGTGTGTGTGTGTGTGTCTGTGTGTGTGTGTGTGTGTGTGTCCAGTCAGGACCAAGCTGTGCAGGATGTAATGGAAATGTTTACTGCTTGCCTGATGAGGCTTTCAAGAAGAGCAACATGGTCCTTCCATGGTCTAGAAATGAACGGCTATGGGGTTCTTTTGATGATGACGGGATGGTAACTTTCAGGTTGGGTTCCCATACCCGGGCCTGCACTGCGCACACCGGGGACCTCTAGTGCCGAAGCGCGGAGCACTTCTTGTAGGTGTTTGCCTAGACACAGGGCTCAATGAAAGGGAACGTGTGGAGTTGAAAGCTGTCAGCAAACACTCAAAACGGCACCATGCTGTGCATCAGAGCACGCATGGGAGAGGACAGACGTATACACTGGTGTCCTTTGCCACTGTACAACACACTGTCCCCTCCATCGATGGCTGATAAAAAAGGAAATGTTTGTCACTTGTGGGGTCGGCTAGACAGCTGTGCTGACCTTGCCTGAACCCGATCACTTGTCTGAGTCAGCATGCAGCTGATCTTGGCTAGCTCAGCCTAAAAATGATGCTACTCTGTGTCTGTCATCCTCTACAAGGCCAGCGCGGGTTAAAGTCGAAGATAAATTTAAATTTAAATTTAAATAAATAAAAATAAAGAAGATGAACCTCAGGAGCTCAAAGCCTGATGTTAGGAAATTTAAACAAATAAATTCAGATACTGTTAAAATAACAGGATAAAACTCAGTGTAAGTACAACCACAGGTTTACACACGCACACACACACACACACACACAATTTTAAATCTAGGTAATACGTGTAAAAGAAAACATGTACTATTTTTTTCTTCCTTAGCCTGGCTTCTTTTGTTTGATTTTTTTTTGTTTTGTTTGATTTTCCTGAATTTCACTATTTCGCTTTTCTTTATACTTGCATACCGTTCCATTATGGGTATGCAGCCCATTTCTCTTACTCATTCATCTGTCTAGTCTGTCTCCATTCCGGCTCTTGCGAACAACGCAGCAGCAAACACAGACACACGGGGCTCCTCCTTTTCCGCATCCTCTGTAGCGTTTGGTGGTGATAGCCATTCTGATGAGGGTGAGGTGGAATCAAATGACATTTTTAATTTGCATTTCCAAGGTGACTAAGAATATTAAACACTTTTTCAATTACCTGTTGCCCATTTGTTTTTCTTCTTTCAAACTGTCTGTTCAGTTCATTGGATGATGATGATGATGATGATGATGTGAGAGAGAGAGAGAGAGAGAGAAGGAGAAATTCCTGGAGTTCTCTTTATATTCTGGATTTTAACCCCCTGGCGCTGTGTGGTTGGCAAGCATTTCTCCCTGTTTTGTAATCCGTCTCTTCACTCCGGTGGTTGTTCCCTCTGTCATGTGGTAGCTTTTGAATTCCGTGCTATCACGACTATACTTTCAGGGGTCACTTCTATAGTTTGTGACTTGCACGCCATCCCCTTTGTCCATTCTCGGGGTTGTGCTGCGGGTCCTTTCCACAGATCCCTTGCCTGCACCTGCATCTCGGGGAGTTTTTGCTGATGCTCTTCTCTTGCTGTTCCCAACCTTGCCCCAAGCTCTCTGACCCATTCTGGAACCACAACTATTTTAACAAGGAGACACGGGCATGAAACGGATACACGGGCATGAAACGGATACACGGGCATGAAACGGATTGACCCTTTTGCCTCCCTTTAATCATAGGTTTCTTTATTTGATACATTTTGTTACAAACAAACTTCCTTTGATTGTGACAACAGGAGGAAAAACTTTCCAAGACCCCCTCATGCTGAGTTTCCTGAAAATACAGGCTCTCTAAAAGCAAACATAGATCATTTGGTGAGGCTAGCAGGAAGTCCTTCGATTCTTTTATTTCTCCATTATCCCTGCTAGTCAAGTTCAGTCAAAATGTATTCTGTGCTCACATGTGCAAGCTGTTTTCCTAGGAACTTGCGAGGAACGGGAGATTTCTGAAAGCCAGCTACACACACTGACTGAAAACACAGTATCAACCTTCTAACAACATCTCATTTAGTTCTTATCTACATGAGGAAAATGGAAAGTGCTCTCAATATTTCAAGTAGGAAAAACTCGGTTTTGAGAAATGGTTAATAAACGAAGAACTGGAGTGCCTCACAGGGAGCCATGGGGACGACTGGAGAGAAATTAGCTGCAGACGCAGTCTAGGTCTATGGTGGACCCGATCTACAAGAATCACAACGAAGGTGGGGCCGTTGGATCGGAGAGACAGAAATACTCTTGCTTCTACCCAACACCTTCTTATTGCTCTCTAGTTTCCCATTTTATTCAGACTTCTGGCCATCCTTGTTAGGGAATGATGGACATTTGATGGGAGAGGAGGCAGCCACATCTGACACACTGATTAGAAACTCGTAGGGGAAACCGTGAGCCTTGCTCCTTGACTCATTCAGGGAGAGGTCCTACTTTGTGTCAGAGTAAGCAATGGTGCAATATAGTATAATGATTGTTCCTTTTGCCTCTTCTTTTTTTTTTTTCTTTGAAAGAGTATTATTACGTAGTCCACTTTAGCCTTGAATTCACTACGTAGCCCAGGCTGACCTCAAACTCATGATTCTCCTGCCTCAGCTCTCTGAGTACCCAAGATTATAGGCATGTACCATTACAAGCTTTGTTACTTGTGGTTTTGATGCTCTGTAGTCACGTAATGTGTGTGTGTATGTGTGTGTGTGTGCGTGTGTGTATACTTCCTGGATAAGATTCTAATGCACTCAACTAGCTGAAAGCCACTGAATATTGGCTTTCAATCTCGTAAATATTCATACACTCGCTTCCAGGAAAATCTTACTCCGCATGCATTGTCTAAAGAACTTAAAAGCTTAAAAACTTAAAAGTTTTAAGACGCAGACCAGAGCCCTGGTACCCCTCTAACCTTGAGACACAGTTCTGAGTCTTGAAAATTCCAATGTCCCATCCAGCTCATTCATTACAGTCACGCTTCATAGGGACTTGCGTGTGTCTTCAGTTCTAATTGGTAGGCATATGGCGACCATTCCATCTAGCACCACTGGAAAATACACCATTAAAGAAAGCCCAGCTAGGCCTCTATTAGACCCAAAGAGAAGATTGCTGGGAGGAGAGCTCAGATCTCCAGGTTATTAGCTGTAAACAGGATCAGAGTTGTGAGGCAGTATTCTGGCAAGGTTGGGAACAGAACGGTGGGATAACCACCCAGCTGGTGGCTGATAGCTTCTACAAATGGAATTCTCTGAGACAAATGAGATAGGACTAGAAATACTCTTCAGGGCCCTCTGCGTTGATAGAGATTGTTACCTGGGGGATATTTTTACCACTGCTTCTCGAATGTTTTTCCCGTTAGTTAACCCACGTCATCCTCTGAACACTGCTTAGGAAGAAGAGGGACTGCTCAGATCCTTCGTGGTCTTCTACCTTCTACCCCACACCTCCAAACGGAACCTTAGAGCGTGCACAGCACCTTTGCAAACTGGCCTGAATTAAATCACCCTGGAGGCGCCTGCATCCTGTGCACAGCTGTCTGCACACATGCTTTGAGATGTGTTTATTTCCAAAACCTCGCCCCCCACCCCCCAAAAAAAGAAACTTTCCACAGCTCACTCCTTGTGTCTCAAAACTTGATGGGGGAATATATACGCATACATCGCTTCAAGTACTCAAGAAGAGTCTGTAGAATTGCATGAATCCAGTTGCCCTGTGGACCACAGACAGCAGAACTGAGAGGGATTCAGTGCACGAGATCAGTTGGGAGAGCAATCAGAGAGACTTTAGACACATGTCCAAGTGATGTTTCTCCAGAAAACATAAAAAAGTAGGAGAGGACAGACTAGAGATTCCCAAGGCTGGGGAACCAGGGGCCCTCCTGCATTTGGCCCTCTCTGCCCACCCTCTGCACCCTACCCTCTCCTTTACTTCCCTCCTTCCCACCCGCCAGCTCTCCGGAGGCACCAGCCTTTCCCTCAGTGGCCCACACTCCCGGTTCCCGCCGCCCCCGCTCTTCCCGGCAAATTGGGGATCCTGGCCAAGGGGGCCGCCCCGACTCGGTCCTCCCCCGCACTCCATCCCCCCACCCCCAGGCGGCTGGACCATAAAGCGCGGGCCGCAGCCGCGGAGCCCAGCCGCCAGCGCCCCTCCGACGGCTGCGCACCGCCCCGCCCGCCACCTGCGCCCCACGGACAGCCAGCGCCCTGCCCCGGCCGAGCCACGCCGCAGTCGCCCGCACAGCCCTCGGGGAGCACAAGAGCCACCATGCCGGCCCCACGCGCGGCCGCCTTCCTCCTGCTGCACCTGGTCCTGCAGCCGTGGCAGCGGGCGGGCGCCCAGGCCACCCCGCAGGGTAAGTGGCCCCCTCGGGTCCCCTCCGTCCCCTCTGCACCCAGCCCGCCGCCCAGGGATCGCCTAGAGGGGAAGGTTTTGCGCATTGCTCTCCCCGGGCTCCTGCGACCTTGCCTAGGCACCTCTCGGTGCACTCTGGGGCCCAAGAGTGGAAGCACATCGTGACTGGAAGTGAGGATGAAAATCTAGAATTTTCTCCGCTTCCATTACCCAACCATTCCTTAAAGTGTAGTTTGGAGGATGCAAACTTACTTTCAGCATTTATTGCCGAATGCGCCACAGGGTCACTGAGGGATGAAATTCTAGTGTGCAGACCAGTGCCTATGTCTGCAGTCCTTCTCTCTAGGGAGCCTCGCCCCGGTTAAATCCTGGCACTAAATGACACCCCAGAGCAACCCAGCTTTCCTCCACCGTTCAGCCACAGGCCTTTCTGAGCTTACTCCTTACACTCAAAGGCTAACAAACTTCCCCCCACAACCCCCGAGGGTTAGTTTGATTTCTTGAGTCTCTTCAGAAATTGATCTTTTTCTATGAAGAGGTAAAAAATCTCAATAATTTGACAGGGGATTTAAAATAGCTTTCAGGTAGAAAGCACCTCAGTAAGGTTAAAGCAGAATTTCTTGTAAAGACCACAAGGAAGAAATTATTACAGCCAGGAAGGCTCTGACAGGCTGTGAGCCCTGAGCTTCCTCTTGGCACTCTGTCCCCGTGGTTGTTTTACGGTGTGTCGAGGAGGGGGAACGCAGGAAGAGACCTACAGGTGGCTTAAAAATTATCCTTCATGAAGCTGAGCAAAGCACGCCTGCGCGGAGAGCCTGTGCTCCCCCCACCCAACCACGGTGACCACACAGTTCACTGAATCGCGCAACCAGGACTGTGCGGCTATTTTTAGTATGGGTTGGAATATTGGAATCCAACGGTCTCGGTAAAAAAGAAAAAAAAAAGTGCCCTGTTTCTAAGAAGATGGGAAAGGAAATTTTAAAACACTATTCATAAAGTTTTCTTATTTTGAGAGGTCCTTTGGAATGCTTGACGTTGGAGCACACAACTTGGTGTTGTATATTAGGTACGGATTCTGTTTCTTAGACCTGACATTTCTGTGGCGACAAGCCCAGGTGATACAAGCTAAATTATCCGGTTAACTTAGTTGCTGTAGATGATCTGATTAAGCCAAGTCTCGGGTAGATTCTTTTACAGGGTTATCAAATCAGCAATCATCAGCTGAACTGGATAATTCACTTCTCTGCTTTTGCCTCTGAGCCACGCTGCTAGACCTAAATTAGTATGCATTCAATTTCCATGCTCATTGGTAGCAGTAATTTCACCTCTAACCCTGGAAGATTGTGCTTGGATCCTGATACTTTTACTGAGGTGTTATAGCATTAATAGGAAATGGTAGTGTCTCATTTCTTTCTTAAAACACTCGTTAAAGTCATTACAAACTAACCCCAGCCCAGCCTCTGGAGAGAGCAGCAAATGAATCAGATGAGCTACACGGATTGAAGTACTAAAGTCTAGAGCCAGTTAAATCACAGGCCCGATCAAAGTCAAGCCAGGATCGAGCACCAGGAGTTTAGTTTGGAATTCAGTTCTCATACTTTGAATTCGTGTCTCTTTCTTGAAGATCCCGTATCTAGAATGGAGTTTTCAAACATATCACTTTATTTTATTTTAACTGTACCCCCACACACCCACTCACACTAGTGGGAATATGTTTTCAATTCTTTCGAAATTAAAAACCCTGATTCCGCTTTTGAAATACATAGTCAGCGACTGTTTTCATAGTTTGGGGTGTGGGGGTACTAGAAGGATATTTTGCTTTTCAACACAACTAGTATCAAATTCATTATTATGTGAAAGCTTCTGGAGGAGAGAAACAGTATAGATTCAGCTTGGAAACAAATTATCTATTAAAAAGAACAGACATTCTTGAGTTGCTAGGTTTTTCTTATTTGTCTTAGAATTTTTATTCATTTTTGGTACAAAACAATACTTGTTCATTATAAATAAAAAAAGGAACAAAAATAAACAAAAACCCAGAATTGCAAGAAAATAAACAAAAAAGTCTGTGCAACCTAGAAATAGCTCCTTTTAATGTTGAATCATCTTTTGTTTCAAATCTTTGTCTAAACAAATAAATTATTAAGATAGCCTGTTGTGCATATATATAATTTTATAATTTTTTTAACTTTATCATGAGCATTCTTCTGTATGTGTATGAATTTAGATACATTTTAAAAATATGGACCAAAATTAATTTAGTCAGTTTGTAGCATAGGTCCCTAACATTGTCTTTGATATTTTGATATCATTCTTAGTTTCTTGTTGAACAGTCGAAGTGATGCGGATGGCTTGATTGGCACTAGCCATTGCTTTAACTGTGAAGTCCTTCCATCTTTGCTAAGGACACGTGATGTTTTAACGGCAAAATGTTCAGCCAAGAGAGCTTCAGGTTCCCAACTCTGCTCTTTCTAGCTTCCCCTAATCCCCCACAAGAGGAGCTGTAGAATCGCCAGTGGTGGTGAATATCATTGTATCTGAGTCCTTTACTGTCTTTCCTATTATTCCCTTCCAGTAAATTCCTTTAGATAGAACTGCTAGGTCAAGGGGCATTTGTGTCTCAGAGTCTTTGATACTATTATTTACTCCACCTCCAGAATGTTTATACTGATTTTGTCTAACGATATGACTTAGTGATAGATCCTGCCTGCCATGCCAGACACCCTGGGTTCAACCCCCACTTCTAGAAAAAGAGAATTTTTACTGATTTAAATCTGACTGAGCAGAACATAAAAGAACACCCTGAACTCTCACCTACGGTGTTAGGTATTACTCTATTTTTAGTTTTTCCAAATTGATAGGAAAATGGTATTATTTAAACTAACAATTCCTTCACCACTAAACGATCATAGGAACACTCATTTATATATGTTAGCCATATGTATTCCTTTTTCTGTAAACTACCCATTTTTCATTAGGATGCGTATCTTCTCGCTGATTTTTTAAGAGCTCCTTGTAGGTCATCAATGTCACCCTTTCAGCAATCAGATTATTGTAGCCAAGAGACAGTTCCAGGTGCTGAAGTTCCCGGCCAGCCAGGGAATTGTTCAAGCATTATCCATGTCCACTAATAAGCTCTGGGTATAAGTATCAGTATTCCCCACTCTCGGCGGCTGTGGACACACCTTCTCCTGCTTCAGAGAGTCTTAGGAAGCCTTTGCCAAAAAATAAAAAATAAAAAATTCTGCCTACTGCTGAGAAGCAATTTACAGCTATAAAAAGGCAGATTTTACCCTTTGTAGACCAACTCCATCCCATTCCAGATACAGTTGAGTCAAATAAACCACAGACACGACTTTGTTTTGTTTCCTCGATGGGATTTTTCTTTTTTAACCTGAGAAATATCAGAGAACTATACAGGCTCTCACAAAGGTGGCAAATCGTCTTGTGACTCTCCTGCCACCGCATATGGTGCTCTGCCTCTCTCCCTGTCACTTGCCATGGACCTGGAAAACGCCATTGGCTCTGGTCCAGCAGTTACATTAAGGACCCCGCAAGTGCAATTCGCTTGTTGAGCACATGAGAGAAACACACCGAGCTGGCTGTTCCATCGCCCCCGCCCCCACCTCCGCCCTCCAGGGCTTTTCCTAGCGGGCATTTTCAGAGCCGCTTGTTCAGACAAATCTAATTCTGTGTTTGCTAACCTAGTCTCCTCTTTGGGTCTACACGTCATAAATACTGTGCTACATTTCTACTACTTCACAGATCCAGCCGCTATTAAAGAAAGAAAGAACCGGTGAATTTGGCAATGTGTACAAGATGACGTCACGTTGTTTCTTAGCTTATTGTCCAATGCTCCCCCCACCAACCAACAACAAAGTGTTTGCCCCAAAGTTCGTCTTTCACTGACGGCCCGCTTTCCTCTCATCTCCCCAGTCTTTGACCTTCTGCCGTCCTCCAGCCAGAGGCTGAACCCGGGTGCCCTGAAGCCAGTCCTGACCGACCCCACACTACACGAGCTCTACCTGATTTCCACCTTCAAGCTGCAGAGTAAGAGCTCGGCCACCATCCTCGGCCTCTACTCCTCAAGCGACAGCAGCAGATACTTTGAATTCACTGTAATGGGACGCTTGAACAAAGGTAAGCCGATTCGCACAATTCTCGTAGGATTGCCCCTCCCGGTCCAGGATCTGGGGTCTACTTTCTTTAAGATGGCTTTCGTTGCTCATTCCTTTTTGATACCATAGTCTTCTCGCTGGAGACTTTCTTGTATGAAGGTGATTGGAAGAAAAAAAATGAAGACTTGCCTGTGGCCAGCATACCACTTTTATTACCGTTTTGCGTGAACAGTGGGTTTCGTTGTGGCGTTAACATACATGTATGGAGTGTGTTTCCGTTGTATCCACCCTGGCCTCTCTTGTCCCCTCCCACTCCAGCTTCCTCCTCCCAACAAGTCCTCCTTCTGCTTCCATGTTTTAAGGGGTTCGTTTGTTGTTGTAAGCCAACGCATTTAATTAGAACGAGTCACAGGAACACAGGCGATGGGGTTATTTAGAGAGGAGTGCGGGTAAACTGTCAGTGGCTACATCTCGGAAGACGCTGTCTCACCCTCCCCAGCCACTGTTAGATATAACCATGTACATATTGTAAATCCTATATCCAGTTGAGAAAACCATTCCCACAAAGTTCTAATTTAAGCAAGCTTCTAATAGTGGCCCCTGATTGTGGAAGCTGACCAGGACCATGTGGAGATTCTCCCCTGGGATCCCTCCATAATGGCCAGGACCATGTAGAGATCCACCCCCCCCTCCTGGGACTACTCCATGATGGCCAGACCACATGGGGGGTCCACCTAGGATTCCTCTGTGATGGCTGAACCACATGGGGGTCCCTGTGGGACTCCCTCATGATGGCCACGTGCTGTAGCTCACAGCGGTTTTTAAAGGTGGATCCCATGAGGCTAAGTGTTTCCCATTAGGCCCAAATAGGGGTGAGCACACATTTTGATGTATTTTTTTACCCAGGCATCTCCCACCTACCTGTGTCCTGTCTAGGTATTTCCGCCTCCTACCTGGCTATCTCCTACCCATCTCCAATCAGGGGCAAGCATATATTCCGTGTCATTAATTAACTTTGGACTTGGACTCACAAGATCCTTGGGAAGTGTTGGATCCTGTGAATCCTTCTCCAACCTACGGCAGAATATTGACAGGCCCAATCGTGTGCAGATCTTATTCGAGTAACCACAGCTGCTCAGAGTACAAAAGTACAGTGACCCCGCCGTGCCTAGGAGACAGCATTCCACAATACTCCACCCTTGGCTTTGACTCCCACATTATTTCTAACCTCTCTTTCACTACCAAGATGCCTTCTGACATGACTCCATCCTCGTGTTATCCTGAATCCAGCTCAGGAAGGGTTGAGACCAGGACAATTACACATTGCCTTTATCACCCTCGGTTATAATTAGTGTGTACGTAGCTTAAATAACAGACATTTATCTCTCCTAGTTCTAGAGACTGGGAAGTCAAAGGTCAAGTTCCAGGTAGGTGTGCTGCTTGTCTTACACAGTCATCTTTTTGTCATATCTTCTCACGGTGTCTCTTCCTGTAACTGCATGAATCCTTTAATAAGGGTGCCACCCTCAGAACCTGATCTCAACGTATGAACCCCCAAAGTCTCTGCCTCCAAATACCATCACATGGGAGATTAAGACTCCCGTGGATGAGTGTGAGACCGCCTGACTGTTCCTATGTCCCCTGGGTGCCATGGCTGAGCAGGCCTCACTCCCAGCTCGGGGAGTACTTCAGCAAAGCCTGTGTACATCTCGGGCCTTGCTGGAAACCATGTACTTCAAGCAGCAGAAAAAAATGGACAGTTCTCTGAGTCACCTCGGTTCACACAAACCTCCCGCTGATGTCTGTCGTCCCTCTGTTTCACTATCAAAGGAAGTCACTATCAACATTGAGAAATGGCTCCCAAAGGAAAAGGTCACGGGTTTCACCCTCTTCCCTTCCCCTCATGCCCCGGGGACAACACCTGTTCCTGTGTATTAAGGAATGTGACAGACACATATTTTGCTGCTCTGTGCATTTTTTTAAACTGGAGGGCCTGGCTTCCTGCCTTGGTTTTCTGTTTATTTCAGTTGGCTTTATAAAGTAGACCCTTCTGGGCGTTAGAGCATCTCTTAGATGGACTCAGGCTTGAACTCGTGAACCTGTAGGTCTAGAGAGGAAAGTCTTCACTTGCTCAGAATGCCAAAGTTAAAGCAGAAAGGGGGAGCTGTCACCCTTTCTTTTAAGCCAAGTCTTTATACTCCTCCTCCCTCCCGCTTGGTCTGTCCACCGGCGGGTCCTGGGGTGATGTGAGAGTTCAGGTAACAGAGTCTGGGACGCGATGAACAGATAAGTCGGCCCTTCCTGTTCCTTTTGCCTGTTCCTTTCCGAGCTAGGAGGTGATTTAAGCCCCCTCTCTGCCTCCCATGAGCCTGCCCCGCTCACCTCACATCTATTGAATTAGTTGCTGGCTTTTCAGCTATTTCAGATGCATTGGAAAGCCTTTCGATCCTGCTCAATCCAGCATAACAGCTTAAATGAAAACCTGTTCCTAGATTCTCCCACATACTGCATCTCCCTCTGTTTCTAAGATGCCTAGTCTGTGGGGACCACCACACCAGGGAACACTAGAAGAAACCTCTCCTGAACTGACTCTCCCCATTTATTCTGAAAGCGAGAGCAACCCTACATCTATGACATGTTTAGATGAGTGAAGGCCTTCTTAGAGTTTCCTCTGAAGAGACACCAGCAACACCATGCAGCTGTAAGTTCTAGATGTTCAACTTCTTAGGGAAAAGATGAAACAGTTGATTAAAACCTCCTCTTACTTGCTTTTCAGTGCTGGAGATTGAACCTAAGGTCTCCTGAATGCTAGGCAAGCTCTCTCCCGATAAATTCCTCCCAGGCCCTTCTCTTACGAAGTTGATCTTAAATGCTCCTTAGAGCCCCGTGCCCTAAGGCTTTTGTCACTGGAGGAGTGACACACAGGGCTGAGGAAGTTGGGTCACTGCGGGTGTGCCCTAGAAGGGGACATGGGGACTCTAGGACTTCTGTTTTTCTCCCTCTCTTTTGTGGCTCTCACAGACTGATCAGTTTCTGCCCCACCTCAATGCTCTCCCTCATGGTGTTCTGCACAGGTCCCTCATGAACCCCTGCAGCTGTGAGCCAAGATAAACTTCCTTCTTTTAAGCTGTCAATCTCACAGATTTTATCACAGGGATGGGAAGCTGAGCAACACACCTCCTCAGCCTCCAGCCCAGTAGAAAAGATAAATGATTCTTAGAAAAAAATATGAGCAACAATAAGAGGTCTGGGAAAATCCAGAAATGAGAATTGGAGTTACAGAGGTTTGGTTGCTGGGAATCGAACCCAGGTCCTTCTAGAAGAGCAGCCAGTTCTCTGAGCCTTCTCTCCAGACCTATAATGAAGAGGCACTTTAAGTTCTTTTAGTTTTCATGTAATGCACATTTGTGGCTGAGCTACTTGAATTAGGAATCCCGCTGCACTCTTCCCTGTCCAAGCCAGAGCTGCATCTCATCTCAGACACTGTCAGTCGGAGCCTGCCTCAAGAAGCACAGAATCTGTTTGGGAACACCCTCTCCCCCCTTATCACATCCAAATTGAAAAGTTAAATGACCTAGAAAAATAAAGACGATGAGCAAAAGACGGAAGAGAAGTGAAAGCGTTTGGAGGAAATTGTTTCAAGTGAGGATCAGGCTAAATGGACTCTGGCTCTGAAAGGCTAGGTTAGAACCCATCTGCGGGTCTGGGAGGAAACAGATAACCCCTCTGTACTAGGCAAATCGTGGCAAGATAGCCAAAAGCTACCCATGTCTCTCTGGGGAGTAATGAGTCCTCCGTGGGCAGAGCTGCACTGGCGGCTACGCTTTTATTGAGGATTTGTGGAGAGAGATGTTAGGCTGATGACTTGTCCTGCTGATACCCTGAGATGGTGTAAACGCTAGGAAGGTTCCAGGGTGCTGAAGAAATTGCTTTGTAACAGTCCTAGAACACGACCTTTGGATTTTGTGCCGCTCACAACTTAGTCGCCGATCTCAGGTGGCGTACGACTGTGATGACTCCCATAACCTTTCAAAACAACCCTTTCTCAGAGGATGTGCGTAATCGCTGAGCCTCCTTCCACGGGTTATTTCTCCGTCTTCTCCCTCTCCCTCCCATCCTCGGCAAACCTTACATATGTGAAAACTGTTATAAGAACAGTTTGAAACAGGCTACATTTAGCATGGTCACCCAGGGAAGGATTAGGAAAAAGCTGTTTAGTGGTTTACTTTTGCATGGTACTCGCTCCAAAGTAGAGAAGTTACCATGACCCAGTCTACAGCCATAAAAATGAACCAGCAAAGACAAACAAGAGCTCTACCACAGAGGACACTGATAGCAAGAAGGCAGTTTTTAAAAATGTATGATGGCTTTAAAAGATGACCCAAGTCGGCAATGATGGTTTTCATCTGAGACTTGAAAAGTACTTAAGAGTAAAGCCATTTGCCATTATCCTACTGAGCGCCTGAGGGCCAGGTCGCTCTAAACTCCTCTGCCCGAGCAGACAAAATACTGTCATTTCTAGGTTTTTTAAAGCCTGCACCCTGCCTCATTACTTTAAAAGTCAATATGCTGACTTTTTTTTTTTTTTTTACTGCAAGATCCATTTCTCTAAAAGCACTTTTTTTTTTTTTGAAAATTCCTTCCTCAAATAGCAGAACTTCAAATCCTCCTGGCTTGGTTTGGTTGGTGGTTTTGTTTTCCTACCAGTCACTGAGATGGCATCTAACCAGGTTCAGCAGTTCGGGTCCTGTGTCACCTGGCACGCAGGCAAGCAAACGTAGCTCTGTGCCATCGGATCCAGGCTCCGGAATGGGAAAGACACAGACCGGCTACGCTTAGAGAGATGAGTCCTTCGGATTTTAAAAAAGCTGTCATTGTGGGTAACAACGACAAACAGCTGTGTGGGTCCTTCCAGATACTGCAATAAAATGAGGAAGAAATAGATTTGGCTGTGGGGAAATTAATGCAGGGAGCAGGCTGCGGCTGACCTGGGATAAGGAGTTTAGAGTTCATCGGGAACCACTAGGGAGCTATTGGAAGAGTGTATCTGCTTATCGGTTTGCTTGCACCACCGCCCAGTGAAGGTGGCACACGCCTTTAATCCCAGCACTCAGGAGGCAGAGGTAGGCAGATCTCTGTGAGTTCAAAGCCAGCCTGATCTATAGAGTGAGTACCAGGCAGTCAGAGTTACAACAGAGAAACCCTGTCTCAACAAACAAACAAAACAACAACAACAACAAACCCAAAAAACAACCAAACAAAAAAAGGTAAAAATTGGGCTGGAGAGATGACCCCATGGTTAAGAGTGCTTGCTTTCGCAGAGGTCCTAGATTTGATTCCCAGCACCAAACCGGCAGCTCACAACTGTCTATAACTCAAGTTGGAGGAAATCTGACACCCTCTTCTGACCTCCGCCTACACCAAGCACAAATGTAGCAGATATACATCCGTGCAAAACATTCTTACAAGTATAAGTAAATCCAAACTGTTAAATAAACAGGTAAGAACTGAATCTGAACAATCCTTTAGAAAACTCAGTCTTCCAGTCCCAAAACTGTACAAAAAGGACCAATGACGGGAGGGTGAGCCCACGGTCTAGCAGAGGAACCCAGAGATGTCGCAGATAGAGGCTGAGGGCCATTTGCTACAGGGGCATCTATCAGCATCCTTCCAGGCCAGACTGGCTGTGTCCATCCCAATCAGCAGAACACCAAGTTGACTTGCTCTTGACTGCTGAGCATGGGAACTGACCGCGCTGCAGCTGGAGAAACAGAACTGAACCCTGGGAGCTTCCCTGGAGTGCTGACCTGGCAGAGGTGTGGTGTTCCAGGGTCAGGGGCTGGTTTCCTGCTCCCCGGACTCTGAAAAGAGGGAGCATGTGTATTCTTTGCCTCTGCGGGAGGTCAGGAGGCACCCACCCAGCAGGCTGCGGGGTCTCCGGGGCCAAAGCTCTTGGCTGCTTGAATATCTCTGTGACTGAAGGAACTGCCTTCTGAGAGTGGGCTTAGAACTCAGAGGATATAATGTAAAATTTAGAGGCAGTGAAGTAAAGAATTTGCCATAAAAGAGAAAAGTGAAAGACAGAAGCCATAAGAGAGAAGAAAATCATTGGGATCAAGAATGAAGAATGGTAATTGTCAAGGCACTTCTAATTTTCCTAACAGACATTGTGAAAGTTTCCTTGATCCCCCCCCCACCTGCGTGCACGCCTTTTTTCTCCCCTTTGTCACAAGTCCTAGGCACTTGAGAGAATGCTTCATTTGGGAGACTTTGTTGCATAGGTACAAAAGATACAAGGCAGAAACACAGCACTTTCAGGAGAGTCTGAGCCAGCACAGAGCACACAGGCAGGATCTGCTGCCCGGGACAGAACAGGGAAGTACCACTCCGTCTGCTTTTACTTAAGTGGAAAGCTTTAAATGCCGTCGCTTAATCGTTCTTTGAAAGCTCATATTCACAGCATTGATCCCGCTGGGTACTGTTTATAAAACTCTTCTCAGCTATTCACTTATGAAAATAAACCATGACTCAAGTGCTCTGCGAAGGCTGGTTAAAGTAGCATTGTGCCTAAACAATGCTTTCTTTGAAATCCACAGAAACCTTAGTTTGGGGAGGAAATGAAGATAATTTGTTTTAACTGTGTGTCTTAAATGCACGTCTGTCTTCTTAAACTGTTAATATAGAGAGGAGAAGCAGTGGTTCTGACTAGAAGGAGGGTGGGTTGGCTAAAAGGGTGTATGACCTAATTCAAGTTTAATGGACAAGCGGTATTTTTATTGGCTTGTAAAACACCAGGTATTCGCAAACTGTTCTAAGTAGTGAAGTAATTGAAATTTAAAGAATTGAAGTGGTGCTTAAATTTGCTCCTAATTTCTCCTTCTTTTAGTGACTGTATATGTATGTCTCCAATGGCCAGCCATGGAGCCATTATTTTAAATTAATTTGTAATAGAGTTAATAGTAAATAAATGGGTAAAGGATCTGTTGTATTGAAAGTTAGAAATAAATCTTCACTGTGCAGACCCCTTTAATCCCAACACTTGGGAGGTGGAGACAGAGGCAGGCTGATCTCTGTGAGTTCGAGGCCAGCCTGGTCTACAGAGTGAGTTCCAGGACAGCCGGAGTTAACAACAGAAAAACATTGTCTTGAAGAAACAAAATAAAAAGAAAGAAAAAAAAGAAAAGAAGGAAGGAAGAAACCTTCATTTTCTTTTCAACACCTATAATCCTCAAACTCAGGAGAAGAGACAGAGACAGGAAGGAGAATTTCTCCTTGTGTATTTTGGCATCATTTTCTGTCCTTTTGTATCATGTTTATTTAAATATTACTAGAGTTCGGAGTGAGTAAGAAAAGAAATAAAAAAGAAAAGAATATGACTGGTCCTAGATATGGATGGTGGAGGAGAAAGTTTCTTGTGTCTATGAGGGAGATTATAGTAGAGATGAGGGACAGCACAGCCAGGGGCAGAGACATCTGGGGGAGTCCAAGGTGGACATGACCAGACTGAGCTGCCAGGCCATGAGAAGAGAGGGGGAGGGAAGGGAACCTGGAGACCAGGTTCCTCTCTCTCTCCAGGAGGCTAGGAGAGCAAGAGAGCAAGAGAGCAAGAGAGAGAGATAACCAAAAATGGCTAAAATATATAGGGAAGGGCAGCCCAGTCCCCTGGGCTGGAAAGTTCCTGGTAGGGGGCAAGGTGTGCAAGCCGGGAGGACTGTGTGGAGGAAGAGGGATGCTGGGAGAACCTGGAGGCCAGGTTCACTTTGATATATTAAATAGGAGTCTCAGTCAGCTGCTCCTGAGTTTGAGACCTAACACAGAGGAGGTAGGAAAATGAACCTAGAAAGTGTAATGCGGGCAAAGCCTTAAAATATATTGTTTTCCTTGGCGACGCTGCCACATGATGGTTGTTGCTGGCCAGCTGACCTGTGTGGCAGCTCTGAGTTGGCATTTCCAGTCTGCTGAAGAGGCGCCCGAGGAGAAATGCGTCACCTGACTCGCCACAAAGCACACAGATCAACATCAAGAGAGGCCTAAATATGTGTGCTTTCTGTTTCATACATACATATATATATATATATATATATATATATATATATATATATATATATATATATACCTGTGCGCACGTGCACACACACACACACACACACACACACACACACACACACGTGTGCTCTCGCACAGGGGCAGCAGGAAGGCAGCACAGCGCGGGTCCTCAGGTTGTGAGTCCTTGTCGCCACCATGTGTCTTTACCAGCTGAACCATCCTCTCCGTCCTCCTTTCATTTTTTTATATATAACCAATGGATATTTCACGTAGAAAACTTAGACACCAAAGATGAGCAAAAAGAAAAAAAAATCATAAAACATTCAGAAATTACTCAATTACTATTGACAATTTTCTCTACAATGTATAGATATAAAATATGTATATATACACATATTACACATACATATGTATGTATGTAATGTGTGTACACTGTATGCATGTAATATATGTACAACGATGCATATACATATGTATGTATATGCACATATATATACACAGATTTACATATGCAAATTTTCTGAATGAGGATATACTTACAACTTCGTTTTGCTTTTCATTCAATAAAATACCAAGAATGTCTCTTTTATTCTTTTGGTATTGAACTTTAAATTTTCATAAAGCTTTATTTTTATTCTGTATGTATGAGTGTTTATCTGCATGCATGTCTGTGCACCATATGCATACCTGGTGACCACGAAGTCCAGAAGAGGGCATTCGGTGCCTGAACTATTGTTGCAGGAAGCTGTGAATTGCTATGTGGGTGCTGGGAACCAAAACTGGGTGCCCCTAACCCCCGAGCCAGCCATGTGTACAGCCCCGTTCAGAACTGTCCCACTGGGACTTGTGTTATGACCATGCTGGACTCTAAGGATCCCATCCTTTGTCCTCAGACACACATGCTGTGCAGGGCTTATTAAGACAACTATCTTTAAGTGAACAGTATCTAACATTTTTACTTTTCATTTATTGTGTATGTGCATGCATGCACATCAGCTGTGTTCTCGGAAGCTAAACAGTGATAATTTCAAAGAACTGGTTCTCTCCTTTGACCATGTGGGTCATCGGTCTTGGCTGCAAGCATGTATATGCACTGAGCCATCTCGATGGCTCTGACGTGAACATTCTTTGCTTTTTAAAAGATAGCTTTTAATTTAATTTTTGCTCTGTGTGTGTGTGCGCGCATGTATGCGCTCACACACGTGTATGCCTGAAAGTATCTTGACAGAGTTGTCCAGATCTTGGAAGCAAACCATTTCAGTCTTTCTAGCAAACATCAGCCAATAAGTTCCACTCACAAAAGGCTGCCCTTTGGGACCACATTTTAGCTCAGGTCATGATATATTCAGGGCAATGAGTAAAAAAAGCAAGGCTGAAAGCCAGAAAATTTTAATTCCCGGGAGCCTTTAGTTACTGCATCTAAGAAGACAGATAGCTTTGCGTTTCAGAGAATAGAAAATAAGGTCATGGTCATAGTCTCTATTTGCTAGACTGCAAGGGATGGATTACTGAGGGACAATGTCACACCCAAAGCGTGGTGTGAGACACAGCACACTGGGGCTCTATCTCAGTCCTGCTGCTGCTGATGACCTGAGTGAGCTCCTTCACGCTTCTAAATTTCACTTGCTGCCCCAATGCTCGTTCTAGTTTTGTAGGGTTGGCCTATGAAACTAAAGCAACTGAGAACAGCACCCACAGTGCTCGGGGGTGCTTACGCTTGGTGAGTTAATTAATGCATGCCTTTAGAAATGTACATTAATTTTATCTGGCTTTCTGATGGGGGAAGACTCTATTTATTCATTAAAGTTGTAGGCTTTGTTTGTTTGTTTTTGATTTTCTAGTGTTGTGTTTTTCCATCCCCCAAAACATCCTCAGGAGGAAAGTGGGTCCCCTGATAGTATGGCACCATGCCAAGCCTTGTACCTGACACACAAAAGGTGGTAAACCAATATCCGTGGTTACAATCTATATGATTTCCAGTTTCCCAGCTCTGTGACAAGGTGACTTAGCCCAGAACCATCTTCCTTCCTCTGATCACACCTTTCTTTGTTCTGTGTCTGGCTCCAGCCATCCTCCGTTACATGAAGAATGACGGAAAGATCCATTTGGTGGTTTTCAACAACTTGCAGCTGGCTGATGGGAGGCGCCACAGGATTCTCCTGAGACTGAGCAATCTGCAGAGAGAGGCTGGCTCCATAGAACTCTACCTGGACTGTACCCAGGTGGATTCCGTGCCCAACCTCCCCAGAGCCTTTTCTGGTATCACCCAGAACCTGGAATCCATTGAGTTGAGGACATTCCAGAGGAAGCCACAGGTAGGAAATCACAAACTATTCTCCAAGGTGGAAAATGGATTTCCACGGCCCAGGGTACATAGATCTATGCTGGCAAGAACCTGTCAGCCATCACTGTTGGTCCAGTGCCGTGTATGAGAGTCACTTGAGGAACTGCAAAACATTTGTTAGATAGCCCACCCCCCTCGAGACAAATCAAATCAGAATCTGAGGCTTCTGTGATTGGTGCCTAGGCATCAATATTTTTTTTTTAATTTACATTTAATAGGAAGCCAAAATGAGAACTTCTGTTTCTGGTGCAATAAATAGATTCTTTGGAGATGGCTCTTCATACTATCGTCCTGTTTAAAAGGGAGAAGCTAAAATTAAGTAAATTATCTTTGTGTGATAGGATCGCATATTTTTCATTCTTTTTTTGATGTCATTATTTATTGTTTTACATGTGAATAACAAAGAATAGTTGACAGCCGCCAAGCACAAGAGACAGCATTTTGCCCCCACAGATATTGGCAAACCATTCTCTAACAAAGATGGGCTTAATGACAGCTCAGTTTAATACAGTCTCAAAAAAAAAAAAAATCCCATCAATTGTCTTCTCTTTTATACCATGTTGGTGGTTTTTTTTTTTTTAATGATCCCAACATCAAAACTGCTATAGAAATTGTCCCATTTCTTTAGACATTTTGTGCTGTGAGTTGCTTTAGTTCCTATAAAGAATCGGTAATCTTCATCCTATCCAATCATTTCCCGCTGGCCACAGTTCTTGAGTTTCACCTGGTGCAGAAGGCAGTGCCGACATCAGGAACTGTGTTCATCTATTAGGGCCACCATGTTGTGGTCCCTGTCTCCATGCTCATTTTCCAGTCCTTTCTTGTTACTGTATTATATGTGTCTTAGTCACAAGCTGTCTGTGCCCACCCTACAAAGAGGCAGGGGGTAACAATGGTTTCCTTTTTGAACGGATGACAGTGATGTTTTAGCTTGTGATAGGAAAACTCTGAAGCTGACCCTAGAACTCTGCTTGTGGGTGTCAGGAAGCACGTTTAAGTAGAAATTCCAAGAAAATTGGAATCTATGGGACATTCGGTTTTTATTTTGATGCTTAGGAAGTCATAAAGAGAATCTTTAAACTTGTATAAATAAGACAACTAATGACTAGAAAGACATCATTGCCTTTATTTCTGAGGCCCCCAAATCACCCAGGAGTGAATGACAGTCAAAAGTTGGGCCGCTGATGATTTTAGAAACTGATGAATACAGTTAAATAAATTAGTTTCTAAAAGTCAGGACTCAGCCACAACAAGGTCATCACAAACTAGACATTTGGGGTACCATAGAGGTCAGAACGACCTGAGGTCCTGCCTCCATGGACCACACAGTCTGACACGCAGCACAGGACTCGTTACTGGCTTGAATAAATCTTGACAAAATTTTAAACCAGAATTCCTCTGCAAATATTTAATGTCCAGAATAATGGCGATCACCTCGCATTAGCAGTTGACATAAAACTTTTTCTGTCCTAGTCGCATCGTGTGGATGAGTACAAGATAAGAGCTCTAGTCAGGAAAGCAACTTTGTAGCCAACAAGGAGAGGCTAACAGAAGGAATGGGAAAATGCGGTGGCAGGTGTCTAATGATCGCAGAATACAATGTTACTCATTCCTGTAGCCCAAGAAAGTCAGAGGCTTGTTGTGACAACCTGGAACCAAGATATCTTAAGGACAGCACTGTTTCAAACTGAATCATTGTTGATTGTAATCTAAACTCTATAAGCAAATCCCAAACAGTCCTTGAGAAGCTCCTGCCACAAAATAGCATGTCTACTAGTATCTTAGGGTTTCTATTGCTGCAAAGAAACACCATAACCAAAAAGCAAGTCGGGGAGGAAAGGGTTTATTTGATTTACACTTCCATATTGCTGTTCATCATGGAAGGAAGTCAGGACAGGAACTCAAACAGGGCAGAAATGATGCAGAGGCCATGGAGGGGTGCTGCTTACTGGCTTGCTCCTCATAGCTTGCTCAGCCGGCTTTCTTATAGAACCCAGGACCACCAGCCCAGGGATGGCACCACCCACAATGGGCAGGGTCATCTCCCATCAATCACTAATTAAGAAAACGCCCTACAGCTGGATCTTATGGAAGCATTTTCTCAATTGAGGTTCCCTCCTTTCAGATGACTCTAGTTTGTGTGTCAAGCTGACGTAACACTAGCCAGCAGAACTATGAAGGAAAACATCCTTTCAGATGCCAGTGTTTTCCTAGGTGACTGACTACTTCCATATTTGCTTCTGTCACAAAGGCGGGGCACACAGGCTTAAGGTGAAGTGTGAACCTACAGAAATTACATAAGGCCTGTGTCCGAGCACACAAGACTATTCTGGCGTGAAATTGTCTGGGTCTGCAAACACAATGGCAGCGATCTGTGGTAGACATGCATTTTTTTTTTCTCCCCCAGGACTTCTTGGAAGAGCTGAAGCTGGTGGTGCGGGGCTCCCTGTTCCAGGTGGCCAGCCTACAGGACTGTTTCCTGCAGCAGAGCGAGCCGCTGGCTACCACAAGCACAGGTGCGGGCTCCTGGGCAGTGTGCACATCCTCATCCGCACAAATGCATGTCAGCATCCCTAAAGGGGCTGGGTCCACTGACCAAGATATGTGCTGGCAGCAAACAGCCCCAGAGAGCACATGTGTACAACTCAGGCTCTTGGACAGAGTCCAGGACAGGGAATCTCTTCAATACCCTTTTATTTTTATAGTTCACGAATTTGGAGCAACTAACCAGCAGCGTCGATGACATCATTTAGTTAGAGAATGATAAGTTTGTTAGATGAATTAGATAAGGTACCCTAAGATGAATTCAGATAGCCCAGGTTCTATGATCTTGTCATAAGGATTATCTGGGGAGTCGTTTAATTTTGAATCACTTAGAAATGACGGTCATTCCCCAGGTGATGGTGGTGCAAGCCTTTAATCCCAACACAGGAGGCAGAGGCTGGCAGATCTCTGTGAGTTCAAGGCCAGCCTGGACAGCCAGAGTTACAACAGAGAAACCCTATCTTGAAAAGAAAAAGAAATGACCGCCATCAACCAGAAATGGAGGCACATGCTTATTTGTTTTCCCAGCACTCGAGAGGCTGAGGCAGGAGGATTGCCAGTTTGATACAGCCTTGGCTATATAGTAAGACTGTCTCAGAAAAGTCAAGGGCTGAGGGTGTAACTTAGTGGTAGAGTACTTGCAGAGCGTGTTCAAGACCCTTGATCCCTAGTCCTGCAGAACCAAGTGACACTGGCTTTTACCTTTGGCTGTGCCTACAGGAGACTTTAATAGACAGTTCTTGGGTCAAATGACACAACTAAACCAGCTCCTTGGAGAGGTGAAGGATCTTCTGAGGCAGCAGGTAAGTAAGGGGGGCTGACACAAGTCAGAGCTCAGCCTTATGAGAGCAGCTTCCTGTACTGCCTGGTGGAGCTGCAGGCCTGAACAGGCAGCAAGGGAGGTAGCCCTGAGCCATACCTCACACAGCCACACAGCCCAGCAGCCCACGGCTCAGTCAGAAGAAAAGCTCACATGTTTGCAGTAAGCCCCCAGACCCCCACCCCCAGACCCGGGCAGTGGGGGAGCCATCACAGGCTCCTTGGGTACTGCAGAAACCTTTCTTGGACAGTCCTACAGGGATGCTTTCATTCTGGGTTATACCAAACATTCCTTTTCAATCTTTTCCTTCTATTTCTAAGGTCAAGGAAACCTCATTTTTGAGAAACACGATTGCGGAATGCCAGGCTTGTGGTAAGTGCTTCTGAGGTGATCGGCTCATTCTGAGCAGGAGGTGCAGACTAACTGGGGATCGCAAGTGAAGTCACACTACTGCAGCTTCTGGGAGCTCTGCGCAAGAGTTGCTGGGAAGGGGAAGCCAAATTTTATTTTGCATCCTATATATTCCACATTAGTAAACCTATGGACTTGTTTTCTAGGTCCGCTCAGCTTTCAGTCCCCGACCCCAAACACGCTGGTGCCCATAGCTCCTCCGGCACCCCCAACTCGCCCACCACGCCGATGTGACTCCAGCCCTTGCTTCCGTGGCGTCCGGTGTACAGACACCAGGGACGGCTTCCAGTGTGGACCCTGCCCAGAAGGCTACACAGGGAACGGGATCACCTGCTCTGATGTGGATGAGGTAATACTCAGCTGGACAGAAGGGCTCCCCAGGTCTCTTTATAGCCACTCCGGAACAAGAAGCAATAGTGGGGGATGGCTTCATACTAGGGGACACCTGGGTTGTCCTTCAGGTGCCAAAGAACTGCTTCTTTATGGATGCTTGGCGTCTCTGGGATAGGAAGTAGAGGTAAGAAGGCACAATGTGCAAAAGTGGCCATGATTGTTACTTTTCTCTGTTTACAGATTTTTCGCTTGACCATTTCACTGTGTTACACTAGTGTGTTCTTTCCACTCCGATGTCTGTGTTCATTATTTCTCTGAAAGCAATCTCTATTAGAAACTGGCAAATGTGGGAAGTGAGGGTTACGGTTAGGGTTAGGGTTAGGTTAGGGTACTTGTTCTAGAAGGTATGATGGCATTCTTTAGGCATCTTAAAATAAAGGAGCCGAGGAGAGGGAATCTCACATCAAGCAGATCTGTCAGAGAGATCTGAGAGTAGCCGAAGAACCAGGGATGAGCTGGTGAGAGCATGTAGGCTGCTCAGCCGGTAGGTAGAGCCTTAGAAAGAAACCAGCAGAACCATTGTCCAGTCTGAGCCGGGTCTAATAACAGCGTCCACAGCTGATAGCAAAGCTGCCCCCAAATGTGCCTTTTCCCTGCACCAGCAAGCTGAAAGAAGAGGAGGGAGATGCTCCTCACATGGGCCCTGCCGGCAAATGGCGGCTCAGCTGACTGTCTACCCCAGCAGTAGGAAGTTAAGCTGGTCTCTGGGAATCCCGTGGTTGGAGAACTACTACTGCACATGTTCCACAGAGCTCTGTCTGGTTTTTATCTGTGAGCTGGAATTTTCATTTTTCTTTTTTAAAGGACAGGAAGTGCTCATGTTTTTTACATTAGTTAAAGTAGTTTTGTTTTTGCTTTCTTTTCTCGTAGATATCAAAACCCATCTTGTAGGCTGCGTCTCTTATGTGGCCTTGGAAGAGTCACAGACTGGACAGGGCAGAGAGGCAGGCTCTCCTTGAAGGACCCTGCCCTGCCTCAGTTTCTCAAGGTCTTTCTACGGTTGTCTAAAAGCAAGCTGATGTCTGGGGGAAGGGACACAGGCCTTCACAGGGAATTGCTGAAATGTTGGGGAGCTTGTCACACCCAGAGGCAGACTGGTTAATGTGAAAGAGCGACTTGATATTGACAGAGCATCATCTGCAACCACTACAGGCCAACTCGACCTGGGCGAATTAGGGATTCAACAGATAGCTATTCAACAGGAAATTTTAATTTCCTTTTGTCATTTTTTTTTGTCCCAGAATATAAAGGAATACATAAGTGGGTACAAATAGACTGTGGAAAGTTCCAAGTTAATTTCCTCACAAAGATAAAGACTGAACATGCTCTCTCCCCAGTGCAAATACCATCCCTGCTACCCAGGCGTGCGCTGTGTGAACTTGGCTCCCGGCTTCAGATGTGACGCCTGCCCGGTAGGCTTCACAGGACCCATGGTGCAGGGTGTTGGGATCAACTTTGCTAAGACAAACAAGCAGGTGAGCAGAAAAGGTGCTTTTATTCATTTTTCATTATCAGACAATTCCCCAGTCTGTCAGCATAACCCTTTGCCGCCTTGAGCAGCCAGGGCCTTGTGGGATATCGAGGTGTACAGTGAGCCAATGGGGAAGTGTTTGGACTCATTTCTGAGGGCATAGATCCATAAAGTCCAGGAGGAGGAAGCTGTTGAAGTTGGGATAATAGAGTTTTGCTCAGAAGGCAGTAAAGGCAGAACAACAGATATGCAGTTTGATCTCAGTCTTATTCTGTTGATAGCCTTTGGACATCTTGTCCCGCAGAATAAATTGAGAATTGGAGAGGCAAATAAAGCTTGGGGGAAATTAGATCACTTTTACAGAGCCATTGTTGCCAATCAGAAGCCATTTTAAAGATGAGAGGGTCTGAAGAGTTGAGAAATCCCCCGAGGAAGCCTACCCTTTTTCTAACATAAGCTATAAATTGCCAGAAAGTGTCTCAGTACTGCAGGACGGTCTCCATTTATCTCCAAATGCTCTACTATATCTGGTCATTATTTAACTGACTGACTGTGAAATACTTTTTGATGTTTTTCAGCCCTTAAAAATGATTGGTCTATAAATATATTTTACTACCTTAGGGAAATTATTAGCTTTGAAGGAGGGTAAGGGGTTCATTATTTCCTTGCTGCCTATCAAAGGAGTCTGGAGGGTATCATTTCTCAGACCAGAAAAAGAAAGCAAACCGAAGACAGGAATGGGAAGGAGCCTCTAGGACAATGAGCTGAGTTTTTCTTCTGATCTAAGGACAACATCTCTCAGACTAAACCAAAAAAATGGGGAAGATGCCATATAAAATGCTTGATATAAGCTAGCAAGGGACATTTCCCAGTGGATTCAAATGTGTGTGTGTGAGTGTGTGAGTGTGTGTGTGTGTGTGTGTATGTGAGAGGGAGACAGAGAGACAGAGTCAATTTGCTAAAATTTTATGATAAATTTTAATGAATTGCCAAGTTCAGTAGAAGTCAAAGAAGTTAGGGTTCCTAGGGCCACAAGAGGTGTTGGTGCCACAGCAAGTCACGGGCTTCCAGTGTGAGGGCTTCCAGTATGTTCCAGTGGGGACCTGGCTTTCCAATGTAAAGCCAAGACGCTCCAAGAACTTCCCTCTCCATATTACAGAGAGGGAAAGACTTCAGCAGCCCCAAGGAGCAAGAGAGTTTGACCTTGTTGACAAAGGTGAACCTTGCCTAGTACACAGCACAGCGCCAAGTTTACACCATCGACGGTTAGAAATGCCAAGTCCGCGTTACCAGTAAAACATAGCTATTTGCGTGGAAGCCTCCTGAAGCAGCAACGTCACAGAGCCAAGGCCAATCAAAGACCTATCAGTGGGTGCAGACACCCAACCTCGGGGCCAGTGGGATGCCCACAGGCAACATCAGGGCTACTGAGAGGAAAGTGTGATGAGGAAACGTAATAAACATAAAATGAATATAGAAGGACCAGACAAATGTGAAAAGATTCCAAATGAAACTATTATCAGAGTATGTTTATGGTTTCAAGTCTGAGCACTCTGCATTAGATAACCGACTGTGGGCTCCCTACCTTAGAGAAGCTAATTCTTCTCTAAGCATCAACAGTGGCCTGTAGTTCTTTGTCTCAGGGTAGAACCCCACAAAAAGTTCCCCTTCCACGTTAATATATCCATTGATATGATAATTGTTCTGGCCTTATTTATGCAGCCATGTCTAGTAGAAACTGTTTCCACAGAAGACATCCTACTATTCTGACCCTTGTATTCCCGCCCTCTCTTTTCAATCGTTCTCTGAGCCATAAATGCGGGAGTTATTATGTATGTGGTGCATATACATACATATCTGTGCGTGTAACAAATATAGTCAGAGAGAAAGAAACTATTGACTTGAGAGCAGAGGGCAGGGGAAGAGTTCAAGGGAAGGAAGGTACTTAGAGGGGCTGGAGGGAGGAAAGGGAGGGCAAAGTGATGTAATTCTACTTAAACTAAAAACATTTAAAATAAACAAAAATCTCAGTAAAAATATTTTTCTAAGAAAATGGGGGAAAGGTGTTACCAATTAAAGGTATAAACACTGATCTTAATAGTTCAGTAGATGACACACATATGAAAATGTCACAATGAAACACGTTATTGTGTATAATTAATGTATGGTAACTAAAACAGTTTTTTTAAAAAACTCAGCCGATAAGGTAAACAGATTTAACACACCTGCAATTCATAAGCCGAGAGGCGATTCCAAGAATACCTTCCAGAATTTAGCAGAGATACACAAAACAAGCACGCCGTCTTCTCTGAGCAGCTTTAAACTGATGAAGACGATTAGCATCTGCAATTAGAGTGAATGCGCGCGCAAACGCCCAGAGAGCTAAAATAGTCCTCGCTCGCCATCCTACCTGCAACTCCATATTGTCTTCATCCAAACGTGGTGAGACAGGAAAATTCATTCGCCTCTCTATTTGAACAGCGGGTCTGAGATGCCTCTGAACTTTTACGCCTAGGTGTGCACCGATGTCGACGAGTGTCGAAACGGCGGGGCTTGTGTTCTGAATTCTGTCTGCATCAACACTTTGGTAAGTATTCCTCAAAGCTCTTCCTATCAGAGCACAGCCGGGTTCAGAAGCAGGTGCGTGCATCTAGATCCTAACCCCAAACACACAGACCGCATGCGCATACAGGATTTGATTGGCAGGTCCGCCATGAAAGCGTGTTTACCATTAAGAGTCATTCTGTGATTAATTTTTTTTTATATCAAAAAAGCCGAGTTCTTTATCCTTTGTCAAAATTTCTCTTCTTTGATAATGACTTTGCCATCTATACTGGTTCCTTTATCTCATCGCTGTGAAAAAAGTTACTGGTCAAAACCAACTTAGGAAGGAAAAGGTCCTCTGGCTCCTAGCGCACTGTGGCAAGGGAGAAGCACCAGTGAAAAGGGCTCTGTTGGAATACGGGACAGCCGGTGACTAGGAGCCCACAGGCAGGACCCAAGGGTAGATGAATGCTGGTCCCCAAAGCATCGCTCTTCTCTTGCCACCTTTTATTGGGTGGTGCCACTGGAGCTCAGACTGGGTCTTCCTTCCTCAGGAAAACCTCTCCAGAAATGCCTCACACTAGACGTCAGGCTCTGGGTCTCCTAGGGGATTCCAAAGCCAATGCTTAGCGTTGAGCAAAGTCCGTAACTTCAATACTCCAGTGTCGGCTTTATTTCTGGAATTTTCTATTAACCGTGTGAGGGTGAAAGACGGAACAGAGAAGAATAGCAACGGAAGAATTTCTGATTCTTCTCAGTCACTACAACTTTTACCGAGAGGCTTGTTACTGATTCACCACGATTCTCTGGGGAAGCTGTTTGACTCCCAACTCCCTCATTTCCTTGCAATTAAAAATCCTTTATAAATATCGCCATATCTTTCACCTCTCAGAACAGCCCTAGATGTAGGCAGTAGTATGTGGCACCCAGGTTATGGGTTGAAATACTGCAGCCCAGGGATGTTGCATCCGAGGCCACAGACTTGCTTAGGTTTCCAGTCCTGCAGAGCCTGAGGCATTCACCACGATGCTTGGTACAGTACTTTAAGCTTTTTAGCCTTTTTCCAGGACAAAGCTTGTCTTTGATATAAAGGTAATGCAGACGCCACCCAGAGAGAAGAAAAGTGGACAGCGGATGGTACTCCAGAGAGCCCTAGGATGAAAAAGTAGGCAAGAGAGAAAGAGCAGAAGCCGTGAAAGGAGGCGGCTTGACAGCATACCCAATGCGGTGGGTGGGTTATTTTAAGAATCACTGGCAAAAAAGACTTGGCATTGCCAGTCAAGAGGTCCAAAATCATTCAACTATAAATTATTCAACCAGTTAAGCTTTGTGGATGGATACATTCTGAGCTACTGTCATGCACGTGTGGTGACCATACTTAACAGTGATGTATTATTCTGTGTGTACACTAAACATTCATACCAAAAAAGTGAGGGTCACACCTGTAATACCAGAGCTCAGGAGGCTGAGGCAGCAAGAGCACCCTAAGTTCAAGACTGGTCTTGCCACCTAGTGAGTTCCAGACCAGCCTGGACTCTACAGAGATAATTTATTTCAAAACAAAACAAAAAAAGGGTTGTTACAATTAGGTGATAGCTGAGCTGTGTAAATCAACTGTGGTAATTATTTCACAACGTAGACACATGTATCACACTGAAGAGTTTAGGTATATACAGTTTCCGGTCTGCTGAGATGGCTCAGCAGGTGAAGGCGCTTGCTGTCAAGCCTGACATTCTGTGTTCGGTTCCTGGGACATACACCGTGAAAGGAAAGAACTGACTTCCACAAGTTGTCCTCTGACCTACCCACAGACTTTGTGACACCTGTGCCCACCGTACATCCATCCCCTCCTCCACACATACACAAATAAATAAATATATATACGTATGTAATTGTATTTGCCAATTGAATCTCAATAAAGCTGAAAACATCTAATAAGAAAAAACACTTAGAGGAGCTGAAAAATGCTCGGGGGTTAAGAGCACCTGCTGCTCCTTCAGAGAACCAGCATTCAGTTCCCAGCATCCGTACAGGGGTTAACAACTACCTGTAATCTGCAGAGGATTTGACACACTCTCTCTGGCTTTGGGAGGCACCATGCGTTCATGTGGTGCCCCGGCATACAAATGGGCAGGCAAAATATTCACACACACGAGATAATAAATAAATGAAACTTAATTTAAAAAACATGCCTGCCACTATCTGTATTGATTTTTAACTTTTTTTTTTTTTAAATCAGAAGTTCTGCCTAGGCTTCGAAATGCTCTGTACATACAACTTCTCTGCCTCTTCCCAGGTAACCTACTCATTAGTACTCATCAGTAAAAATCCAAAGGAACCGTTATTTTTAAATTAACCTTTTAATCAAGCCATTTCCCTATCTCCGGAGTAAAGTTTGCCATTCTGCCTCCCAGGACTGCACCGAAACCTTTTCCCCTTTCCCCTCTACGGAGGGGCTGGTAAGCCAGATCACTAGGGGTTACCATCCAGCCCTCCCCACCTTCGGCCCTGGTTCCCTACCAGCTGTGTAACAGGCCAGTAGCAGCTTCCAGCCCGGTGGTAGGTTCACCAACACGCACAGGAAGTCATGAAACAGGCATGTGAGCAGACAGCTATGGGTCGCTACGCTCCATCCTGGCACCACCGATCCAGAACAATGACCTCCGCTCAACTCAGGCTTCTCATCTCTGTCCCTTGTAGGGATCTTATCGCTGCGGGCCTTGCAAGCCAGGGTACACTGGTGATCAGACAAGGGGATGCAAGACTGAAAGAAACTGCAGGAACCCAGAGCTGAACCCGTGCAGCGTGAATGCTCAGTGCATCGAAGAGAGACAGGGCGATGTGACCTGTGTGGTAAGTGCCCGGTGTGCTTGATGGTTTCTCTTCTTCCTTTTTAAGAGTGACCCTCCCTAGTTTCTACCTGCTTTGGGGGTAAAAGAGTGCCAAAACTTAAAAGTTGTAGCTAAGATGAGCACAATATAATTATATTTTATAATTATAATTATGTATAATTTTATAACTGGCTCAGTTAGGTTTCTGAGGTCCATCTGACCTTCATTTCCTCTTTCTCTACATATTGGCTGAGGAGCATCCAGCCACTTGAGCACCTGAATTATGGAACCTCTATGGAACACCAACTCCCTATGACCTTCAGTGAAAAATTTGCTCAAGATGCCAACAGCTGAGCTGAGCAATGGAGAAGCCTCCTTCTCTGTCCTTCTGTTCTGCCTACTTGTTTATATATATACATATATATATATACATACATATATATATATATACACACACACACATATATATATAAATGGGGTGTACCTATTATCATTCATAATTGCCCTTACCCTCTAGAAGTCCAGTGTTGATATGATTTAATACTCTAGGGCAGAGTGGGAATGTAGAAGTAGATGTAGAAAATCAACACTCTGTCTCCCACAGGTGAGTGACACTGTCTCTGTCCCCCGCTCCGCCATGACTCAGGCACAGCACAGTGAATGATCACTCTTCCTATCTGTTGCCAGCCCTGGTGCCCTGCATCTTAGCCTTATAAAGAAGCCTCCTTCCCCCTCATCCATCCCCAAACCTCAGGACCAGAGTCCTCAGGGATCTAACATCTCAGCTGGCTTGCCTTGCTCACCTCTTTCTCTATTATGGGGCTCCAGGCACACAGTAGGAGAACTTCAGCCTGTGGTCCGATGACCTCCGTGAGCTCCTCTGAGCAGCATAAGAATCTTCCTTCCACTGGCCACCTGTAATCGCAGCCCACAGAAGGCAGAGGCAGGCAGATCTCTGTGAGTTCAAAGCCAGTCTGTTCTACGTAGAGAGTTAGTTCCAAGCCAGCCACAGCTGAAGAGTGAGACCCTGTTTTAAAAAAAAAACCGCCCCCCCCCCTCCATCTCATTCTTATATTTCTTTATCTTTCTGACTGGAAACTTTCTTTCAGTTATCATAACACTTTTCAAATAGGAAAGTTAAAAAGAAGAAAGTATAATAAAGTCAGCCCTCCACAGCTGCACAAGTATTCTAGAGCAGCTCCAGAGGAGGAAACGTACTAAGCCAGCAGAGGAAAAAGAGCCAAGCTCTCCCCTAACCCTGATGGCTGGGCATGTTATTACATATATTCTTTTTTTTTTTTTTTAAGCCATTGAAAAGCAAGAATATATCTGTGCTTAAATTCTCATTTTCTGTGAGCGAATGGATGGCTCCTGCGGGATGGTGGGCGATGGGGCTCTTAATATGTTTTTGAATTTGTAATAAGGCACAGCGACAGATGGTAAAGGATTAATAAACTCACTGTGACTACTAAAATAATTTAATCTGCCAGAAAATGGCTCATTAAAAATGTATTTGTTCCTAGAGGAAAATTTTTTCCTCATTAGAATGAGTGGAGGACTGGACTCACAGCTGAACTTTCCAGGCCTTGCAAAGGGCGCTGCGGAAGCCCTTGAGTGGAACAAGACTGGGCTTTGGGGAGGGGCCTCCGGCAGGGATGGGGACTATGGGGTGGATACAGGATGCTCGGGGAGAACAGAGCAGGACCACCGGTAGGGGGCGCCAGGGACGTTACTGCCTGGGAAACACTTTGTTGCTATTGAGAAGCCAGGAAATTCAGGGAGATTTGTTCCCTGGTGCAGGTCTTGACTCCTCCGCTTCCTCCCTTCTCTCCTTTCAGCTCTGGTCCAAGGTCCACTTTCTCTCCCCTACATTGGTGGCTCCCTAGCTTTCTGCGTACCCATCTCCTCTCTTTCCCTTCCTGTCCTCCCCCTCCATTACCCCCACAACCATGACAGCATTTACCACCCTCCACCCTCCCCAATCCCCAGCCCCCATATGAAGCTGATTCTCAGGCTCCATCTTACACCTAACAGCTTTAAGGGAGCCTTTCCTCTTTCCTCAGCGGCGAGTCAGACATCCTGTCTCTGGAGCATCTTGAATATGGGTTTTATGCAAGGGAGAACTCAAGGGTGTGCATTAACCAAATGAACAGGGTAAAGGTCAGAAGGGAACAGGCGTGAGGTTAATGCTTCCAACTCTTGAGAGCCTGGCAAGGTGCTGACCCAGGCTGAGCTCCTGTGACTCTCGCATAAAAGGGACAGTGATGTCTTTGCAGCGTCTTCGTAAAGGACTGGGAGAAATTGCTGGGAAAATCCACTTTAGAAAAACTATTGGAAGATAGGCCAGAGAAATGACTCAAAGTGTATAGGTTCCTGCCACCAACCCTGAAATACACGTACACACACACACACACACACACACACACACACACACCCACACCCTTCTGTCCTTTGATGCAACACTGCAAATGTAATTTTAAAAACTGAAACAAAATGGTTACTTCCCGCCTGATCCTCTGGTGGTGAAGGTTACTGTTGCCTTTCTGGGTAGCAGGATGCTCAAGGGGACATATTGGCAGAAGAGGAAGGTATATAGACCCAGCACAGACCGCACCTGTGCTAAACATTCCCCTCCCCTCGCCTCCCATTCAAAGAAAAGGATGTGAATAGAGACGAAGCCGTTTAAAGTTTCCCTCTCTGGGTGGAAGTTGACCCCCCCAAAAAAATACTAAATTCAGACCTAGGACTGTGGCTCAAAAATGATAAATGTTGCAGCCACCCTGCCCACTTAGTCCTTATTTCAGGGGAGAGGAGATGAATTGGACAGTCGTGTGGAGAACACTTGGATCACAACCCCAAATGAGGAATACCTTTGGAGCCATCTTGGCTCAGCAGTTAGGAGCAGCCCTTGCCAGAGGACCTGAGTTAAGTTTTCACACCCACGTGTGGATCACAAATTCCCTGTAACTATAGTTCTAGGGGATCCAACGCCCTCTTCTGGCCTCTAAGGGTATCTACACATAAATGGTACATATACATAGTCTCAGGAGTAACCCTGAGACATTAAGTTAATAAGTAAACCTTTGACCCCAGTATTCCATGAGCTAAACTAGTACACACTCAAGACAGATGCTCTGAAATGATCTGAGGCAGCACTGTCAGCTGTCAGAAACCTGACACCCCCCAGTAGAAAACTAACTAAGTCTTGCAGGGCAGCCTTATCTGTAATAGATCTATGGCCACCAAAAAGAATACAGTGCACAGGGTAGTGGTGGCACACACCTTTAATCTCAGCATTGGAGAGGCAGAGGCAGGCAGATCTCTGTGAGTTCGGGGCCAGCCTGGTCTACAGAGTGAGTTCCAGGACAGCCAGAGTGACAGAGAAACCCTGTCTTGAAAAACAAATAAACAAAGAATACTGTGGATCTCCCTGGAGAGATGCAGAGAGAACTCCAAAATAAATGCTATGTTGTTTTCCACGATTCAGAAGAGTAAATACACCTAAATGTGTGTAGCCAGTTAAACAAGAAGACAAAAGAGAAGGAACATGCGTCCCCTTGTCTGTGCACAGACCATCTCTGAGCATGTACTTGACAGTGAGTTGCCTTTGCTTGCCTGAGTCATGGGAACAGGATCCAGAAGGAACCTTCCCTGGCTACCTCCCTGTGAGCATTTGGAGTTTGGAATCATTATTCTATCCCACACAACTATACATTGTTTGGGGGCTTTCCTTGTTTTGTCTGTTAGTTCCTTTGGGGTTGTGGGGAGATGGGGTTCTCCTGCACTCGTGAAACTGGGTGTTTTCCTTTCTTCCTTTATTGCTCTCCATGGTACCTTTTTGAGCATGTATCTACCAAATCCAGAGCTCACTGATTATGCAATACGATCTGGCTAGCGGGCCCTCGGGAGGCTACAGTCGCCACTCTACAGCACTGGAATTATGGACATGGGCTGCTACACCTAGCCTTTTCCATGGGTGCTGGGGGACCCAAAATCATGTCCTTACGCTGTGCAGCAAGCACCTTACTAAGACTGAGACATCTCTCATCTCTTCAGCTCTTGTTTTGTTTTGAAAGACAGAATCTCATATAGCCCAGGCTGGCTTTTAATTCACTACATAGCTAAGGATGACTTTGAACAGATTCTAATCCTCCTGCCTTGAAGTCCTGAGACGATAGGCAGGGTCCACCATGCTTAGTAGAACTTGATTGTTAAACTTCACCCAGCCAGGATGTAAGGTTTCTGTACTATCCCCTTGGGGACTCTCACACAGGAGCAGAGACTGAGTTGGTCACCAGTTTCCCCAAGCCTCTAACGGGTTCTCCCTTCACAGTGTGGCGTCGGTTGGGCTGGCGACGGCTACGTCTGTGGAAAGGATGTGGACATCGACAGTTATCCCGACGAAGAACTGCCATGCTCTGCCAGGAATTGCAAGAAGGTAAGGAGGGTAAGCAGCGGGAGAAATGCCCTGTGGACTTCCAAAGCCACGTCTTCTATGGCTTTGGGAAGGTTATACCAGTTCTACCTAAAGATTTCTACAGTGACTGCACCTCAGACGAAGCAAACAAAGCAGCTACTAACCAAGCCAGTGTTGAGATACTTTTCAGCATGAGACAGATGGATAGGAGATGACTCTGAGCTGTTCCCCCCATCAGGATAACTGCAAGTACGTGCCTAACTCTGGCCAGGAAGATGCAGATGGAGACGGCATTGGAGATGCGTGTGATGAGGATGCTGATGGAGACGGGTTCCCCAACGAGCAGGTACCGGCTTTGTGCGGAGAGCCTGCACACTGCAGCGCACCAGGGACGGTGGAAGCAAGCCTGTGAGGCCAGTCACTGATATTAATCGTCCCAGCCCGTGTTCCCACTGCTTGTGGTCCTGTACGAGTCACGGGTGTTTAAAATACAAAACAGGCAGACTCAGGACACCACGACGGTGAGGCAGGGCGTCTGAGTGCGTGTCCCACCTTCTCACCTTTCAGGACAACTGTGTCCTGACTCACAACGTAGACCAGAGGAACAGTGATAAGGACATCTTTGGGGACGCCTGCGACAACTGCCGGACCGTCCTGAATAACGACCAGAGGGACACTGATGGGGATGGAAGAGGAGATGCCTGTGACGACGACATGGATGGAGATGGTAGATTTGTTCATCCCTTATTTGGATTTCCTTTGTTCTTTTGACCTCATCAGGAGTAGGAATAGACATATGACTCAGGAACCCCACCCCCACCCCATGTTCACTCTGACCCGTGTCTGGTGGGCCAGTAACCCTGGATGTTTCTGGTACTCTATACCACTGGCAGAGACTCTGAGAGAGCACTTTCTGCTACTTTCTTGTCAGGGCTATGTCTGTATGACACCTACCTTTCTGCTTCCTCCTCCACCCCTGACCCCGGCCCCTTAACATGGGAGAGACCTGAGAATGGAGAAGTGAGTTTTCAGTAGTGTCAAACACTACACCCCGGGAACAGGCTCCTCCTGAAAGCCAGGCCAGGAAGATGTGGCCAGCCCCTGCCTACTCTGGACAGGGCTGCGTGTCATGGTGGCTGCAATGCCCCGTTCTGGCACTGTACCAGGGGGACTTTCTGTGAGGTCCGAGTGATGGGCAGCCCCGAAGCCTCGTGGATCTGAGGAAGGACATTTGATTCAATATGGTGTCCATAACCTATGAAGACTATCACTAAAAGGCAGCCTAGGATCTGAGCTTCTGAAAACACACCACGCCGCCAGAGGAGTCCCCTTTTAAAAATACTACCCCCTCAAACACACACCTCCTTTAAAACATAGTCCTACCTAGGGTGAGCTATAGTGATACCACTGCGGTGTTATGCTGATAAACCAGTTCAATAAACTACCCTAAGTTATATATAACATTTGTCAGTTTCTACAGTATTGCTCTCCACGCTGCTGTTGATTTCAAATGTCATTGAACATGAGACTTGGAAATGGCGATTCAATATCTCCAGGCCCAACTCCTGCCCAAAGGCTCCGTTAACGTTTAGACACCCATAACGTCTTTTTCCTCTGGGTCAGCCCACCCAGCCATCATGGCCCCCTTCTCTGTATACTGCCACAACCCTTGAGAGCTTAGACAAGTTAGAGTTCACTGGATAGCTGCCTCAGAGAGTTGTTCGTGTTTGAGTCTCCCGGGGTCCTTCCTCTGAGGTCGCCTCCAGATCGCTAAGGACGGCAAGGCGACAACAGCCCAGCAGCAAGAAGTAACCGCAGCCTGGCCTCTCGGCAGCCGCAAGTCCTCGTGTTGCAGCCTCTTCTCTGACGTTCCCCTGACTCGCGGTAGCATTCTCTTCTCGCAGGAATAAGAAACGTTCTGGACAACTGCCCCAGAGTCCCGAACCGTGAGCAGCGGGATCGGGACGGTGATGGCGTCGGGGATGCTTGTGACAGCTGTCCTGATGTCAGCAACCCTAACCAGGTTAGCAAGGCAGGGTCCACGCTGTAGGCTGTAGTCCCTGCTGCAGCAGTTCACTGAAGATCAGCATCTAGATGCGACTGAGGCTGTCATACGAGGTAGACAGTGACACCGCAACGGTTAGGTCAATTAAAAGCTTGAAGTCCTTTTTCCTCGACGGCCAGACCAAGAGTGGTTTTGTGAAAAGTCTCTTGGTGCCCAGGCTCAGGGGTACAGAGCTTTTAAAGGCTAAAAGCATACAGACCAAAATTTATATCAAAGTTAGATGAGGGTCAGAGTAACCTTGAGACATCCATTCCTGGCAGAGCATGGTAATTATCTTAGATACAACATACCAATTATTTTTCTACTTATACCTTTTGTAGTTATTTTAGTTTAATTATTTTGGTGACTACAGCTGGGCCATGGTCAAGGCCATGAAAATCCCAAATGTGTTTCCAAGGCAGATGTGACTGTTGAGGGAAGGTGGGTAGAGGGATGGGAACTGTCTAAGCAAACGCAGAATGGAGTCAGAACAAGATGGCGTTACCCGAGTCAGCTCAGGACAAATGCTACATGAGTCGGGATGGGGACTCGTGAGACCCCCGGGAATCATCTCACAGTCACATGACACTGACGACATCACTCGCATAAGCTCAATGATGCCCAGACAAGTTTTTACTGTCGAAGAAAACAGAAACATGTACATTAGCCTAATTGCATTCCCCTCAGGTCCTAAGTCTGTGTGTGGACATTGCAGATTAAGTTCACTCACGCAGTGAGGCGCTGTTTCCCTTGCTAACCACCTACTGCCTGGATCCCTGGGTATGGTGAGCAGTCTGGTTCCGGAGCCTGAAAAGACAAGAGTCTTTTTTTTTTTTTTGCTTCACTCCCCATCCTATCTCAACTCCCAAGTGTAGAAGCAATGCCGAGTCAATGTTCTTTGACATTCTTTGACCTGTACCTGTGGCTGGCTCCCTTCCAACCGAGCCAGAGCACCCAATCTCTGCTCGCTACCATGCTGCCCAGCACCCTTCCCAATTAGTCATCTGGTGTGTGGGCAGCCCCTCCACAAAGCTTGATATTTTAAAAGGCTTTGTATATAAAAAAAAAAAAAATCCATCATTGTGCCTACACTAATATAGTGTTGTCCTTTTGCAGTTTATACCACCCTAGTTCCCAAGAAACAATTCCTGAAACCCCAGGATGATGGGGCAGGCTTGCCCTCTGGGGAACAGTCCATCCAAGCAAGCCCAGTGGGGAATAACACGTTCTGCTCTCTTTGCAGTCAGATGTGGACAACGATCTGGTCGGGGACTCCTGTGACACCAACCAGGACAGGTATGACCTGCCTCCCAGCTGCAGGGAAACGGGTGGGAATTCTGGGGAGAGTGGGAATTGGTAGCGCTTTTTGCTGGCACCGTGTTCTAGGATCTCTGGGCGGATCAGGTTGCTAGGAGATAGTGGCTCCCTCCACCTTTGCTCCAGATCTCTGCACCTCCCTGAAAGTGCTGTGTAGTGATGTCATATCCGCTCAGTCCTTGAGCTCTTTTGTAAAAGAGGAGATGTAGCATCGAGGAGACTTGGAGGAATGCTTTGGATTAAGGCAGCCAGATGTTATTCATGACCTAATCCTTCTGTGACTCAGTTTCCTTACCTGTAAAATGGGGATGACTGTAGATATACAGCTCATGGGTCTGTTATGAAATTGAATTAGCCCCAGGAAAAAGTGCTTTTTGGGGGGTTTCTATTACATAGCTAGCACTCAATAGATGTTAGTCCTTCTAGTATCCTAACAGGAAAAGTTCACCATCACCCCAGGGGGCCTTGCTGAGGGACCCCTGTTGTTTCACTGTCTTTGACACATTTTCAGTTCCACTGAGAGGGACGTTTCTGTGTGAGAGTGTTCTGCCAATCTCCCTAGCCCAATATAGAGTCCTACATGAAGATCAGGGAGGACTGGGGACAGAGCTTGGTGATAAAGCATTCGTTTAGCATGTCCAAGACCAGGAGTGTGCTCCTTGGCACCACCACAGAGAAAAAGAAGAAAATGAGGAGCGGAGAAGGACTGTAGGTGGGACACCAGAAAAGCACAGCCAAGCACCGCTCAGCCCCAGACATCTGCACTCCCGAACGCTGGCCCCTGACACCTTGGGGAATTCTCGTGCAGTTACTTGAGCTTTAAGCAGGGTCTTGCACTTGCTAGTCAAACACTCCATCACCTACCTAGCTACATCCCATCCCATCCTTCCTTGGGTGACTCTTGGAAAGGTGATCAGGTCTGAAAGGGTAAGGATCCCCCAAGGCAAAGAAGGACAATGCATGGTTCTTCTTCTCGTAAGCGGACCACAGGCTCAGTTCATCCGCCCAGCGTTGCTCAGGACAGCTCCTGTGGGGTCCATCTTCTTCACGCTCTGTCCTCGCTGCCGACTTCGTCTCAGTTGAGCCAACTCAAATCGTTCCCTCCATCTCTTAGAGGCCCATGGCCTTGTGGGAACAGTCGATAGACAATTACCACACCTCAGTGGTTAAGTGGAAATTCAAAACAATGTAGGGAAAGCTCCAGCCCAGGGCCATCCCTCGGGCAGCTGGCAGAAGATGGTGGCTGTTATGGCTACCGCAGCGCAGGAGAGGCTGTCGGTGGTGCGGTCTGGTGTTGGTTGTCTATCTCTCGGAGCGGAAGGTAGGACCAGCACCCTGACAACTACCCTAAATGACGTATTGTGTATATCGAGAACGTTCCCAGCGGTGGATCATCATGTACTCAGATTGCCATCTATAGAAATTCCTAAAATAGCCAATCCAGACAGCCTCTAGATATTTGCCTAAAACAAATGACTCAGTCTGCCACATTTTAATTCCCGTGAACTTGAATCGTACCAGGAGGGGGCTAGGAACTGCTAGTTCATGCATAGAGGTGGCAGGGCTCCATGGATGGTACTAACCCAGCGAGCTCACTCTTACACTGTCAGAAGGGAAGGAATTCAGCCTTCTCCACCACAGTGTTCCAATATCCATGTAGGCTTCACTCTCTCGGGGGCCCTTCTGCCTCCTGTAGCCATACGAATAGTCCTCTCCTAGAGGACACAGGAGTGGTTTCTAGCCCAGGCCAGGCCTGCAGTGGAGCAGAGAGGAGAATCTACTCTGATCCCTAGTAGCTATGGAAGGTCCCAGAAGACTCAGAGTATCCTCCTGAAGACAGAGAAGTTGTACCCCCAGGTGGCCCTTCATCCTGGAAAGAAGAAGAGTCACATGGACAGAGATTGTGCTTCATGAGAAGTCCTTTAGACCAGCCCTGCCTGGGGTACAAACGGAACCCACAAACCCAGTTCCGGGAAGCATGTCCCTCTTCTCCACCACCCTTCCCATTGTGTTCAGAACCAAATCCTCATGGGTCATGGGACAGGGATCATGAAAATCAATGCAACGGAAAACACCAGAGAATCCAGCCCCTAGAGCTGGGTGCCTAGGATGTGCCTTTTATGGGAGTTAAAAGTGAATTACAAATCCTGGCCATGTAATCACTTAGTCTGCAAGCTGCCCTGTGAGGAAGGCCCTGTGTTTATCTTATAGATTAGGGCTGTGCACTTCTTGGGTCCAGCGTAGTGCCCGAGGTCCCTGGGCCAGCGCCTGAGCTGGGACTCGCAGGCATCTCTGTGTCTCTGGCCCTGTGCATCCACACATCCTCGGAGTGGTGTCATCCCGTGGTCCTTAGAGATGACAGCGGCCTCGAGTCCCAGATCACAGAAATAGAGTCTTATCTTCTCACACAGGAAGTGTCTGGCTTCTTTCAGGAGACTGAGGAAGTAGGGGAGCTGATTCTGATGCTGCCTTATCCAAGAAGGGTCTGGGAGGGTCCGATCCAAGCCAGCCTGGTGACAGCCCGCCCAGTCTCCCTCGTGAGAGCAGAGGCTTCAGTCTCCCACTCCTACACTGTCCTCTTTCCTCTGCAGCGACGGGGACGGCCACCAGGACAGCACGGACAACTGCCCCACCGTCATCAACAGCGCCCAGCTGGACACCGACAAGGATGGGATCGGTGACGAGTGTGATGATGACGATGACAACGACGGCATCCCGGACCTGGTGCCCCCCGGCCCGGACAACTGCCGGCTGGTCCCCAACCCAGCCCAGGAAGACAGCAACAGTAAGCGCGCTTGCTCGTTCCAAGGCTGCCTGGGACACACGCGCCTCCTCCAGGGTCCCTCCGGCCACACGGAGGGATGTACCCCTTCCCGGGGCATCCTCGGCTCTCTCGCTCCCCACCAGCTTCTGCTTCGAATGCAGCGTGTGTAGACGGTAGACATCCGGTAGACAGCAGTCCACAGCCGGGTCAGAGCCAGCGCCCTGAAATGAGATCGCACGGAACGTGACACAGCCACGTGCCACAGCTCGATCCTGGACAGCCCTCCAAACAGCTCTGGTCTCGCTTGTTCCTGCCACTGGGAGTCAGGGAAGGGGCCATACAGAGAGAAGCACTTAACAGAAACAGCATAGGTTGGGTTTACAAACTCACATGCCCACAAGGGCTGGGCAGATAAGAACAGTATTTACCAGGCCAGATATGAAACGGCACGGTTGGAGAGGGAGCATCCTAGCAATGCAAATGCAATGTCTCAGCTGTCCTGTCAGCTAAGCAGAATGCACCTGTGGACCATGTTCAGCTTAGGGGACACTAAGGTTAGTCTTATAGATATTCTGGTGACAGTAATTCCTGGGTTTACGCGCATGTTAGACGTTTGCCCCATATAAGGTAAAGCTTAAGATTTTTTTATCAGTTGGTGAGCCTAACTGTATGTAAGTAAGAACTTTATGGGAAAGAATGGGGACAACCCTTTAGACTGATGTTACCAGAAACTCCAGGTGGTATCTGAGTGGTCTGATTGGCTGCCGGAGGGCTCCATGACAGGGAGCTGAGCCAGCTCAGTAAACCCGGCATCCCTCTCCTGACTCTGAAAACCCTGGCCTGAGGTGGGAGGTTGGGCTTTTCTGTCCCCTGAACAGCCCCCTTCTCTGCTGAGGACATGGGTCTCAGCGTCATCGAACTCCTGCCTCCTCAGGTGATGGAGTAGGGGATATCTGTGAAGCTGACTTCGACCAGGATCAGGTCATCGATCGCATTGACGTCTGCCCAGAGAATGCAGAGATCACTCTGACTGACTTCAGGGCCTACCAGACCGTGGTGCTGGATCCAGAAGGGGATGCCCAGATCGACCCCAACTGGGTGGTCCTGAACCAGGTACGCACTACATATAGGCAGCAGCGGGACCTTCTGAGTGATGGACAGCTCTCGAAGGGTACTGACTTGAGGAAGTCAGAACCTCCCAGCGGCCTTGCAGAGCTATACATTCATCGATGATGGAGTTGACCCCCCCATAAAGTGGCTGAGATGGCTGGAATTAGAATCCTGACAATCTGACCCATACGCCCTGGTCCTCATCTCTCCAGTGGAGTGTCTCCTGCGTGTGCCCCTAATTGTGTCGCGGAGGAGAAAGGCACAGAGGCTAGTGGTGTTTCCAGAGTCACAAAGCATATCATATTGGTCCTAGATTCATTGCTGTTGCTGTAACAAAATACTCTGACTAAAGACACTTAGGGGAGAAAGAGCTTTTTTTTTTTTCTTCACAATTCCACGTCCATCACTGTGGGGAAGTTGAGGCAGCGACTTGAAGCAGTTAGTCACATCACATCCATACTCAAGAGCTGAGAAAAACGCGTGTAAACATGCCTAGTATTCAACCCACTTTCTCCACTCATGTAGTCCTAGACCAAACCCAGGGAATGATGCCACCCACAGTGGGCTGAGTCTTCCCACATCAACTAACATAATCAAGACAAATCCAGATATGCACAGGGGACCACCTAATCTAGGCAGTCCATTGTTGGGTGTTTCTTGCCACTAGGTTAAGTCGACATTTCAAACTAACTGTCACAATGTCCATCAGAATGCATGTTATACGTTCCCTACTCGGCTCAGGGTCTATTAAATCAGCTTACGTGACAGCATTAGTCAAAAGTATTTCCTCTCAATGCAGAGGTTTCTCTAAACCTTCTCGCCATGCATGTGCCTCCATTAAGTAGATATCAAACACGACAGTGTCAGGTACTGGACTGTACAGAGTCACTTTGGTGCCTGAGGTTCTGGGGCTGCCCCCAAGTTCTCTCAGTCCCTTCAGGATTGTCCTGAACTCCCTTCCCTCTCTTCACAGGGCATGGAGATTGTGCAAACCATGAACAGTGACCCCGGCCTGGCAGTGGGTATGTCCTAGGCCTCTGACTGCGTATGTAGAACTCTGCTGGCTATTAGTGTGGCTTCTCGTAATTGCATCTGATCTCCACAGGGTACACGGCGTTTAATGGCGTTGACTTTGAAGGGACCTTCCATGTAAATACTCAGACAGATGACGACTATGCCGGCTTTATTTTTGGTTACCAAGACAGCTCCAGCTTCTATGTTGTCATGTGGAAGCAGACAGAACAGACGTACTGGCAGGCCACGCCATTCCGAGCTGTGGCAGAACCTGGCATTCAGCTCAAGGTATCGGCGGTTCGAATCCCTGTGCCTCCTTTTCTTCTCGGCCCTTCATCTTCCTTTCACTTTGGGGTTCTCCTAAAAGGCACTTAGTTAATCTAAGAAATGGATACAGTCATGCTGATGCTTGAACTTAGAGCTGACAGCCTTGCCTTCCTTCTGTTGAACCAGCTACATTTCAACCTGGGTGACCCTTGTATTGGAAATGTCAGGCTGGGTTGTGCCAAACGGATGGAGAAGGTTTAAGGCACACTTCTGGCACACCATGTTAGAAGCTAGGCAAAGTGTTTAATCAAAGGGACCGACTGTGCGGGAACAAGGGGCCATCTCTGCCACTCCTTCCTGCTAGGACAGAAGGCATACTTCCACGGCCAAACACCTGACGGGAACACTTAGTGGGCAGATACGCAGGGCGATGGGCTTGTATCAGGAAAAAGGTGGGGTGGATATTGCAGTTCTATCCACTGCTAAATTCCCCAGGGCTGGAGCCAGCTTAGTAGAAATGACATTTTAAATGCTTATGCTTTTGCCAGCATAGAACCGCAGCCTGGCAGTGAGCATGGATTCAGCTTCCTGTCGACCCCAGACACCTGGAGCAGGAACGATCTTCATGTCCCGTCCTAACATTTTGCCCATGTCTTTGACCAGGCTGTGAAGTCCAAAACTGGCCCCGGGGAACATCTCCGCAACTCCCTATGGCACACAGGGGACACCAGCGACCAGGTCAGGCTGCTGTGGAAGGACTCCAGGAACGTGGGCTGGAAGGACAAGGTGTCCTACCGCTGGTTCCTGCAGCACAGGCCCCAGGTGGGCTACATCAGGTAGGCGGAGCGCCCTTCTGCCATGGATGGAGAGGGAAGCGCGAAGTCCACTCTGTGAACTGGAGCCTCCACTTCCCCGAGCAGTCCTGACCTTGTAGTCCTCAGGGCAGGGCTCCCAGAAGAGGGAGAGGGTGAAGACACCGGGCCTTAATGATCCCTGGACAGGAGGGCCAAGCTGCAGAGCAGAGGGGATGCTGTGCCTTGGGTGTGCTCTTAGGAAAGTGGGTCGGGAGAGGGACAAGTAACTGGGGCAGTACCCAGATGTCCCCAAGACTCCAGCCCCCACGTAATCCCTCCTCTTCGTGCATAGTCCACGCTGACAGCAGAGTCCCTTGCCGCCTGTTCTTCCTACCGGGTCACAAGTTCCAAAGGGACAGCATCTGTGGTTTGGGTCTCCCCAGTGCTGAGCACAAGGCCTGGCGTGTACTGTGCGCAGAGTGAACTATCCATCATGCGATGGCCTTATTCCTTTATAGCACGTTTTTAAAAAAATTAGTGTTGGGTGTCAACAGTGGGGTTAGGGCTGTGTCTTTGAAATACAGTCAGTGTTCATGCCCTAGACTTGCAAAGCTTGTGTGGTGTGCTTGGGAGGGTATGTGAATTGCTATTCCCTAGCCAGGGCGGGACATCAGGAGGTCCGCCAACGCACCTGATGGGAACCAGGTGGTGAGAGCTAATTCATGTTCTGTTCTGTGTGACCTTGTGTCATGTGTCTCTGCTCACCCCCCAGGAACGACCACCAGACTTAATCACTTTCTTACCTGACTGAGATCAATGCGCCTTTTTTGTCCCAAAATGAAATCATAGAAAATATGGCCTATGTATATAATTGTAGAGAAAAAAATCAATCTAAACCCTAAAACTGCAGAGAAATAAGAATCAATTACTATGCAGCAGAATAGGAAATGGTTGGACACAGCTACACCAGAAGACCCAGAGAACAGCCACTGGGAACCGTGCCTAGACTCACACGAAGGCGGCAGCCGAACACAGAGTAGTGTGCAGGAGAAAGGAATATCACAATGGCGTTGCCAGTGCCAACATGTGGACCAATTCTTAATTTTGAACAAAATGAAGTGCTCAGTTAACCCCGGGGAATCGGGTTTAGCTTAAAATCAGTGCAGAAGAGACTGATGCTCAAGGGTAAAACAAGTGGGCCTCTCCCAGGCCCACTGCACTGACAGGTCCCTCTCCTTCCCACATGTGTGGAGGACTCCACAAGGGTACAGAGCACAAGGCAAGCTTTAACTGTGCCCTCCAGGATACTGTAAAGCATCAAGGGGCTTCTGTCGCTCAGGGCTGCTATGACAACTGAAATCACCCCCATGTTACCCAAAGCTGCTTACAGAGCGCTGTCTCATATTAAGGATCGAGGCCTCCAGCGTCCTACTCAGTGAAACCAGCAGTTCTGGGCATAGTATCCAGACAAAGTAACTCACAAGACGGTGAAGCCACTTGATGTCAGGCTATTTCTTTAACTCGCCAGCAAGCACCTATCGAGGTCACTGTGCGCCTGACAGCACACTGAACCTGTTAAAGACAGATTAGGGAGACACAGACACTTGGTTCTTGTCCTGAGGCATGTCCTAGTGGGGAGGGGCCAGCTAGAGTCAGAGGAAACCGGCATGTCTGAGAAAAGAGGCAAGTACACGAGTCAGCAGCGGGGCCCCACCTCACATCGGACACCTGTGTCATCCACAGGGTACGGTTTTACGAAGGCTCTGAGTTGGTGGCTGACTCTGGAGTCACCATAGACACCACCATGCGTGGAGGCCGACTCGGTGTGTTCTGCTTCTCTCAAGAGAACATCATTTGGTCCAACCTGAAGTACCGCTGCAATGGTAAGCCTCGCGCTTATTACCTTTCAACGTTCCTGGGAGTGACCGAGAGGGAACGGTATCTTATTTCTATGGCACACATCCTCCCCCAAAAGCCCGAAGCTCACACCGCATGCTCATTAAAACCTGTTATTCCCTGCATAACATACGGGAAAGGCAGAGCGGGGCTTTCCTGTTTCCCAAATGTGAAAATTGAGACTCATAGAATTTAACTGCATGGTTCAGAGTTAGGGGTTCGGTGAGAAATTTAGTCAGTTTAATTTACAGGCAGCCTTTCTTTTCATAAGACTCAAACATAATCACAGACTGAAAAGGCACTCTGCCTGCTAATTTTCCTTAGGCCTATGAATAAGCACTGCTGGGCTTCACGCCAGCAAATGTACAACAAAGCAGCTTCATGTAGAAAATGGTTGCAGGACTGTGGGGGTTTCTTGGGCGAGTCGACAGCGCCCCCTGCAGGAGGCCTTGCGGCCTGCAGCGGGCCATGATGTGAAAAGCCCCTCCCTGAACCAGCACCCTGATTCTTGTTGCAGATACCATACCAGAGGACTTCCAGGAGTTCCAGACCCAGAGTTTCGACCGTTTGGACAACTAAGCCAAAGAAGCAATCTCACAGCTGCTTTCTCAAACACTAAAAACATTATCTTTTTTTTTTTTTTAACTTCCTGTAATTCTCTCTATATTAGTGTGGCTTTTCTTGTATCAGCCCAATTACATCAGAACTTTTTATACAAAGGTGGAAATAAAGAAGAGACTATTTCTAGTAGCCATGATACTCAGTCATTCCTAATGTGGAGTTCGGGCTTTGAGGTGTGCATTGCTTTCTGAGGAATCCTGGGTAAACTTCTAGGGGTTGCTTTTGGTGTTGTTTCTTTTCTTTTTCTCTTTTTTTTCCTTTTCTTTTTTTCCACTTGTGTGTGTAGCTTGTGCCACTGACCATGTGGATGAATCAGAAGACCAGGCGAAAGGTCTTTTCTGGGGTGACCCTAATTAGCTCCACACTGAAACCTTTCTCTTTCTGGGAGGGGGCTCTCTAGGGCGCCCTCCCCAGGCTTCCCTCGGAGATGGCATTCTGAGAAACCTGCGGGAGACTTTCCCTGTTCTTTCTGATAATGTCCCTCACCCTTTCTGTCCTCACCTTCCGCGGACACTTACGTATCTGGGCCCCCTACGATGGTATGAGTCCAGTGGAAAAAGGAACTTCTCATTGTCATCAGCACACCACAGTACCAGGCGTGAAGTAAACAGCCAAGGAACATTTGCTGGGCTAATAAGCGAGGAATGGCTGCCTCTTGAGTAACAAGAACAACGGGATGTAGATGGGTTAGGTGAGCCCCCCCATTACCCCCAAAGCCACTCAAGACCTATGCTCAGTCGATGATAGTGCCAGTGTCTGTGTGGACAGGGCAGAAGCTTGCTAATCTGTATACTGGCCTCACTTTCCAGTTGTTGGTCAAAGATACACAGGAATTGTGTAAATCCCTCTGAAATGTAATTGCAAAGAAGTTTGGCAAGTTATTTTTTATTATTATTTTATTCTTTCAGACGGGGTCTCCTGTAGGCCAGACTGGCCTCAAACTATATAACCAAAGATAACCTTGAACTTCTGATCCTCCTGCCTCCACCTCCCAAGTGCTGGGATTACAAGCATGGGTCGTCTCTCGTCTGGTTTCAGGTGGTGCTAGATATTGAATTCCAGACAGGCAGTCTATAAACTGAGCTGCATCCCCAGCTCAGCCATTTATTTTTTCATTTCCGTAATTCCCTGGGATATCTTAGATCATAAACTATAAACATTCTTCCCAGTTTGACACCAGTTCTAGTATCCAGAGTGCCTAAGAGTGACCAACGTGAGCTGCGTTGGATCTGGGGGTGATCTTCCTTATCTGTGGGACCTAGAAGGATGTGGGGTGTCAAGACATTATGAGCTCAGTGAACAGAGAGACCTTAAGCCAGCCGTCCTCGCTGATGCTGACTACCCAGGTTCTCGGGGGGGGGGGGGGGGGGGACCTCCTGACGGAGCGGCCACTTGGCTGCTAACACCTCTTCTTAATCTCTAGGTGAAACACATTTACAAACCTCTCCCAATTCTGACGCCCCTGAGGAGGAAGGGAATCCGATGGCTAGCGATAGTTACCTTTCAAGCAACCCTCTTTTACAGCTCGTGTCAGAAGCCCTCGTTTCTGAGCCCTCGGCTCCTTCAATAGCCGAACCTCACTCTCGGTTTCCCAGTGTGTGGTCTAGTAGGTTGTAGTACCTGTGTAGCTATCAGGATGTTCTTTCTCCGGATCTCTCGGTGTTTTTACCGGGCACTGTGAGGAAGGCGACGGGTCCTCTTCTGGAGACATCTTTCCGACCACTGAAGTCAATCAAGTCATGTCCACAAAATAGTCATGTCCTAGGCAAGTGTGTTGGCTGGTCAGATCTGGGGAGTCTAGGATTAACCTTTCCAGCATGCTCCAGCTCCTGCGTTCTTCCCGTGTGTGAATTTCCTTCAGCCTTGGTGGGAGGGATGGACATGGATGTCTCCTTTAGAGCTGAGCTCTCAACAGTCACTTAATCTCAGCACTTTGAACGGTTATGAGTCTCTGCTTTAACTGCTGCCCACGACAGCAGAAGTGGCCTTGGTCATGGCTGACAATAGTACTAATCTGCGGGCATAAGCAACACTTAAGAGGTAGCTTGACGATGTGTCAACTTAGTAAAACAACAAGAGGCTCCTCCCTAGAGCCCATGAGCTCTCAAGCCATCATCTTCTGACCAGGTTTACAGTGACAGGCATGAATTCCCTCCTGCGGAGCAGGCCTCAGATCCAATCAGAAAGCAGTTGCTTACTCCCATAATCTTCGTGCCTGCATTGCACCAGTGATCACATTTTGCATGGTTCGTATTGAAGCACACGGGGTCCACTACTAGATAAAATCATCGGTGATTTGTCTCCCCCAGACGCCTGCATAGCACCTTCTGGAGCTGTGAGGGCTAACGAGCAGGAAGGAAGTTTTCCGGTGAGTTCTAGTCCAGCTCTAGTTTTCTAAAAAGAATCCTCCTTTAAATCCAACTTGATACAAATGGCTCCAGGAGTTGAAGCAGACATAATCACTCACCCACTAGATGAAGTCATTCCAATGCTTATCCTCTCCCGATTGCTTTTGGATCTGAGGGTAGGGGAGACGTGGCGGCAAAGCACAGAAGCGCCTCACTGTGAGGAAAAACAATGCCTGAGTAATTGCAATTGCACAGATCATAGGGAGGAGCCTTCGGGACAGAGGAGGACACCCAGGATATCAGGTGCAGGCCCAGGGCATAGGAGAGGCAGAGACAATGCTAAGACATTCTGCCTCTACCTGAGAAGGAAGGAAACTCTTCCTTCTCTCACCAAGGGCACCAGACGATGCTTCACAGACACACGTGAATGCCTGCAACTTCACTTTTGAGGCGAGCTATGGAGTCGAGGATGACAGAGATCTCGAAGGTCACTATTATTTAAATCCTGCCCAGCATTATTTTACGGTCCAAATTAGTAGCTAAATTAATCTAAATGAGTAAATAAATAAAATCTGATGCAAAAGTAAGACAACTTGAGAACTAAGTCGCTGGTAATGTGTATACAAAGGAGGCGAGGTGCCCTGTTTGGAGCCACACGGGGGAGGGGGTCCTAGCAACACTGGATTTTTCTGGAGTAAGTTTTACTATTTTTTTTTTCCTGCCCTTACATATGTTATGGCACCCAATGCATGGTGTAACAGACAATCCTGTCAGGTTGATGATACGGGGTTTCCATTACAATGACGCAAAGGTCAATTAGTGGTCATCTGATGTCCCACCAAAACACAGCCCACGATTGCATCAGACTCCAGCCATGTGGTTGCCCCTGTCCCTCTACGCCTGTCTGGCCTGCCTCAATAAGGATGCTTCATGGATAGAGCCATGCTTTTCTCTTGAGACTAAGTTCTCTCTCGGATGCAAGTGGGACACTTATCAAAAGGCCATCTGAACCATGACCAAAGTCGGCCTTTCTTCTTTGTAAACAGATCATCTCATAGATGTTACAACAAAGGAATGTTGACTAACACAGGGACAGGGGGACCACAGGAGACATAGGTCCGCAGATCCTTCCTGACGTGACCATGGCCACGTGTAGCCCCGTATTTTGATACTAAAAGAGCACAGTAGGGGCCTCAAGTCTCTTTGAACCTGTGCAACCTTCTTTTATTTGCATCCCCAAATGTCTCCCTTGTATCTTTGGATGCACAAAAGTCAGAAGGGGTTGTGGGTCACTGACTCCTCCACCACAGCCTCATTGGCATGAGAAGCCTGGGTCCCCACACAAATGGGATGATTGAACTCAGAGCAACCCGAGAAGGAAGGGGAGGGTCACTATCTCCAGGTGACAGCTCCCACATCTGACCAACCTCAGAGGTCAGCTGTCTTATTTTTCCATCACTTTGACAAAACATCATGACTAGAGAACTCACAGAAGGAAGGTTTAATTTGGGGCTCGGTTTCAGAAGGTTAGAGTCTGTGACTATCGTGGCAGGGAGCATGGCATCAGGCAGGCAGGCATGACACTGGAGCAGTAGCTGAGAACTTACCTCCTGAGCCACAGGCAGGAGGCTGAGAGAGCTGTTAACAGCACGGGATTTTGAAACCTAAAAGCCCATCACCAGTGACACACCTTCAAACCCTCCAACAACCACACCTCCTAATCCTTCCCAAACAGTTCTACCAACTGGAGACCGAGCAAATATATGCCAGATGACATGAGTTCAAGCCTGGGAACCCATGGGACTGACCAGACACACCATGCCATGTATTTGTGCACACACATACATGCAGTGGGTGCGCACACATGTGCTTGTAAACGCACAGCATCAAGCTCATCAAGAGGTGGTCCTTGTTTGTCGCTTTGCATATGATCCACTAGGGGGCAGCGATCCTCTAAAGATAGCTTTTGTTCTCAACCAGCTGCTCTTGAAGGTGAATTTTTTCTTTTTTAATTTGAATACAAATTAACCTGGTTTCCTTTTGGTCGTTTTCCTATGAGTTTATTTTGGGGAGTTTTTCTCTGACCCCTTCCTCTCCTCCACCCCCCTGCCCTTCTCCCTAACTTGTTCCCTTCCGCTCCCATTATCCCCTTTCTTACTATAGGCGTCCTATGAATAAACGTTCCTTACACGGAGAATAGGAAGGATGTAGTTTATGAAATCATTGCTCTGCCCCGCACTATGGTCAGTGCTAGTAGTTCAACGTCGAGGCTTCCTCTGCCCTCAGCCTAATGTCACGGATACGACTCTTCTCCGAAAGCAGAGAGCCATTCATCCGTTCACTCATTCGTTCTCACAAGGAACTAAGTCTGAGACCTTCCCCTTGTGACATCAAGGTTCACTGTGGGGCCTGGGAGTGCCTCAGGCCTCGTTGTGTCTCACAGCTAGTGCTGTCAGGGCCGGGACTCCAGCCCAGGTATGCACCCTTCATGTACCCGGGGAAGGCTCCTTATTACATAGAGTGCTCTCACAAACTGGGTAATGAGGGGCCTTGGATAAAGAGGCTGTTGACGAAAGTTGGGGAGTGCAGCTGAGTTCTTACCTGGCGTGCAGGAAGCCTTGGGTCCAGTCCCCAGCACAGTATATGACCAGGAAAGGTAGCATATTTCATAAAATGCCAAAATTTGGGAGACAGTGGCAAGAGGATCATTCTCAGCTACACAGACAGTTCAAGGCCAGCTTGAGGTAGGTGAGTCTCTGTTTTGGTGGACAGGTTCTAGGAAGCAACAATAAATAAATAAATAAATAGATAAATAAATAAATAAATCCATGTTCTTGGTTCTCCTCACATCCATGATAAAAGGAAGGATTGTCCCCATGTCCTGGAGAGGGTCAGAGAGAGTTAAGGCCTTTTGTAGAGAATCTCTCCTGATTGAGACAGATTCAAACACAGCCCCCACACTTTCAAAATCTAAAATTATTCTCTCGTTATAAAAGACATCTACTAGGAAGGCAGAGAGGAGTTAACGCAGCAGGCCTGAGAGGCCTAGTGTTTCCTACAAACATTGGGCAGCTAGCTGGACCTGGCTGGAGTTTAATCTGCATTGTCAATTTGATTGAGAATCTTCTAGATTAATGAAACACACTTCTGGGAGTGTCTGAGACAGTGTTTCCAGAAAAGGCCAAGGGACAAGATATTCCTGAAGGCTGGGCAGCAGCAGCTAACAGGCTAGGGACAGGGGAAGGAAACGACTAAGAAGCCACTAGCATGGGCTTCTCTCTGCTCCCCAACTGTAGCTCCACCTCACACCCCACCCAGGAACAGTAGAGCCAGCTGCCCACGGCCTGTGCCCTCTGAAACCCCTGAGCCATGAGAAACTCTCTTCCTCTTTCAAATCATTTCCTTCACCTGTTCACCATAACAAACAAAAGACCACAGCTGACACCTGAGGGCCACCGGGCTGCCCGAGGCCTCATCGGAACCCACACCACTTCCCAGCGAACACCAAGCCCTCCAAAAAGCCCCGGTGCTCGGTGGCCTGCCACTGTCCTGCCATTCCTCACTCACTGATGCCCTGCCAGCAGTACCCGCAGTTGCCTGTCCCTAGGCTTCCCTGCAGCTGCTGTCTGCTCAGGCAGTGTCCTAGTTAAGGTTTCTACCGCCGTGATGAAACACCGTGACCAAAGCAGCTTGGCGAGGAAAGGGTTTATTTGGATTACGCTTCCATTTTGCTATTCATCACCAAAAGAAGTCAGAATAGGAAACTTACAGGGTAGAAACCCAGAGGGAGGAGCTGATGCAGAGGCCCTGGGAGAATGCTGTTTACTGGCTTGTGCCTCATGGCTTGCTCAGCCTGCTTTCTTAGAGAACCCAGAGCCACCAACCCAGTAAAGGCACCACCCACAATGGGCTGGGCCCTTCCCCATCAATCACTAATAAAGAAAATGTCCTCCAGGCTTGCCTACAGCCTGAGCTAATGGAGGCATTTTCTCAATTAAGGCTCCTAAACTCTGATGACTGTAGCTTGTATTAAGTTAGCATGCTGAAGTACCGGAGAATCACAAGCCTTGGGATGGTCCCCTTCAGGACTAAAGAGGGAGGCTTTGTGGAAAATTGTTCTCCACACCCCAGCGTGGTTAACCTCCACTTGCCCGCAGTAGAACTGCCTTCCTCCACATCCTGAAAAACACAGTTGCTTATGTCATAACAGAGTTGCTTATGTCATATTTTAATTTTTAAAAAAATTTTGTTTTATGTACATTGGTGTTTTGCCTGCATGTCTGTCTGTATGAGGGTGTCAGACCCTCTGGAACTGGACAGTTGTGAGCTTCCACGTGGGTGCAACATTTTGAGACAGGACTCCATGTGTCCTGAGCTGGCCTTGAACTCACCAATATCTGAAGATGGAAAGTATACAGCTTTATCTGAAGGAGCTGCTCACAGGTAGACTACTCACTCAGATGTAGCTTAATCCATACTTGTGCATTCCCTTTCTCTCTCTCTCTCTCTCTCTCTCACACACACACACACACACACTTCCAGCATCCTCTGAAACAAAGATGTCCTTATCTTTCACACAGGTTTCACTGTCTCAACAAAAACAGCCCATAAGCCAAGTATAGCAATGTATCTAGAATCCAGGCAATGGCCTGTCTCAAAAAAAAGGTAAGACAAACTTTAAAGGGGGAAAGAGATTAGTAAGAATAGCTGTCCTAGTTTCATTTCTGGTGCTGTGATAAAACTTCCTGACAAAAGGCAACTTAGGAAAGAGTAGGTTTGTTGTAGCTCACAATTCCAGGGTACGGTCTGTCACCCAGGGCAAGTCAAGACAGGAACCTGAAGCAGACAGTCACTTCCAGAGGCAAGAGCAGAGAAAGAATGAGGCTACACATGCTCATTTGTGCTCAGCCCCCCACTCAACAGTCCAGGATCCCCTGCCTAGGGGATGGTACTGCCCACAGTGGGCTGGTCCTCCCAATTATTGGGAGTCATTGACAATCAAATCAGTCCATCTCAGGCATGCTCTCAGGCCACTTTGATCTAGACCAGTGTTTCTCAACCTGTGGGTCACCTAAGACCATCTGCATATCAGATATAAGATAGATAGATAGATAGATAGATAGATAGATAGATAGATAAATAGATAGATAGATAAAACAATTCATAACAGTAACAAAACTACAGTTATGAAGTAGCAACAAAAATAATTTTATAGGTGGGGTCACCACAACATGAGGAACTGTATTAAAGGATCACAGCATTAGGAAGGTTGGAACCACTCACTGATCTAGGCAATCTTTCATACAGTGACAATTAAAACTTACTGTCATGGTAGTCTAAAAGCCCAATAAGTAAATGCAAACTACAGAAAGGAGGTGATAGCAGTACTGAGTCTCATTAGTTTTCCTCACTTGAGCCCACCCACCCCCTACCCCACCCCCATCACACACAGCCCTGGCCTGTGACCAATGCCTTTCCTTTTTCTTCCTTTTTCTCCTGTACTTCAGTGCAGCAAAAGACAGCAGGCAGCCAGTGACTGCTCTGGACACCCTGCATGAGTTCATAGGTTGTAGCTGTAGGCTGCTGTAGTGGTTCAGCCAGGAGACAAGGAGGCATTTTCATAGACTCAAACCCTGCCAGATCTCAGCAGAGGGAACCACAGCCATGGCAAGTGCCAACCTGGACAGTGGAACCCTGAGCATCTGAGCGCTGGCGTTCTTATTGATCCAGAACTCTTTAGGTGTTCTACTGATACCATGTGCAGATCATAAGCAATCGAACATCCCCTACATAAATGCAACACCTGCAGACAATACAAAACATCAAGGCCTGTGCATTCCTTTTTCCAACAGTGCATAAAAACAATCATTTCACACATAACTAAAAATAAACTTCTACAGCAATAGGTGGTAAAGACGATTCGGCTACTCCTGGTCTCCCCGTGAAGCCATGCTTGGGTGTCTCCCCCTGTTCTTCTGCACACAGGGGAAAGCTGCCAGGAACACGCTCTGCAAGCAGCCTATTTACACAGAAGTGCATTTCCATTTCAGAGAACACAGCTGTCATGCCTGCCGGCTGACTGAGGTCTGCTAGGCTCACCATGTGCCACCTGCCCAGAGGGCAGATGCAATTCACAGCCGCTCAGCTTGCTAAATCCAATCCCCTTCTTAGCTCAGGGGTCCCCGGGAAGCCCCCCCAACAGTCATCACTTGCTTCATGGACACCTAAAGTGACAGGAAGCTCTCCCCTACCTGAAGCAGCCCGTCTTAGCCATTCCTTCAGTAGGCATCTTTTGCTAATGTGCCAGGTACCATTAAAGTGCTTGACCTGTGAGGACTCATTTCGTAAACACAAGAACCCGATGACATAGTGACAGCCAGGTTCATCCCAGTTTGACAGGCAGCACGGAGGATTGATGACTTGCCCTAACTCACAGTGAGGGAAGAATTGGGGGAAGGAGAGAGATTTCAAAACAAGGCTGTCTCTCACCAGTCTTACCCTGCCCCTCTTCCCTGGTCGGAGGCAGGATGGTCTATCGAATCCTTTAGCCTTTTTAGGGCCGATCTTTGTGAGACTGTTATGAAAGCTAAGGCCCTGTCTCCAGGCTAATGTGCTTGCAGACACAACGCTCTGCATGTACCTTCAGGGAGTCAGCCATTTCAGCCGTGGACCCCAGCTAGCATGGGATGGTTTTGCTTTTGCACGAAAGGCTTTTAAGGATCTTTTCCACGTCTGGGGGATTTCCTGATATTCCTCCCGTCCCTGTTTCTCACATTCTAAATGAAAGAATGTCCAACTTCTCGGCAATCGATGGCAGGTGGGTAGAACAGAAAACAAACCTCAGAGAAGACTCCAGATCCAAGCTGAGCAGCAATCATTTGCTCCTGCTGCTGACGTCATACCTTGGCCCTTAAGGAAGGCCCTGCCGGCTCCAGGACAGTGCTGAAAATGCCCAGACTTTTGACCCTATAATTCACCTGTCAGGATTTATTCTAAGAAATTATTTACATGAACACAGAAGCTACACATAGAAAAACACATATTGCAAACGTATCTCTTAGCAAATTAATAAGGCAAGAATAATTAAATATAATTAAGTTTGAATTAAATAATTCTTCAACCAGCTTAACATAATGAACTATCTTAAACAACCAAAAGGGCTAAGATAAATTTGGAAGGTGGGCAGGTGGAACACTTAAGTTAACTATGAGGGGATGGAGTGGGCACGCCAGGAATTTTCTATGCCCTTTTTAGTTCATCTCTCTAAAAGACCAATTAGAATTAAAGCAGCTCAGAGGAAAGAAAGAGACAGACAGACACAGAACAGAGAGCTGTAATGTAATATCCTCTGAAGTATGTAAGGAGATACACCATATCACAAAAACAGGGGTGACATCGAGTAGGAGAAATAGGAACAGTCAGATAACGGTTTTGGTGGATTATGGTAGCCCAAAATAATGCATTCGACAGAAACAGTAGAGGATAAAACACAAGCAGTAGAGAAATAACAACTGGAGAGGCATTCAGTGTGAGCAGGGTCCACTGGGAGTCCGACAGGAGGGAACCGGGAAGCTGCCGCTGAGCATCCTCTCTGCCTCCAGTCAGGCAGGTAGACGTGGGGGAACCAAGGAAACCGGCTCCTGATGGTCACGCTGCGCCTTTGGTGGTTGCCTCTGGTGGTTCCGTATCCTTGACGCTGCAGTCAGGTTCTTCCGCATTCCCGCGAGATTAGAAGCTAATCACCAAGGCATTTCCCTAATTGCAGCCCTTGCATACTAACAAAGAGCCTGCAGTCGCGCAAGACCACAAGCTAAATATAATATGATGTGTATTATGGTTTTCACTCCCACCTCGGGTTTTTTTTTTTTTTTTAAGAGGATCTGGTCCAGCACATTTGAAAAGGGAAGAGGGGTCACCTTGCCACCCATCTCATAAGTATTCCCAGAAATCTCTTTAAAATCCACTATGGACTGCTAAACCGCCTTTGGGTCACCTCCTCAAATCTCTATAGAGTGTACTATCTTTTGCTTTGCTAAGTAAACTTCTGCTTAAACTGTCTCTTGGCAGAATTCTTTCCTCCAAGAAGACAAGAACCAAGGAAAAACTGGCACCAAGTAACATATCTAAAAGGCCCAATATCTTCCCGATAGGGGTCCACAGAAGGAATGGTCTCCAGGGCAGAATTCACCTGGGCCAGGCGAAGACCAGTGCCTGACAGTGGTTGGACAAGATCCTTGCGTTCCACAGGGAAAAGGGCACCACGTCCTCCCCTGACCACCCTGGTATGTGGCTTCCAAAAGGAGAGTAATGGGTACTTTGAGGGATTGAGTCAGCCACACTTTTACACTGAATACCCCGTTTTGAGCGTAAGCGAACGGATGATTCTCTGCCTTATACATGCAAGGGAAGAACCACCATCGGCCAACTCACCAAGAGACTCCAATTTGACCATTTACTGATGCCAGTAATTACACCTGTGAATATAACAATCATATAAGAAAGACCAGATACACGTGCTTACCAGTCACACCAGATATAACCTTGCTCAAGCGTATAAAGGGAGCACCCCAAAACTGACATGAGACAGGCTCACTGGATCACTTACCATGAGCCAGAGAAATGCCACGGTGGACACCTAAGACCTTGGCTCTAACTCAGGTGCAATTTCTTCTGCTGGTGATACATAGCCCACTCCAAACAGGCAATTCCAAACTGCCCAACATCCAGACCTACATTTGACAGGGCTGTGCTCAGCATTCATTAAACTTTCTATCTGGTCCCCCACAGACTCTTGAGTACATCCGCTCTCTGTACCTAAAGTACAGCCCCTTGAACACTGCGACCTCTTCATCCCCTTTTATCCTTTTCTGTGGCCAACATCTATCTGTGTTATTGGGTGAGGTATAATTGAGAATGTTTGGAGATGTAATACCACTCATTAAGACCGAAGAAGAGAGACTCCGGTTCTCTGTACCTCTGAGAAGCCTCAAGGCAGGGCCTTTGGCTGTGGTGAGAGAAGCTGACAGCCTGATTCCTGGCATGTCTCCGGGGACCTGGAATGATGTGTGCCTGGGCACAGCTTGCAAAGCTGGCCCAAGAACCAGCTGGCACCACTAGAGCAAAGAGAGGGTCCTGAGTTTGTTCAGCCAGCTGGCAACATCCCAGTCCCTCCCCTCGACCATCTGGAAAATGGAAATAAGACCTCCGCTCGCTACCCGGCTCCAAGGATTTACTCATGAAGCCCCAACCCTCCTGGAGAGGAGGCCCTGGTTCAAACTAATTGCCCAGCCTCTTTCACCCTAAATAGCAGAAGCAACCCATGAGCCGTTGCTCTTTCCAGCTGCTCTGAAATGTCTTGACATGTCCTTTCTGCCCACCACCTCCAATTCCCAATCAAAGGGAGGCTTCCCGCAGCCTCCCACGCTCTGTTGCCCTGGGCCAGCTTGGTCTCTGAAGCAGAGGGTTGGATTTCAAATCTAGTGGCTCTTGACTGAGGCTGTTTGCCTATGAGTGAGGGTGCCACTTCTTCCTCTATGGCGTCAACTGGTTCTCAGCCTGCTTGCCTTAGAATGCATGTTCTGATTAGAGATGCTGGTGTGTGTGTGTGGGGGGGTGTTTCTGCATGCCCAGCATGCTTCCTAATCATACATATGTCACTGGTCCGAGGGAAAAGTGCTAGACAAGACAGCAGGAAGAAATTTTAGCCTCAACTTCATTCCCATAGAAACCTGGGCTCCCGGCCTAGCTGCTGGATTGGAACTGAGTGTGATGTTCTCCCCAGCTGCTCAGAGCTGCTCAGAGAGCCACCAGGAAGCCAGATTGCTTGACCTGCCCATCACCCTTTGTGGTTGCATTGGCACACACCTCAGAGGCTAGGTGGCATTTGCCTGGTATCCAAGCCAGACCCAGCAGTTCATCTTTAGTCGGGGCTCTGGGGTCTGCGGGTGAGGTCTACGGGTGAGCACAGCCCAGTCTGGGAATGTACCTGAAAAACATCACTGTCCTTTCTGGCTTCTCTGCACCTTCCCTCACTCTAACAGGGTCCAGCCAAGCCTCAGGGTGGATTCCTTCTAGTTAATTGCTTTTTTTTTCCTAGTGGGGCCTCTAAGCTCATGGAATCTGCCTCTTCTCAAAGGCAGAGCTGACCACTGAGTGCAGGCTGCAGCTAATCACAGACACTCATTTTTCAACGGCATCTTTCTTTTTTTTCTCCCTGTAATTATACAACTCGTTTTAGAATGTTTAGAAATGTGGTGAAAATACACTGAACGAACAGACCCTGTAATCCTAGCACTCAGAACTGGATTTGGTGTCAGCAGTTTGGAAAAGGTCTTTCCAATCTGCGATGTGTATAGCTGTGATTTGTATACAAGTCTACATGGGTTCCACAACCCTCAGAAATTAATGCCACAGCCAGCTGTGCCTCTGTGGGTGTGGCCTACGCTCATTGCCTGTGGTACTGTGCTCTGTGCTTCCCACCCACTTTCGTCCCAACGTTCCCAGGATGCCTCCTGGATTCGCATGCTCTGTCCTGGTTTCTTCAGCTGCCTTCTCTGCTGTTGCAAGGTGTGAATTCAGATACACCCACCCCTCAAAGCTCACTTCCAGCACTTGGTCAAATGTTGGCCATCCACTGAAGCTTGCTGTCAAGTCTAGGAGTTGTGTGTGCACAAAGGTTTTTGAGTGAATAAAGTAGGCACACAATTTCATTTTGTAGAGCAGGAAATTGTCTGAAGCTTGTGACCCTCCATAGGCCGGAGGTAATGCAGGGATGAAGCCATCAAGTTCCCCACCTGTGTGGAAACTCCTTCCCTTGATGGGTATAAATAATGTCTACCCGAGTCCGGTGACACCCCAAAGGATCGGTCTACCAAAGTCCCCCCTGGGGAACCAATGAGATTACTAGGCTTCTTTACTGAGCATGGGTGACAGTAAGCCAGCCACACTAGCAGGTCTGTGCTATGGGTAACAGCTCCCACATGGCTGCACAAGACAGAGCTTCTCCCAGTAGCCTTTCCCAACCCCTAGCACCTCACTAGACCCTCCCCCACGGTTCCCCCCTACCCTGCACGACCAGTGTAAAGAGGGCCCAACTGTATCAGGTGGCTGAGCAGCAGCCTTCACTTGGCCGAAGGTCCAATGAGCTCCCCACTCCCCCCTTCTACCCAGGAGTGCCCAGATATGATGATTTTTCAAGAAGGCCCAGCTGATCTGATGACAACGGCAGCTGTTTTGCTCGGAGCCTAGCTTTCTCCTGTGCTCCATGGCAAGGCTCCCTTGGGACCACCTCCCTGTGTTCAGTTGCTACATACCCAATGTCCCCCCCCAAAAAAAAAAAAGAAAAGAAAAGAAAAAAAGCTCTCAGCGCTGATGTGAGAGTTACTGAAATAATTTTTCACAGACACTTCACCACTAGATGAGGTTAGGAGGAAACGAGCAGATAAAATGCTAAGCAGGGTCATCGTAGCCAGGGTGACATTGGTGTGCACAGTATTATGGTTTGGATGGGAAAACATACCCTGTGGGCTCATGTGTTGACGCTTGGTCTCCAGCTGATGGCGCTATGTGGGAACCTAGGGAGTGCGACACAGCTGGAGACCATCACGGTGGGGGGTGGAGGCGGCTAGGGAGGGTTGCCTTTGGTGTCTGTGCTTTCTTGTTCACCATCTCCCTGCCTCTCCTCCTTCCTGTCCCCAACAGGGAGAACAGTCTTTGCCTCCTGTTCCTAGCTGCATGGTGTCTCATCTTGAGACACCACTGAACAGAGCCAGCCACGATGGACCTCCGAAACCATGGGCCGAAATACATTTGCCCTCCTTGTGATTGCTCCAGTCAAGTGTTGAACCACACTGTGACACTACATTGCTCTCCTCAGAGTAGTCAGTGGTAATGGAGTGTCCTCTGTATTCCCAATGTGATTATACTCTGAAACCATCAGCCACCAATTACATCTCTTTCTAATTTCAGTTTTCAGTATGCACCTGTGCAGGCTATCGGACATGTCAAATCACATTGCAACGATCTGCTATTGCTTATTTCTTCAAGGAGGCGGAGCAGCTGAGTGCAGGGCTCGTCCTTTGCCTTGGTACTGGAATTTGACATTTAGATGGTGCACAGCACAACCTCGATGAAGGAAATAATGAGTTGGAAAATCCCAAGAAGGGCTGGGAGCTGGCTCAGTGGACAAACACCTTACAAGGGTGAAGATAATAGTTTGATCCAGGCGTGGTGGTTGCCTGTCATCCTAGTCCTCAAGAGATGGAAGCAGAGGATTCCCCTAAGGCCAGCTGGCTAGCTAGACTAGCCATAGGTGACAGGTTCTGGCTTCAGAGAGAGACCCTGCCTCAGGAAATAAAGACCCTAGAAGCAGAGGAAGACCTGATGTCATCCTCTGCCCTGCATATGCATACATGTGCCCCTTCACACGCACGAATGTCCCCTTCACATGAACACATGGATGCATGCACACACACCACACAAAAAGGGAAAAAATCCCTGGGTTTACTGCATCGAGGACATTTCATTATACATGAACTTCCTCTAAGGTTTAATGACAATATGGTGACATTTGGTAAGGCTGATTTCAATCCCGGGTATATTTAGGAATGCTGGCAAGAGCATTAACAAAATTTATCAACAGAGGTGGGACCCGGTCACCCTCTGCCGGCACGGGGCGTTTAGAACACTTGCGTGGCTTTTATTTGAGACTAGATCTCGCTCTCCATGCCTCTGCCTCCACATTCCAAGTACTGCGGCCACTAGGCTCCACCAGACTAGACTCCAGCCTCTCTTCTGTGACTCTGGTACAGCTTCAGTGAGATTTTGGCCACTGCTGACAGTGTGTGTGGGGGGTGGGGGGGTGGGGGATCACAGAAAGGAGAACTTGCGGGAACTCTTGCAGAACTGCTTTTCAAAGTTGTTGAAAGAGATTGAAGCATCTACTCCACACGCATGTGAAAGAAATCAACGAGGCTTCATCCGGGAAGCCCACACCCAGGAGGCTGGGAGGGGACAATGCAGGCAGGGCTGGAAGGCTACGCTCTGCTCCAACAGCGCAGGCACGGGCCCCTCCTTTTAGCTTCTCTCTCACTACATCTTTGTGTCTGTCCTCCTTGGAGAGAAGCAAGCTACATGCACCTTTCTAAATTCTAAAACCAGGCTTTCCTGGCAGAGTTACAGCCAGACACTTTCCATTTCTGCACTGAGAATTTTACCTGGGCCTACGTCTAGGACGTTGATAGTTTCTGGGGAAGGAACTCAAATGAAAATGAAGGCCATGCCCCCCTCCCACTACTAGAAAGAGAGTAGGGCAGACCCATCAGTCCAGAGCACCAAGAACCAAGCCAGAGGTTCCATTATAAATGCCCACTCCCGTTTCCAGGGTCTGCACCTGTATCTCCACGCTCCACCATCCTCTGTGGGTAACCCGGTCCTGAGATCCAGAGTCTACTTCCCTTCCTCACGGTGGGCAAAAGGCTCCGTGACGGAGCCCATAAATAAGTGCCTTACCTGCCCAGAGACTGACAAATCACTCCAGTGACCCTGAGGTGCCCAGATCTAGCTGACACCCCATGTCACACTTGCCCTGGGGGATGCTGTATCCTAGAGGTATCTGGCCCACTCCACACTGGTCTTGTGGATTTGAGCTTCAGCACAATGAGCAAGCTACTACTGAAATCTCAGTAAGGGAGAAGGCAGTGCCGGGGAACCCCATAGACCTAGACTGGGGTGCAGCCTGCAGAGGTCCAGCAGGTCCGCTCTGTGACCGACTTGTGTGAGCACAGATGCAGACACTGCGTCTCACTGTTCTGTTCATAGACTGGGCTGACGCAGGTGCCTACCTCAGAGTGCGAGGTGGGTTCGTTCAGGTGAAGTGACTTGTTGTCTGGTAGCTAGCCCAGGCTAAGCATGCTGACTGAGGGGTATGAGGATGGTGTCAGTCTCACACAGCGAAGAGAAAGGATGGATTCTAACCCAAGGCCAACTGACTTCCCAACTTCAACCATCGTACTCTCTCCCTCCCAGTTTCCTGTAACGTGCCTTGCACAAACTTCCATAATCTTGTTGATTTTACAGTGCTCGACTCTGTATCCAGCCTACCGTAGGCAAGAGCTCTGTCACTGAGATCCGTTTCTTAGCCCTACTTTTAGTGTTTTATCTGTTTGTAATCCTGGCAATGGTTTTACGTTTATAACACCAACAATGTATCAGTTTTCCTAACACTGGTGTTGAAAACAAAATCACTAGCAGAAACCGGTGGCTCATGATAGAAATTACCTGCCAATCAAATTGTCTCCTGTGTCTGTTTCCTCCACCATCTCTCACATGTGGATACCTGTCAACACTAGATAATGCAGGAAGATGTCCCTGTCTGAAGACCCTACGCTTCAAAGTGAATGTCTACAGTCCTAGGATGTGGAATATCATTTTGGAGCCACCTGTTCGCACCTGTTCAGACAGCTACAGGATGCCAGAGACTGAGGGCCTCTAAACAGTGGAATGGACTTCTGGCCTTTCTGGAGATCCTGGCACTGGCAGCTGGGGAGACCCAGCTGGGCAGCAGCTGCAGAGTGAACGGGCATCGCACACTGGCCACTGAAGATAGCAGCCTGGGGGTGTGAAGAACAGAAACAGCCTCATCACACAGTGGGTGTGGTGGGAAGGGGGGATATGCAAATGAAGTAGTCATTATCTGAAATAAGGGATTGAAAAACAGAGGAAGAAACAAATGGAGAGTTAGGCACAGTCATCTTTTAAAGGGAAATTTTTTTGTTTTTTTATTCATTGACAATTTCACGCCTGTATCCAATGTGTCCTGATTGTATGAACCAAACATCCCCCTCCCATTCACCCTGGACCCCTCTCCCAACACATCTATCCTCTTCCCATCTTCTTGCCTTTAAAAAAAAAATTCATTGGCAGACAGTAGTAGCAGACGCCTTTAATCTCAGTACTCCAGAGGCAGAGGCAGGAGGATTGCTGTGAGTTCAAGGCCTGGTCTAGAGTGAGTTCCAGGACAGCCAGAGTTGCAACAGAGAAATCCTGTCTCAAAAAAACAAAACAAACAAAAAATTCAGTGAGCCCAATCAGTGTGGACTGTGTGCTGGTGCATGGTGTGGGGCCATTCCCCAGAGCATGGGGAACCTTCCAACCCTCCCTCTCCCTCCGCACCATCAACTGCCAAGAGCTCCTCGCTAGGGGTGGGGCCTCAGAAGCCCTGTCCCCATTAGTTCTGGAACGTTGACTAGCTCGATATTAGAACACATACGTTTTGTTATGACAATATTCAGTAAGTTTTATGCCAAAGAGAACCGTAATCTTCCCTGGTGACATTAAGTCAGAATGGCATGACGTAATTTGAGATGAGTCTGAGCCTTTCCCTGCTCACCGACATTCATCACTTACTGATTTATTTATTTAACAAATACATTGCATTCCATAGCCAGACTTTCAAAGCCAACAAGCAGGAGAGAGATACCTGAAACCTAAACTCTGCAAAGTACATTTTCCTCTCGTGTTTTGAGATGTGTTGTTCTAAAGCACTGTCCAGTACGTACACTCTTCCTACATTAAACTCAGGGCTAGAGAGACAGCTGAGCAGTTAAGAGTATTGGCTGCTTTTCCAGGGAGCTGAGTTCGGTTCCCAGCATCCACGTCTAGCTGTTTACAACCATCTGTAAGTGCAGCTACAGGGCATCCAGCGCCTTCTTTTTGTCACACACACACACACACACACACACACACATACACACACACGATATGAAACATAAGAATAAATTTTAAAAAATTGAAGTAAGGGCTGGGGAAATGGCTCCACAGTTAAGAGCATTTACTGCTCTTGCAGAAGACCTGGGTTCAGATCCCGGCACCCACATGGTGGCTCACAACCAACTGAACTCCAGCTCTACAGGAGTTGATGTCCTCCCCTAGTCTCCATGGGCACTGTATACAGTGGCACATAAACATACACGCAGGCAAAAACACCCATATCCAGATAAAGACAATAAACCTTTAAAAATAATGTATATAATACTACAGCTTGGGTATTCATTTGTTACATAGATAGCATTAAATAAACAAAAAAAAGTAAATCTTAAAAATTAGTTACCTAACTGCCTTATTTGCTAAACAAAATTTATATGTTTTAATCTAGCCAAAAGTTTTTGACATATACTTTTAAATAAAAGCTCTAGTTCATAGGAAGAAAGTTTTCAAAGAATATCAAAATCACCTCAATTCCAATAACAGTAATAACAATCCATATAATAATAACAATGACAATATAATAACAATAATGTACAATAACAATACTATAATAATAATAACAATCCATCCTGAAGGTTAGAACACAGTGACATCACACACACTATAGGGTGGGGGAGGTTAAAACTGTTGAAATCTTTAAAATTGTCCTCACTTCCGGTTGTGTTAAGTTGTGTCAGTGTTGGGAATATGTGCCTTACCACCCAGTGGGAGAACAGGACTAATTTGCCTGGCTGCATCCGTCTGAAGTGTGACTAGAGGCCCCTCCCTGTTCTTCCTCCCTTCCAGACGGAGTCACCACTGCTTTAGTCCTGGAACAGGAGGACACTGGGAACTGCAAACAGCCACAGCAGATGAGAACATGAAGGAGAAATAACTTCAGAAAATCACGAAACTTTTAGAGCCACTTGTTACCACTAACTAGTTCAGCCTGCGCTGCCAAGTTCTTTTCTTGTCTGAGAAGCTTTTGTGTACTGAATATTTGCTTGAGCTATACATTTTATATTTAAATCACACACACACACACACACACACACACACACACACAAGTGCACACACATGTGCTTGAAAATCATGGCATTTCTCTTGCCTCAGCCTCTAGAGTGAGCAAAGAAAGCAAAGCATTTAAATTTTAATTTTGAAGCCTTACACTAGTTACAAATCCATTGATTTATGTTAATATTAGTATTTTATTACCAAGTGTTGGCCTTTTGTTTAATGAAACCTTGGCTTATGAACTTGATAAAGTAGACCTAAGAATTTATCAGACTTGCAGAATTAAGCTGCTAGTGATTTCAAGCTACAGTGTACTTTTTTTGCTTGCCTGTTTGACATGGTCTCAGTCTACAGCCCAGGCTCACCTCGGCCTCGAGGCAGCCTTCCTATGACATCGTCTGAGCTTTGTAGACATGAGCCATGATAACCAGCCATATTCTCATCCTAATTGGTTTCCACAAACCAACAGAATGGACCAGAGAGAGAGCCAAGAGAGCAAAGCATTTGCCTTGCAAGCATGCGGACCTGAGTTCAGTCCCTAGAGACTACAGAAAATGCCAGGTAGCAAGCACTTACTCCCAGGGCTGGAGAGGCAGAGGCAGGCAGATCCCTGGGCTTGCTGGCCAACCAGCGTAATCGACTTGGCAAGTTCCAGGTCAGTGAGTGATTCTGTCTCAAAAACAATGACACCTGAGGCTGACCTCTGACCCTCACACTCCACTTACATGTGCATATGAACATTTACTCGTGCATGCTTGTGTGCTTTGATGTGTGTGTGTGTGTGTGTGTATGTGTGTGCGTGCGCACATACCCACCCCTCACACACAAAACAGCCAACAAAACAACATTTCATTTCTAGTCTATAGACAAACAACAACAACAACAAAGACTCCTACGTACCTAAGACACTAAAACTTAAATTTAATAAACAATTATAATTTAAACATTTAGACAGACCCTAAACATAACTACCTATATCTTATGAGGTTTAAAATAATTAATATGTTAAATCTAAAATATCAGTCTCCACTCACTTTAAAAAAGCAAGAAAATACACACAAAAGAGCACAGCATATAACAAAATTCATTTCTAGCTAAAATTCCTAACTAGACATAACTTAGCCTGTCATCAAAGAGTTGTTGGGAGAATTTTGGGGTGCTGGCAATAATGAGATATCCCAGACTCATCTCAGTAGTTCCTTTCCTATAACATACTAAGTATCCAACCCTAACTATGACCAGCTTGTGGCTGGGATACAAATGAAACACATCTGCAAGGCAGTGCCTGGGGCCACTGAGGGGAAAACCAGAAGCTCACCGTAATCTGTAGCCTGACATTCAAATGCAGCTAACCCAAGTTCCCAGAGGCTTACAGCCCTGCAGTGCATCCGCTATTCAAGTCCAATTCTTTCCTGACACAATGGATACACAATACAAAAGCCAAAGGAAAGGGCTAAATATGAGAAGGAAAAGATAGATCTGGGGGAAGTTCTTGGGGTACCTGAAGGGTAGGATGGAGCATGAAGCAGAGGCAGGAGAGGGGGTTGGGGTGGAAGAGCCATTTGGCAGTGTCTGTAAAACCAAATGTACTTAGGAAGGGTTTTAGAAAAGTCTGCCTTTCCCCTTCGTGTATAAAAGGGGTTAGGAGCCCAACAGCCAGAGTCATCGTGAGACTGACACTGGGAGCACTTTATCAAGCTGAGCTTCCCATGTGGGTGAGGACCGAAGGCATCAAGAGGAATCCAGAGTGTAGGAGTCAAGTCCAGCTCTAGTCCACTCGGGGGTCCTTGGCCTCCACGAAGGGGGATAAACAACGAAGTTTGACAAGTGAGTGCAGTACCTCACTCTTTTATGGGACCCTTTGGTTGATATGCTTACGCGCTTTAAAGAGACACAGAGTACACTTTATGATGATGATGACATGCAAGAGCGTTTTCTTTAATAATAAAAGTAAAGAAAATAGAAGACAAGTTAAGAGAGAGAAATTAACAATGTGTACACACTGGGGAAAAATTACAAGACTCCCCTCAAGACAGAAAGCTGTCCTGACTCAAATAGCAAAACTGTAACCTCTTATCTAGCAGGTGCTCAGGCAGTGTTCACCTCCTCCTGGCTGCAGGCTTCTCATCTTCAAGGTTAGTTCTAGTGGGTAGCCTCAACACAATAGTCTATTAATGAATAGCTGAATTTTAGGTCTGTATGCTTGCTACAAATAAAGGGAGGGCAGGCATTCAGGGGTGAATTATCTATTTGCTATTTCAAGCTTGCTAACATACTGTTGAGACTTAGTTTCTGTTCTTGACTATGGCTGTCTCTATGGGAAGGTCAGCTACCAAGAATAATTTTTTATATCTCTATAGAAAGCATGAATACTATTCACACATGCCAAAAAACTTGAAGGCCAGTAAGACTGTTACAATTACTTTGAGATGGCATTGCTCCTCTCCCAGCCAGCCCAGGGATAGATTTGGGTTTACCTATAAGGCCAAAAATAGACAATATTATTGATGAGAGGCTTCTGTCACCATATAGTAAAGATGAGAAAGGGGCAAGGCAGTTGGTGGGCTTCAGACTCCTAGCTAAGGGAAAAACCAGGATCCTTGTCAAGCTGGTTACGTCCACAGCCTGAGTATCATCGGCCCCCAACACCAGAGCACCCATTCGTTCTTCCCCTCTTGCTCTCTTCCATAGTCGCTGCTCTGCACATCTGTTTGAACCTTCTACCTCTTGCAAGTGGCCTTTCTTTTGGGGTCCATGATGCCTCAACCGCTAGTGACATCTTCAGCTTTCTGAACTTAGTGTCTCATGAGAGATGGGGGAAATTGCCAGGACACAGTATCTTCCTGATACCAGGGAATTCAGCCCCCCACCTTACCTCGAGGTTATTTCCTTCATAAAAGAAATTAAGAAAGGATTCAAACAAAGCTTTGTGAGCAAGTTTGTTTGTTTATTTATTTTTGCATTCACAAGAAAAACCACATGGAATTCAAGCTGTAAATCTTCTCAGTTGACAAGGGGAGAGAGAGAGAGAAGAGAAAGGAAAAAGTCACAGAGTTATGGTAGTCTGGAGGTCAGTCACATGGTGGGGATGGAAGCTTTAGAGAAAGCATAAGGAAGCCCAAAGTCCCAGAAAGAGCACACTTCAGTTCTAGCCATTATACAGAATCAAGAGAAAAAAGGAAAAAAAAAAAAGGATTTATTTTCTGAGTTAGGACTCAGAAGGATGGAGACTCAGCTGAATCTGTGAAGGCTTGGCTCTTAGGAACTACACTGGAGGGCATGAATTCTGGAAAGGTAGAGTATAGCATCTCATTAAGGGGATAATTATTCTGCCCATCTCTCTAACATGGCTAATGGTGAACCCACCTTCTTAGGGATGGTCACTTAACCAGGTCATTGGCACTGTCTTAAGTGGAACGTTAGGTGTCCACCCAGGACAGAGATTCTGTTCTCTTGAGCAGGCACCTTCCTTCAACATTTCTTTATTGGCATGGTAACATTGTCCCCTCTGGAGAGGTAACCAAAAAACACATTTAGGAACCAGAACAGGGATCAGGGCCACCAAACACTTTTTGGCATCTATGACCTCCAGCTAAGATGAAGTTGCCTAGGGTCCTGAGGGCATTTCTGGCTTTTACCTTAAAAAAGGAAATGGTCTCTTCTTTTGGGGTCTTTTTACTCTAAACAACTCAGAGTTGTTTATCTTATTTAAGGTTTCCATTGCTCTGATAAATCATCTTGACCAAAAGCAACTTGAGAGAGAAGGGATTTACTTATCTTACTCTCTCAGGATAAAGTCCATCACTGAAGGAAGTTGGGGCAGGAACTCAAGCAAGGCAGGAACTGAAGGCAGGAACTGAAGCAGAGGTAATGAAGGTGTACCGCCTCCCGATTGTGGATCAAGATGTGAGCACTCAGCTCTTCCTACCACCGTGCCTTTGCTCCACCCACACAGACTCAAACCTTCTGAAAACATAAGCCCAATTAAGCATTTTCTTCGGTTAGTTGTCTTGGTCATGGTGTTTTGCCACTGCACCAGTAAAACACTAAGACTAAGGTGATGGGTTCTGTGTAAAATGATAAAGCGGGCACATGGAGGGGAGGGAGCATGCAGAAGGGCGTAGAATCAGAGCGGAGTCACTGGAAAGGTAGCACTGAGTACATGTGTGGGAACCGGGAGGACACTACATGCACCCCAAGGGAGGAGACTTTCAGGAAGAGGAGTACACAGCTGAGGACTTGGACAGCCTGGAAGCCACATACGCTACAAAGGCTGGGCATGGAGACAGTGACAGTGCAGCCAGCAATGTCAACAGGTCATGCAGGGTTCATAGACGCAGACGAAGACTTTAGCTTCTCATTTGAACGAGACAGTAAGCCATTTAGAGAGGGGGATGGACTGTGTTTCCCAAGACAGCTGCTAAAGCCTCATCTCCCAGGGTTTTCCAAGACAATCTTGCTACTCTCCTCTGACAAGAGACTACACAAGGAGAATGTGGTATACATGCAACAGTAGTAAAGGGACTCCTGCAGCACACGGTAACTTGAATGAGCTCAGAGAACACTGATAAGTAAAACAGTGCAGGTATAGGTGGGATGAACCAGCCACCTGAGTGACTGTTCCTTGAGCTAAGCAACCACCATCTTGGCCAGTTCCCTGGCACCCCTTGCAAAAAGATCATCCTGGAAGGGCTTGCTATTTACTCCCCATAGGAGACACAGGACCTTTATCTGAGTATCCTGATGCTCTGCCTTGATTTCATGTGGCCTTGGAGAGAGTATATAGGAAGACTAGGGAAGGTGACTATCTATATGGCCATACAGAAGCCCTCATTCTTGCTGGGCAAAGGCCTTACAGGTATGCCATGTTGGGGAAGGAACACTCATACCCCTTTAAGAAACAACTCACCTATGTTCTCTGTAAAGAAGTCTAATAAACTAAATGGTTTCCTAGAATGAACTTTGGCAGAATTATACCCGTTTGGCTGGCACCGTAGAAGGGGTAGATGTTGTTTATGGTCCTCCAAGAAGGGATTTTAGTAACATCAGGCTACAGCAAGAATTCGTTTCAAAAATCAAAAGATTAGACTCAGTGGCTGGGACTGTAGGTCAGTGGTACTGTACCTGCCTACCATGCATGAGGCCCTGTGTTCAAGTAGCACTTGAAACACAAACTACAAGCTAGGTCAACTCAGAAGCGGATGGCAAAGCTGTGCTCACTGAGGACTGTGGTGTCATGTTAGAGACCAAGCTAAGAATAAGTTCAGGAGAAATGCTGTAAAACACGGTGACTGCACTTAACAGTGTATTTAAAATTGCTGTAAGGGTGGACTGGATGTATTCTCGCCATAAAAAAATAAAATAATACATATTAAATTAGCTTGATTTAGCCATCCTATTTGCAGCTCAAGACCTTATATTGGATTACCAGAAATTATTAATTTTTTACTTGTCAATTCTAAACCACCAGCATAGTTGCCAAGATGTTTGACCTCTGAATGACATTGGCGAAAGCTAATTGGAGGACGCTTTGGTCATGTGTCCGGTGGAGAGAAAACAAACACCACAGTTTTCAGGTTTATGTTTTACTACAGTACAGAGTTAACAAGGTTTGAGTTTTCTAGATAGGAAAAGACCAGTCAGTTTCAGGTGCTTCATAGAAAAATTAGCATTAAAAAAAATACAAATCCATAATTGTGGCTAATGGGGAAAAATAACTATTTTAAAAGGTAGCAAAATCTAACCATGTCAGAGATCTTTATAAACAAACAGTAGACTTACTACACAAATTGCATTCAAACTTTAATATAGCAAAAAATGTAACCACAAAATTTGGTTACATGCAGCTAATTGCTTCCATTTAAAAAAAAAAAAACTAACAGTTATGACTATAAAAAACGTTTGTAGTTTTCCTTTGCAAAGTAAAAAAGTTTAAATCTTTAATAAATGAAAACAAAATGATCCTCTTAAAATTTTTATAAATAGCTCTCAAGACATATATTACTCATCTGCTGTAATCTTTCTTTACCTGAGAGAATTTCCCAGGATCCTTTCTCCCACAGGATTCCCTTAAAGAGTTCTATCGCTTTGCTCACAAGAATGTGGTTAAACTGTCGAAGTCAGTTTGGCGAATGCATTCCTGATCTGTCCTTCCCCAACTAAAACAAAATCAAATACATCTCTTTGGTAAAAGCCAAGTATTTCGGCCTTTCAAAATAACTGTTACTGTGAATGATTCACTGACGGAAAGAAAAAGAAAAGGAGGGCAAGCTAAAGACCTCATGATCTGGTCTCCCATCTGCTGAAGTAACCCCAACACTGGAGAGCTCAACTCCGCAGGAAATAAAAATGTTTACTAGCAAGTTACAGAAAAAACCCTCAGAGATTCTATGACCCAGGTGGCAACCTCATCTCTGACAGAGGAGGGCCCAGTGTCCTTTCTGGGTGTCCAGTCTTATTTCTGAAGCCCCTTTCACTTCTTAGCAGTGTATATGATGTGTATTGGTATACATGTCGGTACACCAAAATGAGATACTGCTTAGGAAGGCAACAAAAGCAGGCTCCAGGGTAACGGGGAGCACCAATGGTGGGACCATCTGGCAAAATTCGAGTTAGTACTGATCATCTGAAAAAGGCAGACGGTGACACTGCAGTGAAGTCATCTGTGGGACTGGAAAGAACACCGTCATGTGGGAACTCCTGCTGGCCATTCCTATGGGAATCAGAACCCCGAAGTCTCAATACCTTACACTCCCTCGAACTTCTTCCCCACTGCCTTGCCCACTCTATAAAACTTTCCTAAATCTCTGGAAAACAACTCAGCTGCTGACTTCCCAAAAAAACCCACAAGCACTTGTGGTATCTAGTACCACAAGCATGCTCAGCGACGTGGCAGGCTCTCCTAAGGCGAGCGCTGGGACAGTCTCCAGTCCCCAACGAGGTATCATGTCTAGGCAAGACTCCCAGGAGAATCCCTCCTTGGCATAAGTGTTTTACTCATAAAAATGAGAGGGAGAGGAACATGTACAATTTCTAGAACTCTGTTGCTGGGACTGCTGGGACTAATGGGGTCAGCCCAGCGGCTTCGAGGCGTGCAAGTTATAGTCCTGTGCGAATACTGCAGGAAGCGACGGTTATCTTTTAAAAGCTATCAGCGGATAAAGCAAGTTAACACCGTTGTTGGTGACTCAAAGCAATTGGCACACTTTCCAGTTTCTCAAGTCACAGAAACACAGTAGGCTTCTTAAACCCATGAATGTTGGCCAACCACCTGAGTAGTGTTTCTCAGGGCTAATCATGTCAACTTTTTTTTGAGACAGGGTCTAGCTGGCCTCGAATTCACAGAAAGCCCCTTGCTTCTGCCAAGACCGAGGGTTTCATTCTCGCTTTATCTTACTTAGAAACCCTTAGCCCTTAAGGGCAGCCACCTCATCTCTGACCTACCACCTTACACTATCGGCCGATAGTGAGATGAGATGGTCAACTCTTCCTCCTGTGTGAGACCTCGCTTCGCACAAGCGAACAAGGCCACGTCCATCCCTGGGATGGATGCTGGGTATGCACCCAATCAAGACTTAGGCAGCTGGAAAATAAGTGGGGCTGGGCTGGCTGGGAAGGAAGCCGCAGGGGCTGCCACTGATGCTGTCCTGTGCTCCCTGAGCTGCTTTCTGGGGAGGAAAGGGGTCCTGCAAAGGCTAGCCTGGGGATGTGTGGCCTTGTCCTCCTGACCCTGACCTGGTATGAGGGCTAGTTCAAAAGTCACATCTGCCAGCTCCCACCGCTACCCAGTTCCCCTCTGCCTCTTCTCATAGCACATCCTCTGGGCACAACGGCCACTGTCATGGAGCTCCCACTCCCATTGGATGAACTAGACTTGTTTAGAGTTAGGGTGTGGCTATGCTTTTTGTGATCCCCATGGGTCTTTGAACAGCTGAGCCCTGACCTACAAAATGAATTGTGATGAAGTTTACACAAGGCATCCTTAAAAGGTGTACCTTTTAAGACTGGATCTCAAACACTGTAAACCAGGCAAGTTCATCAAAGAGTTCACCCCTATGCATCCCACCTTGGCACTTTCATCAGGAGGGCACAGGAATCAGTAGAAATGAAGAATCTGACATTCTGGCACACGGAACCAGGCTTAGGCGGGTCCCAATTCTGCCTGACTCGTTCGTTCGGACAGGCACATACACAAAAAGGCTAGACAGCCCTACTGGGACCAATGGGTCCTTCTGGGGCATTAAGGGGGGCAGTATTCTACTCTGCATGAAAGCAGGGTACACCGCCACCGTGTCTTCGGCAGACTCTGCACTGGGAAATCTCTGCCCAGGCTGAGAACATCAGCACTGAAGATGCACATCTGTGGGCATTACTTCCCAAAACAGTATTTGGGAGATTTCTTTGAATGCAATCTTAGCTTTGTGGGACGCCATCAGCCACCTACCGTTGGGTCAAAGTCTAATTCCTCACTCCCACAGCTGGTCTGGCACATCTGTCCAGCCAGCTCTGTTGAAGCTGCACCCAGATCCTTACCCTGCCCTTCTACTTCAAGGAAACCACGGTGCTAACATTGGGGCATATTGTAACTGAGGAAGGCCTCGTGGTGGAGAATCAGGGGGGCTGACCTTAACACCCTCCGAGGGGTGTGGCTAGCTGCAGCCAAGAAGCAACTTCTCGGTTAAGATCTTTACAGCATTACGGTTAATCACACACAGACAAGTGAGAACTGAACCCTCCACTGCTCAGAGAAAGCGACATGAGCATTGGTTTACCATGACATGAACACCACCATAAATAAGCGCCATGGTTATTGCAGCGACTCAGATTGGGTAGGGATCATGTGGTGGAGAATCCCATGGAGATGAGAACAAATTGTGCTTTTCACATTATTCCAAAGGTGGTGACCCAGACGAGAAAGAAGGATCTCTGCCAAGGGCAGAGAGGTAAGGCTGTGATTTCCAGTATCATGGCCTCAAAGAGAATGCTGGGGGCGGGGAAGGGGTTCTGAGGAGGGGCTTCCTCTTGTTCTCTATAAATACCAGGGGCGGGGGAGGGGGGCTCCAGGAGGCAAGTGTGTAACAGAGGTGCAGACCCACCACAGGGCTGGGCACTAAATGTTTTTGTTGCTTCTTTATACCAAGGATAAGTGACAGGCTGCAACAAGGCCATGTTCACCCCTGTGATGGATGTTGTGCCCCAAGTTCTGGTCTGGTTAAAACACCCAAGGAAAACAGCACAGAACTTCAGCTACCTCCCAGGGTAAGGCATAAAGACTTAAGTTGAACCTATCAGCTTGGCTAAAGGTTTCAACTCCTGTAGGTCAAACTAGTGGTTTCCTTTTTGGATTTTAGAATAAGAAGCTCGTTGGGAGATTTCGCTTGTTTCCTGAAAGTTTTGACAGACCCATTTAAGATAGGGAATGTCAGCCTTTCACGGGGCCCCAGCAGCTGCTCAAACCCTGGAGGGCAGCCCTCCAGAGTAGGGCACAGGCCTGCTGAGCCAAGGGGCACATGCACATCCTCACACTGAGAACTGCCTGGAGGGACAGCAGAGAGGGGACACCAGAGTCCACAGGTAGAGCAGCACACACATCCAGCAGGAGGCCATCTTGACCCAGAAGATGGACCAGCTCCCGCTGAAGAAGGTCTCAATGGTGGCATTTTCGTAGCTGTTGAAAGAAGGACAGTTTGGTGAGAACAGAAAGCCATTGAGGAGGAAGGAGGTTCCTCTGCTACAAGGTACTTCCTGCCCTCAGTAGCCTTCAATTTCCTTTCTTAGCTATTAATGGAGTTGTAACTCATGTACATTTAAAATGCATCATTTGGTGACTCCAAACAAGCACAGACTTGTACTGTAGAATCATTACTACAGTTTTAGAACATATCCACCTCCCCAGATATCCCGTACCCCTAACTTGCCCTCCCATTCCCACTGTCCCCCACTACCCTGCATTCGCTGACCTACTTTCTGTCTGTAGGATTTGCCTTTTTTAGGTTAATTCAGGTCAATGCAGTCATGTGTTCTTCTAACTGGCTTTCTAAATGTAGCATATTGTTTCCAAGTTCTTTGTGTTATACCATGTATCAGCACTGACTGAGCTCCTTATCTGAAATGCCCGGGACTGGAATTTAGAGTTATTCACTCTGAATATTTACACAGATGTTACCTATCAGTTGAGCAAGTCCAAGATTGGAAATGGGAAGCTTTCCGTGTCCTGTTAGATTTGAGAATATTCTGGATTTCTGGGTTGGGGACACTCACCTGTACATCACTCCGTTTTATTGATAAATAGTATTTCATCATGTGGGAAGAGCATGCTTCGTCATCTCCTCTTCAGCTATGGGCATTTGAGCTAGACCTGACTTATGGGTTATTATGAATTACTATAACATGAACGTTCGCCTATAATTCTTTGCTACTTTTCCTTTTTGTCTTAGATCTATACTTAGGAGGGAAATTGTTGGATTATACTATGATCTTATATTGAACCATGCAAGGAACTGCCAAACTATTTTCAAATGTGGCTTCATTTTACATTCCTATCATCAATATAAGGAGGGCTCAACTTTCTCCCTATCTTTAATGTTTGTTAACATCTTATCTTTGTGATTTCAGCTCCGCCTCTTCCATCCTTTCTTAAGTGTTCCAAGTCAACATTCCTCCCTGAGTTTTCAAAGGATCCCTGGGAAACATCCAAGTCCGCCCCTCCCTAAGGAAGAATGTCCTCCAGAAATGCTTTCTAACTCCAGGTTCTAGACGGCAGCCATGGTTTCCCATTCCCCGGAAATCACCACTACCTGACACAAGGTAGACTTGGGTTATGCTCTGTCAGTTCTACTAGACACTATCTCTGGTGCTGACATCAGTGTAGTGCAGGCGAGCCACCCAAACACCTATTAAATAGCAGTCAAACACACGGACACAACCGGAAACCCGTACAAGGAGTATGAATCTGAATGCAGGAATAATCAGATCCCTTGGGCATGGCCAAATTAAAAACTGGAAAGAGTATGAGATACACATTGTGAAGTAGGGGGGAAAAACCCACTGTTAATCTTTCTCTATCACCGTTACAGTGTCCTCCAGACTTGGGATTAGCCCTTGCGGTCTTGTTTGCTTTGTTTCTCGGTACAGAGGTAGAGCCCAAGGCCTCTCACACACTGAGCTCAGGCTCTGCCTCCGAGCACCTACTGTTTACTTAACTGCAGTGAGCACTTCACTGTCCAGGAAGGGGTGCTGATCTACTGGGAGGAACGGTGAGCTGTTGGTTACAAAGGCTATGGGCGTGGTGAGTGCCGGGGAGGAGTTCAGATGACCCCTCGCTTTCGAGAGCCACACTGAGCTCGGATGTTTGTTTGTTTGCTTTTGCTTCTCAGCCATATCTATTGCACTTTATAGGAATGTTTACACTGAGCTTGGCTTTAAGGCGGTCAAATGGGGTCACTCACTGGAACCAGCTGGTCAAGGTCATCATCACGTAGAGGGAAGCCAGTAAGAAGACGAAGTGGAAGTACGAGTAGTTGTACACGGTGCCTTTCTTCTCATCGTAGATGACCAGGGGCCCCTCCTTGACCTCCTGCTGCTCTTCCGTGTCTGCGGGTGACAAAGGGTGCCCAGGCAGTGGTGAGCCCACGTTTCAGTCCTAGGGGCTGCTAAGTGGAAAAGACATCAAAAGCCACCTATACCTCAGACACCCCAGGAATTTCCTTGACTAGATGAGCTGGCAAATATGCTTATTTTAGTAGGGCAGAAGAAAGAGAGCCCTTAAAAGACACAGAGAATATTACGAGATAGAAGAGAGGGTAGCCCATGAGCCTTCAAGCCCCTGGGACTTTCTCTTCTAAGAAGAAAAGCAAGTAGAAGAAACACCCCTCACATGAGGTATAGGGACCTCTTGGGATTTTCATATCATTCCTTTAAAAAATATGCATTCGTTAGGCGGTGGTGGTGCACGCCTTTAATCCCAGCACTTGGGAGGCAGAGTTCTCTGTGAGTTCGAGGCCAGCCTGGTCTACAGAGTGAGTTCCAGGACAGCCAGGGTTACCACAGAGAAACCCTGCCTCAGAAAAAAAAAAAAATAGACACACACACACACTGAATTTTCCTAACTCTCAATGTAGATATGATCCAGACTGCACCATGATTTTCCTGGCCAGAATGCCAATAAAACAAAACCCAGCGACCCTTAAGGAAAGATGTGCAAAGTACATTAACAGTCAACCAGCTTTGGAACACATGTAGTTGGGTACCAACATAGTACCCAGATTGCAAATGCCCACAGGGAGAAATCCCAATCTGCAAGCCCTCGGTTAGGACCAGAACAGAAATACCCCACTTACCCTCTCCATCTGGGCCAAAGCAAAAGCAGCACCGGGCTACCTGTGAGAGCAAAGGCAACTGAGTCAGACGCCTGTCTTCTGCGTCCCTAGCGCCGGAGGCTGCCCATATGGCAAAGCGCCTATCAGAAGCGCATGCTAACACCTCGAAAGGTTTGCCTAGGTATCTGCCCGAAACCCTTCAAAAGCCTGGTGCTCACCCTGGCTTCTAGGAGCAAAGCCTTGTGTGCCAGCTCCTTTAGGCATTGTTTCAGCTGCAGAACTGCCTTGTCCTACAGCAAGCCCTTTCTGGGTCTCCTCCATCGAAGGAAGACCCATGGAAGGCATACAAAGGTCCAGCTGACAGGCCATGTAGGACACTCTGAGGGACCACACATGTTTGGGAGCATGCCCTCGGCTTAGTCTAGCCTACATTGTCCTTTAACTTTAAACTGGACAAGAACCAGGCCAGCCTGGGTTATGTAGTGAGGCCCTTTCTTATAAAACAAAACAAAAATAAACAAATCAGGCTGCTGAGCTGGCTGTGGCTAGAGATGGCTTGGATGCTTGCTTCTTCAACACATTTTTAATTTTATGTCCTATGTTCTTGAACTTGTTCAAAACAATAATCTCAAAAAAAAAAAAAAAAAGAAAGAGAGAGAGAAAACGGAATTATGAAAGTCTTACTACATGATTACAGAAGGAGCAATAACTAGAGTAAGAAGCACCATGCATGCCGAGACGGCCTGGTAAGCAAGGGTTCCTTGCTGTGTCTGGTGGAAGATGCTGAACCGCACAAGCCAGAGAGCCGGAGCTGAGGGCACGGAGTATCAGCCTTCATCCACAGGTCCCATCCAAGGCAAGCCCTTGTTTCCTCTGGCTCCACAAGACTTGGATCACATGACTGGGTCTACTATTCGCTAACACAGCAGGGGCCCACTTTATTCATGTTGAGGTTCTGTTTCTTTTGAAGCTTAAGTTAGCACAGAAAGTATCAACCTCCCAAAGGTATAACCCAGGCAATCTGATGTGGGAGCGTGATCCCCCACCCTCGTTCAGAGGCAAACAGTGGGCAGCTTCCCTGTCCAAGAAGAACAACATTCTCTCTCTTAAATCTAACCTGGAGACTGGCTGCTGTTTGAGCCTGAACTCTGTACACAATAGGGACATTGAAACCTTAATGCTCAGCCCTCAGCAGGTGGCCATTCAGTCAGTGGTGAGAACAAAGCACAGAGGCTGCTTCCGGAGACCGTTCTCCTCAGTCACAGACAGCCACAACTATTCAACCCGGCACAGTTTTCTCCTGTAAGTGGCAGAAAGGACGCTGGCAGAGTAACAGGCCTTCATAATGGTTGGCTATCTCTAGTCCAGGCGCTTGAAGGGACATCCGAGACGGCCAGCTGCAGAGCAAAGGGCCCATATCTGGAGGGACACTGGGGCTTGTCCATCCAGTAAAGGCCACTCCAATGTAGCCAGAGGCTGGATGCCAGGCAAAGCCAGTGGCAGGGACCAGGGACAGCAGCTGTGCTCCTGGGCAATGTGCAGGCAAGAACACGTACCCCGGGGCCATGTCCTGGTAATGGAAATGCTTTTTTCCCTCTGCAAAATGCAAAGAACAGCCCCTCACTGGGCTTTTGTGAGGACTGAATGAAATGACACATGGGAAGCTCAGAGCAGTACCCAGCACCTGGCAAGTGCTAAATGACTTAGCTACGCCTGGAGTCCTGGGTCCTTGCCAGCCTTGGGTCAGGACTGAGTCGTGTCTTAACTGCCCAGTATGTTTGAGGTTTCTGTCTATGGTTTATGTTTCATTGAGAGCTCTAAAAACAAGCAAGCAAACAAAACCCAAAATAATGTTCTGCATGGGAAAGAAAGGAACAGGATTTTGTTGACTGGTAGTCAGCTATAGATTCCCTCAGGCCCTGGCATGCAGGTGAATGATCTCGTCGATGTGCTCACAGTTCTGAGCTCTTTTCTGAATGATACAATTGTGTGGTGGAACTGATACATAACTGGGGTATCAGTGTGCTCATCACTCAGCAGCGCCTGCAGAACATGTGCAGTTCCCTCCCTTTCCCAGTTTCTTCCTCCAGAACAGTACTATGGAGCCCATCTATATGCCATGATGCTACCAGAGCCATACCATGTCTACATGTCTACCATGTGTACCTCTGCTATACATGGGGAGTACAGATGTGCATCAAGCAAGTGAATGGTTTACAACAAAAAGAACATCTCTACTCTATTACAACCAAAGAGGCAGTAAACGAAGGGCAGCTGAACAAGGTTCCCTAAGCCTCAGACTTGGGGTGGGTGCCAGGGTGCCAGGCGAGAGGCCAATATCGCAGATGGACAATCAAGAGTTCTTCCATTTTAATACACAGGACAATAGTTTCTTTGTCTATACAAAATTCTTATTCATTCTCAGACAGAAAACAGGACATGAGGGCTGGAGAGATGGTTCAGTGGTTAAGCGCACTGACTGCTCTTCCAAAGGTCCTGAGTTCAATTCCCAGCAACCACATGGTGGCTCACAACCATCTATAATGGGATCAGATGCCATCTTCTGCCATGAAGGTGTACATGCAGATACACTCATATAAATAAATAAATCTTTAAAAAAAAAGCAAAGAAAAGAAAAAGAGAAAGAAAGGAAAAGAAAGAAAAAAAAAAGTCCAATTAAAAAAGTCAGGTGGTGACGCACGCCTTTAATCCCGGCACTCAGGAGGCAGAAGCAGGCAGATCTCTGTGAGTTCAAGGCCAACCTGGGCTACAGAGTGAGTTCTAGGACAGCCAGAGTTACAACAGAGAAACTCTGTCTCAAAAAACAAAAACACAAACAAACAAAAATAGGATATGGATTAAAAAAAAAAAAAGATATCAGCACAATGCAGAGGAAAAATCAGTTTTCTCACGGGGTATGTAAACCACACTTAAGGGCAGGTTCCATGCCAGCAGTAGATGGCCAACACAAAACAGACTCAGTGGTATTCCGGAGATGTTCTGGCTCACAATGCTTTGTTTGGGCATTTGCTTTTGCTTCTCTACTAAGATTTCTGATTTTGTGCTTATATGGGTCATAGGTCCTGTGCGTCGCTCTGCCTGAGTGTGTGCTTATGTGTTTCTTGTGCTTTTTTTGTTTTCTTTTTCCTCTGTTTTTGTTGCTTGTTTGTTTTGGTTTTTAATTGGCCTGTTGCTTTCTAAAGAGAGAAAAAGAAGCATAGAGAAGGATTGGATGGGTTGGGGATCTGGGAAGAGACAAGAGGAGAAACCATGACCAGAATATACTGTATGAAAAAAATTATTAAAAAAACAAAAACAAAAACAAAACCCCAGCACAAAAGGCTCTCCTGAGAAATAGGTCCTGAGCTGAAGCGGGATGGAAGAAAAGGAAAGAACGTACTTCTAGCTCTGGAGCTCCGTATCGTCTCTGCAGGGCATCTGAACTCGACCTTGTGGTTGATGTCAAACTAGGAGAAAGCAGAAAGTCGGCAGAACACAGTGAGGCGTCGTCCAGAACGAGGGGAGAGCTGCAGGCAGAGGCTCGCCGCCCACAGCCCCGAAGCTCGTGAAAGCCCGTCTGCCCTCCTTGACTCCATCTGTGGACTCATTTATTAACCCCGAACAAAGGTATCTTGGTGGGCAGGGCTGCATCTGTGCTGAGCACCAGCAGATCTTTCTCTCTTGCTCGCATTCCTGAGTAATGATGTCTCACGTTATTTACACTACGTCAGACTCACAGCCGAGAGACAATTTAACATGTATGGGGGATGTATGCAAATCTTATGTAAAAAATCATACCTGTACCATTTTATATGTAAGAAACTTGATTGGTACTTGGGTGGGGGGTGTCATGGAACCTGCCCCCTACCAGACACTGAGGGATGAACACAAGCTACTGTGATATTCCACTCGATACCCAAGCTTGCTGGGTGTGTACACTGTAGAAGATCATTTTATCCAGACACAAGTTTGCAGACAGAGAAATAAGATGTCTTTCGGTCTTCTAGCCTGGTATTCAGCACAGGTTCTGGCTGCCCCTCATTCAAATGCTAGAATTGCTTTATGATTTCACCTTTACCTCTCTCTCTCCCTCCCTCCCTCCCTCTCTGATGAGCCTCACTTAGAGATCAGAAAGTTATGAGAGCCAGGAGCAGATCAAAAAGAAAATCAGAAGGCCATGTTCATTTCCTCTCATGGCTGGTGGCAGAATGACACTTTCCCTTCGAAATTCATCAGAGAAGCTGTTGGCCTGTTTGTTGTTTTGTTTTAATCCAGGCAATGCCTAGTAAAGGCCTTGCACAGGTGCACAGCGTACCTGAAGCCCTGGGCTCAGTTCCCAGCACCACATAAACTGGGTGTAGTTGCACAGACCTGAATCCCAGACCCGAGAGGGAGAGGCAGGAGGAGCAGAGATTTGAGGTCATCCTTGACTACACGAGAATTTGAGACTAGCCTGGCCTACATGAGACCCTGTCTCAAAAAGTTTTTCCCACCTTTCCCCCACCTCTAGGGAGGTAAGTGGTATGTAAAATTGACTTGCAAAGATAGAAGTATTTATTTCTCCCTTCTATAAAAACACGGAAGCATTTTAAACAAACTGAAATATGCTTAATACTTAGCCTAACATTATACATTCGTTACTCAGTAACTCCTGTAGGCCGTGCGTGCTGTGTGTGTCAGGCCCTATTCTCAGTGCTGGGGGTCGTCCATGGAAATGCAGCTACCTGCCTTGGAGCTTACAAGGACACAGTGGGTGACTGCTGCTGCTAAAGCTAGACTCGTAGTGGACAGGCCAAAGTTAACATTCATGTCCACTGAATGAACCTCCGGAGGCAACAGGGTCTTATCTGTCTGCTCAGTCTCCTGCCCAAGGAGAAAAAGAGATCAGCAAACTACAGAGAAGCAACAGAAGGACTTATTCGAAGAGAGGGCCTCTGGGATCCAGACCCTAGTCCACTCCACTTCCTGACAGGTCAAGGGAAGGACGAAAGCCTCCTGGAGGCCATGTTCCTGAGGAAGGCACTCATTTGCGCGTGCTCTTAAGACTTCTGCGCGTCCATTATGCTTTAGTACAAAAGGAAGTTTCCTTGGGGAGAGCCAAAGTTCACTTTTAGTGTGAGATCAGTATCTGAAGTTTTCAACTGAAAGATGAAGGATAATTTTCTAAAAAATATCGCAGAAAAAGTCTATTTCACAAATTATTTGGGATAAAAGTCTCAGACATACGAAACTTTTGATTCAAGCACTTTGGCCGCCTCGTTCCCACCGCCAGCAGCACTGAAACGGGGAAGGCTTTGCTTTTACTTCTGAAACTATTTACATCCTTAGGATGTTCATCCTCGGTACAACCGTAGTATACGGCCTTTCCCCATAAAACTCTTGAAAATCATTAAAGAGGGCAGCGTTGGGTGTCAATCCTTACCTACCACTTTTTCTGTTGATCGGGGTCTCTTAAGCTTCCAGAGACACCCCTCCCCCACTCACTGTACAAGCACTGGGGTTACAGACACATGCTGTAGGAATCTGAACTTTGTGCTTTGCACAGTAAGCCATCTCCCCAGCCCTTCATTTTAATTTATTTATTTTGAGACACAGTCCTATGCAACCCTTGCTGGTCTGAAACTCACTACGTAGTCCACACTAGCCTTGAACTTGCAGCAATCCTCCTGCCTCGACCTTCTGAGTGATGGGATGACGAATTTCAGCCACTACACCCTGTAACGGAGCAATGGTGGGGAGAGGGGCAAGGGCGCCTGAGTAACGGAATTTTCCACCATTCAGAGAATGGCTAAATGCAGCTTGGCTTGTTGAGCGCCTCTGGATCCCACCCACAAATGCCCAAGCTCCTTGTAACCGTGCACACGTTCACCAAAATGTTGCCTTCCTTCCCTCCTCTCTAGAAATCATTGCGATACCCTGCAAGCCAGTAAGAGGCATTCCCCTATAGCCTCTGCCTCAGTTCCTGCCTCCAGGATCCTGCCCTGGCTTCCCTTCATGATGGACTGTAAGTTGTAAAATAAAATAAAGCCTTTTCCTATCCAGGTTGCTTTTAGTCATGGTCTTTGTCACAGCAATAGAAAGCAACTAGAACAGGAATTGGTACCAAAGAGTGGGCTATTGCTGGGACAGACCTTACCATGTTTTTCTGGGGAGGGTTGAGAAGTATTTGGAATTTTGGACTGGAAAAGCCATTAGTGCTCAACGTTTAATTGACTGATGGAGGAGGGTTCAAACCCACTGTGGGTAATGTCACCCCTGGGCAGGTGGGTCTGGGTAATACAAGAAAGCAGGCCGAGCAAGCCATGAGGAGCAAGCTGGTAAGCAGCATTCTTCACGGTCTCTGCTTCAATTCCTGCCTCCAGGTTCCTTCCTTGAGCTCCTGCCCTGACTTCCCTTTATGATGGACTGCAAGTTGTAAGGTGAAATGAGCCCTTTCTCCATGTGTTTGGTCAGTGTCTTAGTAAGGGTTTCCAATGCCGTGATCAAACACCACGACCAAAAGCAACTTGGGGAGGAAAGGGATTACTTCGGCTTACAGTTCCTTGTCATAGTCCATCACTGAGGGAAGCTGTGGGGAGTCACTCAAACAGGTCAGGAACCTAGAGGCAAGAGCACATGCAGAGGCCGCGAAGGGGTGCTGCCTCCTTATAGCACCCAGGACAGCCTGCCCAGGGGTGGCATTGCCCCCTCTCCCAGTAAGCTGGGCCCTTCCATATCATTATCAATCAAGAAAATGCACCACAGGACTATCTGGTGGGGACATTTTCTCAATTGCTGTTCCCTCTTCCCAAATGACTATCTTGTGTCCAGCCAGCACAGCCATGTTTTTTTATCGTGATAATAGAAAGCAAACTAGAACATTCTCAGAAATCATGAGCCAATTTAAGATTCTTTTTTTGGGGGGTGGGGGATGGGGTGGGTCAGGTGTTATGTAACTATCAAATCTCTCACACACACTCTAGCAAAGGAGGCTCAGGCCAAAATTCCATGAAGTTGGGGTGAAGAGTCACTTCATTCTTCACCAGAAGAACCCCAGGATCCTATGCAGCCTGGTAACTTCAGCTTGAAACAGCATGAGAACAATCCAAAAGTCTGGAGGCCGAGGAATGAGCTAAGGACTTTGTTAGTGGAAGTTGGACCTTGTTGCAGGTTTCGGGAGAAGGTAGGGAAGGCTAAACTAACAGAACAAACTGTTAGGAAACTCAGGCAAATGGGCCAAGGTGAGGGCAAATCTGGGGTCCGAGCTGGGAAGCCCCTTCACGGAGGTAACTCCTCAGTACCAGGTGAGGGCTCTAGAGAGAACGCAGCCCAGGAAGCAAGGTTTAGACAAGACATCACAGAGTAAAGTACATTCTCAGAAAGTGCCCGGGCAGCAGGATCCGGAGCAGACACAGTGCCTAAGGAAGCATCTGGGACTGAGACAAGAATCCCCCAGAGAACTGAGAGGAGCCGAGCGGGCCAAGCTTTCTATGATACTATGAAATGTAAGCCCAGACAATCCTGATCTTTCACTGAACACTGGTGATTTCTTCTCCTTTAATCTGCAGGATACCTGGCATTCTAGCCTGTATGATTTCCACCAAGAATTTATCCATTCCTACAATCATGTCCAAATAACAGCTTCCACCCAGACAGTGTGGCCTCAGTTGAGAACATTCTCCAACCTCTCATGCTTCAATGTAAACTCTGGAAATAGCTGAAGGTGTCTGATGGTATTGGTGCCTTCCTTTAGCGGCCAACCCATTTGTTTACATCATTCTACAAGCTGGCTCGTCCTGGAGCTGCAGTGGGTAATTACAGCAAGCACAGATCGCCAGACCCCCACGTGACGTGACGCTTCGCCAACTCCTGAGAGTGTGTTCACACCCATGTGTTACAGAAACATCCACGGGCAGATGGGTTACACTCCTGTGCTCTGTGCAGGCTGCTGCTTTGTGTCGCTTCATTTCACTGGCCACCACAGTTCTGCAGTTTAATTACTAGCAATCAATAACAACGTTTGCTGTTGGCATTTGGACAGACTTCTAAACAGCAGCTGTCAGCTTTGAACATTGACATCTTTTGGGAATACTAGACTACCCTTTGCCAAGCTCCACTGTGACGCCTCAATTCTCAAAAGAGACTCACTCTCAAAAGTGAGCATTCTGTTTTTTGCTTGGCTTTTGTTGTTGTTATTTCTGTAATGCTAGGGATTAAATCTAGGGTCTCGTACATGCAGAATGGCAGACAGATCCACTTCCACTAAGCTAAGCCCAAAATTAAAAGTGATTTCCCAGGGCTGGATTGGGGATTTCAAACCCAGACCATCACAAAGTCTGAGAGCTAAGACTCACAGAGGTCAGTCACAGTAGCTTCACAGGCTCATTGTAAACGGCTGTTGACTTGAATCCCTCTAATTTTTCAAAAAAATTTGTGTATGTCTATGTTTGTGCATACACGTGTGTGCATGGCTCTGCCACTAAGCCACATTCCCAATCCTAAAAGTGACTTAAAACACAATGAAACTGGGTTTTGCTAAGTTGCTGAGGCTAGCCTCAAACTTGTAATCTTCCCGCCTCAGCCTCCCACATTAGCTGGGATTACAGGCACTCACCAACATATATACAGCCCTAAAAGTGAGTCTTTGCAACTGCTAGAAGCAGTTATAAAACTGCTGGAAAAACTTGAGTGGGTGAAAATTATACACTATGAAGACACCCCCAAAACTGTCAATGGAGGCAGTGTACCCAATAGAATTTTGTCCTCTTCTCCACTGTGGTCCCAGTAAATCTAAACCTCCAGGCTAGTTAAGGAACATGCCCCTCCCCCAGCTTTATTGGACACTGACTAACCTTTAAAAACCAGTATTTAATTCAATTCTGTTAAATACTCTTGTAATTACTTCTGATAATACGAAAAAAAAAAAGACAAAAAGAAATTCTATCTCACTGAAAATGAACATACAAACCAAAGCACCAAAAAACCAACTCGAAGGAAAGCGTTACTTATCTGCAATGCCACTACTACACAGCGCGTTTAGCTTGTCTCCTGGGAGTTTTTTCTTTAGATTTATTTCGTGAGTGTTTTACCTTCCTGTGCGCCACGTGTGTACCTGATGGTCACAGAGAAAAGACCGTCTGAACTGGAGCAGGAGTTACAGGAGACTGTGAGCTGCCATGTGGTGTTGGGAACGGAACCTGGGTCCTCTGCAAGAGTACCACATGCTCTTAACCACTAAGCCCGCTCTCCAACCCCTCCTCCTGAGAATTTTTATAAACACAGCTGTATTCGGTTTTTTTTTTTTTTAAAAGGGAATGAGCTATAAGCAGTTTAGTAACCTACTTCTCTCTTGACTTACCAATATTCCCGAGATTTTATTTATTATTTTACTTTATGTGTATGGCTGTTTTGCTGATATGTATGTCTGTACAGCATGTGTGTGCAGTGTCCTCAGTATCCAGAAGGTGTCAGATCCCCGGGAGCTGGAGTTATGGTGGCTGTTAGCTGCCGACGTGCTGAATCTCAGAGCTCTGGAAGAACAGCCAGTGCTTGTAACTGCAGAGCCACCTCTCCAGCCCCACTCAGCAGCATTCTTACATGCTGTCCCAGTTTGCTTTCAGTTGCTGTGATAAACACCAAGACATAAAGCAACTTGGAGGAAAGAATTTCTCTCATCTCACCCTTTCACATCAGCCCATTGCTGAGGGAAGTCGCGGAAGTCATGGCAGGAACTCCAGGCAAGAACCCGAAGGCAGAAACCGTGAGGGGTGCTACTGACCTGTTTGTTCCTCATGGCTTGCACAGCCTGCTTTCTAATACAGCCGGCTACTCAGGGCTGGCACGGCCCCCCAACTAGCTGGGCCCTCCCACATCAATCATTAATCAAGAAAATGTACCTCAGGGCTTGCCCACAGGCCAATCTGATGGAGTCGTTTTCTCAATTAAGATTCCTTTTCCCTGGCTTGTTTCAAGCTGACAATTAGCCAGCACACAGCAACAGGACAAGTGGCTGTGTGAGGTGTGGGCTCACTGGAAATGGCCTTTGACTTGAATCCCCTTACTGCGTCTTTAATTTTGTGTATGTCTGTGTTGCACACATATATGTACATGTAGAGGCCAGCACACACTGAGTATCCTCCTCAACCTCTGTCTACCTTAGTCTTTTGAGACAGGGTCCCTTACTGAACTGGAGCTCACTGACTGGCTAGACTGGTTGGCCAGAAAGTTGGGGATCCACCTAGCCACATCCCAGCACTAGGGTTAGTGCTGGGGGTAACAGAGCTACGCTTTTACATGAGAACTGGGGATTGGAATTCAGGTCTCCTTGTTGCATGGCAAGCCCTTGCCGACTGAACCGTCCCCCCAGCCTTGTCCCTCTGTTTCAGTATAGCAGGTACACAGTGCACAATTCATTAGATTAACTGTCAGAAGGGACCACCACCAGGTCCCTCCTGATGCAACAACAAGACCGTGGTTGTGGCACAGGCAGACCGAGGATCAGCGTTAGAGAACCATCACTTTAACCACGTGACACACGAGCAAACAGTTCCCGGCTGAAGAATCACAGTTCTGAGCAAACACAGTCTGGAAGGTGTAGGCCCATGCTGGCCACTCCTCCCAGCAGGATTTGTTAGAGTGTGTCGATGTATTCAGACATCTTATTTATACAGGCTCTCCCAACCAGGACTGTTTAGTTTCAGCAAGAGGAAAACTGTAACGTGCCCACAATGAGCTCAATTTCTTACACGGGGTGGGGGAGGACATAGAACACACTGAAGCAAGCTTAGCTCTGAGAAGGTGCCCGTCAAAAGGAAGCGTCATTCTCAGTGAACTGTGTGCCAAGAATAGGGAACCGACCAGCTCTAGCCTTGACTTTTCTCTGCAGCAACCTTTGGAGTGCTTTTAAAGTGAAGTCTCCACCAGCCCAGGCATGTGAACAGCCTGCTTATGTTACACATGTCCCACGGCCCCTGGGAGGTGCTGCCTGGATACTTCACTGCTGGTCTCCTCGCAGGACAGGAGGGAGAGGTCCTGTCTTTACTGGACCACGCCGAGAGCGAGTTCTCTCTCCACCGATTTCCCTTGGATTGGAGTTTTGCCGGAACATTCTGGCACATACATCTTCATCTTCCTCACCGTGTGGCCCCCTTACTCTTCAAGAATGCCACAGCCACTAATAGCTGTCCTTCTACCCCATTTGCCCCATACGATGGAGCGATGAGACACGAATTTCACACAGGAGGCTCCACAACAGCACCACTGTCACGTGTCTGTTTCCCCCCTCTGGACAGGGGCGGAGGCCTAACTCTACCTGCGTTTTTGAAGCCTGTCAGCTGGGTGTCAGTAGCTCCTAGGACTCACCAGGAATAGGAGATGCAGACAATCAAGAGAAAGGTGCCCAGACAGGTCACCAGGTTTTCGTCTTTGCGCAGGTCTTGGCCGAAGTGAGGCACACATATGGTAACATTCTTCCCGTGTTCGTCCAGAACTTGTCAACAACACAGAGCAAACGCAGACACGTTAGAAGGGTCTGCTGCACCTTACAGCATCCGTCTGGGAAAATTCAGATAGCTCTGGCCTGACTCCTCCCGACACTGAGCCCTCCACACTGGGAACTTCTACTCTACAGTCTGATCCTGCACACTGCACTTTTTTTTCCCTTTCCTTTCCTTTTCTTTTTTTTTCCTTTTCTGGTTTTTTGAGAAAGGATTTCTCTGTTGTAACTCTGGCTGTCCTGGAACTCACTCTGTAGACCAGCCTCATCTGGAACTCACAGAGTTCCCCTGCCTCCCGAGTTTTGGGATTAAAGGCGTGGGCCACCGCTGCCCAGCAGATCCATTTTAAACATTATTATTGTGTTTTCTTTTTAACTGGACCTATAAGCCTGTGAAGAGAGGTGCAGAGCACTCCCCTGGTATTGAACAACTCGCTTAGAGGCCGTATAATGGTACACTTAAAACCTAGGGCTTCTAGAACAGAGAAGGCAGGTACTACAGGGGACATAAGGGACACAACCTCTTTCAGCCTATGACCCGGACACCCCTGAGATAGTCTAAAATTGTAAATAAACGAAGAGGCAAGACACAAATGTTCCTATATCTCTCCCAGGAGCAGTTTTTCTTTTCTAAATACATGGTGCTCCAGTTATGAATATCCAACTAGATCTGATTGCCAATTAGACCCCAAAGCAGGAAACACAAACAACATAAGTAGAGAAATCATTCTACAAACACACATTCTGTTTGAGGTTAAACCAAAATTATCACAGTTCACCTTCAAAGAAGAGTTAATATAACCATGACAGCTGTGGTTTAAAACCCCTTCATTTTCAGGACAGTGGGGGAAATGATTTCTGTGAGATGTGAACAAAATTTAACATTTATATTTAGGTAGTACTACTTAAAATTAAAAATAAAAGTGTTTTACTGTTTTTGAGCAATACTTGCTATTTAAAAAAATACTGTAAACAAAACCTCCACTAAGTTAAAACCAGAGAGTGACATGGAAGCAATTATAAAAGAAAGTTTTAAGACACTGGGATAAACTGAGTCAGGATTTGAGCTTTTTTGTGTGAAATTAAACTCAGGACAAGCCATGCTTATGATAAGACCTCTAATTACTACTTCCCACCATAACTAAGAAGACAAGCCCTGAGCTGAACACAGTGGCATGTGCCTATAATCCCAGTACCTTGGAGGCCAAGGCAGGAGAATGGCAAATTCGGGGCCAGCCTGGGCTACAAAGTAAGTTCCAGGCCAACTTGACTATAGTGTGAAGACCCTCTCTCAAAGCAAGTAAGACCCAAAAGAAGTACCTGAATATGCTAAAAACCTTCTAAATAATTACATTTGTTTTCTAAATTTAGCAACTTCCATTTTCTATTGAGACTACATTTACTAAATTTGTAGAAGACCAAGTATACCTGAACATTCGCACATTTACATGTCTGTATGAGTATGCATATGTGTGCACACATACTGTATATATCACAAAAGTGAAAAAGACAAAATAAAAATGAAGGGGAAATTTAACCACCTGTTCATAAGGTTTGGGAGCTCATAATATCATGTGAGGATATAATACTATTTTTGTAGATTAAAATCTTACCGGGTATGGTGGCATGCACCTTCAATCAGAACTTGGGAGGCAGAGACAGGTAGATCTCTGTGGTTTTGAGTCTAGCCTGGTCTACATAGAGAGTTCTAGGCCAGCCAAAACTATGTAACCCTGTCTTTATAAACTTTGAAAATAATCACTGTAACAATTTTAAGCTAGTAACAGGTTAACAGTCCACACATCGCTCTGTACCAGGCACTGTTCTGACTGACAGATACACACATCATGAACATTCTCACTGAATTCTCCAAACCACTCCACAGAACAGTCAGTCTGCCCTGGCTCAGACAGTCTGGCTCAAAGGGTCACGTTCCTATTCCTGCGCTCTGTTGTCTCTGTAAATAAATGGCAGCTAAGGTAAGCACTTTGAGAATGCTTGCCGGCCAATGACAGGTCAGGTTTCAAACTGTGTTCCCTGCTTCCCATACCCAAAATCACAATTTTCCCACTCCCTTTCACTGACAGAAAAATAACCTCCTGATGTAGGAAAAATTAGTAAACAAAACAAAACAAAGCCAATAGAACAGGATAAAATAAAATGGTTCTTGACAACATAGACAAAAAAATACAGAGGAGGTCTAAACACAACTTCAAAAGCTGATCTCTGTTCACGCTTTTTCTGCCCAGTGGAAAGACATAAAAAAAAATTGGGGGGCTGGAGAGAGGGCTCAGAGGTAAACAGCCCTTGGTGTTCTTGTACCCAGGCCAGGTGGCTCACAACAGCCTGTAATTTAGCTCCAGAGGGTCATATGTCATCGTCTGGACTCCTGGGACACGTGCACTCACACGAGCACGCGCACACACAAAGTCCTCAGTGGCTCAGCCGCGGCTCACTACTAGGGAAACAGACACACGCAATGTCCACACGCAGTCCTGATGAGGCTGCTTACCCACTTTTTCGGGTTTGCTGGTCAGTGCTGAGAAAGTGAGGTACGTGACGTAGCAGCTTATGAGCCCCGACTGCAACAGCCCGGAGTGTGGCTGTCCTGGAAAGTGAGACAGAGAGGAGACAGCTTCAAGTCCGAGCAGCAAGATGCCACACCTCCCTGATGGGTGAAGCTCCTTAAACTTGAGGACACCGTCCTGAGCAGGGAGAAGAGGGACCTAGTGAAGTGTTCATCTGAGAAAAAAACTAAAATTGGGTAGAGATATGCCTGACATTTTAAAGATGCCAAATTCTGTCCAACTTCTCCATAAACAACACTTCAACAACCTATAGCTATGCAACACCATGCCCCGACCCCTGAGGGTTTTTTAGTTGAATTTATATGTGTGTGTTATGCATATATTTATGTATATGTGTGTGCGTGTGCGCGCGCGCACGCGCACGTGTCATAATGTGTGTGGATGTGGAGTCAGAGACCAGCTTGCAGGAGTCGGTTCTCTCCTTCTACCTGTGGGTCTCAGGTCATCAGGTTTAACAAGGACTTTCACTCGCTGGGCCCCCTCTCAGCCTCCCGCTCCCTCAGGTTTATGACATTAGTTCCTAAATCACGAGATCAGAAAAAAAAAAATCGCCATCATTAGTGTGACGGACAGATGCATTTCGCAGAACATTCACTGTGGGCTGTACAAGGTCAGTGGATAATGTGAATACAAGCTACAAGCCCCTAGCTGTCAAGAGACTCCCCCACCCCCCACCCTGAAGAAAAATCTGTTGGCCACACTAAGTACGAGACCCAGTCCAGGCTCAAAAGAAAAGCTATGGGCGTGGCACTCGCCAGGATGCCAGGAGAAGGACTTTCAGAGTTACGATACTTAAGGTACGACTTAGTGTTGGAATCATTTAGCGTAACTAAGGTACCTGGTGACAAGTAAAATTTTCAACCACCTGCTGACATGAAAGAATTCAGACCTCCTACTGGTTAAAATTCCTCTTTAAACTACCATTGTTCACGGATAGTAATCAACAGAAGTACAGCAACGGGCCTTCATAATGTTGCTTTTGGGGAGAAGAATAAGACTTCTTTAGAATTAGTGGCATCAAGCAAAATATTTCAAAATGCTATTTACGCCCGTTTCAGAAGGTAGGATGGAATCCAAAGGAGATTTTAGTCAGCTTACCAATTGTTGGCCTTAGGAAATTCTTTACCCATCGATGGAAGGGATTGTGAGGATAATCATCTCAAGTTCGGTAATACGGTTGAAAACTCAGTACTGAAATTGCCTTAGTACTGCTAACATTATTTGCTACGGCCCGATCCCTTTTTCCTTGAAGGGGAAGAGTCTCATGTAGCGCAGGCTAGCCTCAAACACCCAATGCAGTCAAGGCTGGCTTTAAACCTCTGTTCTTCTCGCTTCCATGTCCCGAGCACTGTGATCAGAGGCGTGCACAGACATTCATGGAGACAGCTCAAAGGGGCTACGCATTCACTGCACACATTTCCTTTTCCTATCCAGAAATCTGAATGGCACGTGCGGACTGTCCTAGGCACATTCCATTAAGATGGTGGAGGTAGTTTATTAATGGCAATTCACAGCTCCACTTTCTAATACACTTTCAGCCCCGACTGCCTTCTCCTTGTGGCTCTCTCGCGACCTAAGCCAGGTCACGCTCAGACAGTTCTGCTGAGTTCACTGAGGTAGGATCTGGGTCTGAGGCCAGAATCTGGTCACGAGACTGGAAACAAGCAGGGTAAGATTTCCTATCTCCGGACTCCTGGGCCGGACTGTCCTTGGTTGCTGGTCACCTACCTAAGAGAATCCTAGAAACTGCTACGTCTGGGCCCTGTCATTCAAATTTCTAAATCTCTTAACAGAGACTAAGCACATTTCCTACCTAAAGGCTCCCTGTAGGACACTGTCTATCTTCTTATTTACTGCCTTTTGTTCAAGTCTTTCTGGACACAAAGAAAGCCTGTCTATCACCTTGGACTGAGCATGGAATATATAGATATCCCATGAGTCCCACCCACAGGAAGTTAATGAATGTCTGGGCTTTCAAAAAACCACTGAGTTTGTTCAAAGTCGCCAAGGGGAAATACATATGGAAGAAGAGACAAAGCACGCTTACGGTTCTGGACGCAGGGCGAGATGGCTGCCAGAGAGACTAGCAGGCAGAGGCCCCCGTGCACTCCCAGGAGGATCTTGTTTTCGGTGCAGCCGTCCCATTGTGTGTAAAACACCGCCATCAGCGTCAAGCCTCCGACAGCCACAGAGTACATGATGAGTGTTGCCAGCGACAGGGAGGCGTACCACAGCTTGTTGCTCGCAGTGCCTGCTGTCCTGTTTCTCCGGGAAGGAGAGAGGTGAGGGAGAAGAGAGAGAGAGAAAGCAAGTCAGTGAAGGCCTCTATTTTCTAGAGCTCCCATCCCCCAGACACCAACCGACAGCATCAGGCCCCACCAGGGACACTGGAACCCCGCGTCAGAAGGCAGTTTTAGCGATGATTATTTACACTTTACCTCAGCTAGGAAGTTCTCACACTTACATAGACTCACAGACTCAGGCTTGGAATCATCTCTAAACACGAGTTTCCTCTCCTGAGCCAGTGTGCTCATCAATGAAAATCATATCACTAACTTTATTCTGGCTTCTCCACATCGAATGGGGCCAGCCCTGGGGCAGGAGGTGACTACACTGAGGTTAAAGCAGAGATAGTGGGTTGGCTCTGAGCCTTCTCTATGGATGCAGAGCCTGGAGTTCACATGATCTCTCACTCCACGTACAGCCAGCAGCTACTCTGAGGCCACCTTCACTTGGAGGAGAAGCAAGCAGCTTCACCCATGGACCCCTGGCCGGCCCCAGTTCTTAGTTCATGGTACTGAAAAGAGGGCCTGTGACAGGACTGCTTCTCCAAAACACGATGAGTGAATAAAATCAGGGAGAGAGGAGTTGGAGAGGTGGCTCGGTGGTTAAGAGTACTTACTTGCTCTTGCAGAAGATCTGAGTTCAGTTCCCAGTGCCCACATCAGGCGGCTCACAACTGCCTGGAACTCCAGCTCCAGGGAATCCATGCCAGCACAGACACCTGCGCTCACATGCACCCTGCCCCCCGGAGACACGTAGACCTTTAAAGTCAGGGGAAGAAAAGCTGAGCTGGGGGCTCAGGAGATAGCTTGCCTTACTAGTATGAGAACCTCAGTCTGATCTCTAGAACCCATATTCTTTTTTTTTAAAAAATGGGCACAGTGCCGTGTACCTGTAGCACCAGCACTGTGGAGACAGGTAGATTCCTGGTGTTCCCTGGCCATCGCCTACTTGGAGAGTTCAAGCCCAAAAGGTGGGCAGCATCTAGCAAATGACACCTGAAGCTGTCCTCTGGCTCCCACATGCACGCATGGATGTGTTCACCCCTAGAACCATGAAGATGCACACGCATACACACACGAATGGGAAGGGAAGGAAAGCCATACTGGGATGACTCAGAAAGAAACCGAGAGAGCGATTTGCTTTGCAGTTTTATAAATATTGATAAGGGAATGAGTACGGTAAGTGGTGACAGAATTCTGTAGAAACTGTTCAAGACAAAAAGGAGGGTGATTATAGAGGCTAAACAGAGAGGACACAGCAAAGGAGAACTGGCCTACTGACTGTCATCCGCCCCATGATTCACTGGCTCTTGATGTCAGCAACCGTGCTCTCTCAGCCTTCTGAGAAAGCAATGTGCTTAACACAGCTAAAACACTTCCAACACGCAAAAGTCACTCTCGCCAGAGACCGGGAAATGAGGAAGAAGAGGCCAAGATAATCACGGACACCGTATTCCCGACACCAAGCCTGGCACTCTGATGACCTCAGAATTGTCCCATGGGAAAGGCACACAAATGAAACGAGAGAAAATACGACGCTGGGAAGCAGAAGCTAATCGATGACAAGGAGCCAGGTCAAAAGGTGAACACTGACTGGCCTGGTGGGAGGGACAGGGTCCAGCTTGTTCGCCTCTGGTCGTGGGTTGTGGTCAGTGTGCGAGGGACCTCATGGTTACATTGGTGGTCCAAGTTAAGCCTTTGGCCCTAGCCTCTCCCCTGCGCTCCAGACTCGTCTTCCTGGCGTCTCCACTGGAGGTCAAACAGGCATGTTGACCTTGGCATATGAAGATGACCCCATGCTCATGCCCTTCTCCCCTAACCTCGCATAATGGCAACCCTGACTTACTGTTGGAAAGGTGACACGGGAGAGACAGAAAACATGAGACTCATGGGCACTCCCCCTACTCCCAATCCACCCAGACTTGAACCTTGTTCACCTTACGCCAGAATCTGACCGCCTTAGCAAGCTGGCTCCCAGCCCTGCCCTCACTGCTAGGTTGCCACTTAGGGTCCTCTCTGATCTTTTTAAGGGAAAGTCAGTTACATTCTTTCCTTCCAAACTCTTCTACTCTCCCGACATTTCATTTAAAAACCAAAGCCTTCTGTAAATGTAGCACAGTGGTTAACTACTTGCCAAGCAGGTGCAATGCCCTGGGTAAAGAAAAGTAAAATAAAATAAAATAGCTTTACACCAGCCCTCAAAGGCACTGTGATCTGGCCTGGGGCCATCTCTGATATCATCTCTCTTCCCACGCCTCCGCTGGGCCCGGACACAGATGTCCTTCTGTTCTTTAAACAAGCCCAGCTAGCTTAAGACTGACTGAGCAGAGTCCTCCCACAGGACAGCCTGCTCTCCTGCACCCTTCCATGGTGTGTTTTGCACAAACGAGCCCTTTCTGTAACTGTATGATTCTGTGTTGAGTATCTCCTTTCCCGCTATGACGCTATCAGCTTTGCAGAGCAGGCCAGGACTCGGTGTCCAAGACATTAATGTCTTAACCATAAAACACATACTGGAAAGGTAGCTGCAGAATTTTTAGAGGAAACCTTGATTTGTCTAATATATAAGTCACTCTGACGGTATGCAGCATTAAGAATCACTAGAGAAAGAGATACTCATCAGTTAAAATGCATTTCTAACTTATTATAGATACTCCTATACAACAAGAACATAGGGCCAAAGAAAACTACAGCACCCCTTAGCTCAGTGTTCTCAACCTGTGGGTCGCGACCCCTTTGGGGCTTGAACCACCCTTCACAGGGGTCACCTAAGACCATCTGCATATCAGATGTTTATATGATGATTCTTAACAGTAGCAAAATTACAGTTATGAAGTAGCAAAAAAGTAATTTTATGGTTGTGGTAACTACAACATGAGGAACTTATTAAAAGGTCACAGCATTAGGAAGATTGAGAACCACTGCCTTAGCTGATCTTTAAGAAAACTTTACCACCTCAAAAGATGACCTAGAAGAGACGACAGCACTTATCACTAAATTGTAAAGGTGACTCAAAATGTAGAGAGCACAAGTCAATTCTGAAAATCCATAATTGCAGTGGTTAAGACTTTTTTAAAACCAAAATATACCAGTAACACTATCTGTGTGACCAAAGTGGGATAGACATTTTTAAAATTTATTTTTATTCCTGTGTATGTGCTGTGTCCGTGTGACTGCATGCTTCTAGAAGAGAGTCCAGTCCTCTGGAGGTGAAATGACAGGCAGCGGGGAGCTGAGAACCAACCTCGGCTCCTCTAGAAGAGCAGCTCCTGCTCTTAACCGCTGAGCCATCTCTCCAGCCCCAACATTTACAATCTGGTCCTACTTGGCTGCACTTACTTTAATATTCACCGAGTAATGAACGGCTGGCACCACACTATGTCTTTACTGATGCGTCCCAACAGCTGCCGCGCCGTGTCATTACCATCCCCGTGAAACAGAAGCAGAACCATGTCCAAGCTGAGCAATATATTCAAAATAGAGCATATTGAGAAAGTCTGAACAATGTGTTCTGTCTTATTCAACGTAAAAATAAAATGCACACTCATGGAGCACTGTTTTTTGTTTGTTTGTTGGTTGGTTGGTTGGTTTTGCCAAAATACAGTACAAAAAAAATGATGCCTAGAAAAATCTATAAAATAGCAGCAATATTTCATATACATCTAGAATCGTGGTACTCACAAGGCAGAGGCAAGAGGATCATGAGTTATGACCAGTCTGAGCTGCAGAGACGGACGGACGGAAGGACGGACAGACAGACATAACGCAATAGCTTTATTGGACATAAAAGAGAATTATTTTGAAAGTAAACCAAATCAGATCAGTGGTAAACACTTGCCTAGTATCCAAGAGACGCGGAGCTGATCAGCACCAAAACAAACAACAAAAAGGCAGTAATGAAGTGCCTTGTTCAGAGTCACAGAGTCAACTTGGCCTCGGAACAGGGGACTGGGTGCGTGTCTGGTTGTCACTTCCTCAGTGCGGCTCAACAACAAAGAACTAGCTATTAATAGGCATTTCCCACTTGGCCCGGGCTGTGAAGACTGTTTTCAAGGCACTAGAAGAGTATCTTTTACAGACAAGACAGCTTCCTATGGCAGAATAGCAAGTTTTCCCAAAGAAGGGATTCTGCAAGTCCTGGAAAATGGAGACAAAACAGTGGTTTTGTTTGTCTTTTGTTTTGTTTTGTTTTATTTTTAAAAGAAGAGAACTATTTCATCACAGATTCTTTGCAGAAGATCAATTTCCTGCCCCAAGTATTTGTGGCTTTTAATCTTGTTTGAAGCCTACCCAAGCCACACACACTCCACAAGTCACAAAAGGCACAGGCCAAGATGGGAGGGGAGAGGGGACAGAAATCGGCGGCAGAGAGGAGAAAGTAAAAGCAGAGGGGTCTGCACAGGGTGGGATCCAGAGCAGAGCCTTTCTCGGTGGTAGGCAGTTTCTTTGACCGAATGAGTAAGAGCTTTCCACAAAAATCACATACCAGTTCTTGTTCCATTTATGTGCAAACTCCACAATCAGGAGGAGCTGGATACAAATGAAGAGGAAGCTCCCTCCGGCTCCCACATAGCGCCAGGCTGCAACAAAAGGACACCGCCCAAAGGGCAGAGGGTGAGCACCGTGTGCGTTAAACTCTGAAGAAAAGAATACTTTTTATTCATCTACCTCTGATACATTTCATCCCCACGCAACCATATGCGGCAGCTGCTATTCTCATACTCACTTGCTGAACATGAGATCAGAGCGGGGCGCTATGGGAGTTTCTACGGTGGCCTCTAGGCCCAATCCCTGCAAGGGATTATCTTGATTATGTTCACTGAGATCCTGTGGTCCATCTTAAGCGTCAGGACCATTCCCTGGGCAGGGGAGTCTAGACTGTAAACTGGGGAGAGCGATCTGAGTAACGAGCAGTCATTCACTGCTCTTTTCCTGGGCATGGGACCAGCTGCTTCAAACGCCTGCTGCCTTGACTTCCCTATGGCTATGCTCTGGGAGGAGCCATTATTTTATCACAGAAACAGGAAGGGTAGAACAAAGACAGTGGGCAATGGGGACCTGGGACATCAGAGTCTGGACCTGGAGCATCCAAGCCGAACCTCACGCTGAACTGACAGCTGTCCGGATAGATGCAGGAGCTCGCAAAATCCACAGTGACCCCCTGATTTAGAAGGGGAAAAAACCCCCTATAAAGATCAAGAGTTTAAATTTTATTGGGTGAAGAGTTTTGACTGTCTGGAAATGAAGAGACAGGGGCTCAGGTCTATTTGGCTCTGTTGTGAGGGACTATAGTGTTGGAGAACCACGCCATATGGGTTGCAGACTAGGACTTTTACGTCACCTCTCTAGATATCCATCTCCAATGAGCTAAAATATACATGACAGTATCTTTGTGAAGAATAAAAACTAGGTAACAGTGTTATAGATAAAAGGCAGACTTAAGCGCACCATTTTGAAAAGCCTATGAAAAACTGATACGCCCTAAAGATGTAGCTGGACCCCACTAGTATCTACGGTTATCTAAGCAAGTATGGCTGGTGCGTACGAACTGCCTCTCCATTAGAAAAGTAATCTATTTGAGCTGAACAGAGTGTTTTGATCCACTTTAACTTAGACACCCCCGCCCCGCATTCTTACCTGAGCCCAGAACAGAGCAGCCTGTTCCTTCTCTAGGAAGAAGGGGCCCTGTTTCAGTTATGACTAGTGGCTCCATCAAATATAAATAAGGGTTTAACTCAGTGTCACATAACTTCACACACAGCGAGTTTAGAGACAGACTGGAGGGCACCCCCTTGTCCAATTTTTACAGCTAAAACACTGTGTTTCATGTTTCTAAGTCTTCATGTGGTGCTTGGAGAGAACGGGGTGTTCCCTCATGACAGATATCCTGAAGTGCCAGCTCTGTTTCCAAGCAAAATTTAAAGACCTCATTTACTCTCCAGGCCAGTAAGTTTATCATTTCAATTCCTCAGCCAACAGGCTGCCTGCAAGTAGAGTGGGAGGCAGGGTGCAGATAGATAAACTGTCTTTCAAAAGCTCCCATACAGCCAGCAGTAGTGGCACATGCCTTTAATCCCAGCACTCGGGAGGCAGAGGCAGGCGGATCTCTGTGAGATCGAGGCCAGTCTGGTCTACAGAGTGAGTTCCAGGACAGCCAGAGCTACAACAACTTCTCTTTTTTTTCAAGAGAAAAGAAAAAAGAAAAGGAAAAGCTCCCATACACTGCTTTTGGAACCCAAAGCATCTGCTAGGCAAGCACACAGGCACTAAGCTAAATCCCCGACACTCACATGCTCTTTAACTCACCAAAGATTCAGTAGTTCAAAATATCAAAGACACCAGAGAGTCTTACAAAGCTTTGTGTAAGAACAAAATAACTGGATACTCGGAATACCTGATCCGTACCATTCAGAAAGGTCTCCTGATCCGGGATGAAGAACGCTCCTGAGCACATGGCTCCCAATAGCAGAAATTTAAAGAACCAAAAGCTGGGAAGGGGGAGGATAAAAAGGAAATGTATTTAAATGATATTCAATGTATTTAAATGATATTCAAAGATGGACAAAAGACTTCTTGAAGGTAGCGTGCCGGCCCACATTCCTGTCACTGGTGGTGTTCTCCCCAAATCGAGGTGGCTGCACAATGCCTTTTCTCACAATTAGGCACACTTGGCATGGCCTCTGACTGTACAAAACGCTATTTCAGGGCAAGGTGGACATGACCTGAGGGAGGGTCTTAGGAGAAACAATAAACTCTGTGTACACTGAATTTCTTAGCATGGCACCAGGCATTACAAATAGCTGTGTATTTGTAATGTGTCGCTCTTAGGCTACCAGTGACATGCAGCCCTCTTCCCCAAATCAGTGTCAAGATTTTTAACCGGCAGAAGGTCGGTTTGTGCTGGTGAGCAGGGGGGAAATCCTAGCACTGCCCTGGGAGGACAGAAGACTTACCCATTGTGAATGTAGGCCCGGCAACCTTTGCTGTTTTTGATTTTCAAGGTGAACAGACAAAACACAAAGAAGAAACAGGCCATTCCGAAGCAGACTCTGTACACCGCAGAATACCCCACGAGGCTCTCACAGGAGTCGCCAGCTTTAATGCCTTTGCAGAAATCTTCAAAAAAAGGGATCTGAGGGAAGAGAGGATACAAAAACTGCTTGTCCGAGCTGGGCTAGACAGGACCGTCTGTGAGTGTTCGTTCAACCTTGAGTCAAAACATATGGTAAAAACAGCCAAGGGCACAGCAAAAGCAAGACCAGCCCTCGAAACACCCTCCAGCTGGAGAGGTGGGTCAGCGGTTGAGAGCACTTACTGCTCTTCCAGAGGCCCAGGGTTCGGTTCCCAGCACCCAAACTCTAATTCCAGTTTCAGTGAGTCTGATGCTCTCTTTGGACCTCTAAAGGCCCACACATGCATACAGGCAAAACACCCATACACGTAAAATTTAAAAATATTTTTAAGGCATAGAAAGTTTTTCTTAATTGTCTTTGAACCCTTTTTCAAAGCCACAGTTCCTCCAAAAGCACCGCCCTGCTTTTATTTACTTCAGTGGCTTCTGGTATCAGCATTTCCATCGCATCTACAGGAGGTAGGCCTGTACTTCTTGAAACACACAATATATAATGTAAAAAGTGAGGAACTACCTACACAGTCATCCCAAACTCACTCCTTTCCACAGAGGAGTCAACGACTTGGTGGGGGATTTTTATTCATTCACAAACAGAAATGTGTGAATACACATCCATGCAACACATTACACACCTATACATGCTCATATAGCACTATAGATATTATATACACACATGCTTCTTAAAGATATAGGGCTGATATATATCTATATGTCAAATATATATAGATATATTTGGCTCAATGGGTACAGTACTTATCTAGCAGGCATGAAGCCCAGGGCTTGACTCTAGACACCACATAAAAAACTAGGTAAGGTGATATACACCTATAATCCCAACACTCAGGAGGGATATCTTGCCAGCCCCTCTCCACCATCCACCCCTGTCCGTTCTTTTATTCTCCCGCGAACACTGGTGCCACAGGCTTCTCCGCCACCACTCCCCAAACCCTTCCCTGTTTACTCCAGTCAGGCTCAGGTGTGCCCACAGCCCCTGAGCTGCGTCAAAGGGTGAGTGTGTGGCACTGCACATGTGATCCGAACTAAAAGTGGGCAAATAGCCCCTGCTCCAGATACTAAGCAAGCCTCCTTTATGCTCTGCGGGTGACTTGGCACACTGGGTCTTCAATAAGTGGTGAGTATTTTTAGGCAATAACCTCTAAGCTGAACAAGCCAACAAGATTTTTAACAAGAGGAATTTGCTCTGATTAAATATTTGCTGTTCCAAACGCCACTCCAGTTTTGGGAAAGGAAAACATACGTCACACACAGATTTCCATACTCAAGGGTGTTACCTCTTCAGTCTGCTCTGAGGCATCTGAGGACATCACACACTGAGTCTGTGTTGTTCTGTGAAGGCCTCTGCGGGCAAGGGCTTCCCTCCTGTCTCACAGAGAAACCAAACTCAAAGCCAAAACCATCAAGTAAGAATAAATAGCTTATGGGGATATACGGTCCTGACGCCACTGCTCACCTGGGCAAGTCTCACCTCTGCCATTCACCAATTTTTATTTCTCTATCTTTAAAATAATCTCATAATGTTGCCCTAAGACTCCTCCTGATAATCCTTGTGGAGGGCTTACTACAGTTCTTTGCCCACAGTAGTCCTTGATTAAACTCAGGCACGTACAAGATACAAAAGGAGCTTTCTGGAGAGGGAGTCAGACACAAGTCCACTGCTGGGTGCATCTGAACAAGGTAAGGTGAGCATCTGGGGCTCCAGTCACTGTGGCAAAGGTTTACCACAGATCCATGCCGATCAGATGGATGGTGCTGGGGTCCCAGTCCATAAGAACTGAATTCCAGCAAGGCACAGAGGCGCTCACTCGACTCTAGTCCTAGTACTTGAGAGGCTGATGCCAGCGTGGCACAGGTTAGAAGCCAGCCTGGGACACATACCAAGCTTAAGGCTAGTCTGAGCCACAAGGCAAGACCCTGTCTCAAAACATGAAGGGCTCAAGATGGGGCTCAGAGGTAGAGCACTTACCACGCATGTGCAAGGCCCTGAATTTGATCTGCTGAACTTAACAAAATGAAATAAAAGTTCAAAACCAAACAACCTAACACACACACACACACACACACACACACACACACACACACACACAGGGCTGGAGAGATGGCTCAGTGGTTGAGAGAATTGGTTGCTCGTCCAGAGGACCCTGGTTTGATTCCCAACACCCACATGGCCATTGTCTGTAACTCCAGTTTTCCAGTTCGAGGGGATCTGATGTCTTCTGCATTCTGCAGGCACCGCATGCATATGCTGCAGATATACGTGCGGGCAGAACACCCGTGTATAGATAGATAGATAGATAGATAGATAGATAGATAGATAGATAGATAGATAATTGCAGGGCAGTGATGGCATACACCGGGAGGCAGAGGCGTGTGGAATCTGTTAGTTTGAGGCCAGTCTGGTCTACAGAGTGAGTCCCAGGACAGTCAGGGCTACACAGAGAAGCCCTGTCTCAAAACAAAACAACAACCCTCCCACCAAAAAAAAAAAAGTAAACCAAAAAATACAAACCATAAATAAAGCTCTTGGAGCTAATCATCTCCTAAAGGAATGTCCACTTGGGACATTTATACTTCTAATACTTCCAAGGCAGGAGCAGAAGGACCAACCTCATCGAGAAAGGAGCTAGAAGCAGCAGTGCTAATTTCCCTCCCAAAGGGCAAGATGTCAGCAATGTGCCCAACACCTTCAAGCTTGGGGACGTTAGTATCAAAAATTAAGGCACGAGGAGTTGAGGAGATGGCTCAGTTGCTGAAGTGCTTGCAATGGTGACTTGAGTACTCAAGTTCAGATCCCCAGTGCCCATGTGAAAAGCCAGGCACTGAGGTACATGCCTTTAATCCCAGCTCTGAGGAGGCAGAGATGGGGGGATGGGGGGATCCCTGAGGCTTGCCTGGCAGGCAGTCTGGCTGAATCAATAAGCTGGAGGTTTAGTGAGAGACCCTATTCAAAGCAAGTTGGGAACCAAATGAGGACAGCCATCAGTAACCCCTGGCCTCCATATGTATACACACACGCACAGGCACCTACACACAACATGCACACACGTGTGAACATGCGCGCACGGCTACAGAGAGGTTCACTGGTCTCACTGACTAGGGTCCCAGATGACGCAAACTTAGAAAAAACAATTAGATTCTTTGTGAGTGGTTCTCACAGAAGCGGAGGGGAAGACGGGCGCCGCGTGGCTCAACAACATTATGACCTCAGAGATGAAAATATGATATAAGCAAAGCTAATTAGTTCTACATTTCATCCTATCAAGTATCTGGAGCTTCGAATGAAATCATACCGCTGAGAAGGCTCTGGGCAGCTCGGCAAGAATGATAAATTAACTTACAGAAACTGGAAAAACGAGATCTAAGAATTCATCCCTCACTTGAAAAGAATGTTACGGGGGGGGGGGGGGGGGTTCTCTCCCTCGGCCTCCACTTCAGGCTCCCTCAGACAGCGTGTTTTCTCCTTGAAGTAACTCTGACAGCAGTAACTCAGACAACCTGTCACCCTTCAGGGCACAACAGCTTCGAGGCAGCAATGCTAAGCCAGCCCTGGACAGAGTGGCCAACCAGGGTTCTTTCTTTGGTCTGTTAACATCTTACAGCCCTTCAGGGAATCTGGGAATTCTGAAAAACAGCAATACCAGCTAGGACTTGCCTCTCTTCGGGTTGGGTACCTGGCCATTTTTATGAGAAAAATACATATATATTATGTACTTATTTAAAAGAAACAAACAAAATAGGAACTAAAAATCCATGGTCTGGTTTTACCTGACTATACCACCTCTCACACCAGGAACACCATGCCCCCCAAAAATAAGTCTTAAGAGATCAAAAAGCATATAGGCAGACTGACAGAATAGTTCTCACAAGTCCTCTTTTGTGGCTACCATGATTAAATAGCCAGAGAGCAGCTCTAACTGAAACACTGAATAAATAAGCTTTCTGTCCAACCAGAAAACTCACAGAATATTAAGCAGGACTGGAAGAAGGGCTCTTCCAGATAGACTGGAGTCAGTGAATTTCACTCTCAGTTGACAGAGATTTAGATAAAAAGGAAGGTAGAAAGCATGAGGCAGAACCACATTTAATAACCCTGAAGGAGAAACAGGAGTAAATCCCAGTGAAGGACAGTCAGAACAGACCCTGAAAGAGGTTGTCCTGTTAGATGTGATATCATCTGTGAATAAAAGTACAGGGACCTGGGTCAGGATTCCCAGACTGGAAGTTGACAGGCAATCACGGAAGTGATTCACTGCAACAGTAGGGCAGTCATTCATTTAATGACAGCTCGGCCTGGAGGCACCTGTATCAGGAGGAAGTGTGGGTGAATGGTCCCACAAGAGTGCTCCGGAGAGACAGCTGGACTGGAGATAAGGACTTAGACTGGGCATGTTGGTACATGCTTGTAATTCTGGCAGTTGGGAGGCAGGGACTGGAGGAACGTCTCGAGTTCAAGACCAGCGTGGAAAGTGGTCTTGAAAACTCAGTCAAGTCAGAGTTTGTACGGATGCTCTTTATTCCCTACTACATACATGGCAAGCATGTGTTACAGACGGGATTTGATCATCCACTTGTTCCCGCCCACTACGTGCCAAGTATTATTCAGGTCCTATGGATATAAGCATCGAATAAAACAGATCCATACTACAAGGTTGGAGTGTAGCTCGACTAGTAGGCTACTTGCCTAGCCTTAGATTCTATCCCAGTCCTATAGAATTCATTGGCTAATCAATCAGCTTAAATCCATGCTAACAAGGAGCTAACTTTCTAGTGAAATGCTGTACAGATAACCATAGCAACATACATGACATTAGCTATAGCAAGTATATTATGCATTTCAGATGTATTTTCATCTGTTAATTTGAACTACTTATGATTTTTTTTTAAACCTTGGTAGGACATGAGAATCTGGTGTTGTAGTAGTATGCTGCTGTGTGTGTGTGTGGGGGGGGGGGGATCAGCAAAGAAGACAGGGATACGGCCTCATAGGTAGAAGCCCTGCCAGACCTCAGCAGAGGGAACCACCACCACGGCAAGCGGCATACTGGACAGTCAAACCCCAAGCGAGTATCTGAGCTCGGGTGTTTTATTCATTCAGAACTCCTCAGGTGCAGATCATAAGCAATCAAGCACCCCCACAGAAATCCAACATCTGCAGACGATACAAAATGCCAAGGCCTATGCATCCCCTCACCCAACAGTACACAAAAACAATTATTTTAAACACAACTAAAAATAACTTCCACAACAAGGTGTCTTCCATAAGTCAGGACACCAACGGACTTTAGCAACTCGTGATTCTGAAAGCCCAGTCACTTGCTTCCTGCTCTGCCCCTGAGAACAATGCACAGCACACATGCAGGTCTGGCTACAACCCCCCTTGCTTACCTCAGATTGGCACCTGTACATTCCTCACTACTGATCCCTAACATGTTTGAAAGGGATACATACAATCAATTCATTTTCCCTGTAAATCATTCCCATGTACTTCATAATTCCATACAGAATAGCAGACCCTAAATTATGCTTGTCTAGCTAGGCGTGGGGTTCACGCAGCCCTTACCTGCAACTTGAGCTAGAGATCTGGTTGTCTAAGCTGAAAGTTTAGGCCACTGACATTTGCCCCTCGAAGAAAAGGGAAAATAACCATATGTTACCCGCATGGAACCACGCAGGATCTAACATAGGAGCCAGGAAAACTATAGTCCATAGGTCAGATCCAGCCAGTCTCCTGTTTATGTAAATACAGTCTGACTGGAATGGGGCCATGCCCATTTCTTGGCATTGTTTGGGCCACTCTTACACTCCGATGAAAGCCCAGAGCCTGCAGAGTTCCTAGCAGACATTTATGGAAAAAATCTGTCCACTCGCAAGCTTAATACAGAATAGTTAACTGCTCAAGTATGAATTTATACTTCAAAGGCCAAGTGGCAACTGTGACAACCCACCAGAAGCCCGAGGGGCAGGAGCTGAGAGGGGAGCACATCTGGTTGTCCCAGCTGCTTCTGGCCCACTGCCTTTTTCTTCTGAGCCTCTCCCGCATCAGATCTGCCTTCAAACAGAAGCTGGCTTCAAGTGAATCAAGCGTAGAACCTTCTGCATGTCATTCTTAGAGAGCAAAGAGGATTTATATTTATTTTTTGACAGCGAGTGGAAGCGGGTAGGGATACCCAGTGCTCAGAAGCCTTACGCGGCATTAACAGAAACCCTCACATCTGTCCCATCTGTTCCATCGCTACAGCCTGTACAATCAAAAATAAAACCCTCACTGACGAGAGCCGGCATGTTGACACATTAATTTTAGACTGATGTGTTGACTGCAGAAAACTGTCTCGCTGAACCGCACCCCTTGTGGTTCTGGTTTCCTCAGCCGGAGGGAGCAGCCTAAGGTCCTATGCTGATCTTCTCCCTCACCCAGCTGCCTAACCTGACTTTCCCAGGTGGAGTTCAGTGGAGTTCCCACACTGTAAGCATCAGTGTGTGCCAACCAACCTAGTGTCGGGGTCTCCTTCCATACATACTTGCTTCAAACTTGAGATATTCCTGCCCTGGCCTCTCAAGAGCCGAGATCAAGGGCATGCACAAAAAGCCAGCTACGCGCTGCTCTCCCCTACCTGGGGGCCAGTGTTCTACAGCAGCCAGGCTGGTTCTGCTTTATCAGTGCACCTCAGTTTTTGGTACCTACACTTACACGAACGGTAGATCGACAAAAGCAGCAGATTTTAAGAAGTTTTTGAAAAATGCAATCAGAAACTGGGCATTGTGGTGCTTGTACTCCAGAGGTTACGAGACAAAAGGATCACCTGAGTTCAAAGCCAACCTGGGCTACAAACTTCCAGGCTAGGTTAGGCTGTACTACAAAGCTATCTCAAACTAACTCCCACTCTCTACCTCAACCAAACCAAACCAAGTCAAAAAACCAGCATGTACTCAGTAGCTGACGGTGCGTGCCTGCCATCAAAACGCCCAGCACTAGAGTGGCTGGGCAGAGAGATTCAAGTTCTAGCACCCCCCGAGCGACACAGCAAGTTCTGCTATTCTGTACACATAGGCCCTGTTACCAAACTCCGTACCCTAAAAATAATGTGCCAAGATACAGTTTAACCAAAGCGGGATCTCTTATTATACTTTGTGAAGAACACCAGAACATCAAAACTACACTACATTATTCACACTTCAACCGCAGGTATAGCAGTGCAAACCTGTAACCAGCAAATCCCAGCATTTAGGAGGCAGAGACAGGAGTAAGGCAGTCCATGGTTATCCTCAGCTATGCAGTGGGTTTGAAGGCAGAATAAGCTGAGTAATATACACACAATTCCATGATAACATGAAATAACAATAGCCACACAGCCAACATCACTACTCTGGCACCTGAGAGCCATATAAAGCATGTGTAGTGGCACACACCTCAAATCCCAGCATTTGGGAAGAAGCCAAGGCAGGGGGATTACAGGTTTGAGGACAGCCTGGGAAACTTAGCAAGTCCCTATCTTAAGGTGGGGGGAGGCTGTTGCAGCTTACCAGCAGAGTGACTGCCCAGCACTGGCAAGGCCCTGGGTTCAACCCCCGATACCAACAGACAAATAAGCAAGCAAACAAACAAAATAGTGATTGCTTGAACAAAGGCGCTGATACCACAGCAGCAGATCTGACAAGATGGCCACTGAGTGACAGTTGGTGGCAGTGCATACAGTAGAGACGCTGGACAAAGGGATAATTCATATCCTAAGCAGGACAGAGTGGGACAGTGCATAATTTAAAGCTTTGAATGATTTATTTCTGGAATTTTCCATGTGGTTGTGTTGACCCAGATAATCAAAACCACAGAAAACAAAAGCGGGGTGGGGGTGGGGGGTGCTTATTCGCATCCCCTGTTCTGATGCTATTCCATCTTAGCTCCGTGTGTGTTGTCTGTGTTGTGGTGTTCGTCCTTTCTGGCTCCATTTTATAACAAATCATGGTGTTCGTTCTAACTGTAAGCGCTTGCCTATTCTATTTATCTGTGCGTGTGTCAAGGCCAGACATTAATAGATACTTTTGATGGTCACAGTGAAAAGGACTGAGAAAACACATTCTGATGTCATCATTCTCTCCCTCCAGGAGAGACAACCTTTAAAAAGATCAGCTAACATCGGTGCCTTCCAAAGAGTTCTGTAAGCGATATGACAGACAAGGACAATGAGAATTGCCTATTGCTTTATAGTTCCTGGCAACTCACAGTTACTAGGCAAGAGTCAATTTCAGTCCTTGATTCAGAGTATAATAAAAGCCTCTCTGGATAATATCCACTAGTTCAAAGTGGTCCTCCAGTACAAAACTATTTCACAGCACCACTCACTGTGGAGGACAGGACCCAGCAGAGAGCACCTAAGCCTGGGACTACTTGCTTCTATCTAGATGACCTCAGACCAAAGATAACAGGCATATCCCTTTTATATCCCATTTTCAAACCTGTGTCCCCAGGGAACCCTATTGAGAACAAGTGGAGCTCAGGGTGGAAGGGGTGGAGCCCAGGGAATAGAAAGGGTGGAGCCCAGGGAATGGAAGGGGTGGAGCCCAGGGATAGAAGGGGTGGAGCTAAGGGAACGGAAAGGGTGGAGCCCAGGGAATAGAAAGGAGGAGCCCAGGGAATGGAAGGGGTGGAGCCCAGGGGATAGAAGGGGTGGAACACAGGGAACGGAAGGGGTGGAGCCCAGGAAAACTGACAGCTCCCTCTGAACCACATGACCTGAGGTTCTACACAACTAACCCACAAGATTCACTGATGGAATTCGGTTGTTGCTCAGGAAAAGAACTTTCAAAAGTCATTTCATCTCAGCTGGGTTAAAATAATAAACTTAAAATTCTCCAGAATCAAAGAACTGAGCTCCCGGTATTTCTCTCTATTTGGCATTATTCTACCACAAAAACGTAACGGGTAGCGGCTGAGAATGGAGTTCTGCCTGGGGCTTCAGTTTGACTAAAACAACCCGAGCCTAGGTCCAAGCGCTCCGAACATTCAGCCAATAGAGACTAAACACAGCCAGAGCCAAACTTCTGATTCCAGCAAGAACCTGCCATTCTGAACACGAACGGCATGGTGTTCTGCATCAAAGTGAAATACTTTTCATCAACGATATTTGTTTGCTTTAAAACGACAATGATGACGACAAAAACAACTCTTACACCCCCGCGCGTGCGCGCGCGCACACACACACACACACACACACACAGATATATAAAAAACAACCTGATGGCAGATTCCATTTTCCATGCAAAACCAAATAAATACTTCATGTGTGGCTACTCTTCCACTTCAGACCAACGGTCTTTGAGCCCAGCTTTTGGCTGTCAGGATGGGAAGGAGGCAGTTGGGAAAGGTGTTCCTTCCAGAAGGGCTCCTTCTTCCTGTCCCTGTGTCCAGAGAACATTCAGGTGTCTAGGAGACGGGTCTGCTTACTAAATGGCTGTCACTGTTACAAGAAGAAGCCTAGTTAGGCTCCTTCTCCCTGCCCTTGTATCCACGGAGAGATACAGGAGACGGGGAAGGCCACGCTCGCTTTAGGCTAGGACTACTATGCATGTGAATTATCTGGCCAACAGGCAAACCTAGTGATATTATCAGGAAAACACTGGCCAAGCAACCAGAGACGCTGAGTTTCAGGCTCAGCTGTAGCTAGCGTTTTCACTAGTTTTCAGCCTTGGACAAACTTCAGTTCATGGGCCGTGTCTTCTGTGAGATGACTACTATCTGACTAAAATGACCACTTAGGGCGCTTCCGTTCTCCCGACCTCATTCATTCCTCTACCAACTGACCCCAAAGCATCACTTTAAGAAGCATCACTGTTTCCTCTGGGTAACACTTGACAGGCCCCTTTCATTTACTGTCACCTGTAATTCAGTTTTCATTCGTTTCTTTAATTAGATGCTTTAGCTACAGATCTTAGTTCTCAGGATCCCTGGGCCCAGCCCAGGAAGGCGAGCCACGAACAATGCTGACGATCATGTCATTGAAACTCTCTCAGTTCTTCCAGCTGAAAATAGGAAAGGAGCTCATCTACCAATGTACTGAGCCTTAAACATACTGTATTGCAGGGTTGACTTCCAAAAACCACCCAAGTGCTGTAAGATGCCATCCTAACTAGATGCTGTATAAGGAAGAGTCTTTCAAAACCCAAGCTAAGTAGCTTCTGTGGCTGACAGTCAATGCAGTGTGGTGACACCAAGAAGCTGGAAACAGGGGTGCGGTGGGGTAGCAGGAGTCCCCTCAGCTCACGCGTGGGATCAGTTATCTGGAGAAGGAAGGCTGAGGGCAGAAGTCCGGTGTGACCAGCTCACAACTGTGTAGAACACACAGCACAAACCAAGTCCTGTCCATGGGAAGTCTGTGATCAGTATTGCATGCAACAGTGGGAGGGAAGAGAGAGGAAGAATGTGTCAACGTCCCCAGTAATTCTTCCTAGAAGATAGCTTGAGCCAGAGATGAACGGGTTGCCCCAGGGGAAGCAGGGGGAAAAAAGTGGCCAGGGTAGCACTTAAGACAGAGGTAAAGAGATCACAACACCACAAACACATGGGGCTGGGGAGATAGAAAAGGTAACAACACGAGTTGGCAAGGGTACAAGAAACTTGAACCTTCACACTTACCGTGAATGTTTCGTATGATGGTGACGAGGCTAATGGTGCAACTACTTTGGAAAACAGTACAGCAGTTCCTCAAAAGATTAAGCAAGGTGTTCTCCTATAGTCCAGAACGCAACTGTTAAGTACATACCCAAGAAATAACTATCCGCACACAAAAATGCTGACATCATCATTAATAGTCAAAGGATACAAATAACATAAATGTCCATCAACTGAAGAATGGACAAGTAAAATATGCAGCATTTGTAAAGTAGAATACTACTCAGCCATACAAAGGGAGAAAGTACCGACATGCTACAGTACGACATCCTCTCATCCCTGTGTGTTTTGAAAGAGCGAATTTTCTGGCTACACAGAAAAACCCTTTAAATTCACCCTATTATCCAAAGGCCCCAGAAGAATAGGGCAGGTGGCAAATGCTTCCTGGAGAAAAGGGGCCTGGTTTAGATCTACAGTGTCCCATCTCCACCCCACGAGCGAGAGTTAGAGCTAAGTGGTCTGCCAAGTCCAGGAGACGGGATAATCTCTCAGGTTCCTAGACCGGCGTACTGCAGGCTGGGAGACAAGGGACAGACTAGCTGTGAGACGGGTGTCTTGTTCTCCGCCCAGAGCCACTCACACAAGCCAGTTTGTAAAGCTCACTCCAGCAATGCTTGCCAACTGACCTCCCTGCTCCACAGTATGAATGGTCACATAAAGGAGCCCAGGTGTCCATTTTGACACTTTCAACTCCATCAGACACAAAGCTAGTCCAAGAGTTGCTAATGCTTAACATAAATTCTGACATACAAGCCCAACCAGGGGTTCGGGTCTCACTACAGCATGCCAGCTCCTCTCGAAGTGGCCAAGGAGGGGACTCCCCAACCTATACACCTGGCCAACAGTTCCATCCGAACTGTCTGACAGTCAAGGATGGGGAGAGAGCCATCGTCAGTCTGGCTGCTTTCGTACAGGCCAGGAAGGGCAAGGCTGAGAGATGCCCATGGAGCCACGAGTCAGAGGCTGATCACACCCAGATCCCACAGTTTCCTGGAGACCCTGCACATCCTGTGTGCGGTGTTACCAACCTGTGCTGAAAACAAGCGCAAAGCCCTTTTCACCTAGGCAGGGAGACTGGTCAATGTCAATCAGTTTCCAAATCATTATCACGCAGAAAACTATCCAGACTCGCCTCTGGGAAACTATGTGCAAAATAAAATGTTTGAGGAGAGATCAGAAGGCACAGGTGAGCATGACACCTTCTCAAAATGAATAAAGGAACAGCAGGAAGACAACAAAGATCATGGTAGACTCTCAACAAAATGAATACTTCTTTATAATTTAAATTTAAAACAAGCACATTAAAGCATTGTGTTCCACACTCCGTATACCCAACAGATGAGTTCACAGCCCTGCTGATGATGTATTTGGGAAAATTTGAAATTTGGGAAAATTGGAAAATTGGAAATGCACCAATGTCAGACATCTCCATCAATTAGAGCAATGCAGGCACCATGTAGAACACGGGTAGGGTATGAGACATGTACGGACAGGCGCACTGGAGGCTCTTCCCACACTGGCCAGCCAGCTCTCGGGGAAGAAGGCCTGGGGAACCTTTGCTCCTCAGGACACTACAACTTTCCTTTGTCCTCCCTCCCAAACGATCAGCTTTCCAGGGCACCCAAACCTCAACTGTCACCTTCTATCTCCAAACCAGGCAGACAGATCTTGGTTTATCAGTACAGATCTGGAGACCTTACTGTCTCACCCGCTCTCCTGTGTTCTATTCTGAAGTTCACTAACGCCCCCTCACCTCCAGCATCAGAGAGCCCAAGGTCTGTACTTGCTTAAGCTCTATGAAGCCTAACGAGAATGAGCTGTGTAAAATGGCTCCCACATTCTACATGGGAAAAAGGGCTCCAAGAAGACAGGAACTCAGACTCAGCCATACTAGAGACCCTTCTCTGAGCCACTGGTCACATGGGGGAGGGGTTTCCCTCTTGAAAGGCCGGACGAGGTTCCCCCAGCATCGCTACACAGTTCCTTCGCACTGAGACACACAGGCAGCCTCTGGAAGCAGAGAGAGGCCCTCTTGTTCTCAACCCACACACCGCAGGCCACGTGACCCTGACAGGGCCCTAGCAAAGAGGCAAGAATACGGGGTGGGAGGTGAGAACACACCCCATCTGGGCCAGAGGCCTGCGGTTCGTTCTTCTGGGCCACTCTTGCCCTCTAACATTTTCACAGGTCAACACAGGGCAGGCAGGAGCCCAGGCGGAGCCCAGCCTGAGTACTACAAGGAGACCTTTCAGGGTCCACCCTCGTGCACCGCCTGAGCATGAGGTCAGCTTGATTCCAACACACAAAACAAGCTGACTTTGTGGCCAGAGAGTCGTCCCCCAGCAGAGGGGAAGGGATTGGTGTCACCCAGAGTGACCTCATTCCCTATGCAGGCCACTTTTAAATAGGTACATTCAGAGGCAGGCATGAAACATTTACAACTACCCCTGTGAGGGGCCAGGGCTGCATTCCCATCCCCTCATCCCCACCCCGATCTGGTCTCTGATCCCAAGTCATCCTGTGAGCTCAGTTCCTCAGTCTCTCCTCGTTCCATGATGACCACCTCTGCTTGGGAAGTTACAATGGCTCCTCCTTTATCCATGAACCAAAAACCTTACTTCAAAATTAAATTCTGTAGGTTCTGGTCATGTGACCCGCCGTCTTTTCCCTGTCCCTGTGCACATACCTTGCTCATTCTCTGCCTTTCTAGCTGCACAGTCCACGGCTAAGCACATATCCTGCCCAGTTCAAATCCCAACCCTACCTCTAGGTGGCTCTAAGACCTGGCCCCGGCACAAACTGGTTAAAGGACCCATTGCTTCCTTTCCCATAGAGTCGGCTAAGACAGCACCTACTGTGTGGACAGGTACAGTGGTGACGAAGAATGAAGATGGGTAACACGGTCAAATTAAAATCTGGCGTATGGTATTACCCTATAAAAATCAGCTCTTAAAATACTTATTATACACGCCACTTCCTCCATGAAGGCTTCCTGGCCAACACCAGTCACCATCTTCCTTTTGAAGGTTCTGCTGGCAGTCAGGAAGCACGGACGTGGGATGGAGTTGCTAGGGGTTGGTGCACGAAGCAAGAGCAGGATAGCTGGACAGGAACTGGGTGTGCAAATTATTACAGAATGTACATCTAATGCACAAACTTGTGGCTCCTAAATTACCTATACAATTGTAATTGTAGTGCTTCACCCCAAGAGATGTTACATATTAGCACAGTCAGAGATTCTGTCTCTCGGACCTACGGTTTTCATGAGACGTATACTTAAAACTTAAGAGCAGAATTCATTCCACAGATAGCTGAAGTATAGAATTCTCACCACGGGACCACAGTGGGTCATCAAGCAGCTGCTCATGGAACTTACAAAGAGAGGATCAAACTACTAGAAAAATAAAAGTAGTAAATGGAAAGCCTCGCCTAGCCTGTTTGAGGTTCTATTCAAGTATATGAATGTAAAGGGGAGATTAAACAGCCCTTTCAGTACAAGAGTTAAAATCTATCCTTTTAGCATTCTTTTAATTTTGTGTGTGTGTGTGTGTGTGTGTGTGTGTGTGTGTGTGTGTGTGTGCATGCATGTGAATGTAGGTGCCTGCGGAGGCCAGAAGGGGGAGCCAGATCCCATGGACTACAGCTAGAGGCACTTGGTCCTCGTGAGCTATATAAGAAGTGGGTGCTGGGAACCAAACTCAGTCCCCTGCAGACACAGTATGTGTTCGTAACTGAGACATCTTTCCAACCCTATAGGCTCAAACTTCTTTCCTCAAACATACTAAGTTAAACCATGATACTAATAGGGCTGGGTGGTAAATATATCAGTCAGTACACGGCAAGCCTGGCACAGACTCCTCAAGGCAGCCAAGCCCTCAGTCTCTCTCCGCCAAACCTCCACAGTATCTTTCCACATGGAACCTATTAGTTTTCACCTTGCTATAGGCACATCTTTCTTCTGAGTGACAAATTTTACTTCTCATCTAAACATTCCGTATCCCCCGCACTGTGGTGCCTTAATTGGATGCTTTACAGTAGTTTATACCTTAACCAAAAGCATACAACTACAATTGGAATGCACTGCCCAACAAGAAACTCCAGTGGGTCTATTCTAACCAAAGGGTAAGCAGGGTAAAAATAGATCAAGAGCTTTAAAGAGAACGGTGCTGGGCTGGGGTGTACGTCAGCAGCATAGGGTTTGCCTAGTACACGCCGGACCCTGGGTTCCATTCCCAACATAAAGAAAAGGGAAAAGAAAATGGTTGTTTTGAAGCAGAGTGCAATTTAAATGGTCATGGTGTAGCACAGGATTGGGGTGCTGTTTGCTGGGGAGCTGCTCCAGCTGAGGCTATCATACCTTAGGAGGGGTGCGGCACTATCAGAGGCCTGCTCCTGGCTTCTCTGCCTCCTGACTGCCTGGGAAGGGTGAAGGGCTGGGTGGTACTATAAGGAAAAATGGGCTTCGACAGTCAGCTTTCGTCTGCCACCTCCCTTGGGGAGAGAGCTGCTTTCAACACTCTGGTGCCCTCTCTTCCTGGCCAGCTGTGCCCTGGTAGAGGAAATCTGTCCTGCACCACGCCAGTGGAGCGGGGTGGGGGTGGGAGTGGAGGTGTGCGAGAGGTTACGGGGACATGGGGGGCGGGGGGGAGAGGTGTGGCTGGCCAGCCTAGGAGCTGAGGGAGGCCCACCTCTGCAGACACGAGCTGCACGGTTTTGTGAGACTCTTAAGTAACGAACATGATTATCTGGCCTCTACTTGCTGACACTCTGGTCTCTCTTTTCAGGACCTAGGACAGGAAGAATCATGTTACTGGGCTTCCTTGAACAACGCACTGCACTCTAACATAGCTCATCAAGAGGCCTCCTACGGGGGGAACAGGAGAAGGTCCCAAATGTGCCTCCGTAAACACACACTCCAGGCATCCGGGAGCACGCACTACCCAAGACACAGCTGGAGCTCTTCCCCTAACTCGCAGACACAACTCCGTACAAGTGGTCTGTCTAGAAAGGCTAGAATCATCACAAAACCACTTCCTGCTCTCCGTGGGACTGTCTAAGCCACATCGTCCTTTCCATAAGGGTGAAATTGAGTGTTTATAACAAGCTGTGACTTGACATGCTGGCAGCCATCCCTCTGGCAGAGAGATGTGCAGAGGTCTACAAGCAAGGACTGTGTTTTTATCAGGAGCAGCCATAAACAAAGCAGAGACCAAACACACAATCCTCTGGCATCAACATTCTCCACCAAAGGCATCCAACTATGGGTCCCCCACTAATAAGGCTCAAGCTACCAGGGGCTGGAAAGATGGCCTAATAGCTAAGTACCTGCTGCATGAGCAGGAAGTTTGATTTTAGATAGTAACACATGTGTAAGAAAGCTGAGCATGCCCACATGCACTCAGAATTCCAGCACTGGGGGTGGAGGTGGGGAGATAGGTGTAGGGGTATTGCTGAGACTTGCTGGCCCCCGATCACCAACCTAGATCTAGGTTCAGTGAAGACAGTGAGCAGACAGCCTTGTGCACATACGGACACATCACATTCAAAAACATACACCTACGTATCATCCTGAAACATTAATTGGTTGATTAGTTAAAGAGCAAGCTGCCGAATGGCTTGCCTGCTTGGCCTGAAAGCAGTGGAAAGACTTTGAGAAGGTTTCAGAGACCAAGTGCAGGAGTTTGAATGAGAAATGGCCCCCACGGCCTGGGGCATTTGAGGAGATTTAGGTGGTACAGTCTTTCTAGAGGAAGTAAGATTCATGGGGTGGCAGGGTGTGGGGGGAGGACAGGCTTTGACATGAAAAGGCCTTGCCTAACTTCCACTCTGTTCTCTCTTTGTGAGCTTTCAACTTCCTGCTGCTTCCTATCATGTGCTGTCATGCCAACCCACCATGATGGCCTCTTATCCCTCTGGAATCATAAACCCAAATAAACTCTTCCTTCTCTAAGTTGCCCTGATTACTGTGTTTTACCACAGCAACAGACAAGTAACTAATACAAGCATCTCCCAAATCTCAGTGGTGGGAACCCAGTCCTCTAAATCCCGTTTCTATTATAACTTACATGCTCCTTCACCTGCTTGGTCACGGAGGGTGACATCATCACACAGCAGAGGCCGACGACCAGGACGAAGTAGAGCAAGTACATGAAGCGGGTGGTCCGGGACTGGCGGATCTTAGGGCAGCAGCCACAGCAGAGGGAACAGCCGGCATATCCGCAGCAGCAGGCCAACTGGGAAAGACACAGACATCCTCTCAGAGAGTGTTGTCGTGACTTAGCAAGAAACACAAACCTGTTCTTCAGCGTCATGGAACGTAAGGCACTGAAATCACTGAAATTTCAAGGGTGGGTGAGGAGGGTCTTGTTATTTGTGAGCTCCTTTAAACCGTACCTGAGTCTGTGCTTGATGGCATGACTCTTAGGGACCCCCTGTCCCCAGTCATTTTCAGAAGGGATCCGGACATCAGAAGAAGTCAGCCATGTGACATCGAGGGTCGGAAATTACATCTCCCCATCCTCTCCTCTAGGGGAGATAATGGGTGACTGAGTTCAATGACCAATGGCTGATGACTGAATCAGTTGAGATACACAGGGGCACCTCTATGAAAGCCCTCATCAATGGGATTCAGAACTTCTGTGTCAGTAAATGTATCCATGTGCACTGAGAAGATGTGACCCATCACTGTGGGAACAGATACTACTGGACTTGGGACCCTCTGGAGCAACTCAACTTTTGATGGTGTGATTGTAATCTTTATGGTAAACCAGGAATTTTGAGTACAGAGCTTTCTCTAAGTTCTGTGAGTGATTTCAGCAAATTACTGAATCCTAGGAGGAAAAGGGAGGAACCCAGATTAATACCCAATCAGATAGGCTATGGGAGGTCCTTTGGTGACTGCCTGCTGAAGTTGGGACAATCTTGTGAGACTGTACCAAACCTGGGTGGTGTCGAGTTTGCACTAAATTATAGGAGACCCAACTGACATCAAATAATACACCCACTGCTCTGCAAACATTTGCCCTAACTTTTGGCAGGTCGACCTTCCAGGCTTCGAGATGATTATTCTTCTGATCACCATGACCAAAGGACACAAGAAGAGTCTGGCGGTGCATGGCAGAGCTTCTGCAATAGCCAATCTGATACTGTCTCAAATGATGAGTGCTAATGGCTTGGGGGATGGCCAGGTGTAAACAGGAAAGGAACTTCCTTATTAGTACACAGTCATTACACTTTAAAACAAAGGTTTCTGGGATCAGCTAAGAGCAAAAGAAGAAGCTAAGAACTGGACAATGGATTGCATGAAGAAAGAACACGAAAGACAAGAAGCTGGATCCGACAATACGAAGGTGGAGATCCAGAGTCTAAGTACCAACTCCGAACATGCTGGGAACATCCCAGGAACATGCTGGGAGGCAAAGGCTGTGCTAGTGGAGGGGAGCCTGCCACTTGAGACTCCAAAGACAGGTACCTCTTACACACATGCTGTTTCTCAGTCTGATACTTCTCAGGGCAATCTTTCCAGGCCGATGAGTGGGGCACGGGCTCCGTGGGCACAGAACTACTAAGAGTACACTGCGCCACATGACCGTGTGTTTTGTACTTGTGTTGTCCACGCAAGTGGAGAACCAGAAGTCCACACTGGGTACCACTCCTCGGTCCCTTCTCCATATTTTTTGAGACAGAGTCTTACACTGAATCTGGACCTCATTAATTCAGCTAGACTAGATGGTCAGCAAAGCCAAGGGCTCCTCCTGTTCCTGCCTCCACAGTGCTGGGATTACAGGGTGGGCTGCCACACCCAGCTTTATATGTAGGCCTAGGTATCAAATCAGCTCCTCCTGCTTGGACAGCAAGTACCTTATCAGTTCACGATTCTTTCTACTCTCCATTATTTGGGGATTAGAGAGCACCATCTAAGAGCAGGGCTTAAGCAATGTCTTCAGGTCACAGAAAGGGGCTGGGAGGCTATGACAACCCCCCCACACCCCCGTTTGCTATATGTTCCCCCCCTCCCCGTTTGCTATATGTTCCCCTCATGATGTTGCTGCAAGCAATCACATTCTAAGACTGTGAGGCTCTTCCCTTTGTAGGTTGATCATCTCGGGAATTTTAGAACAGGCTAGAAAGTTTCGAGCTAATGACAGGACTATACCAAGGCAGAATCAATAGTTAAGCTTACTATTGCCACAGAAGGGAAAAATGAATACACACAGACATTTAAACGTGTCTAAATAGTGACAGGAGGAATGTGATTATGGAAAGCACTAAAATGAAGCAAGTGGTTTAATCATACCCTGTCGTTAGGGCCGTGTGTCAATGTATGCTCTGTGTTTGTCAAACTTCACTCTTTCCTTGGAGCGCTACAGTCCAATCGGAGAGAATCTGCCTAGCACGCATGATGCAACGGGTCTAAACACAGTCCTGCCAAAAACCAGACGCATGTACATTTATATGTATGTACATATTGCACAAAAATTTAAAATAATTATATTTCGATTCAACAATAGCTTTTCTCTACTATACCAAGAGTCGCTCTCTTCAAAGCAAACTACACCAATAAACAAGGGAACACACACATTGCCTTAAGAAAGCACCAGGTGGAAACACTGCAAACAGTGTCTGTGAAAGAAACACTAGCCTTCCAGGAAACTCTTATGCAACCTGTGCTGACTGGCCACATTCTGGGGAGAACTTAACTTAGGATAGATTCATCCAGCCCCTGGGCCAGAGTTTATCAGTCTGGCATATTCCTCATCTACTTCTTCGCTTGAGACCATTCCTGGCTAGCCTAACTCCAGACGGTCGCCGCCTGGAGAGAAAAGCCAGTGTCCTGCTTAAGTCAGGCTTATCAAACAAATAGCTGTAGAGTTTACAGCACCGAGACCGAGCTGTAATATAAACCAGGGACTTTGGGAGACAAAGGGGAGATACAGATTCATCAGCTCTGACAAACATGCCACCGTGCCGGGGGGATGCTGTCCGAGAAAGGATCGTCATCGTGGGAAGACACTGATGTCATGAGGAAAGCTGATCCAGGGAGGTCACCGAGCACCATGGGAGATGATGATGATCGCAGGGGATGCTGATCACCCCGGGAGAATGCTGATCAGCACTGGGGAAGATGCACCTCTGTGGTAGCGGAGCACATGTAAAACACTTCTGTGTTTTCTATTCAGTTTTGCTGTGAGCTTAAAATTCCTCTTTTTTAAAGCCTTTTTAAAAAAAAATAAAAAATAAAAAGTGAACAAAGCAGTGTTGTCCATCCTTGCCTCGGTAAATGGACGCTGAATGAGTAATGTACAGTGATGTCATGTGGGTGGCAAACTCCTCAGGCAAAGCATAAGCAGTCCCAGTCCCTGGGGCCAAAGTCACACACCACATGCTGAACTCTGAATTTCTTCCCAGTGTCATGTCATAAAGTAATAAGGACTGTGATTTTTTAGTTTACCTCTTTTATGTTTGAGATTATAATTACATCATTACTCCCTTTCCTTTCCATATACCTCTCCTTACTTCTCTTTCAGATTCATGGCTGTTTTCATTATTGTTGTTGCATGCATACACGCACATACATATATATTCCTAAATACATAAGAACGGCCTGCTCGGTCTGTACATTGTTACTGTATGCATGTGTTCGGGGCTGACCATCTGGCATTGGATAAACAATTGGTGTGCCTTCCCTGGGAAAGACTGTTTCCCTTGCTCTCGGCATGCCTTAGCTGCCTGTAGTTCTTTGTGTAGGGTTAAGGCCTCGTGAGCTTTCCTCTGTATCATTTTTAAACTTTTCACAGGGCAATGCTTGCAATTCTTCAAAGTCTATCCTTCCAGATGCACGCCTACACGCATTCAAAGGGAAAACCTTCTAATCTACCTACACAGGACTAGTGTTAAGTAATCGTAGGCTATCTACATAATTGGGTATTGCTTTTTGTTGTTGTTGTTTTGTTTTGTTTTTCGAGACAGGGTTTCTCTGTTGTAACTCTGGCTGTTCTGGAATTCACTCTGTAGACCAGGCTGGCCTCAAAGTCACAGAGATGTGCCTGCTTCTGCCTCTGGGAGTGCTGGGATTATAGGTGTGCCCCATCACTGCCCAGCTGGGATGTATTTTTAAAACAAGCAGGTTAGTATTAATGAGCCTGTGTCTCCTTCAAAATTCATACATTGCAGTACTAACCTCTAGCACCTGAAAAGGTGGTTTTATTTGGCCTTTAGAAGGTAAGGTTTTGAACAGGGTCCTGGAATAGTCCCTAACCCAGTGGTTTGTGTCCTTATCAGGAGAGAAGGTGAGGACACAGAGAGTCGCAGGGACTGCCTTGTGAGAAGACCCTCAGGGGCCATTTATAGACAACCTGCCAAAACCTTGCTCTGGGGCTTTTAGCCTCTGGAAATGAAAGGCTGAATTTCTGGTATAACCATGTGGTTGGTGACCCTGAGTGTGGTGGCCGATCTAACACAGTCCACATGAGCTGGCACAGATCGTGCACAGGGGTACACAGAGCCGTGTGGGAGGACACAAGCCTACTAACACTGACTACCAGTGGAATGGATCTAGAAATGAGGGAAAAGAACCATCTACTTCTTACCATTCAACATGGTGTGGATATTACTTCTGTTTTGCTGTGCTTTTTGAACAGGGTCTTAGGAAGTTCCAGGCTGGCCTCAAACTCACTATGTAACTGTCTCCAATCTTCACCTCCCGAGTGCTGGGATTACAGCCATGGGGTCAAAATGAGAAGACAAGCCAGCTGCTCTCACGGCTTTTCGCCTTTTATCTAAGGAGAATCCAAGAGGGTTCCACAGAAAGTGAACGCTGTCGCTCCCTGGCCCTGCCCACCAGCCTTGGGAAATCAACATTCCAAGGACTAATGGAGGCCTGTGAGAAAATGAACTAGGGCTGGGAGTGGCTTCGGGTACTTCTGGCAAGTCAAAACACAATGTCCTCATTCCCTGGAAGTCCAAGCCGGCGGCACCAAATGAAAATAGCAAAGCATCAGGAAGCCTGCAAGGGCCACTGGGTAAGCACAAACACCCACTGATACCTCACTCATACAAGAGTCCTCTCCCCAGGTCACAGGCCTGACTAACAGGTTCTGAGGCTCACAGCTGTAGTTTCTCTGGGTTACCTCATGCTTAACTCCTGTCTACAGGTTAGTCTGGGGTATTCATCTTTTTGGAATAGGCAGAATCGAAGAGAACAGAACTGTTAAAAAGCTGCCCCTACTTATAATTTAGTCTCTTATAACTACCAGCAAAAGAATGCATAAAATAACAATGGTGTCCTGTGTATATTTTCCTGGGGACTTCAGCCAACCAGCCAGCACTGGCTCCGAGCCCTAACCTTCCTCTTACCTGGTCAGCTCGGTTATCTCATACCCAGATGCAAGCCCGTTTATTTCTCTCATCCCCAGTGATCTGGATCTCCCCATCTTAACCCTCCATTTAATCTTAACCTTTGGTTTTTGTTGCTGTTGTTTTTATCATAATAGAAAGGACTTGTGTATCCCAGATCTGAAAACTAGAAGGCCAGAGTTTTAACTGGTGCATTGGTTCTGGGTTAAGTTTTCAGCTCAGGCAGAGTTTAGATGGGGAGATGCAGAGTTAATATGAGCAGACAGTGGCTAGACCCAGTCGTCCAGACTTACCTGAGCCCCAGATAGACAGCAAGATGAAGAGGTGTGAATGGCAAACACTATGGCTCTCAGAATGTAGTGGTCACCTGACCAGGGGGCGGGGGCGGTTAGGCTCTAGGGTGATCAATAGCCTTTGTTCCCCTCTTCACAAAAAGCTTGTGAGCTAAAGATGAGATGGCAGGGTGTTACCCTACCACCTTCTCAGATCGCCAGTCATCTAACTAAAGCACAATTTACAGATCTAACATCCATTTCTGCTCTTTGACATGCACGGTAGCAAACACTCCAAGCTCAGGTCTAACAATTACAACTGTGGCGAGTCCTCCAGTTACAGCTGTCGCTTGTCCAGACTCACAGAATGACTGTGTCAAAGGGAACTCAACATAAATACATGCAGGAAATGGACTGGCTTGGCGGCTTACAGTAGATTTATTCCATACAAACAAAGCTTACTTAATCTATATTATTAGCTAACACCTTCCAATCTCGTGCTCTTACAAAGGACAACAACGATTGTTATTTCTACTGTGGCTGCATCTCTGCATTAGAGCTGAGACCAGGGCTCAGGAACTGATGCTACTTAAGGTGACAGAGCTGGTGAGGAAACAGACAGGATTTCATTGGCGACCTCTGCTCTATTTCCTGTTTGCGTAAGAGTTAACAGGACATATCACATTGGCCAAACCTTAGTTTCCTCTAAAAGAGAGACTGGCTGAGGGGTAAACAAGGGAAGAGACAATTTTTCTTTCCTGTCCTACACAGTAAAGAGTCAACAAGTCCCTTCTATGTCCCATCTTCTCTGGGATAGTTGACTGGACTTGGAAGTTTTCAAGCCTTCTACCAAGCAGATCAATTACCCAGGCACCAAACTCCCGCCCTGTACTAAAATCCTAGTTCCTAACTCTTCAGAAATAGCCAGGCCATTCAGTCACTCAGCCAGTATTCTCTGGATGCGTGTGCACTGAGAGCAGCACTTTCTCCTGGAAATGTGACAGTAAGCACAGAACTTCAATTTGTAAATATGACAACTACACTTTTAAGAAGAGAAGAGAAGCCAGGCACATGGTGGCTCGTGTCTATAATCTCAGAACTTGGAAGGCTGATGCAGGAGAATTGCCTTGTGTTGGAGGCCAGCCTGGGCTACAGAGCTAGAACCTGTCTCAAAAAAAAAAGCAAAACAAACAAAAAAACTCACAGAGACAGAGAAGAAGTAACAAGTGGAAAGATGAGGAGGGAAATTTGAATGTTCAATGAATACAGTACTGATTAACTGATCACTTAAATTTCAGTAGATTCACATTTAGACTATGCCCAATGCAGTGATTATCCCAATTACACAGAAAGACTTCCTACAGTCACAGAGAGCAATATATAGTGTGCGAACACTTGACATAAAACGTAACAAGACACAGAACGGCAATAGCACACACAACCCAGAAGATATATCACTATGTCAACGGCACCAAAGAGCTACAGGGTTAGAAGTGACTGTGTTGCTCTGTATTTTTTGAATTATGCAATGAAAAGACTGTGCAGACTCCATTTTAGGTACAAACTCCATTTTGGGCCAAAGTCTCCATCTCAGGCCTGACTGGGGTCTGACCCTGAAAAGTGATCAATCTCAGGAACAGGCCATAAAGTTTCCCCACTCAGAGGGCAGCCAATCAGGAAGAAGGGTGCCCACAAGATACCCACAAGGATGCAGGAGGGTCTTATCTTGAGGTCAGCCATCTGTGCCTGCTGCCCTCATATGCTTTGAGTTGCACAAGTCTCTTATCTTGAGGTAAAACACACTGACTCAAGAATGTGGACCCTGGCCACCTAGACACGAGCAAATCAAAAACCGACCACTGTAACTATCTCCCTGACCCCCAATCATGATCCCTATTACCTCGCCCATGCTGAAATTCTCCTTGCAACCTATAAAAAGGCCAATGAGCCTTTGTCTGGAGTTGTAATTTCTTCTAAATGGTGGACCCCCACATGCTGGAATTTTCTTTCGAGAAATAAACACACCCTTGCTGATTGCATACGTGAGGGGTGGTCTCTATGCTGTGATTTCAAACTTAACAGCAACAAATACCTATCTTGTAATTAAAAAGTCACAGCCCCAAATTTCCGTTGGAGAAGAAAAACAGCATTCTTGTAGGTAATAAGCACTGTAACATTTGCTAAATGAATCAGCAAGCTAATAAAGGAACTGTATTTCAGTCAGGAGATTAATGGAAGACTACCACGTAACTGAGACACAATAATATAAACACAAAAACTTCTACTGTACCTTTAAAAATGGTAAAGATGGTAAAATTCTGTTACGTATTTTTACCACAAACAAAAACTCGACCTTTAGGACTGGGGATGTGGCCCTGTGGTTGAATATTTGCCTAGTATGCAAAAGATGCTGACTGTAATTCCTTGGCACAAACAGACAGGCAGGCAGGCAGACAGACAGATCTCTGTGACCCTGCTAATATGTTTTTTGTGTTTAACTAGTGTAAACTCTCTACTTGGTGAGATCGAAAGCGATAATAAATGAACTGGAAACACGAAGCAGCTGCCGACAGGTCAAGCAGGTAGGAAGCTCCACAGCAGAGTGTAGAGTTGGGCTCTACACTCCTGCCCTGCCCCTGCCTCCTCGCTGGTTCAAGGATACCCTCGGACAGCGGTTCCCACGCTAGACGGCAGGGCTTTGAGCACACAGAGAGGAGTTCCCTTTCGAGATCCTAGAACACGCTGGTTTCCACGAGAAGTACAGTCAAGGACCAATTCTGTGCCCTTGGCCACCAGGTCCACGTCTGAGAAAGCCCTGCGAACACACAAACCCAGCACCTGTGGTGGACTCACAATGGGGCCCAGGACGGAGCTGTTCTTCTGCAGAGCTCTTTCCCACACTGCTACAGTTACTTTCCGCACGGAAGAGCGCTGATCGAATTCTCTGCTCTCAGACGGCAGGTGTCTTTCGATCATTCCATCACATCGCCGTCTCTACTTAAATGCCTTACAAACAACACTACATAAAACAGGGCTCACGCTTCACCTGTGAGTTTATCAAAGTTCAAAAGTGCTAAATGGAAAATTCCCAGAATATGTAATTCATAAGTCTGCAGTAAGTTTTATTACAGTGTATTGTTAGAATTGCTTGATTTCGTTAGAATTTAGTATTGTCAATCTTTTACTGAGTCTAGCGTAAATTAAAAGTTATATTTACATATATAAAGAAGCACAGTGTATATGTAAAGCCAGTACTTTATCCATGGTTGCTGGTGTCTATTACGTGTTTGACCATATGCCTCATAGATGGGGGGGGTGGGGGGGTGGTGCATATTCCAGTTGGTTTGTAAAAGGATTCTACAAGGTTTAAGGTTAAAGGTAAATGAATTCCACCTTTCTCTGAGTTCAAAAGAAAAGAAGCATCCCTGAGAGGCAGAACATTAAGAGCAAGCTTCCTGAAGTTCAGCATAACTGATGCTGGGGTAAGGGTGGGGTTATAATTGTCAGGGAAGATGACCTGTGCCCTGTGGCACATTGAGCAGGGTCCCTGACCTCCCCCTTGGCCTCCTCTGCTAGATGCAGTAGCAGCCTTTCCTCTCCCACCCAGCTCAGACAGTCATCGGTATCTCCAGACAACTGCTCCTTGGCTGAGGCTGAGAGGCAAGGACAAGAGCCGCCGAGTCAGACAAGGCTCACATGCTACAGTCTGAGCTCCAGTCTAAACCCAGAAGAATATCCCAACAACATGGGTAAGGCGGTTCTGTGTATGTAAAAATTCTGCGCAGGCTCCAACTAAAGCTACCTTCATTCCTTTACTATCAGCGAAGAGGAAGTATGGACGCAGGAACACCGTTTGTACACAGGAGCAAATATCTGCAGCAGAAGAGACAAAGGAGTTCCAGAAGAAAATGTTACCAGGAAATGAATCCATGGAATTCAAAATGAAAAGTCTGAAGAAATGGAAAAAGCATTCATTGAGTTTATCCACTATTGCAAATTCGTTTTAAACACTCTCCTCGAATGTGGAAAGAGAATCCTGCTTATCTTACTTTATAAATAATAGCTTATCAACTGGCAATTACTGCATCTCTAAACCCCAAATCTGCCTCCTGTGTCATGGGGATTATGCTGTAATGGAGAGATCTGGTGAGAGCTTTCCAAGAGCCACTGAAAGCCAGCTCAGTTCCCAAACCCAGCCAAGCCACGAAGCACTTTCCAGGCTGGAGACTAGGTCGCAGAGCCAAGGAGATGGAGAAGCACGCTCCGGCATGGGAATGGCAATGAGCTCATTTCACTGCTCTCAGGAGCTGGGCTGGGGCTCAGGAGTGCCAGTGTGAGGGCTTCATAGGGAATACACTTCTTTTCAAGCAAAATTCTCCGCTCAGACGCAGTGTGAGGCACTCGGATACATTGACATTCGTGTAACAATATTTACCACTGCTTCCTAGTAGCCAACACTGGCCCAGGACCTGACAATACACTCTCTGCCCTCAGGAAGCTCACATTCTAGTCAATTTTATTCAAAGTTAGCATCCTGGAAATCCAACCCAACCTGGGGCATGTCCAAAAATGTAGGTGGAAAGTCTTGGATGGAATCCAGTCCTCTCAGGCCCTTGGACATGCGAGACTGGATGTCCAGAAAGGCTAGGTGATTTGCTTCAATGGTTCAAGGATAAATTTACTGATGGACATCAGACATCAGTGAACAAATATAAACTCCACAAATGAGAGCAACTCAGCATTCTGCAAGAGGGCCGGGCCAGGAACTTGGCCTCTGGGCTCCACACTTCAGTTATAGACTAGTAGACATTCAAAATTGCTATATGAAGTCATGGCAAATAAATTAAAGCAGCATCCTAAGTATCTAGTTCATTTTGAAAGGTTTCCATCACAAAGACAGAGAAGAGCCCCCTAACCCCAGGCTGGCCACAAAACAGAGTGGCTTCCCACAGCTACAGCTGCGTCCTGATCAATGCCTAGCCTTGATGAACCTCCTTCCCCACCTCCTGAGAAGCAAAGAGCAGGAAATCCCCTACCCACCCCTCCTCTATGTAGGGTCAACTACCGGTCAGACCCCATGCCCACACCACAGAATGGCTGGTCTCTGAGTAAAGCCCCTGACTGCCCAGTGAGAAGGCTTTCTCTCTGTGCTGTTTTTGAAACAGGATCTCACATAGTCCAGGCCTTAAACTCATTATGTAGTTGAGGCTGACCTTGAACCTCTGATCTCCTGCCTCCACTTCCCATTATTCCTGGTTTGGGTGGTGGTGGGGACTGACCCCAGCGCTTCGACTGAACTGCAGCCCTAGCCCAAGACGGTTCTCTTTATGTTAGTCTCACAGTGAGAGCCCTGCCCACACTTCGCCTGCTTTAGCTGGTTAGGTGAGGGTTCCATGTGATATTACTTTTTAGGGTTCACAAATGCCCAATAAACAGGTAAAATTTTCACATTAATAAATCAGTAAATCAGAAAATGAGGTGTCAGGCAGCTAGCCTCTGGTTTGGAAAACCAACAGTGTGAGACAGGCAAGGGAAAAGGGCCACACAACACAGCCCTCCAAGGATTCAGCTGGATGATAGGCTGGGGTGGGGGTGGGAGCCGGCAGGGTAGCTTTCCCCCCCGGGTTAGAGCAGCAGCTGCAGTCTTCCCACAGCTGAGAAAACAGCTCCTCACGGTCGATCCTACCATCCATCAATCCTCAGAACATTAGGAAGCCTCGTCCTAGGTCTGTTTTCATCATGGAAAGCTGTCTCCTTCTCCCGCCTCCACGTGGAGTGCAGAGAATCAGGGTTGGCTCCGCCCCAAAACAAGTACCACACATTCGCTGCCTTTTCCAAATGCAGCACTGTTCAGCCACCTAGGAGACTGTCCCAGCACCCTTTACCCTCTTCTGCACCAGGTCCTCTTTCCAAGGCTGGCTGGGGCCAACCCTAAGAAGCTGGTATTGGGGTGCCTACAGTCAGGGTGCACGGCCTCAACGGCACCAGCTGGCAGACAGCTATTGTGAGGCTCGGGACCCCTGGCCCTAGGCCTAAATTTCAGGTTCCTAGCGGATGAAAGGACAAGACCAAAATAGCCAAACTTTAGTCAGGCTTCTAAGAGCACCAAAATTGTATAGGCCCAAGTCAGGGGCAATGTGACCCAGAACAGTTCCCAGAATTAAAGAAAAACAATTTCTGTAAGAAAAACAATTTCTAAGGTAAACAAGATATGGGCTGCTGACTAATGGCCTTGGGCTAAGAATCTCCCCCCAACCCACAATGACTAAAACCCTAAAGTTTACATTTTCTAGTGCCCACGACCTTGCTATATGCCAGCACAAGCCAGGTGCAAGGAAGCTGACAAGTTAAAATATCAGGCCACCCGGCCCCAACCTATCAGGATAAAGATCAGTTCGGGGGACAATCAACGTATACCAACTCGGCTTATGCCCAGCAACTGTCTGTACTCTGTATAAAAAGGCTCACTTTTTGCTCCTAGGGGCCACCTTTTCCTGCGAGTAGGGACGGCCCCCTCTTGCTGTTTGCATCGATTCCCCGACTGTGTGTCTCTGTGGGGTGCAGCATCCCGGTTCGGACCTTCGGGGGTCCAACACTATCACATGGATACAATTCCCCCTTCATGACCAACTTGAGAAGTGGCCTCCTGATTTTCTTAAAATGTACCTGCCTGCAAAGGAACCCAGGGCCCAGGTATAGATGCAGCTCGGTGCAGGGGTCCCCTGCATACCTGGGATCCCTGGATTCAATCAGCAACCACAACGGAGGTCAGGGTTAGAAGGAATTAAATAATAAGAGTCACTTCTGCCAAAACACCAACAGAAATGAAAATAATCTTAAGCTGGGCCTCCCCCACCCCCAAGTTCCGACCATGATTTTCCTCCATTTTATCCATCAGGCAATCAGGTGATCTAAAGAGAGTTTCTTTCCCCCATCATTTTCCTGAAATAGACAGCTGCTTACATTGGAAGCGTGTTCCCTCTGCTCTAAAGGCAGAACTCTTTTTATCAGCCCTAGATTGTGAAGGCCAGCACCCCAGCATCAAAGTCGCGTACGTATACCTCAAAGCCAGGCGGAAACATAAGATGGTGAGCTACTAATTGGGAGAGGAGGTAAACAGGCCTACGGGAGAGGCAGTTCAGGAAATGAATCTTAATTACTATTATTTGCGATCAAACCCAGTATTTCTCCAGTCAGGTGGTAGAACGAATGTTGACTGAGTAAGAGGGTGTCCTTCTTGAAAGGAAACCCAAGGTGTTGGTTTTCAGGGAGGCCTAAGGATGGAGCCAGGTTGGGTCAAAATGGATAAGCCACAAAACCTCTGATGGGGAGCCAGCACCCTCCATGGAGGAGGAGGATCAGAGGGCACTGGACCTGACCTCCCAGGCAGAAAGCTGATGGGGTGAAGGCAACAAAATAGGAAGTCATTGATAAAACCCTGAGTTCCTGATTTGGTGGTGCTGGGGGTCTGGGGGACACTTTCTAGCCCTGCTGTACCTCCCATCCCCACGAGCAAAGTGTCTGCAAAGACACCTGAGAATCTGTAGTACAGTTCCCCCTGGACAGAGTGTGTTCTGTAAGAACAAAATTAGTGTGCTCTGTAAGAGCAAAATGGCACCATGCTGGATCCAGTACCAGAAGTCTGGCCTCTGAGTTCTTACCTGGATTCTCACACCCAGCTCCTTAGACCACTTATGCTTCGAACGCCATCCCAAGAGATCTAAGGCTGAAACTCAATTGTGAGTGCCTCCTAATTTACAAGAACAAAATGCAATACACTTAATATTCAGATTTTCTGTATTTCCAATGCCCTGAGGTCTTGCTGATCCAGGTTGTTCCATCCAGGGCTAGTTAATGCCTAGAAACAGCAAGCTGTTTCCCTGATGCAAGCCAACCAAGCAATAGCTTCCTCTCCCATCTATCCTTTCTCTGGCTCTTACACTCCAGGAAGAAAGTCCTCCACCAATTAACCCAGGTTCTGAGCCAGACTAACTGCCCAGAGCCCACTGAAATTACCTCACACATAACACACTCATCCTCGCATGCACACATGCATGCGAATGCACACACACTGCCTTACTGGCCTTTATCAAGGAAGCCACAAAGAAACAAGCCCAGCCTGCCTCTGTGGCTTCCCAGGTAGCCACACATGTGCCGTGTCCCTTTCTTGGTGACTATAACAATTATTTTTGCACTGTAGTTGTCCCCTGGTCTATGGACCCCACCATACCTAAATAGTAATGGACCTTACATTTCAAAACACGCACACATAAATGGCTTAATTTTTATTTCTTAATCCCATAAATTTTCCTTAAGGCTTCGCCACCTGCTCCCAATTATACATGGGCAGATGGCAAGCAGAAAGAACACAGCACAGATAGATCCTAATGGGAAATTGGGAATTCTATGGTATTTAGCTTGCTTTTTTATGAACGAATACATTTGGGGTTTTGGAGAACAGATAATCATATTGCTGAAGTCATAGCTGATTCTTATCTCTTTCTCATTGTGCATAAAACAAGCAACATGCTTTGCAAAGAATGAGACACCCTGAGCATAAGACTCAGTGAGGGTCGATGCTCTGATGAGATAAAAACAAAATGCATCTTTAGACAGCAAATTCCTGAAACATTCAAGCGTCCAGAATCAACTGAAAGGAAGCACAGCTGTCAACATGGCCAGGAATAGGTGGAAATCAGAACCGCAGAAAGTTCCTGCCCTGCACCCACTATAAACAATAATGGACTTTATTCTTTGATCACTCCTCTCATTTCAAGCCCCACCCACCCTTCCTAACCCCCCCCCCCATTCCCCATTAAAGTGCTTTCACTTAATCTTAACAAGTGAATCACAATCAGCACTTTTCAGAAACCCGAGTCCCTGAAAGAAATGACCAAAACCCTAATCTCTGACTCCAAAGTTCACCTGGCTTCAAAAGTCAGTTTTCCCTTACCAGATTTCTGGGATATCAGAATGTACACACACACACACACACACACAGCGTTGTTGTAGGATGTTCAATTAGATATTTTATAGTCATTATGGGATCACACTCCTGTGTACGGTCTTTATGGGGGGTGGGAGGGAAGGGTGCTTCCTGATGCCTTGGAGCATGTTAAGGACTTGCTTCCTACAACTGTTAACACCTCTGAGCTAAAAACAATGAAGCAGCCACCCAGATCTCCACAAGAACAGGGCATTTGTTTACATTGATGTAAATGAAGGATCCCTATCACCATCAATGGTCTGCAGCCAGGTGATCAGAGAAGACTCTGACTCACCCCCAGCTTGGACACCAGCCAGGACAGGACAGGCAACAAATTGGCTGGCAGATACTGAGAAGTGTTAGGTTCCATTCATTTGTATAATTAAGGCCTGCTTGGAGGAAGGAGGGAGTTTTGAATAAATAAAGCACCTAGGGGGTGCCAGAGCGATGTGGGGAGGCCATGGGAAAGGATATGGTGTGAGCTGTCTGCCTAAACTGCCCGGATGTTACATCCCTGAGAGTTGTCATGGCTCGTTATGACTACATCGCTGGATATAATGAATAATTCTTTAGCACAAAGTCAAGAAGACCTCACGGAAGGTATGTGCATATAAGGCCAGCACAACAGCCCAATGGATTCCTACACCTTCCTCAATGACGGCCAGTGCCATACTTGTTGGGATCCAGGTTACCCAGACTATGGAAGCTTCAGCTTGACAAGGATTCTGGGTCTCCGTTGTTGGGAAATTGGAATTCCTTAACTGCTTTGCCCTTTTCTTATCTTTACTGTACGGTGACATACGTTTCTCATCAATAATAAGGTCTGTATAGCCTAATAGTAATATCCAAATTAATCCCTAAGCTGGCCACTGCTGGCTGGAATGGAACACGGCCATGCTATTCAAAAGTAAATTGTAATCACCTCCGGATTTCCATGTCCTGGCATGAGAGAGCTGCCCAGATTTATTACAAATACATCATAAAGCTACCTAGAGTAAATGCTGATCTTCCCAGGAAGAGATAAGCCTTAATAGATAGAAGCCAGAGAGCTTAGTTAGAAAGTTAGTGCACCTGGGAAAACACGCAGATAGTAAGCCCTTCACTAATGAAGAATATAGCAAGCCTGCACCAACCTAAAAGTAAACATTCCCAGGACTTAAAGAGAGAAATAGCCTTCAATCTAGCCAGGCCACCAGATAAGACTAGAAATTTAGAGCTTTGACCCAGAAGAATAAATACATACCAAGGAACTAAAAAACCATAAAATCTTCCCCTGGCGCCTTCATGGCACCCTGAACTATCTGTGCAAGGCAAATGGCAATATAATTCAATCAGCAGTGACATCCCACCATCCACTAATTGGTCATTGTATCATTTACTCTCTGATGATAACTGAGAAACCTTGAAGCCTGCAGCTGTAAGGAGGAAAGATACTTTCACATTGGTTCCCTTTTGATGTGCATCCCTTAGAAAAGCATTCCTGCAGTTTGCTACTTAAGCTACAGAAAAGTCTTGAACAAAGGAGAGAAGACAAGAGACAGAGACAGCCGGATAGGAGAGACGAGGCGAATGAACTAACTGAGGAGAATAAATTGTAAGGCCTAGAGAATTGAATTGCTAGCTTAGAGAAACTGTTTTATTCCCTTAATGTGCACATTGTTATTTTCTTTGATTTTATTCTTTGTTTTTCTTTATCTTACTATTAAAGAGGCGCTCCTGTGTCTCATAATCATCATAAGGCATATTCTGTGTGTTTTATTAAAGCGCATTAAGCGTGCCAACTAACAGTCCCATAGAAGAGTGAGGTACTGCGCTCACTTGTCATAACTTATGTTGTTTATCCTTCTTTGTGGAGGCTGAGGAACGCATCGCGGGGACTACAGCTGGACTTGACCCCCACACATACTGTTCAGAAAAGCATTCTTAAAATGTTCTTAAATAACGGAAAATTGCACCATATCAGATAAGGTCCTCAGTTCTTGGTATGGATTCATTTAATCCTCCCAAGAACCCTTGCTCTACAATGGGTCTTGAATGTCCCCGAAAGGCCATGTGCTGCTCAGCAAACTTGGGGGCTAGAGAGAGGAAGCAGAATCTTTTAAGTGGTGGAGCCTAGGTAAAAGGATGTCATGAAGTAGGGTGCCCTTGAAGGGGATTTTGGGACCCCCCCCAACCTCTTCCATGTGTTTCTTTACCGTATGGTCACATGAGATGAGCCAGTGTGTGCTCCTCCATGATGTATCATGCCGCTGTAGGCCCAAAGCAACTGAGCCATGGGCTGACCTGAGCCTCTGAAACCAAGAGAAAATAAGTCCTTCCTCCTTTTAAGATATCTTGGGCATTTGTTAAAGTACTAGAAAACCAATTAAGATGCCTCACAATGCGAATACTCCCAAACATTTATCACAAATGAGAAAGTATTAAAAAAATTTTGCATGAATATATGCCACTTTTAAAATCTTAACAAAAGTCACAATATATTTCACGGAAATACAAAATAAGTAGGAGATACGAGATAGAAGAGGGAGAGGGAGCGATGCCAAATCTGTGTATTCATAAATGAGAAAACCTGGGGGTCAGAAGTCAAATAACTCTCCTGAAGTCCTAAGAGAGGAGCTCAGCTCCTTATACCCCACCCTGCACAGCTGTGGGACAAGAAGTACCCACCAAGAGCTGCTCACACACAAGGCACTGGCGACTTCACGCGACCTGACAAAACAGGTCATAGCTGGAGGGGCCAGTCCACCATGGCAGAGAAAGCGAGCTCACTGCAGCTTGTAGTAATGGCTGATTTCACTCAGTGTGGGGAGAAGGGCAGGGGGTGGGGGTGGAGGATTACAACTGCTCTGCGCTGATCTTCTTGGTGCTCTTAGCAAGGAAGCTGCAGAGCATCAGCCCAGGCTTGCAAACACTAGCTTCTCATTCCCTCAAGCTCAGCTTGTTGGTTGCATTTCCTTGGGCAGACTCACTTGGGGGCCAGCTCTCCACTGTTTAAGGAAATCCCAGGTGACAAGAAAACAAAGACACCCTTCCTCTGAGGGACAATTACTCAAACTTTATATCTGGGCTCCCCAGAAAAGAAAAACAAACCAACTATTCCTTTTTTGCATTTCTGCCTGCCCACTCGCTCCTCACTTCTCCCTTTCCAGGGGGACGGGGCAGTGTTTGAACCATTCATTTATGCAGTCCTTGCTGCCAAGCCCTGTGACGGATGCTATGACGTGTGGGCAGGCACTGTCATGGCCTCCGCTGTGGCTGTAGGAAGCTCGGGCTCTTGGAAACAAGCTGTCCACGGGCACAGCTCCGCAGAGGCGAGTACAGGACCAGACGCAGGGGTAATATAAAGCCAGCCTAGGAAGGTTGAAAGAACAGGAAAATCACACATTCTCTCTGTGTGTATGGGTGCAGGTACAAATGGACACACACAAATCTGACTGTGGGGAGGCGTTATTCCTCAAGTGGCGTCCTTATTTATTTATTTATTTATTTATATTTATTTATACTGAGAAAAGATTCCCCCAGTGCCCTGGAACTGGCCAAGTAGGCTAGTGTACCTGGCTAGTGAACCCTAGGATTTATCTGCCTGTCTCCACTTGACCAGCCCTGGGTTTACGAGCTTGAACCATCATCATCATGTTGTTTGTTGTTGTTACTGTTGCTTTATGTGGGTTCTGGAGCTGGAATTGGGTCTTGTGCTTATGAAGCAAATGCTTTACCAACTGGCCTTTTCTCTCCAGGCCCAGAATCACACTTCTTTTAAAAAAAAAAAATCAATAATTATTTTTTAAAACCCAAAATCCAACTTTATTTTCCAATAAAGTTCCTGTTTACTAAATGGATATATCAGACTAGAGCCTACAGTGGGGAAGTGTGCCTCTGCCTCCATGTCGCGGGGGGGCGCCCGGATGGACGGCACATATCTCTGACCGGTTTGCCTGCCCTTGGGACCCTTCTTCTCCTGCTGGGTTGCCTAGCCTTCCCTGGATGTAAGGATTAGTGCAGGGCCTTGTGCCATCTCATTATGCCCTGTTTGGATGGTAACCCTGGGAGGATTGCTCTATCCTGAAGAGAAGTGATAGAGCAGGGTGTGGCTCTGGGAGAAAGGGGAGATGGGAGGAACTGGGAAGTGGAGGGGGGCCGGGATGTATTATATGAGATTTAAAAGGACAGATGGACCAGAGGTTAAGAGCTTACTGCTCTTACAGAGGACCTGAGTTTGGCTGCCAACACCCACAGCAGGCTGCTCACAAGCAACTCCAGCTTCGAGAGATCAGACACCTCTGGCCTCCATGGGCACCTGAACTCACACACACAATCCACAAGCAATGTCCTAGTTTGCTGTCTACTGCAGAGATGAGACACCATAACCAAAAGCAACTTGGGGAAGAAGGGTTTATTGCATTGCACAACTCTCAGGTCACAGTCCATCACTAAGGGAAGGCAGGGCAGGAACTCAAAGCAGAAGCCTGGAGACAGGAACTAAAGCAGAGGCCACAGAGGAACACTGTTTAATGGCTTAATCTCACGGCTTACTCAGGACAACCCAGAACCACTGCCCAGGGTAGCACTGCCCTCCCGCACCAATCATTAACCAAGAAAATGACCCAAACACCTGCCTACAGGCGGATCTGAAAGACTCCTCAACTGAGATTCTCTTTTCTCAGATGTCTACATTTGGGTCAAGTTGATAAAAACCAATTACCACATGCAAACACACACACACACACACACACACACACACACACGCACGCATACACTACCAACAACAACAGCAACAATAAATTAAAAGGTTTCTTAAATATTTGGTTGGACATTCCTGCTCAAGAGTGAAGTAAAAGTTAGGCATTTACCCAACTCCACTTCAAGAATCAGGAGGGTTTCTGAACACCTGTTAGTTTAAGCAGGAGTTAAGGGCCCCCAAAGGCAAAGTCCCAGCACTTTGGAGGCTGAAAGTACTTCATGTTCCTGAAGTTGTAAAATGCTTTACAAAGTTTACATAAAGTGTTTTATGGATCTTTCAACGTTCAGTTTTCAGAGCACACATCTGGAACGTGCTGGTGCTCCTGTGTCTGCTTTCCTGACCTGCACCAAAGCAGCCCTTGGAATGACACTTCCAGCCCAGCTGGAACCACAGAGACTTGACAGCTTAGTTATTATCTTAACACCCACTGCTACGGGTGGCAGGCTCCTTTTCTGTAGTTCTAGTTACGCCTCAGTACTTGAGAGGAAAAAAAAAAAAACAACCTCCATTTGCATCTGTAAATTGTGGGCACGCAGATAATAGCAACTATCGCCACACGGTCATACCAGATGTGCATCCAGATGTGCAGCCAGACTGACTTCTCGGTTTCTGTCCTGACCCAAAAGTGGGCTGACTCTGTTATGGTCGAGCCCACTTTCTAAATGCATCATGCACCACCACCTCCAGCTCCTCGCCTCTCCGAGGACAGAGATATCAATACACTATCAAAATCAAAGCAACGCCGGGAAATGCAGTTATAAAAGATGCCAAATGTTACACATTCAGCTTTGCTGAAATATGCTTTCAAGTTTTTAAAAGGCAGCCAACATGTGCTCAAGATGAACCTAGACAGCAGAGCAAACTGTTCAATAAAAACCTAATGTCCAGACTTGGCCACCTGCCCTCCAACCTCCTGTGGTGATCCTCCATAGTGACCGCTGCTGCCAGACATCTCTCAGAAATGCTCGTGTTCTCACAAGAATCTACGCATAGAAACATGCATGTGTCTTTCTTTGAAAACCAGGTACATGGATTCACCATGCTCTGTCCTTCTACTCCTTCTCCCAAAGGGGAAAAAACTTACTGAACACTGTATCTTAGCCATCTCTTCCTCTATACACACCCAAATTCACCTTATTGTCTTAATGTGCAAAACCAGCAAACCCATCACCTTAGCCACATTTATGCTTTCAGTTATCAACATTAAGGACATTCACATACTGTGCGACAGACTGTAGGAAGCACGTGTAGTGTCAGGGCTGGCCTGACAAGTCAGAAAGTACCTGAATGGGGGGGTGGGACTGAGGGGCCTTCTGGAGGAGAGGGGAGAAGAGACAAAGACAGAAGGGGATAGACCAGGCACACACAGTATCATTGAGCTCAGGTGGAATGGAGCTGGAGTTTAATTTTTGTCTCAATTTTTATACACTTTTCCCTCAAGGGTCTACGTGCAGCTGCAGCAGTTACAAAGTTAATGATCACAAGGAACTTAACAGATACACAATGAGGGCTTCAATCACGGGGTAAAACAATACACGAGTAAAACATCTCATTCTCTAGTTAAACCTAAACCTTGAAACTTCCTTCTTTCTGCCGGAGCAGGACGTTTATCTTGGGAGATAACCTGTCTCAGGGAAGCTGAATGTTTACCCAGGGAAATAGCTTCTCTAGGTGGCATTAGATGCTTGTCTAGGACAATAGCCTCACATGATGGAGCTAAATGTTTAGGGAGAGAAGGAATGTTCCTTTGGAAAACCTTGACTTCCCCAAAACAAGCCCCTCTCAGGCAGTTTTTAATGTTTTGTGACTCAGTTTTGCTCAGATCTCCCAATAAAGGAACTAAGCAATATTAGCCAGAGGCTCACAGCAGAATCTAGGCCCAGAGTATGGGGAGCTCACCACAGTGTAGCCTCAAATTCTATGTTTACTCCACACAGGCTCTCCTTTTGCTTCCTGCCCTCAACCTTTAGAAACCCCATTTCTGTTGTTGTTTCTTTAACCATGTCAGATACTTCATTTGAATGGAGTCCTAGGATATTTGTCCTTTTATAGGCTGGTTTTGATGAACATAACGTCCTCGAGGCTAAAAGTAAGCCACCTCTAAAGCACAGCCTTCTGTCTACAGACACATAAGGTTCGAATCCACCTCGCTTATTTTTGTCCTTTGATTTTACAGCTGTATAGGACTATAAGTCTGTTCTGCAGATCGAAGCTGCAAGAAGAGATCAATTGACCCAAAGCTCTCTGTGCCTCTTATCTGAGCAGAAAGCACCACTGTATCCCCAGGCCTGGAGAAGAGGAGAGGCAGGGTTCCACAGAGAACGGAGTAAGCAAGGACTCTAAACAGCAGCTAGGTGTGGGCCTCCTTCAGAAGAAAGAATTGCCTGGGTTGCGGAGATGGCTCAGCGGTTTAGAGCTCTTGTTCTTGTAGAGGACCTGGGTTCAATTCCCAGCCCTGACTAGGGAGCTCACAACTCTTAGTTTCAAGGGATCCAACACCCTTTTCTGACCTCCAAGGACACTAGGCATGCACATGGCGTACGTGCATATACACAAGCAAAACATTTATGCACATAAAATAATTTTAAAAACAGAAATGAAAGAACTGCCCCTAAGCAAAACACCAGCACCTCTCTCCCAGCGAGGCCCTTGCTGATGGAGCTCCTTTCTGCTGTCTCAGCTCACAAGTGGCTGTGCAACTTCACTCTCTTATCAATACTTAACAGGCTATCTATAATACACTGCGTTATGTGTTATACATGGATTTTACATGTTACATATATCAAAGGGGGCCATCACACACACGGTGGACGGTTCCTGAGACAGGTCTTATTATAAGATTACTGAGGAGGTTATGACCTCAATCTTTCAGCCTCAGCAGTGGTACGCTGTTTGAGTTTTTTCCGTTATTGCTTTGGGTTGGGTTGGGGTTTATTTACCTTCTTGCTATATAGCCCTGGCTAGCTGGAACTTACTGGGTATAACCAGGCTGTGTGAACTTGCAATAATCCTCCTGTTTCTGCTTCTGAGCACTGGAATTGTGGGACTGAACACTGTATCTGCCTTAGAAGAGTTATATTTTTCATCAAGGGCTCTAGGCTTTGTATACAAATTGCTCATTTTCATACTCTCAAAATCTTTTTAAAAGGGGCCGGGGAATGGTAGAACACCGAGTGGGAGAGAAAGGCCTTTCCCACTTGGGAACATGCTACAGCCACACCTGGAGGAGACTGAAGGAGGAGCAGAATCCTCTTCAGGTAGTCCACTTAGTGCGCATCACCTCCCCCAGGGAAGATCGGTTTGAGATCAGTCCACTGGACCTTTTGTTTGCAAGAAACTTCCATAAGCAGCAGCCCTCACCCTGCCCTCCACCTCCAACACCATAAGGAAATAATTTACTGCTTCATGCTTTTCAAAGCCTCCAGCCAGAAGCTGCTGCTGGGCAAAGTGATTTGCATAAAGTTCCTCATTGGTTACCCACACGCAGAAGTGGCCTAATTTCCCTTACTCAGCAACCTGCAACTGTCCCAAAGTACATCTCAGGGTTCGAAAGTATTCTTAAAGGCTGTTTTCTGTTAAATCTTGAGATCCACATACAGGGTGGAATTTTCTGGAACAATAGCAACAAAATAAGCAACTGCTTAGGAGTTTAAAGAGACAGAAAAGGACAAAAAACAAAGCCAGATTTATTACAGAAAAATAGAGCATGCAAAAAAGCCAATTTGAGGTTTAAAGCACAAGATTATGTTTAAAATCTGTAGCCCTGAGCTTTCTTGCTTCGAGAAAAGCCTGATACCCAGACACTCACTTTCAAGATGTGCTGTCTATACTCGACATTGGCATGTTGCAGGAGGGGAGGGGGACTGAGGGACAGGACAGCTGTCCTTGCAGTGAGCTGCCAGACAATGTGTGGCCTTGAAAGAGGCCCCAGGCTGGAAACCTTCGTTACTGGACAAGTATGCACATCAAGATGTGTAGCTTCCTGGGCTCCCTGCATAACGAAGCACCTAGAGGCACAGGCTGCGCTCTGACCAGGAACCTGGGTTGTTACTGCGTGAGGCCTCTCAACTCCAGAGCACAGCTCCCCTTTACCAGTGTCCAGACCTTGTTTGTGGATCAGACGGACACTGAGACCGTTCACACAGAGGGACTAACAGCCACATCAGCAGTGTTCACGATTTAGGAGCTGGAGACTATGAAGGAGAATTCCTGGAAAGAAATGGCGTTTTCAAAGACTGCAGCTGCAGTGACAAGGAGAGGCTGAAATGATGCAGGTCCGAGGCCACTTTATCCTGGGTTCGTTTTAGCCCTGAGCAGCCATTCCTTACCCATTTCTTTGTCAGAACTAACATCAGGTGACTAATAGACAAAAAAAAAACCTTCTAAATATACTAATCTAGCAGACCACTAACTTCCACCAACCCAAAAGACAAAAATGTCATCAGCTAACCAGAGGCCTAAAGAAAAACTCCCCCCATCTTGCTGTAACCATGTCTCTGATGTGGCCTTACTTTGTGACTTCCTTTGCTCTCTGCAAAACTATCAAACTCTTTCCATGTTACAACACGGAACTTGGAGTGTCTGTCTGAGTGCCTCTTCTGTTGCTGTGAGGAGACATAATGACCACAGCAACTGTTAAAGAAAGCTTCTAAGCAGGGCTTGCTTACAGCTTCAGAGGGTGAGTCTGTGGCAATATGTATCGTGGGAGCCTGGCAGCTGGCGGGATGGCTAGACTGGCTCTGAAGCAATAGTTGAGAGCTCACATGACCTTCAAGTTGCAGAGAGGGAGGGAAAGACTGGATTGGCATGGGCTTTTGAAACTTCAACGCCTACCCACACCTCCTCTTACAAGGCCACACCTCCTAATCCTTCCCAAACACTTCCACTAACTGGGGACCAAGCATCCAAACATACGAACCTATGGGGATCGTTCTCATTCAAACCACCACATGGGGTAACCTAAATCTGTGTTCCCAGGTCATGGCCACTCAGAATGACACCAGAACAAACTCTCTTATTCTTTCTCCCCTCCCCCCTCTCTCTTGCTTATACATCTGTCATACAATACATCCCAACTGCAGTTTTCACATCTGTCATCCCATTGATCTGTCACCCCACTGATCGCCAGGCCTAGGCAGGGGTCCCCTTTCTCCCTCAGGGTTCCATGTATATCTCTCCTGCTGCATTCACGGTCAATCTGTTGAAGAGGGAGACCTTCCCCAGTAGAGGAGGACCAGTCTTCTCTTCGGTCAAGGGCATACGAGTAGCTGCACTCCCCTGCTAGAACCTCCAAACAAGCTCTCAGGGTCTCACACTCTGGAAGATGAAAGCTGTGTTTTCACATTGACAGACCACAACCACCTTCCACACTGCCCCTTCTGACTCTATTGTATGGTAATGACTGTGTCCATCTGCAGGCCGAGTGTCGTCAGTCCTGGACAGCTAGCAAGAAGAAGGACCAAGCCAGAGGTCCCTTGACAGTGAAGAAAAGCTGACTCCGGACAGGAAGATCCTGCCTCCTTAGTACGGAAAAAGAAAGCAGCATACACAGGTCAGAAGAGCAGATCCTTCCAGCACCAACTTTCTGGGAGCAGATCCAAAGGAAGCCTGCTGGACCAACACCAGACCTCCCAGCTGAACAGAAGTGTGGCTCATGCATTCTTCTTAAAGAAAGCTGAAGGTTTGGGGCTTCTGGGCTGTTCTAGACCTCACATCTCAACAAACTTGAAGAAAGCCTGCAAGTCCAGAGCTTCTAGGCCACTCATCCTGTACTTCTTTGAAAGCACACGTGTTCCAGCAGGATTATACATTAGGGGTGTTCTGAGCTTACTTAACGGGCGGAGCAGTTTTCTCTGTGAGATACCAGAAAACTGTACCCCGCTGAACTAAATAAGCAGCACAATAATACTCGATGCACACAATTCAAATGATGTTGGGTCGCACCAGAGCAGACCTGGGCTCCAGCCTCCATCCCATAGCCGATGCCCCTCCCCCACCACCCCACAGCGCCTCCAGCCTGTAACTTCCAGCACCTATTTTTACAAGCATGCCAAGTCTCTTTCAAAGTAAAGTGACAAATGCATCACAGTCTTAGGTATCTCTTAACAACCTTAGATTTGTAACATTGTTGATACTATTTTTACCAGGTTCCATTTTTAAAACTAATTTACGACTTTCTGTGTATAGATTTACTTGCCAGCATGTATGTCTGTGCACTGCTTGCCCGGCTGGTACACACAGAGGTCAGAAAAGAACGTCAGATCCACTGGGTCCGGAGATGCACATGGACCGGGGTCCTCTGGAAAAGCAGGCGGTGCTCTCTCAACTGCTGAGCCATCTCTTCAGCCTTGAGCTTCCTTTTTTAAAAGAACGTGCTAGTGACAAAGTACTGAATGATGTGGCCCACGTGAATTTTTCCATGAGGCTTGTGGTTTCTTGCACAGTTCTGCACGCACGGTATGAGTACACAGTGTACTATGTACACTGCATGTATTTCTAGGGCTCTGAGCCTAGGATAAGAGATACTACTTAAGACCTTACGGCCACTTACATATGACTTATGACCATTATTTCTAGGGCTCTAAGCTTAAGATAGGAGATACTATTTACGGCCATTTTTAATGCACTAAACGTCTAAAAGAAAAATAGTGAAATCGATGTTTATGCTATTTATTAAACAGTAATATTAATAAATATTACATTAATAAATGTGATTAAGACTAATAAATATTATATATGCGATAAAGGTTTTGTGTGTACAGTGTGTGAGTGTTTGCACGTGTGACGGTACAGTGCATGTGCGTGCTTGAGCATGTGAGTGGATGCTCAAAGCTGAGGTCAGTTACCTTCCTTGATCACTTTCCACTTCATTCATTGACTCTCTCATTCATTCATCTCTCAACTGAGCTCTCTGATTGGCTAGTCTAGTTGGCTAGCTTCCCTGAGTACCTCCTGACTCTACTCATCCAAATTCTGGGGTTACAGATGGCTACCAGGTCTGTCCGGCTTCTTACAAGGGTTCTGGGAACCAGAACTTTCATCTTTATGTGGCAAGCATTTTCTCCATTGAGCCATCTCCCTCGCCTCAAGGTTTGCTTTTTAAGAATTCTTACAATAAGTGGATAGTCCATCTTATGTGAGATTAATTATTACACAATCTATTATAATCCTAGAATGAAATACAACAAAGTACTAACACAGCCTGATCTTCCTAGGATGAAAAGTGATTTTTTTTTTCTCTTTATAGTCTTATCGCCTCAATGTTTACAATAACATATATTTTCAAAGCATAAAGCACTGAGGTTTTGACTATGCCTACCCTTCCCTACCTCTTCTGTTCCTTTCCTCCAGGACCCCAAAGCTCTTTATTGGCTCCTCAAAGGCAGGAATGTAGGGGCTGGATCCCAGCATCCTGCTCATTGTGGCTCCCTGAATAAACTGCTTTCCTACTTCACCATTGCTCGTGCTGTTTTCGTTCGTTTTGGGGTGAGTGGCTAAACTGGGTCTATCGGTGATAGTGTAGATAGCCAGCCAGATATGAGCAGTGAACCAGGAAAAGCTTAAAATGTAGGACCCTGGGAACGTACCATTTTACTGCTTGTGTTCAAGCTGCCTGGGAAGGAGCTGCCTGGGTCTTCCTAACCATCTTACTAGTGCTTCTTGCAAGAATAAAACCAAAGCTTAAGGAAAGCAATGCTTTAGATCCATATTGAGACCCAATTAAAGAGAATAGGCTTCACTCAGATCCTGGTCCCTGCCCAACAATAACCTAAACACCAGATCATCTGCATTGCCACTCTGAGCTTGGCGTGGACTTTTCAAGTGACTTCTAGGCAGCTGCATGCTCAGTGAGCAGCAGGTTACACAGTTCTTACTTGTCAATCAAACTTCAAACCTCCACTTTGGAGCTGGGAAGGGAGAAAATCTAGAACTACAGCAAAACAAAACAAATACAAACAAACAAACAAACCCACCCTGGGGACTTCCTGGCTCCAGAAATGGTCCAGTATCCAGACCTGACAGGGTATTCTATTTTCTTTTGACAAAAGTTCACGTTTGCTACTGTCCATGTGTTGCTTAAATTCTTCTCTATAATGACACTAGGAGAAGGATCCACCTGCTTGGTAACACTGTCTACCTGCTACCAAATTGAGGCTCCTGGCCTCTAGTAACAGTCTTAGCAGGCTGACTGCCCTGCCTGTAATTGTTAATCTTAACAGTGACATTCTTCACAGAAATGCATACCATAGTTCTTAGAAAAGATCTAAACTGAAAAGACCAGAAAGACAGTGGAAAATACCCAATAACTGTCTCCTGGAAAAATAAGATAAAAATGGGGTCAGCTTATCATAAAAAGCAACTGCTGCCATGCCTGCTTCAATCCTTGGAATCCCCACAGTGGAAAGAGAGAAACACCTCCAGCAGGTTGTCCTCTAACTCGAATATTTGTGCACATATGTGCACGTACAAGTGCACACACACACGCCACATACAGTGCGTGCACGCACACAAATAAAGAATTCATAGCTCTAAGCTCAAGAACATGAATTTTTGGATTATGTGTAAATGACCTAAGTGGCCACACAGGTAGAGATAGTGCGGCGAGGTCAATCAGGACCTGACCATCCGGGGCCTGTAAGGGACGCACTTTCAGTAGAGACAGATGAGTGCCAACAGTGACTGGACCACAAATGCTAAGCAAAGGCTAAGGACAAAGAGTATCACCTGAGATAAAAGGGATCATCTTACAAAGACCAAAGCACCAAGTCATTAAAGGGATATACTTCTGAATGTGCACACACCTAATGAAGCTTCAAAACACATTAAGCAAAAAAGAGAGAAAACATTAATGAAAGAGACAGACTCATATTTAGAAAATTCTAATTAACAGAATTAGACAAAAAAAGGAAGTGAAGAGCAAAAGAAAATTCTGGAAAGAGGAAAATTTTTAAACAACACTATCAACAATTTAAAACACTTATTAATTGTAGAATGTATGTTCTTTTCAAGGGAACATGCAACATCCACCAAGTTGTGCCACATTCTAGCCCACGAGACAACAAATTTAAAGGGAATATAGAGGAACTTGGGGCTATGGCTAGGTGGTATTTGCCTAAAATGCATAAATCCCTGATTAGATCAGTGGCAACACACACACACACACACACACACACACATACACACACACGCACATACATACATACACAAAAGAATACACATTTATAGAATATGTTCTGTAAGTATCGTGCAATTACATTAGAAATCAGTAGCAAAAACACCCCTAGAAAATCCCCAAACACACGGAAACTAAAAACACGCTTTTCTAAATCACCACCAATTCAGAGAAGCAATTACGAGGGAATTCAGAAGATACTTTCAGCTGAATGATAATGAAAACACCACACATCAAATGCGTGGGCTGCGATGTTAGTGTCTGAAATGCTTATTTGAGAAAACAGTGGTCTGAGCTTTCGGCCTTACAAAGTCAGTCAAGACTAAGCTGAAAGTGAGAAAAAGAAATAACTAAGAAAGCAGAAGTTAGCAAGGCAGAAATGAGTGTAGCAGAGTAGGGTGCATCTGTAACCCTGGCACCCAGTAAGCTAACGCAAAGGGACCCTGAGTCTGAGGCCAGCCTGGGCTACACAGCAGGGCCACGTCTCAAAATTGAAAGGAAGAAAATGAAATGAGAACTGAGAATGAAACACAGAAAAGCCTTATCGTTCACAAGAGCAATGACACTAGAGCCAAGCAGAGGTGCACGCCATCACCTCACCTACAAAGAGATTCACACCTTTAATGCCAGCACTCGGGAGGCAGAGGCAGGCAGATCTCTGTGAGTTTGAGGGCAGCCTGGTCTACAGAGTTCCAGGACATCCAGTTATAAAAGATAAACCCTGTCTCAAAACACCAAGATAGAAAACTAAATAAACAAACAGACAAGTAAATAAATGAGAAGGTTTATCTTTGTGCATGTGTGCACACACATGTAGGTGGCTGTGGAGACGAGGAGGGCACCAGATGTTCCTGCAGCTGGAGTTACAGGCAGTTAGTTGTAAGGCACCTTTAAGGTCTTTTGGAAGAGTAAGTGCTCTTTACCACTGACCCACCTCTCCAGCCCCTAGAAGAGATTTTTCCAAAGGACCCGCACTTGGGAAATCTATCACATTCACCTCCTGTCAGGTTGAGAAATCAGGCAGGAGATGACATGACTAGACTGGCCTTTGGCAGACTGACTTACTGGCAGTGTGGGAAACCGTTCAGAAACAAGGCAGGAGGAAAGCCCGCAGCCTTCACCCTCAGGCGTGGGAAGCGTGTTCTGTTTGTGCCCTGCACCTCCCACCTTCCCGCCTGCACTCCAGGCGCCCAGTACCTGCTTTCTGCAGATGCCCCTTCCCGCCACGGGGTCATCTCAGCAGCAGCATGGTGCTGTGTGCCAGTGTCCTACCAGTGCCTGGCTTGTGTAAACACCCCACCCTCTCCCCTGTGCCTCCAGGCCCAATTTTGTTTCCCAGGGCTGAAAAATCTGTCAGATTTAGCTATGTTTCCCAGACTCTGCTGCTAGAACCTTGAGAATGAATATCTGGATAATGACTAATGTCAACTTATCTTCCCATTGTGGCCTCTGTTATAGGCAAGGTCCTGGGGCAGGCCCAGTGGTCTAACCTGGACTACTTGGTAAACTGAAGCCAAGGAAAAGAACAAACCTGTGAATTTGTTAACAAACTCTAGCATGGTAAATACACCTAGACAGGATGCATTTGTTTCTGGCATAGAGGACTTATTACATTAAGGCAGTAGGGTTACAAATTTGAGGCCAACCTGGGTTACAGAGTGCATTCCAGGACAGGCTGGGCTGTTCCTTTTTTTTTTTTTAATTTATTATTTATTTTCATTTTATGTGCATTGGTGTTTTGCGAGCGTGTCAGATCCCCTGGAACTATAGTTACAGAGTTGTGAACTACCATGTGGGTGCTGGAAATTGAACCCAGGACCTTTAGAAAAGCAGCCAGTGCTCTTAATTGCTGGGCCATCTCTCCAGCCCAAAGGTTGCTTTCTAGTTCTAAGTCTGTCGTGGTTTTGTTTTTTTGTTTGTTTTTTGTTTTGTTCTGTTTTGGTGGTGAATAAGTACATTAAAGTAAATTTGATAATGAAAGGTATAAAATCCAATGTGAAGCTCCACAGTGTGCTTGTAGATGTGGATGTCTATGTAGATCCACCAGATGCAGCAGTTGGTTCGAGGCAAAGGACAGCTTATTCTTTTGTTAATTAGTACTGGCGTTTTGGTCTCTTTACAATCTAGTCTTAATCCTTGAACTGGAAGGCTTCAGTTCAAGGCTTTTGTACAATCTAAAACATTTTAATTGCTAGCCTCTGGACCTATAAGGCTTCAGCCTTCAGAGATCTACTGCTGACTGAGCCACCCTGACTAGCTCCTTCTGAACTCTGACTCTTCTGGTTCAACTCACTCTCTGTTCGGGCTTCTTCTGCTGATCTCTGCAGTGTCTGTGTCTCTCCCTGAGCTCTCACTGCCCCATCCTGCCTCTGTAACTGCTTCAACTGCCTGCTCTGTAACTCACTGCAGCCTCAGCTTCTGTACCTCCCCTGTAACTGACTCTTCAGCTTACTCTGTTCTGCTCTTCAACTGACTTTTATAACTGAACGACTTTAGTCCTCTGTAACTTTCTTTAACTGAGTGGAGAGCACACTTTTTCTTGTGAGAGTTGGGCATGTCTTTACTCTGTTAACTTTTCTCATTAGTCACTTTGTCTACCATTAACTTTGACTCGTCTTGGACATCACTTCCTGTGTGACACTGACTCCTGAATTCTGCCTCCTGTGTCTGCTTCCACTGTTTTTACTAGGGATTAAAGGTGTGGACCACTGCCTTCTAAATACTGGGATTGAAGGTGTGTCTACATTCCAGCCAGACCACACAGACCTCTGAATGTAGCCTCTGGAATGTAGACCTTAGCTTTCACACAGGGCCATTCCTCTACACCACATTCCTCAGAATGGCAATTTCTAACTGCACAGAAGTTTATTGAGATGTATAAACTTTTATGTGCACGGAAGTGGGAGAAGTAATATATGTGTAGGGTAGAGGATAAACTGCAGGAGTCAGTTCTCTCCTCCCACTGAAAGGACAAAAACCAAAGCAGCCAAACTCTAGTCAGGCTTCTAAAAGCACCAGAACTGTGTAGGCCCAAGCTAAGGGCAAAATGACTCAAAACAGTTCCCAGAACTAGAGTAAGAGAAACAATTTCTCAGACAAACAAGATATGGACTGTTGACTAACAGCCTTGGACTAAGAATCTCCCCTGCCTCAAGTTGACTAAAGATCATACTTATACATTTTCTAGGAGCCCGGGACTTTGCTAAATGCCAGCACCAATCAGGTTAAAGGTCAATACTTACATAACCACATAACCAATAGAATTGCGCCTCATACTCTGTAGCTAAGCGCTGCCTTTGAAAAGCCAATATAAACTGTACTTAGAGTGTGCTAGGGGTCGACTTCCGTTTCTTGCTTGAGGAATTTGTGAGGGTGGACCCCAACACGTTGGAAATAAACCTCTTGCTTTTGCATCAATCTCGAATCCTGGTGATTTCTCGTGGGGGGAGGGGGAGGTGTCTCCTTCTGTCGGCCCCTAACACCACCAGATGGGTCCCAGGAATTGAACGCCGGTCACTAAGCTTGGCTGTGACACCTTTACCAGCTGATTCATCTAAAAGTCCTCGCTTTGTTTGTTTGTTTATTTATTTATTCATTTATTTGATTTTGTTGTTGTTTTGTTTTGTTGTTGAGGATAAAAGATTCTTATGCAAGGCTGAGACAAAATAAAAAGTACAGGCCTTCTTACTGGAAACGTGTTTACTGTATATAGACACAGCTATGGGCACAACTGCAGGGCTACACGGAACACTTCAGCCCATTCATGTGGACCTACTCTGCATGCTTCTTTTAGTAAACTTCTCTACTCTGAAGGGGAGTAACCCACCCTATACACCTTCATCCACCCCTCCTTCCTACAAAGCTGCAAGGCTGGGGTACACAACCCTCAATGAGCTGTGAAGAAGGCCAACCTTAGGAGGGATGTTACCCAAAGAAACCAAGCACTGATTCTGAAGTTGTGGATAAGTGACACCCAGTGAAGATGTACCAGCTGACATACTGCTCTAAGGATTTTGCCAGCTCTAAAACACAAACAACAGCAAATGTTACAAATCAGTAATGTTCCAGAGTCCTCAGATATACACTAGCAAAGCTGAGGCACACCACAGATGCAGAATCCTATGTCAGAGAAGTTTTATTACCATGGTTACAAAGCACCACCACTGTTTCTGCAAACGCCACTGGAGATCAGGACACCAAATCAAGAACAAAAGACCGAATTCCTCCTCTGTTCCTGTGATCCAAGATCAGAGTGAGCTAGGAGAGCTGGCCCTCCATTAGAGTACTAACAGAATCCAGGAACAAAAAGGCTGGGGGAAAATTCCACACACGCTTTGTTTCAAAACGCAATTAGCCCGTTTATAAAAACTGTTGTAAACAGAAGTCTGATTTTCCTTCGCCTCCTCATCTTCTCATAATCAGGACTTGCGGTTGTGTGAGCGAGCCCTATTTTTCTTTCGACTGGACAGCGTTCGTGAGAAGCAAAGAATGTTATCTAATCACTCCCTACTGTAACATGACTGCAAACCCACAGTGCTTAGGAACTTACTCTGTGATACAAACCCAATCCAACTAAGTCTTTCCATAGCAGCTGCTTTCTGAAAACTTCAGCAACTTTAATCTCACGAGGCAGGCTACAGAAGAAAGGCCCAGAGCAAAAGCCTCCTTCTCTTAAAATGCAGACAGATGGTTTATATAATCAAACCAAACCACTGTTGGAACTTCCTACACACACTGCACTGACCGCAGGTTATGCTGTAAAAATCTTTTTAAATTATCATTAATGAGAAAAATAAAATAAGCATTAATTTACAAACTAGAAGATGCAGGAAATGTTTTTAAATACCCTTTTCTAGGGCTGCACAGGTTCACTTCTGACTACTTAGAAAGCCCTGTATTTGAGGACAATCGCAGCGGTTCAGTTTGGTAATTTGATCAACACTGCTTTCAACATTCAAACCTAACACTGAACTCAACAGACAAACAGCCATATGAAAGCTGCCTGCCTTAGGGTGGTAAGAGGGTGCATGAGCTTGAGTCACCAGTGAGTAGGATATCACTCTCAGCCTCTAAGTAAGATCAAGGGTCCTGGAGCAATGGCATCAGGCAGGTTCTACCAGCTTTTCGAAATACTGTAAACAGCTTGGTCTAGGAAGGAAAAGCGACTGCACGTAATGGCTAGCTAGTTCTACAGACCTACCAGTTCTTAGCTGAACATAGTGAACCTGTAATTGAACCTATAATTCCAGCGTTTGAGAAGCTGAAGTAAGATGACTGCAGGGAGTACAAGGCCAGCCTGGACTACAAATACATAGTTCCAGGCCAGCCTGGGCTACAGGTGAGATCCTGTCTGGGAATGAAAAGAAAAAAAAAGAACTCCGATCACCCCAGTACTAAGAAGGTGGAGGCAGGAGAATTGCCTCCTTCACAGCCAGTCTGGCCTAACAGCAAGTAACAGGCTGCCTAGACACTGTTCTGTTGCTGAGAAGAGACACCATGTACAAGGCAACTCTTACAAAAGAAAGCATTTAATTAGGGGCTTGCTTACAGTTTCAGGGGCTGAGTCCGTTATCATGGCAAGGAGCATGGTGGCACACACGGCACTAGAGTAGTCGCTGAGAGCTACATCCTGATCTGCAGGCTGATGACACTGGGCCTGGCTTGGGCTTTAGAAATCTCAAAGCCCACCCCCAGTGACACACTACCTCCAACAAGGCCACACGTTCCTTACCCTTCTAATCTTTTCAAATAGTGCCAACCCCTGGTGTCTAAGCATTCAAATACATGAGCCTATGGGGCCCATTCTTAGTCAAACCACCACACAGGCCAACCAGGGCTACATAGCAAGAGTGTGTGTGTGTGTGTGTGTGTGTGCGCGCGCATGGGCGCGTGTGCGTCTCAAAAGATACAGACAAGTGAACTCACACAGTTCTGATATACAAGTGGCCATTGGCCTAATCATTGTTCTGCCCTCTCTGAGGTTTCTAAGGATGATTACAAACACTTGGGCAGCTACTGAGTCAAGCTGATGAGTCTCATAGTCTCTCACTGCCCGATACTATCTGTGGGAAATCTACTGTAATATTTACATGGAAAATAGTGGTCAGGGAGTGAGCAACAGGGCAGGGGTGTGCCTTTATCTCTTTAGGCCAGAGATGAGTCAGAGCCTGCTTTCCATTTCCTACATACTAACGTCTCCCCAGCACCCCCGTACTCAGCCCATCTGCTCTGCCACAGACCCAACCAAAGCTGGTTGTCAGCTAGCCCAGGCCAGCTATCACGCACCCCAAGAAAATACCTGTGAGGGAGACACCTTCGTGCCAACTACCCAGCTCACCCAGCACCCTTCACTGCCTTTACTGCGCAATGGGAGAAAGGGGCAGAGATTTACCTCTCCAACACTGGAATGCGGCTGAACCCTGCCAAGATACACCTGGCCACCATCCCAGTATGGACTCACCGTGAGCTGCACCAGCCCACAGCTCCATCAACAGAGTAACTGCCTGACAGCAGGGCTGAGGCAGGATACAGGAGGCATTCACTGTATTCTGCCTCCATCCCAGTGATGAGTACGAGATTCAAATGACTTCATGCAGCCCAAACAAAACTGGGCACAATCAAACAGAGGAAAGTCAGAACAGTGACTCGGTTCACTGGGCCAGTGGTATATACATGAAACAGTAAAAAGCTCAGAGTTAAAGACAAGGCTGAAAATGACTGAAATGACCCAGGTTTCCAAAGTAAAATCGCATATATTAAACAAAAATGACGGGATATGTTAAATATCAAAACATGGTTCCCTCTGGGTAATGATAAGTCATTTTTCCTTTCCTGAATATTTCACAGTCCTACCACATAATTCAAGAGTATCACCAGTCTTGGGGAGAATAAGTCTATGTCTGGAGCCCCTCCAAGCGGGGAGAGTACCTGATACGATATGGACTCATAACTAAGAACAGGGACGAGGGCTTTGCAACCAAGAGCCCTCATCTGGCATTCAGCTAGGAACATGCTCTGTCCACAGGATGGAAGACACGGTACCAGCTGCACACACTTCCAGTACACTGGTTAACAAATGCCAGGTGGCGGGGGCAGATCTAAGCGCGCATTGATTTCTCCTACAGCTGAGATGGATTTTCTTAAAGACATCTGAACTGCGAGAGCATTCTGTTATTGGGCTCAACAAGATACTTGACAGACTGTGACTTTATATCTTAGCTTCATTCGATTCTATGCAACTTTTAGATAGTTTTTGTTTTTTATTGTAATAGTATCCCTACTGTTAAAATGTGATATAGAAAGGGTGAGATATTGTGGGATATTTTATAGTTTTGGAATCATACTCCTGTATGCTGTTTAGGGGGAAGGGTGCTTCCTGATGCCTTGCAGCGTGTAAAGGACTTGCTTCCTACCTGTTAACACCTCAGTGCTAAAAACAATGGAGTAGCGCTCCAGATCTCCATATGAACAGGCCATTTGTTTAACTTATGCAGATGAAGGTTCCCTACTACCCTCAATGTCTGCAGCCAAGAGATCAGAGAAGACTCTGAAATATCTTGGACATATCGGCTGGCAGACCTTGAGAAGTGTTAGGTTCCATTCATTTGTATAATGAAGGCCTGTGTGGAGAGAGAGAGAGGGAGTCTTGAATGAATAAAGCATCTAGGGGCTGAGACAGAGAGGAAGGAAAGATGAGCAGGGAGAACCATGGGGAGAGGTGTGAGGAGGCTATGGCATGAGCTCTCTGCCCAAGCCACCGGGTATTGGATCCCTAGAGTTGTCATGGCTCATTATTAATATATCGACATTGAATTAATAAATAACACTTTAACAGGTAATCACAGACTGGATCCGTCCACAGAGCCTGCTAGTGTGGTAATCTTGGTTTTCTGAGCCCATCCAGAAGTTAGTCAAGCTCTGGCTACTGGAAGGTGCTCACATCTGCCCCAGTGAACTTCTCCCGCAATGTGCATGCCATGGCATCAAGAAGGCAAAGAGTTGAAACTTCCCAGAGCTGCAGGAAAGGCTGCAAGACCAGCAAATGTCTGTGTTTGACAGAACTTAAGTCTGTATGTGGGTGTTTGTAACTTGGACCAGGTATGAGGAAGAAACTAAATCTCACGCACCCTTTCCTTACGGGCAGCCAACTATAGCTACCAAAACAGCCTAATCACTGCATACTCAAAACTGCCTGAAGTCCATTCAAAGCAGTTGTGTATGTGTGCTGTACTAATAAGAAAAATGGAACAACCGTCAAGCAGAGAAGTCAGTCAACGTAAGCCTGGAAGAACAGTGTTCAAAGGTCTTTTGAACCTTTTTTGTACTTCAGTTGCCTCAACTGTAAAAAATAGGGCTGTTAGCCCTGCAGTGCTGGCACGCACCTTTAATCCCAGCACTCAGGAAACAGAGGCAGGTGGATACCTGTGAGTTAGAGGCCAGCCTGGTCTACAGAGTGAGTTCCAGGACAGCCAGAGTTACAACAGAGAAACCCTGTTTCAAAAACCAAACAAACAAACAGGGCTGCTGTCTAGAATTTATAAAATCAGACCACACACTGGGCCCTGTAATACAATTCTGCTATCATCATCACCATCATCATGAATGCTTACATTTGCCTGCGGGAAACCCTAACAACTCCTACTCTCAAATTGTATTGGAAAGGCAGTCAAGATTTTTGTTGAAGTATGCATCTCCTTTTACCCCCAACAGTGTGTCACAGATCCCTGGCACCTTCAACCCAACTAGCCCCTGAGTTAGAAGAAGAAGGAAGCTCTTTGTTTATCCCCTGTCCCTAGAGGCCTCTGTCACAGTGCTCTTACACAGGAGGCACTTACTTCATGGCCTCTCCCCTGCAACCTCTGCCTCAATTAGCATCCATTAGCTAACAGCCAAGCAAAATCGAGTATCAGAGTAGATAGAGCAACCAGGAAGATATGACTGGCAGACTGTCCCGGTGCAGGCAGGAAAGACTTGGAGCTGGGTGTGGTGGCTCAGAATGCAGGAGGCTGAGGCAGAAAGGATCGATGTGATTTCAAGAGCAGCTTAGGCTACAGGCTGAGTTTCCCCGGCCAGTCTGGACTACAAAGTAAGATCACGTTCCAAGAAAATAAGAGAAGATACTTGGGTGTTCACACCAAATCCTGTCATCTTTATCTCTGTCACGTGTAATCGTCAAAATCACTTAAGTATTACCACATCCATTCTACAGATAAGAAAAACTGAAGACAGAGGAAAAGTGACTTTTTAAGATGGTGTACCAGCTCACCTGAATCCAAAATTTTTACCTGCAATCTTAAACTTCTTTTGACTTAAATATCAATTCAAATCCCAGCACTCTGCCATCTCATTTAACTTAGTAAGAAGCATCTCGAGTGTCACAGGGCCAAGAGAAAACTACAGGCTCCCTGGTCAAATGTCAACTCCTACTTCTTGAATAAAATTTCCTGGTCTCTAGTGGGGGCAGACAGCAAGCCCTTCAGGAGTTACACTCAGTGCTCTCCTTAATGCAAGTACCATCTTAGATCCTTTATCTCCTGGTCATGCCCAATGGCTCTGGCACTCACCAAGGGTATGACTCATTGTGTGGGATTACAGGCTGACAATCTCCCATCGTATCTGCTCTAAGACAGTCCAGCCCCTGTACTCTCTATTGCATCTCAAATCTAGAGGCATCTTCTCAAACAAGCTTCTCATTCAACCCTCCGGAGGCCGTTTTACTACACAGCCTTGTTACGAGACTACTGGATTTGTTGCTGTTTACACGCTTATGGAATGCCCCTGCACTTACCTACACACACACACAAACACAAACACACACGCGTCACTGCCAGCGGACAGATCTGACTTCCTACAATATATCCTCCTCCTAGCACTTAGCAGGTGCTCCAGACAATAAGGATACGGCTGGCAGACTTGACTTCCGGTGATGTTGTAAAGTATGAGGGGCTCATTTTGTACAGAGCTAGGGACTGAACTTAGCCACGTGACTGCTAAGCATTCTAACATCTAGGGCAACATCTCCACAGGCTCACATAAACTCCTGCTAGGGGTTCAATGGTCCCTCCCAACTATATGAAATCACGGTGTGAGAGGCTGCTCACTACACTGAAACCTACCACAATGGGGCCTTAAGCAGCACTGAGAAAGCAGAAGTTACTATCCTGTGGGGAATGGCCAGGACTTGGTTCTTTCCAACGTCCTAAGAGGGGGATTTTAGAAACAAGTCTTAAATCCTTCCAAATGTCACTCATACCATTTTTTAAAAACTCACTTTAGTACTAACAATAATAATTTTCAGAGCCTGAAATCAGCCACCTGTCCTGAAAGAGCTTCGAGGGCTTCCAAGGGAGAGAAGGGCAGATGTCCCCAAATATATGCAATTACTATCCAATTAAATTGCATTAAATTGAAGAGTATCACAAAAGAACAAGAATGAGGGATTTGGGGTGCTACTCAATGATAGAGCACTTGCCTAGCACATACAGGCACAGGACCCTAAGTTCCATTCCAACACTCTACAAAGAAAAAAGAAAGAATTTGCAATTTTCCAAAAGCAATCTTCTCTGGCTTCTCTTGGTCTCAAAAGCCTGGCGAAATGGAGGATATTCCTGGATGGGACACGTTTCTTCCCTCTTATCTTTCCTGACTGAGGGATGAGGGGGTCATTTTACCTCAAGTCAAAAAGCCTCAATTTCCTCATCTCTAAAAATGCCATTTGACTGTACACCAAGCACAGTATCAGACCTCAGAAACCAAGATGACTCCACAGGCCATCTCAAAGACAGTGACTATTAGCCACTATAACCGGTAGGTCCAGAGACACAGCTTAACCCCTAAGGCATTTATTGCTGGTCTCCACTGTCCTAAAGCTCACAGTAAACAAGACCGGCCCTGCACCTCAACGTCCACCCACCGCAATCAGATGGGGGGGGGGGGCTTTTAGTAACCCAGTAGAGCCAAACAAAAAGACAAAATCAACGTGGAAGAAGAGCCGAACGTCCAGAAGGCTTTACCTAGTTCGCTGTTGTTTTTCTAACCTTGGAGAAAGAAGGGAAATTAGCATTAAAGGGCTAAAACCTAATAATTCTCTCTCTCCTGTTAGAAGATGCCCACGGCTTGGCTATCGTGAATTTTAACTGGCAAGATTACAAAACAGGTTCCAGCAAGACGAGTTGCAAAGAAGGGTGGCTATGAAGACTCGGGCCAGTCAGGGTTGGGTCGGGTCGGGTCGGGTCCGGTCGGTAAACCCAGGAAAGCAGGACTGAGCCTTGCCTGCGCCCAGACATGTGCCTGGGAGTTTGCAAATCAGGTTTCCAGGCGTTCTCCTGAGTACAGAGCCCACGGTTCTAGACTCGGAGATGCCAAACGCTCCCTGCCGGGACTGACTGGAGTTTTGCTCGGAACGTGGGACCAGCGATCCTGTGCAACTCCGCGTTTTTCCTGGGTTCATCCCACAGGCAGCGCAGTGGCAAGAGGGCTTTGCAGCTAGTCGTCACCGTCTCGAGGCTTGGGCAGGAGGTGACACGTCCCGGGAACCGATGGGATCCTCAGCTCCGGCCCAGCTCGCCCTGCCAGCCTGGAATCCCGGAGGCCGAACGCCGAGGTCGCCGGGGTCTTCTCTAGGACTTCCCCCGAGTCCCTTCCCGCCCACAAGGTTTCCCGAACCCGAGCCTGGCGCGCCCGCGCGGCAGCCCGCCTCGCTCACCTGGCCAGCGCAGCACCGGGCAGACATCGCCGCGGCCGACGACCTCGGGGACGCTGCTCGCTGGGCCCCGCCGCTCAGGCCCTCTCCGCTCCGTCCCGCGAGCGCGCGACTCGGACGCTGGGCTCGCTTGCTAGCCGCCAGCGGAGCAGCCCCAGCTGAGACCAGAGTCCGGGGGCCTGAAAACAACCGCCGCCAAGCCCCGCCCCGTGGCACAGGCCCCGCCCCGGGACCGCCCCCGGTCTGCAGATGCCACCCATGCTTCAGACTCCGCCCCCTGGGCCGGCCCCGCCCAGGTCTAAAGCCCGGCCCCTTCTCCAGTGAGGGTTGCGCTGAGGTCCCCTTCCTCTCAAGCACTTCCGCCCGGGTTAGGCGGTGGGAATTCCGGTCTTTTTCCGGGTGTTACCGGCTCCGGTGAAGTAGAGCCGCTCGCCTTCGCTAGTAAAGCCTGGAGCCCTAGCGAGAGGCTCCCTCCCGAGCGCCCGCTCCGATCCCACCACGAGGGCGCCGCTAGTACCAGGCTGCGATCGCCTTCCACCAGATCCCTGTTCGGGGAACCCCTCCTGCCCCCCCTCGACCCCTCATCTGCGGGATCCACCCATCCTCAAAGTCCCTGGCACCTGGCTGTCCTCCCCTGCAGTTCCCGCGGAGCTCGGGGCTCTGGTAAGAGAGCTGTCCGAGTCGGTTGGCATTCTTGCTTCCTCACACCTGCCCGCGCTGAAAGGACGATTGATTGCTGGATGCCAAGGGAGCGCCAAGTTTTTCTCTCTACCTGACTCTCCTCACACTCCAGGGGTAAAGCTCTTTCTGTTAGTATGGATTTTACACCAAGCCCTTTTTTACTGAAAGAGTATTTCAGATGAACATTACTGTACCCGCTTGAGGAAAGTGACAGCGGAAGCTCAAGCAGGTTAAACATCTTGCTTTAAATTCTCAGGGAGTGAAAAGACAAAAGCTGGGAATCCTAGTGTCTGATCTTGGGGCACACAAACTCAGGGGTTGACCTTCGCTGGACAGAGCCTTTGCCAATAGTCTTTTGAATTTTAAAGCTTTTTAACAAACGGCGCTTGACTTAGTACCAGCGCGGAATCTTCCAGCGTCTTAGATGAAGGATACACACACACAACGGAGCAGGCCCTACTTGGAGGCAAGAAAATCTATGAAGACTGGCTGTAACTAAAAATAAAGGGGTGTGGGAGGCGGTAAACCAAATCAAGTCAGCACAGCGACTTGCTGGGTGGCAGCCTGTGACTCAGAGCCAGGACCTTCAGTGGAGTTTTACAGTGAGCTTCATTGTTTGCTGCGGAAGTTCACTTGACTTAGAACTTCAGCCCCTGGGGAAACCGGTTGGACACCAAGAGTTTCTGTATTTGAAGAAACCGCCCAACACCTGGGGCAGGGTGCAAAATGTACAAACTTTTGAGCCGGGGACTCAAAAGAATCCTCACCAAACACTGCTGGTTGGGATCAGAGGCTTCTTACCAGAGTCCTTTTTGTTTTTGTTTGCTTGCCAAGCCTATGCTACCATTTGAGGACTCTTGAATATGGATGCCAGTGCCAGAGAGAGACAGAGACAGAGACAGAGCTGGTGTATGTCTTAATGACCTGGAGATAGATAGGGCTGGGTTGGAAGAGCACTTGTCCAGCATTCATAAGTTGGGTTCCTTCCCCAACATACCAACAATAATAAATAGCTTGTGGACATGTCAAATGTACACCAAGGTACCCAAAAACGTTAACAAAAGCCTGAGCTTCCAGAGCCAGGCAATTGGGAATTCTAACTTCACTAAGAACTGGATGGATAACATGGCCTCTTTAAAGCTTTGGCTTAACCGTCACTTATATAGTGAACATGTTTAAATGAAATGAAAAAAGTAATGTGTGATTTTTCTCTTTGATCCCAGCCCCTTCAAGAGCTTTGTGGACTATGCAAACACCATGTCATGAACAGCCGGTTTTACAAAATGGCATCAAGAAAACCGGCTGCAGGCTGGGATGGAGCTCAGTGGTAGAACGCTCTCCTCACCTGGTGTGAACTGAAGTTTTCTGAGGAAGCTATGTGGTTTCTCTTTCTTAACACACTAGTGTTGAAGTCTGCCGGACTAGACTGGACCATCATGATTGTGCAAAGATGAAATCCTGTAGATCAAAAATCAAAATGATCTTGGGCTGTCTTTAGTCGTCTTACTAAGCATTCACTGCCTACCTCCAATATCTGACCTGACACGTTTCCGACTATTAGGTAAAACCTTTGGCATGTACTGCTTAGCAAAGCTAGCTTCCAACCATACAGCTGAGTGGTATGAACGCATCTGAAACCTGTAGCTATCTCCCCGACTCCGCTGCATCCTCTCTAGCTAATATCCCCACCAAAGTGTTTGGTAAATACATTCATTTATGAGTTTATTTTGTTCTGAGACTATAAAAGTTCATGTACCCTCTTCTGCAATAGAATACATTCATGCCAACCTGAAACCCATGTTCCCACGTTATAGTTATCCATATTTGGCCCAAAATAAACAATCTCTTGCCCCGTTGGGAGTAAGAGCTGTTTCCCATCTGCATTAACAGGCACTAAGTCCCGGGTTCCATTCCCAGAAATAGACAAAGAGGAAATGAAACCCAGCAACAGAGAGGAATCATGTAAGGGTTTGGAGTCTCATTCTGAAGAAATCTTCCTTTTTAAAGAAGCACAACATAAAGGCATATAGAGTCTGCTAGTGGAAGTCAAACAATACAGCACTTACCCTAGCATACAGGAAACCCTGAGTCTAGAAATGCCAACGCCATCCCTGGGGCTGCTGAAGTGATTAAGGCCTTCATGAACATCAAGGTCAAACCCCAAAGCATCAGCTACACGTTCAGTAGGCTTGCTTCTGTCATCCATGCCAAGCCCAGGAAGAATGTACATGCCGCTGTGTGGCCAGGACTAGCTCAGAAGGCCAAAGTTCGAGGCCAGTCCTCTAGCCAAGGCAGACTACAACTTTGGCTCCACATCCAGTCTAATCCTGCCTCCAGCACAAACTTCCAAGGGTGCCCAGCCCCTACAGTCTCCTTAATATAGACCTCTGTGCTGGAGGCCTGGGCTGACCCCTGGACTGACTTTGACTTCTTGTTCGCTACTTGTACAAAGAAACTGTCCACAGGATCAGTCAGAAGGAAAAAAGAAAATCTGCGTGCACCCTTCTTCCACCGTGGATCAAAGATCTCAAATCATCGCAGGCCTGCCTGGAGGTTTCCTCCCCTCCCTACTCTGAGGACATGTCTGGTTAGAAGCATCCTTTATATTTATGGTTCATTAACAAGAGCCTCGGAGGTAGTGTTGGGAGACCAAAAGACACAGGGACACCTTAATTTTTTATTTTTAAGTAGTCTGCATACTTTTGAAGTGAGACATACTTTTTGAAGTATGTTTCTAACTTGAAGGTAGTTGTACAGCCAGGCTCTTTTGATGTGGCTTTTTCGGGAGCAAGCAGTAACAGGTCTATTTCAGTACGATTGTGGTTCTTGGCAGACCAGGTAAAATAGTCTCCCCACAAAAATTTTCCTAAATTAACTCTAGTTTATATATAATATAATTATATATATACATATAAAATTATAAATAAGTAGCTTGTAATTTGCTTTTTTCTCCTCTTGAATTTGAAGATCTTTTTTTGATAGAGGTAAATATTTAAAGATACCACATACTGAATTGAAAGTGGTGAGATATATATAGATATATAGATAGGTATACATATTTGTGTTTGTGTGTGTGAGTGTGTTATTAGAGACAAAGTATAAAATCATAGACAGCACTCTCTCTCTCTTTTTGATTCAGGGTCTCACTGGGTAGCCCTGACTAAGCTGGCCTCAAACTTACAAAAAGCCACAGTGATCCTCACAGTATTGGGGTTAAAGGTATCTGCCACCATGCCCAACAACAACCACCCTCTTCAATTTTAAGAAATTTTTGCTAACTTTAGGAACTTTCATTACAAATATTATTTCCAGTTCAAGAATCGATTAGAAACAAAAATGTTAGTCCCATAGAACTCTAACAACTTTGAGGAGAAAACTAATGAAGCCTTCTGTTGATGTTTGCTCCTGCTGTCCATGTGAAGGCTTGAACCCTAGGCCCCAGTGCGTTTTAGATAAGTGCTCTACCCCATTCCCACTGCTGAATTGTAAATATTACAGAAAGGTTTTTCCCCCCTCTGATCTACCTGTATAAAGTACTGTATTTGTTGGTTTTTGCCAACTTGACACAAACCTTGACATATCTGGGATGAGGGAATCTTAATCTTAATTGAGAAAAACGCCTCATCAGATTGGCCGGTAGGCAAATCTGTAGGGATTTTCTTTCTTGGGGATCGATGAAGAAGGCCCACGTCATTGTGGGCAGTGCTACCCCTGCGCAAATGGTCCTGAATTATATGAGGAAGCTGACTGAGCTTACTGTGGGGAGCAAGCAGTAGGCAGCACCCCCTAAGACTTTCCCTTCAGTTCCTGCCTCTAGGTTCCCGCCTAGAGTTCTTCCCTTGACTTCCCTTAGTGATGAAGTGTAAATCTGAGAGTCGTAAGGTGAAATAAATCCTTCCCTCCACAAGATGCTTTATGGTGTCTTGCCACAGCAACAGAAAAGGAAACAAGGACAGGAAATTGGTTCCAGAGAGTGGACTATTACAGTGACAGACCTGAACATGTTGTGTGTGAGGGTTATGAAGAATTTTGGAACTTTGGGCTGGAAAAGCCATTGAGTAATCAGAGCTTAAAGGGCTGTTGTGGCAGTCTGGAAGAGAAGATAATGCTAGGAACAGTACACATGACGGAGGCCTGGTTTGTGAAGTTTCAAGGGGAAGTTTGAGAATCCTTGTAAGACTGTATCAGGGACAATGGATATTTTGAATTAAGAGTCTGTGGATCTGGTCAGCAGAGGCTGAAGAACTGGCTGTAGTTAAGAATGAATCCAGAACCACTAAAGTAAATCCTTTGCCTTGCTTGGACAATTGATACTGGTTAGCTGGGGGTGGGAGTCGAGTCCAGCTCTAGTCCACTCCGGGGTCCTTGGCCTCCACGAAGGGGGATAAACAACGAAGTTTGACAAGTGAGCGCAGTACCTCACTCTTTTACAGGACCCTTTGGTTGATACTCTTACGTGCTTTAATAAGACACATAGAATACACTTTATGATGATGATGACATGCAAGAGCATTTTCTTTAATAATAAAAATAAAAGAAATAGAAGTAAGTTAAGAGAGAAAAATTAACAATGTGTACACACTGGGGAAAAATTACAAGACTCCCCTTAAGACAGAAAGCTGTCCTGACTCAAATAGCAAAACTGTAACTTCTTATCTAGCAGGTGTTCAGGCAGTGTTCACCTCCTCCTGGCTGCAGGCTTCTAATCTTCAAGGTTAGTTCTAGTGGGTAGCCTTAACACAATAGTCTATTAATGAATAGCTGAATTTTAGGTCTGTGTGCTTGCTACAAATAAAGGGAGGGCAGGCATTCAGGGGTGAATTATCTATTTGCTATTTCAAGCTTGCTAACATACTGTTGAGACTTAGTTTCTGTTCTTGACTATGGCTGTCTCTATGGGAAGGTCAGCTACCAAGAATAATTTTTTATATCTCTATAGAAAGCATGAATAGTATTCACACATGCCAAAAACTTGAAGGCCAGTAAGACTGTTACAATTACTTTGAGATGGCATTGCTCCTCTCCCAGCCAGCCCAGGAATAGATTTGAGTTTAACTATAAGGCCAAAAATAGACAATATTATTGATGAGAGGCTTTTGTCACCATACAGTAAAGATGAGAAAGGGGCAAGGCAGTTGGTGGGCTTCAGACTCCCAGCTAAGGGAAAAACCAGGATCCTTGTCAAGCTGGTTACGTCCACAGCCTGGGTATCATAGGCCCCCTACGGCTGGGGCCAAATAATCACCCACGATTAAGATGACACCAGCATCATTAAGGCAGAATCTGGGAGGCTGTGGCCTAAAGGGGGGCCGAGGCTGTATCTGGTGCTGGTAGCTGAACTTAGTAATGTGTAAGAGTCTCTCAGGTGGTACTGGTTTTGACGGCATGAAGGGGTTATGGGGGGCACTGAGGCTTGACACTGTGAGAGGTCAGGAGAGACCATTGGTGAAGATACAGCCTCAGCTGCGGTAGAAGCTCCAGGACTGAAGGGTTCACTGGAGAGAAGTCGAGGCTTAGCAACATGTGGCAGAGTCAGATGAGGAGAGCCCATGAGAGGCTGTTGGTGAGGGTGCAGCCCAGTTAGGGTAGAGATCCCAGTGTATTAAAGATGCCAGTACCGTGGAATGAACACCAAGGACAGCAGCAGGCCTGGAGTGGATCTGGCCTGAGCCTATGAGACAAGCTGTGTGTGCTGTGGGTGGAAGAGCCAGAGAAGTGGCGCTGTTCCAAGCCTTTTAGAGACTGAGTCCCAAAAGCCTGACACTGAGCTTGGCACTGTTGGACTTTGATTTTTTGCTTTGATCTGATTGCAACTGTGCCCTGGCTTTTCCTTTTTTAAATAAGAAATATGTAAGTTTTATTTCATGGGAGCCCAACATCATAGAGACTCTGGAATTTTGGAGAGACTTTGGATATTTTAGAGAGACTGGATATTTTAAAGTAGTGGTTCTCAACTGATGGGTCTCGACCCCTTTGGGAGTCAAAGGAGCTTTTCACAAGGGTCACCTAAGACCACCTGCATATCAGATATTTACATCACAATTCATAACAGTAGCAAAATTACACTTATGAAGTAGCAACAAAAAAAATAAATAATTTTATGGTCGAGGGGTCAGCGCCACACAAGGAACCGTGTTAAAGAGTTGCAGCGTTAAGAAGGTTGAAAACCATTGTTTTAAAGAGACTGAACTTTTAAAGTGTCTGACTTTTCAAAGACTATGGGACTTTTAAAAGTTTGAATGCTTTATATTGCGATATTAACATGACATCTTGGGAACGAATGAGAAAGGAAAAGTTGTAGTTGGATAAACGATACGTTTGTGTGTCAAGCTGACAAGGTCAGTTGTGTTGGCTAGTTTTTTTATCAACTTGACACAAGTCAGAGTCATTGGAAAGAGAGAACCTCCATTGAGAAAACACCTCACAAGATTGGCATGTCAGGAAATCTGTGGGACATTCTGTTGATTGATGGTTGATGGGGTAGGGCTCAGATCACTGTGGGTAGGGCTACTCCTGAGTTGTATAAGAAAGCAGGCTGAGCAAGACATGGGGAGCAAGCCAGTAAATAGCATACCTCCATGGCCACTGCTTCAGTTCCTGCCTCTAGGTTCCTGCCTTGAGTTTCTGCCCTGACTTCCTTCCGTGAGGAGTGTGACCTAAGAGTTGTAAGGCAGAATAAACCCTAACCCTTCCCTAAGTTGCTTTGTATTTTATCACAGCAACAGAAACCTTACATGAGGACTTAATTAGTGGTTGGAGTTTAATATTGGTTAAAAGCAAACAACAGCCAGGGATGGTGCAAACACCTTCAATTCCAGCACTCAGGAAGTAGAGGCAGGTGGATCTCTGTGTGAGGACAGCCTGGTCTACATGTCTTTAAAAAAAAAAAATCACTTAGAAATACACCTAGCACAATGGCACATTCCTGTAATTCCCGTATTTAGGAAGTAGAGGCGGGAGATCATGAACTGGGGGAATTGGAATGAGTTAATAGTGAGTTTCAGACCACCCTTAGCTATATAGACTCTTCTCTAATTAACAGTTAGTTCTAACAATTAATTAAATAAATAACCTTTAAGTTTGGGGGTTCTAAGCAAAAAATAGAGCCCTTTGATGTCCCTACTCCACTCCTTCTAATAACTCTCTATTTCTATTTAGTCAGTACATGTACTATAGAAACCAAAGCCCCTGTTCAGAGACCCTATTTTGTGTGTGTGCTCCAGGCCTCAACCTGGGCCTGACCTTGCTAACTCCCCACTCTAAGGGCAAATTATCTCACCGACCAGGTAGCCCTGAAGGCCATAAAGCTATCTTGCCTACCAAGCAGCCCTGAAGGCCATACTAAGGGTAATCAGCCTCATCCGGCCAGATATCCATAAAGCTCTCTCTCCGACCAGGTAGCCCTGATGGCCATAAAACCAGATGCCTGATCTAATGACTAACTTGCCAGGTATCGCCCAAAAATGTAGCCACTTGGGCACTTGTAACTGCACCTCACAATTAGAAGTTCATCAATTAAAAACCAGACAACCTCACCTATGTGGAAATCCCCTTTTTCTGTCAATGGAAGAAGGTGTAATCTTCTGCTCAGGGTCGGTCATCTTCCATGGTGCTGACCCCAGCTTGCTGGTTTTTCTCTGCAGAATAAAAATGCCTTTGCTTTTTACATACATGGTCTTGCTAGTCCTTGGGGGGCAAATTTCACACCCAACAGAACAAGTTTTAAAACTCAATATTATAAAATATAAAATGAAAAATAGTATCTTCCTGTCTCAACACTCAACTTTTCAGTTCTTTTCCCAGAAGCACTTGTAAATCATAAATTGCCCCCCCCCCAAAAAAAAACATTCCCACAAAGTTTGATTAAATTATAAGCAAGTCTTTAATACTGGCCAGTGATGGTGGAAGCTGACCAGGACCACGTGAAGATTCCTCCCTGGGATCCCTCCATAATGGCCTGGACCATGTGGAAATTCCCCCTGGGACTCCATGATGGCCAGACCACATAGAGGTCAAGAGTGAGCACACATTTTGATATTTTTTTTTTCTGGGCATCTCCTGCCTACATGTTGCCTGTCTCAGTATTCCCGCCTCCTATCTGACTATCTCCTGCCCATCTCCAATCAGGGGCAAGCATATATTTTTGAGTCATTAAGTTTGGACCCAGACTTACCCACTTCCCTATTTATCTCCACGCTTGTATATAGCATCCTCCTGCTGTTTCCTAAACCCACTGGCTGTACCAACTGTACTGTATCTTGATGTTCTATGTGGGGTGAACTCTGGAGACAGGGCCTCTACCTACCTGCTCCCTTGCCAATCCTAGTTTTCATAAAGTTAACGACACCTATATAATTATGGCTAGTAAAAAGTACTCAATATACAGCACATAATATATAAAGATATGATTTCCTTCTTGTTCACTTTTTCTGATAAACTTATTTTCCAATCCTCTCCCCTTCAGACTCCCCTTGGAGTCTATCCTTTCAGTGTATTCTAATCTGCAGCAGGACCCGGGGTGAGCTTTGCTTGGAGCTCCATTAGGTCCCTGGTATAGCCAGTTGCTACTGTGTGAGCTCAGCAAGAAAGACAAGGAGACATTTTCATAGATACAAACTTGCCAGACTTTAGCAGAGGGAACAGCATGTCATGAGCAAGCGCTGTCCTAGACAACTGAATCCCAATCATCTGAGCTCAGATATTTTTGTTGATAAGGAAGCTCCTCCGGTGCTCTATTGATACAAAATCTCTGCCCCCTCATCCAGGGGCCTATTTTGTATAGTGAAGGAAACTTGTAGCTTAGTCTCATCCCACAACCCTTTAGCTGCTATCTATGTCACCTTTATGATGGGGGAATTCAAAGCCCAAGGTGTATGTGTGTGTGTGGGGGGGGTGTTCTCCCTTTGTTGCCTGAGACTGTGGGAGAGGGACTACTACAAGAATTCCTCCAGAGCGACTTTACTCTTCACATGGAGATCTCAGAGCGCAAGCTATTTGAACCACAATGGCTCTACCAGAGAGCCATGAGTAGATGCAGGTCACAGATTTACATCAAGCCAACACCTGCAGATAAAGCAAACTGCCAAGGCTTAGGCAGCCCCTTCCCCAACAATGTACAAGCCAAGTGTTTTAAAGTCACGCAGCATAACTAGAAATAAACTTCCCCAGCATTCTAGTTTTGAGGAAGCTGTAATATAATACCAGGACCATGGGGACAAATCATAGATGTGGGGGTAAGAATGTTTCCCAGACCAGAACAGACACAGAAAATTGTTAAATTATTAATGGAAAAACAGAGACACAGCAGGTGAATTCTCAGAGACTTATACCCAGAGAAAACAGGAGCTCCTTTACAGAAGGCAAGGGGCGTGACTTCTCTTTTACGACAGCAAAGGGGTCCTATCTCTTGAACCATTTGTTTGGGGTCTATATTGAACAGACAAACAATTACCTTACTATCATGCTAAGTGGTAAATTTTACAACATCACTTATCTTCTCTGAGGTTGTCCAGTCTGGCTACAGGCGCTGCCCTAATTATCCTCAGCTGTCACCTGGACACAGTCTAGGGTCATCTGAAGATCTTAGCTGAGGGACTGTCACGATCAGACTGGCCGTGGCCATATCTGTGAGGGATCATCTTGTTTGATGATCCCTCACCTGTCACCACAACAGGAAAGGAAAGTAGATCAGACACCCTGGGCCATTAGGAGTGAGGGATTAAGTGTTTGAATAAGGAAGAGGTCTCAAGTTTCTGCTAGTCAGAGCTTACTGTTAAAGTCCTGGATTTTTACTTTATTTTTGGCCTTTTTGTCTCTATGCACCTCAGTTTCTGTAGCAGGATGCTTTGCCAAGAAATCTTTTTTCCTACGCAAACTTCTGTATGGTTACATGCCGCTTGGACTTCTGGGAACTTTGCTGAGGTTATAAAAGAGAATGTTGGCAGTTGATGGGGCGTTTTGATAGATGATAGTCCTGTTTTTTAGCAGCTCCTGATCTTCAAGCTTCAGACAGTTGAGGATAACCAAAAAGGGCAGTGAATATTTCTTTCTTTCTTTCTCTCTTTCTGTCTTTAAGAGGCACCTGCAAGAGTAGCAAAGATTTCTCTCTCTCTATCTTTTTAGAGCTAAGGGATAAAAAAGGCACAGCGGGAATGTGTTACAAGTAGGGATCAGTTACAAGTTAGCAATCTGTCACCGACTGTTGGGGCAAGAGATCAGGCATTCAGTTACAAGTTTCCTTCTCTATAATAAAATAGGAGTGTTGGGAAGTTCATACACAGTAAAGTTCTTAGAACAGTGCCTATCCTGCAATAAATGCATGGCACTGGTGTAAATTGCACGGCTTTCTTTGCACCCATCCGGCTTTCTTGACTTGCATATCTAATCTGTTCTTACTATTTTTTGAATTCTTATTTATTTCTGTGTGTATGTATGTTCGTACACATATATGCATGTATGCAGGCTTGCATGTGCCTTGGCACACTTGTAGAGGCCAGAGGACAACTTTCAGGGATCTGTTCTCTCCTCCTACCTCTTTGAAGCAGAGTCTCTCTTAGATTTCTGCCGCTGCACTGCATACATAGTCTGGGTTACCTGGCCTGCAAGCTTCTGAACATTTCTGTCTCTGCCTTCTGTCTCCCTGTGGGAGTGCTGGGATGGCGGGTGAATGCTAAACCATCTCCCAGGTCCTGATCTGTTACTCTCATTTCCCAGAAGACCAGAGGCCCCATACACCCTCTCTCGTCCTGGATCGTTAGGGACAGAGTCCTCCTTTCAGCAGGTTCTCGGTCTGGTTTAAAGCAATTTAAAAACAGACTCGGGAGGGAAACTGAGGACAGTCGACAGGAAGAAGAAGAAAACAGTCAGCAAGCTGCTGAGATGACAGCGGTGTAAGCAGCAGAAGGAAGCGGACACTTTGGTGGTTAGAAGCCAAGAAAACAGCTGCCTGAGCAGCACATCTGTGAGTCGCTGCCCCGGGTGTGCGTGTTGGGAGGATGGGGTGAGAGATGTGTTCAGAGCCAGTGAGAGGGTCAAGGCAAACAGATAACAGGTCTAGGATTTGAGCTGGTATCCAGGAAAAGGAGATGTAAAAAGAGGAAAGAAGGAAAAAAAGTTAGGCCTTCTGAGTTACAGCTCCTACAGTGGGCAGGTTTAACAAGAACACTTCAAGCAGCTACCTAGAGGAATATTAGAGTATGTCCCTCATGAAAAGGTAGTAACTCCTGTGTGGGGAGTGAAGGGGCTCAGAATGGCGCCCTTGATGGCAGGTGCTCTAACCCTGAGCTACATCTTCAGAGTCCTCCCATCTTCTTATGTCTTCAAACGTATCCATGTGCTTTCTACCGCCTTGCTCCAGGCACGTTTTCTTTAGGCTGTGAAGTAAAACTGTCTCCTTGACACCCAAGGCCAACTCTGTGTCTGGCAAGGGAAGCCCCCACTGTCCACATCAAAAGGAATTACCAACCTCTGGCCCGCCCACTCCACTGATAAAGAAGGGGTTTTTGCCCATCACTATCTGTGTTAGAGGTAGCAGATGCGATTCCTCTGTCCCAAAGGAGTCTCCAACAGGGGAGGTACCTACTGTCTACATCAGAAAAGATGCTATCAGGACGTGGATTAAGACACTTATACCACAGGAAGATGACATAGATAAACATGCCGTAAATGGCGTCTGGGGAGAAGCTGGCTACAAACCTCCCTTCCTTCTCTCTTCGCCTAGCATCCCTGTCCCTGGGGCCTGTCTCTATCGTCCCCTTCTATTGTTCGTTGGCTTTCTGGATGTCACATCACCTTTCTTAGTTAACCCCACCCCTCTCTTTGATAAAAGACATCAGCAGCTCCATCCAGAACCCCTTCCTTGAGCACCGAGTTCCCTTGAGCTGCTGGAGATAAACGCATATCCACATGTTCCTTCTACCAGACCTTACTGTGCTCTCAGTCTCTATCCAGTAACTCCTTTCCTTTCCAGTTTCTGTCTTCTGGGAGTTTTGTTTTCTTAGAGGCAGCATCTTGCAGTGTAGCCCAGGTCGTCCTCAAGCCCAGAGCAATCCTCCTCGCCTCCACCCCCAAACCACTGAGATTGCAGGCTTGAGTCACCACTGGCTCTCCTGAACATTTCCAGTTCTTCCTTTTTATTAAATTCTCCAAGGAGTGGAGATGACTCGGTGGTTAAGAGTTCTTGCTGTTCTTGCAGAGAACCTGGGTTCAGTTCTTAGCAGCACCCACACAGCCACCTATAACTCCAGCTCCTGCTCCCACATCATCTTCTGCCTCACGTGCACACACACACACACACACACACACACACACACACCCATACACATAGACACATGCACACACATAATTAAAATAAATCTTTAAAAAATTGTTTTTGCTGGGTGGTGGTGGTGCACGCCTTTAGTCCCAGCACTCGGGAGGCAGAGGCAGGTGGATCTCTGTGAGTTGGAGGCGAGCCTGGTCTACAGAGTGAGTTCTAGGAGAGCCAGGGTTACAACAGAGAAACCCTGTTTCGAAAAACCAAAACAAAACAAAAATATATTGTTCTCGAATTACACATTTTTTCCTAAATTAAACAATAACTGCAAATCTCACTTTGGTCCAGCCTCCTGCATTGTCTTTTTTGCTCTTAAAATGTCTAAGAAACAAAGGGTGGGGCCTTGGCCTGTCTTCTTCTGGGTCACGGGAGCTATTTCCAAGTCCAGTGCTCTCTGTAGCCTCCTGCTTATGTTTGAAAGGAGGACTAACCCCTTGGCACAGTTTGCTTTTCATACACAAAGAGAGCAAGAAAGTCGTGTGTAACTCCATGAGTTCCTATGGAAAGGAATTTTCAAAGAACTTTTTATTTTCAAGTTGAGATAATACAAACAGGTTGCCGAGGTGTTGCCTCGGCAAGGGAGCCGGTGATGAAGAAGAGTTTCCTTTGTACAATTACCACAGTTACATAGAGAGCGAGCTGGTGATTCTGAGGCTCTAAAATGGTGCTTTACATTTCTGCCTTCATGTTTTAAAGATTCTCCCTTTAATCCCATCACATTATTAATTTGCCTGGCAAGTCCTCTGTGTATAGATGGTACAAAGGAAAAGACTCTTAGGCAACACTCCAGGGAGCTCAGATCCCACACTAATGAAAGGGGAGGGAGGTGCTCAACAGGCTTTTCAGCCTTGTCCAGCCTCCTGGGAGCATATTAACATCAATTTTTCAGTCCCCCCGGTAATTGTGAGGCCTAGTCCTGGTGACAACAGTAAGGGACCTGTCTCCATTGGTGGTTCACTGGGGTTGTTAGTTTGGATGCACCAATTATTACTCTAACTCCATTTTGTTTCTGTGATCTTTTCTGAGTTGCTCTTACCCTAGGTTTATCTTAAAATCCGGAATCACAGAACTATGGTAGACTGTAGGAGGAAGTAAGGCCTCCCTAAGAACCAGCTGCCAGGATTTAAAACAGGGGCAGTTGTCCTGAACAAAGGGAGTTTGCTTGTCCACACATCTCCCAGAGTCTGGTCTTTTGCTTCCGCACCGGCTCATCCTCCCGGCAGCACAGAGGTTCCAGGCAGTAGCTAGTTGTGCCCCCAAGGGTGCCCCGAAAAGCTACAGTAGACCAACATCCTAAGACGCAAGGGGAGATTGTCCCAAGCAGCGATTTCCTGAGGTTTACAAGACTGTGAGAACAGTCCAGCTGAGATAAGGATCAGCCAGACCATGACCTGGCCAGGACTTTTCACTATTGAGCTGCCCCGACTCTGCCTTTGTTCTGTTCCTATGTGATCCGGAGGCTGCTACTGACCTCCCAAAGACAGCGCTTAGAACCACGCTTAGACAGCAGAGGGAACCACCATCATGATCAGCACCATACTGGACAGTAGAACCCTGAGCTCAGACGCTTGGCGGGTGGGAGGGTTTATTGATTCAGAACTCCTCAGATGTTCTACTGATAGCAAGGGCAGATCCTGAGCATTCAAACATCCCCCACATAAATCCAACAGCACAAAATGACAAGACCTAGGCAGCCCCTCACCCAACGGTACACCAAATAATTATTTTATGTATAACTAAAAATAAATTTCCACAACAGCTGCCTGCCTCACCCCCCCCCAATTATTCTCAAGGAAATGTTGTTGTTTTATGCAGTCAAAGGAGGTCTCCTGGCCTTATCTCCTGGACCATAAGTAAGGGGTCTTTTCAAATAGAGGTCAAGAGAGCAGCTCATCATCTTGAGCAGTAATATAACACCAGTTGTCTTCCTGAGACTGGCCATTTGGGGTGAGACACCCCAGCAGCCACCAGGAATTAAATTCTAACTGTGTGACAGCACAAGTCACTGGGTCAGGCTCCAGGCCTGTAGGGCCATTAGCCATTTTATTTTGGACCTTTTGTCATACAGTTGGCAAAACTGCACTTTTTAAACTCAGTTTAGTATTTTCATTTCATTCCCAACCCTGTCTGAGTATATTATAAGCAAAACACATCTAAATAATGCACACATACACTAACATGCACATGTACATATATACACCTATATGTACCACATATACACACACACATGTACACACATATAGATACATGCATTTGGTTACACACTCATGTAGGTGTTCTTTGTTATGTGGGCAACCAAAGAATGAAGGACACTCCAAGGTGAATTTAAATCTCGAAGAGGGAGGGAAGTGTAGCCTTCAGGAGACTGACCGGGAGTTGCCTTGCAAAGACATATTTATTGGTAGTTACACACACAAAAAAAAAAACAATTTCAATTTAGGGTAGGACAAAGTTTCCCATATTAAAGCCTTTGATCTACACGTTGCTTAAGGAACATGGGAACCATGCAAACCTCAACCCCTCTATTGAGGGCTGCGAGTGCTGTTGAGCACTGTGGTTACTGTTGAGCACTGTGAGCTCAATAGAGCAACACTTCCCAGTGCGCCAGGAATGTCTTGTGACCTGGGTTACTCCGAGCTGCAAGCTCCCTCAGCAAAACAACTCCGTCAATCGCATCAAACAATCACGGTTTGTAACACGGATTTCTTCAAAGCCCAAGCATGTCTGAAAACAATTTCTCCATATCTAATGATGAAGCCAGATACAAAGACTTCCTAAAATGCCCACTACACACTCATACACTCACACACATGCACACGCGTACACACACGTACATTCCCACTCATGTGCACGTACATACACACATATCTCTCGAACTCTTAAATGTCCTTTCTGAGTAATTCAACTCAACTTCCCCTATGAGCATAGAAAGCGCTAGATTCCTTTGGAATGAAGGCAAGAACAACTCACATATTTTGTACTCTCCATTCCATAATTACGGGTTCTTTTTCACTGCACCTATCTTGGGTCAAATAGGTTGAGACTTTCTTTAAAGAATCCCTCATGCGATCAATTGTGCTTCTGCGACACTCTTTTATCATCTCACTCTCTGTAGAGACTACCACTCTCTGCTCCAAGACCCACCTCCCTCAGACCACCCAAGTCAGAAAATAACATTGAAAAATATTATTTATTAATATAATCGTATTTATTTATTGGTTTTTCGAGGCAGGGTTTCTCTGACGTAGCCCTGGCTGTCCTGGAACTCACTCTGTAGACCAGGCTGTCCTGGAACTCACAGAGATCCGCCTGCCTCTGCCTCCTGAGTGCCGGGATTGAAGGCGTGTGTCACCGCTGTCCAGCAACATAATCTTATTTGTGAGATAGAAACAGAAGGAGCAGATTTCATTCTTGACCAGATAGTGAGTTTGAAGCCAGCCTGAACTACATGAAAACCTATCTCAGGAGGAAGAGGACGAGAATCAATGTTCACAAATGGAAAAGCCCAAGACGAAATGGAATAAGTACAACTACCTGTATCCCATTGGTCAACAATAAATAGTCACTGAGACCACATCTATTTACAAAGATGAGGAAATTTACTCTGGGCTACTTTGGGCCCAAAACCTGGTTTTTAATTTTCCAGGAAAAGCCAGGTGGTGGTGGCCGACGCCTTTAATCTCAGAACTTGGGGAGGCAGAAGCAGACAGATCTCTGTGAGTTCGAGGCCCGCCTTGTCTACAGAATGAGTTCCAGGACAGCTAGAGTTACAACAGAGAAACCCTGTCTCGAAAAAAAAAATTTCCAGGAAGACATTTTTCCTCCTATGTTCAGCTTGAAGGTCAGCATGAGCCAGTTTCCTTATGTCTGCTCTGCTTAGCTGGGATGCATTGATTTTTAGCTTTCACCACGGGCTGGGCTCATCCCCTAGCAGGCCACTCTAGTGGACTCTTAGTGGACTTCCTCCCTTACCCATCTGTAAGGGACTCAGCCAGCAAAACCAAGACGCCAATTCATTAAGATTTGGAGATGCCCAGAGAGAAGAATCTGGTTTCTTGCTTCTTCTGAATTTCTGATTTCTCTTGCCTTTTTATTTATTTATTTTTAAGCTAGCTCAGCAATACATTTGCATAATTTAAAAAAGATTCACTTGAGCACATGTAGTTGCTTTGCTAAATTTGTCAGGGTGTCTAGACACCATCCCGCCAATGCAGAAGTTCATACTGGAAGTCTTAGAAATTTGCTTAATAAACTTCAAAAGACAGTTAGTCTTTGTCTTACAAACTATTTCAGAGACTAGAAATGAATAAAGTTACACAAATCTTTGTGTGAGACTTATTGAGACTTATTTGAGCATGACAGAAAACCCAGACAAGGTCAGGACACAAACACACACAATTGTTAATTATTTTTTATTTGTTTCTTATTTTTTCTTCTTCTTCTTCTTTTTTGGAGGGGGGGGACAGGGTTTCTCTGTTGTAACTCTGGCTGTCCTGGAACTCACTCTGTAGACCAGGCTGGCCTCCAACTCACAGAGATCCTCCTGCCTCTGCCTCCCCAGCGCTGGGATTAAAGGCGTGCGCCACCACCGCAAGGCTCTTTTGTTCTTTTTAATTTAATTATTTTTTTCAAGACAAAGTCCTGTGTATTCCAGGTTGGCCTCAGACTTAACATGTAGCAGGGATGACTTTGACTTTCTGGTCCTCTTTTTATATCTCCCAGCTACTGGGATTACAGGTGTGCACCACTATGCCCGGATTATAAAGTGCTGGGTTCGAACCCAGGCCTTCATGCAAACTAGACAAGCTATATAAAGAGACCCTGTTTTTAAAAAGGAGAGAGAGAATCTCAAATAACCTGTTTAAAAGTCACTGTTTAAAAGTCCAAAGTTCAAAATCTCTTTGGGGATGTAACTGTAACCCATTGTAAAATCAAAATAAAAAAGCAAATCACGTATTCCCAACCTACAATGGCACAGAATATACAATACCATTCCAAAAGGGAGGAAAGGGAGCATAGTGAGGAAATACTGGGCCAAAGCAAGACCTAAAACCAGCAGAACAGACTCCAAGTTCTGCACCCCCGAGTCTCATCATCAGATCTTCAACTCCTTTCAGTTTTGCTGACTTCAGGATACTTCTTTCCTTTGGGCTGGTTCCACACCTAGGGGGGAAGCCCTTTGGCAGTTCTCGGCTCTGGCATCTCCAATATTGTGGGATCTCCAACACAATCTAGGCTTCCACTTCTTCCAGTGGCCTCTCTGGACCTCCATGCAGAAACATTCCTGACACATACGTGGTTTCAGCATCTTTCCTTACCAGTGGAGGGAGATTCCACAACTCCTTTCTTGTATCCTTGAGTCTCAAGCCAGAATCATATGGCTGAAGCTGTCAAGTTCTGCTGCTTGCTGGGGCTGGAACATGGCCCCCTTGTTCAATTACACTGGCATCAGCTTTCTGTAGTTGACAGCTTCCCTCACTGCTTAAGCTTTCCTTTAACTCCTTTTCACAAGTTGGAAGCTTAGCTGGGTGTGGTCTCCCCCTGAGGTCACCAGTCCCTTTATTCCATTTAGCACCAGGCTTTTCCTTCAAACTTTCTGTCTCCTTGAGCATGGACTTAGCTCCATTGTATTCCCTGGTGCTCCTTTTCTCCTCGCACTGTACATTTTGCATTTCCCTTTGCCTGGCTTTCTCCTTTTCATTATAGGTCTGCATAAGAGTGACCACTAACAACCTCACAGCAGAGTCAACACTAGGCTGTTTTGAAATCTCTTCTGCCAACACCATTAATCCAAAACTCTTCAAGTTAACTCCAGGAAGATTTTTTTTGGACAAGGGCCAAAAAACAGCCATATTTATATATGTGTATGTGTGTTTGTACATATTTGCACTGTATATATATACATACATATACATATGTATATATACATATATATGCACATATATATAATTTTGTGCCAAAATATTACAAGAATACGGTTTAGTCCATTTATTAATATTCTTCCCCTCTGAAACCTCTTGAGCTGGGCCATTATAATTTACATTGCTTTCAGCACTGCTGTCTTCCACGGTCTTACTAGAATGGGCCATTAAATCCTGCTTAAAATGTTCAACTACTGTTCTAGACTAAAATCCCGAAGTCTTCTCATATATCTACTGTTAGGGGCCGATGGAAGGAGACCCCGAGAAATCACCAGGACTCGAGATCGGTGCAAAAGCAAGAGGTTAATTTCCAACGCGTTGGGGTCCACCCTCACAGATTCCTTAAGCAAGGAAAGGAGAGCGACCCCCAGCACACTCTAAGTACAGTTTATATAGGCTTTTCAAAGGCAGAGCTTAGCGACAGAGTATGAGATGCAATTTCATTGGTACATAGTTATGTAAGTATTGACCTTTAACCTGATTGGTGCTGGCATATAGCAAGGTTGCAGGCATAGAAAATGTAAACCTAGGGTCTTTAGTCAACATGGGGGGGGGATCTTAGCCCAAGGCCGTTAGTCAATGGTCCATATCTTATCTGTCTGAGAAATTGTTTTCCTTACTCTAGTTCTGGTCATCTTGCCCTTAGCTTGGGCCTACACAGTTTTGGCACTTTTAGAAGCCTGACTAAAGTTTGATTGCTTTTGTCTTGTTCTTTCACTACAGTAAACAGCAAGGCCAGGCCTGTCACACAATAGCTCAGTCCCTGGGACCCACTTCCCTCTTCGTCGCTTTCCTAATGCTGTGACTAAGCGTTCGAAAATGACTAAGGCAACTTTTGTAAGAGAAAGCATTTAATTGAGGGCTTATTTACAATTTCAGAGGTTTAATCGTTACTATCACGGCGGGAGCATGGTGGCTTGAAGGCAAATGCTGGAGCAGCTATATCCTGACCCATGGGCAGAGAGAGAAACAGAGACTGGGCGTGGCGTGGTCATGGTGCCTTTTCATAACATTAGAACAGTGACTAAGACAGAAGGTGTTAGGGTTGGGTGGAGGTGGCGCACGCCTTTAATCCCAGCACTCGGGAGGCGGAGGCAGGTGGATCTCTGTGAGTTCGAGGCCAGCCTGGTCTACAGAGTGAGTTCCAGGAGCCAGAGTTACGACAGAGAAATCCTGTGTAATGAATATGTAAGTTAAAATGCAAAAAGTCCAGCTGTTCCAGCCTCAGAATGCCAGCACAGCTGGACTGGTGTGACAAGAACGATGGAACCCAAAGTGATGTAATGACACAACCTGGCACCTCATTGGCTAAGACCAGACAGCTGAGTTAGAGTGAGTAAACTATAAAAAGCTCAAGAAGACAGCTGTCAATGTGTGTCTTTGACACATCCTTCCTGAATGTGGTCACCCTGCGGAGCGAACCTCGGAATGGCTGGCCATGCCCCCGTGTCCAGAGACCCGTCACTCAGAGAGCAGCCCAGCAAAGAGGAAGATGACTGCAGACCACACAGCACAGCCGAGCAGATGGCGAGCCTTATCCTCGAAAACAGGCCAGACTAAGGAGAAATACTGGGGTGTCACTGTGTATTGTGAGCGTGAATGTAAGAGTAAACTAGCATTAACCCAGTATCCTCTCTGAGGCATTTCTTCCCACCTTACTGCGACTCGGGGCGCCCTGTCTCAAAACAACAACAAAAACAAACAAACAAACAAAAAAGACAGAAGGAGTTAGAGTCTTCATCCTAGCTAACTTACAGACTTGTGAGGTGATCAAGGACAGATGGAGCTATATGTCAGTCGGATCATCTAAGTGCAGCCTGAATGTAAATAAGAGGAGATAAAATTAAGACACCAGTTGAGTGAACAAGGTCCGGAGGTTTATAACAACACTGTTAAGGTTCTTAAAGATTTGACCTATTTTTACCATGGAAATCCAGAGAGCCAGCTCCAGCACTAGTCACAAGATGAGATGTGCGTTGGGCTTGAGCTTTAGTCATAGGCTTACCCACAGACTCACATGTAGAGCAGAGTGCTTTTAGGAGAAGATAGAAAACAGGGGAGCAGAGTTCTTTCTGGTATCCCCTGTAGTGGTGTACTGCTGTGGTGGCTCAGCAAGAAGACAAGGAGGTCCCTTCATACGTGGAATCCCTGCCAGACCTCAGCAGAGGGAACCACCATCCTGGCAAGCCCCATACTGACTATGGAAACCTGAGCGTCTGAGCTCAGTTTTTATTGATTCAGAACTCCTCAGGTACAGAGCATAAGCAATCAAACATCCTCCACAGAAATCCAACACCTGCAGACAATACGAAATGCCAAGGCCTACGCATCCCTTTTTCCAGCAGGGCACAAAAACAATTATTTCAAACACAACTAAAAATAAACTTCTACAACAATCCCCAGCCTCCAGCCAGGACAGAACCACGGCCACTTCCAGCTCCTTACCAAGGACAAGCATCAAAGCAGCTAGCTTTCAGGATCTCTGCCCTAAAACTACATGACCAATGTGTATCTCCTGTTTTTGCTATGTAGTCCAAGCTGGTCTTGAGTTTCCTGCCTCTGCATCCTGAAAATGGGATTATGGGCATTTGCCGCCCTGACCAGCTCTGTTTGTTATTATGCTAGTTTCTTGTGGTCAGAAAAGAAAGGAGATTTTAATCTTCTTCCATGTGTTGAGACTTGTTTCATGGCTCAGTGTGTGATCTGTCCTGAAGAATGTTCCATGTGCATTTACGAAGAACACCCATTTCACTCCTGTGGACTAAGGTGTCCCATGCACAACCATTATGTTCGTAACACCATGACCTATGGTGTTAGTGAAGCCTTCAGGGTCTGCATAGAACTCTGTCTAGATGATCTATCCACTGAAAATATGATCAGTATGGCAACTTCTCTCTTTAGTTCTGCTGATTCTCGACTTTAAATCCGTATACATTCCAATCTCGTACACCTATGTATTTACAATTGTCGTATCCTCTCAATGTATTCCTCCTTTTATCATTTCATAAAGAATATTATGAGTATTTTATGTATGTGAGTGTTTTGGATGAATGCATGTCTGTGTGCCATATGTCTGCCCGGTATCCTCAGAGGCTAGAAAAGGGTGTCAGATCCCCTAGGACTGGAGTTACGGAAAATTGTAAGTCAACAAGTAGATGCTGGGAATTGAACCTAGGTCCTCTGGAAGACCAGCCAGTGTTCTTAACCACTGGGCTATCTCTCCAGCCCCTCCTCCTCGGATTTTACACTAGTGTTTTTGTCTCATGGGGTAGTCTATTTTTACTAAGTATAGCTACTCCTGCTGCTTTCTGAGTTCTATTTTCAAGAACTCTCTTCTTAGTCTTTCACTTAATTCATGTGTATCCTGAAGGCTGACGTATGCCTGTTTTGGGCAAAATTTTGTTGGAACTTGCTTTTTAAAATATATATATTTAGCTGCAGTGGTGGCACACACCTTTGTTCCCAGGACTAGGGAGGCAGAGGCAGGTGGATCTCTGTGAGTTTGAGGCCAGCCTGGTCTACAGAGTGAGTTCCAGGACAGCCAGAGTTACAACAGAGAAACCCTGTCTTGGAAAAAGAAAAAAAACAAAAAAAACAAAAAAACCTTCCTGAGTGCTGGGATTAAAGACATGAGCAACCCTGTCCACATTATTTAAAAAGAAAAGAGAACATCCCGCAATCCCGCTTTTGAGTATGCGAATCTAAATCACATGATTATCAGGATCTCATAAAACTACAAGCACCCTACGTTCATTACAGCACGCAAGTGCGGAAACAATCTGAGAGTACACGGATGATGGGTGAACGAACGAACGAATGAATGAAGAAAATATGCACACAATGGAGTATTACTCAGCATCAAAAGAAGCAAATCACACAAGTAACAGCACTGATGAAAACACAGGACGTTTAGTAGGTGACATAAGCCAGGTCCCCCAACACAATCTCACATGCAGAATCTAAAAGCCAAACTGTGCGGGAAAATATGAACAAAGCCAGGCATGGTGGTGCATACCTGTAATCCCAGCACCTGGGCGGTAGAGGCAGGAGGATCAGGGGTTCAAGAGTTCAAAGTCATACTTGGCTACAGGGTAAGGTGAGGCCAACCTGGCTACATAACACGCCGAATCCAAAAGAAACCAAAAAACCTCCCAAATCATATAAATTTTGGGAACCTAGTATACAGCAATGGTTCTAATAGATGCGTTGTTAATATATTTGTATTAATAATTAGACAAAATATGCATAATTTTGTATACAGAAGTTTTAAATTGCATGTGTATGCGCGTGCGCACATGTGGAGGACCACTTGAGAGAGTCAGTTCTCTCCTTTCACCATGTGGGTCCCAGGAATTGAACTCAGGTTACCAGCCTTGGTGGCAGACTCTTGCATCTGTTGAGCCATCTCCCTGCTGGCTCTACACAAGCTTTATAGGCAAATAAATATGCATTAAATATTCCTTGTACTGGGCTGGGGGTAAAGCTCAGACTGTACAGTTGATAAGAGTTCTTGTCTCTCATGCAGGAAGCTCCGGCAGCACGTAAACCCTTTTAATTCCAGCACTCAGGAGGTGGAGGGAGAGGATCCAAAGTTCAAGATCATCTTCAGCTGTAAATGGAATTTGAATCTATAGGCGATGCTGTCTCAAAAACAAAACAAAGCAAAATACTTGCTGCTGCTGTTGATTGAACCCAGGCCTTATACGTGCTAGGCAATGTTCTATCAATGTGCTTCAGCCACAGCTGTGTCTGTGTGTGTGTGTGTGTGTGTGTGTGCGCGTGTGTGTGTGTGTTTAAAGAGAGACTTGAACAGTTATAACAAGCAGAAGACTGAAGTGAGTTCAATGAGCCAAATTAGCATTGTCAGAGATTTCCAAAACAGAGCGAGTACTCTCACTGAGATGATGGAATTCAAGTTTTGAGCAACGGCCTTGTGCAGCTGAAGTTGCTGGCAGGTGACCAGACTTGGAAGTTAAAGGCAGATGATGGATGTCTCACAAAAGAAGGCTTTGTTAACAAAAGCTGAAGGAGGATAAAAGGCTATTTCCAATCTAGACTGAGTGGAAGTCCAGTTGCTAGCTCAGCACAGACTGGAAACAGAAGTGGAACACAATCTCGCTCACTGTGTCAAGCCAAAGCTTCACAGGAAAACGAACACAAAAACATTGGAAAACTGATATCCTTCATAAACCCCTCAGTGGAAAGTCAGCACGTTTCCAATAAAGCTCTTTCAGGAAGAATAAGAATCAGAAAGACCAGCTGGAGAAACTCCTCCTCTCATGCAGAGACTTGAGAGCGAAGCACAGAAAACAGATCTTAGCTAGATTTCTCTTCCTGTTAGCAAGGTCATTGTGACGGCAGGCAGGGTGAACAGACTGAAAAATGGGCTCCAGCTGGTGGGAAGGTACAAGCTGCTGACCCAAGACAGACTCAGGTGCTTAAAAAACCAGTGCCTTAGAGAGAGAGAGAAGGGGCAGGGGGCTTACTACTTCAAGGTTGGCCTGTCCTTTGAAACTGGTGGGAGCCTCTACTGTTACTGAGGAATGTTACTACTTTACCTGGGGTAGGAGAGATAAGTCATTGTTCCCAATGCTCCAGTGTAGTAAACAGCACAGCAGGCATGAGAGCCCATTAAATTCTAACTGAATTGTTATCTATTTTAAATTTAAAGTGACGTGTGAATACCTCCTAGGCATTGCTTGTTTGCTTGTTTCCTTTTGGCCTGTTTGATGCTTTAGGAGGAGACATGACTATTTTTAAATGTGTTATATGTTCATTAATAATACAAATTAAGTAGTTTATAGGAAGTCATCGTTTGTGAGTTTGGGAATTGAACAATCTTGCTTGCCTTTTCTTTCTATTGCTCCTTTAAAAATTTCTATTTACTTATTAATCATCCATCTATTTATTTACTTTTACAGTAGGAACCCTCCACACACCTTCCTTTAGACTGGCTGGGAGCCCAGGAAACGGAAGGAAGCTCCGATCCTAGGTTGCTTTTCTCCATGGACTAAAGCAGCCATTTTGGCGGTGCATTTGGAAGAAGCAAGATGTCCCTTACAAACAAAGCATCCTGCTGATGATTCCCCACGCTCTGTCACAGGTCCACCATTCCAAAAGGAGATTGGAGATACTGTTTGATGTCTACGTGTAATTATACCAAATGTGATGGGATCTTTCCCGTCTGCTTCCTCAAAAGCTACACTCAACATACGTAGAATCGTATATATCAAAAGCCTCTTTCATCTTACAAGGTTGGGTATACGACAGACAGACACAATAAAGTTTTTGGTTTTGTTGATGCTGTTGCTGTTTTTACCCAGACCACATCGTAGACAAGTCAGGATGAAACAGTGGCACAAGCAGGGAGACTTGCTTGTTTCCAAAGAATGTATCTTACAGAACCCGAGTCTTGATGACGTGCATATAGAAATTAGACTCTCATAACGTTCCTTGAATATGAGGGAGTTCAGATGTGGGTAGGAGTCAAGGCATGATCCATCCCAAGGCAAACTGCCCTCAGTTAACCTGTAAAATTCAACACGTGGTATGCTCCAAAGCACAGCGGAGGGAGAGACAGGATAGAAAGTCCTATGCCAAAGAGAGGGAGGGGGGAGGGAGGAAGGACTGAGCTCCATTCAAGCCCAAGGATTAGGGCTCAGTTCTTACCCTTCTATATCTGTAAAGCATCGTCACAGTCCCCATGGGGGATGCGGTGGCAGTGGTGGGGCCCTTTAAAGGGCAGCAGGGCTAAAGCTTGACTGGACTCTGACTGTGGGAGTGGATGACGGTGAAGGTGGGGGCTGCAGAGAGGTGTGGGAAATAGAAAGATCGGGATTGGGTTGGATCCAGGGGGAGGGGTGGTCATGAGGAGGGAGGGGAGAGAAAGATGTTCCCAGGTTTCCCATTTTTGAACTGTGGTGGGGACCAGTTCAGGGAGCAGGAAGCAAGCAAGAAGTATGGAGAAATGGGGCAGCTGTGACTTCAGAGCAGATGGAGACTTCCCCACTCTTGTTTTTGCTTTAGTTTTTTTGAATAGTGCTGCACCTGAACCCGGGGTTTTGGCATGCTGCGTGCTCTATCGTTGAACAATATCCTTGGTCCTTGGATTTTCGAAATAAAAATCAAAAAGCCTTGGGTAAGCGGGGCGGTGGTGGTGCTTGTCTTTAATCTCAGCACTCGGGGAGGCAGAGGCAGGTGGATCTCTGTGAGTTTGAGGCCAGCCTGGTCCACAGAGTGAGTTCCAGGTGAGAAAAAGGAAGAAAAGAAAGAAAGAAAGAAAGAAAGAAAGAAAGAAAGAAAGAAAGAAAGAAAGAAAGAAAGAAAGAAAGGAAAGGAAGGAAGGAAGGAAGGAAGGAAGGAAGAAAGAAAGAAAGAAAGAAAGAAAGAAAGAAAGAAAGAAAGAAAGAAAGAAAGGAAGGAAGGGAGGAAGGAGGTTTTGTAGTAGAACGCTGCTGTGATGGCTCAGCAAGGAAGACATGGAGGCATATTGCAAACACCCCCAGACTTCAGCTTAGGGAACCACCATCATGACCAGTGCCATATTCACAGTGGAACCCCGAGCATCTGAGCTCAGATGTTTTTAATTGATTCAGAACTCCTCAGGTGCAGATCATAAGCAATCAACTTCCTCCACAGAAACCCAACACCTGCAAACAATTCAAAATGCCAAGGCCTATGCATCCCCTTTTCCAACGGTGCACAAAAACAGTTATTTCAAACACAACTAAAAATAAACTTCCACAACACAGTTTTCACTGGACTCTCCGTTCTCAGTCCTGAAAGGTCCTGTATCAGATACAACTGTGGTAAAGCAAACCTTCCCCATCTCTCATCTCTCTCTTTCGTCTTTTGTTACAAAAGTGTTTACTGGCCAGGCGGTAATGGTGCACACCTTCAATCCCAGCACTCAAGAGGCAGAGACAGGCGAATCTCTGAGTTCAAATCCAGCTTGGTCTACAGAGAGAGAGTTCCAGGGCAGCCGAGACTACACAGAGAAACTCTGACTGGATAGCCCCCCCCCAAAAAAAAAAGAGTGTTTACTGTGACCCTTCTGATGTGTGAGGGGAGGAGTCACATTATTCTACCTCAGAGTGTTTATTTTATCTACATATAGATATCATTTTTCCAGCATCTTTGGCTGAAAAAGACTAATCCTTTGATTTGCGTTTGTATTTTTGCTGGCTCTTAGTTGATCATGTGTGAGCTCTGCATTGTTGCATTCTGTGTGTGATCTTTCTTGACGCCATGCTGTCCTGACTGGGCAGCTTTGTGGCACGTCTCGGCATCAAGGTCATTTGAGACTTCCTACTTTATTTCTTTTCGAGATCATCTGGTTGTTCTGGAGACTTGCATTTCCTCTGGATTTTGAGATCAGCTTGTCAATTTCTGCAGCTGAGATTTTGGTAAGGGCTGTGTTGAATCTAGACTGTTGCCGCCTTAAGTCGGTGAAGCCACCTATCCATGAACATAGCAGATTCTCTCTTTCATGTCAATATTTAACACCTGTCAATAATCTTATGTAGTTGTCACACGTTTTACACTTCTCTTGCTGCATTTACCCCTGAGAATCATTAGTTTTGTTTTTTTAATTTAGTAAGCCCTATAAAGTTGCCCCGAATGGCCAATCAAAACTCCTCCCTCTCCAGCAGGGATTAAAACTACTTACCAGACCAGAACTGCTATAAAAAGACTTGAAGAGTATATGCTGCCAGAGAGCCAGTGGATTAATTCCCAGATAGAGATGTCAGACAGACAGACAGACAGGTGATAGAACATCACCATCTCCGAGAGATGGAAACTCTTTTATAACAGTTGGGGGAAGTTCTTGCTAGTATCTCATGGTCCATGTGTGTGCAGTCCATTCTGACGTGGTAAGTGGGCATCTCACTATCTTGTTAAGTAGTACATTTAAAATTTTTGTTACGTTTACTCTGTGTGTGTGTCTGTGGCATGTGGAAGTCAGAAGACAACTATCCGCTTCTGTCCTTCCATGTTGTGGGTCGCGGCTTGGCAGTAAGGGCCTGTATTCACTGAGCCACCATAATATAGTGTAAATGTTCCTAATGGTAACATTTATAGCAACAGTTAGTTGTCCTTGAGACTAGCCGCCAGGGGAGGCTCCATGGGTCACAAGGAGTTTGGCTCGGAATGTTTAATTAGGACATCACTCAAAGTCTGTTAATAAAGTGTGACGGCTTGCTTCATTTTGGCTTTTTTTTTTTTTTTTTTTTTTTGTCTCTGCAAATAATTGTTACTTCCAGAGGAAGTTTCTGGAGCTGGTTTCTCGCCGATCTTTGTGCTGGATTGTTGTTGTTCCTCAGAATAACAGCTATCTGCTTTCTACAGGTTTGTTTTCCAATATGTGTGTAAAAGCAGCCAGTCCCAGCAATCCTGTGGAACACTCAGGTTTTTCAAATGCTCCTGCAGCCTCCTGCCAGCAGAGCCTGCCTCGCCCGAGACTCAAGCAAGGCAGGAGACCCAGGCTCTTAGCATAACTACTGGTAACTTTGTCAAGTCCTCTAGAACTGACATTCCCAAGCTCTTAAAAATTGGGACTTTGGATGAGATCGCTTCTGAGATTCCACACATCCACAGAAGTCAGTCTCTCTGTTTAGACTCTCTCAGCCAGTTTATAATTTTTTAGGTCGATAGCACCACCTGGTGGTAAAGAGAAGATGAGGGAAAGGTTCAGATAAGTGTCCAGCTACATGTGTATTTTAATTATCCTTAACAAAATTTTCAACTTTCAGGAAAATCTCCTATAAAGTGGCTATATACAAATACATGGTTACATTTAATGGTACAGTGTAAGTCAAGGTGTTTAAAATAATGCCTTGCAGGGTTTGAGAGCTAGCTCAGTGGTTAAGAGCATTTGCTGCTCTTGTAGAGGGCTGCACCCACATGACACCTCATGGAACCCATGATTTCAGTTCCAGGAGATCTGATGCCCCCTTCAGGATCCGAGAGCACCAGACATGCACATGGTGCGCGCACATACATGCACACAAAGATGCACATGCATAAAGTAAGTAAGCGACTAAATAACTACATAAAACAGAGATGTTTTATTTTACCAAAGTTTGCCCACTGCATTCAATTTTCCCTAAGTATTTGAACTAAAACATAAGTGATAGGTGTGTGCATATGCATGTGTGTGCTATAATGTATTCAATATATGTGGGTATATGAATTTGTAGAGACCAGAAGAGGACCTTAGAGGTCTTCTATTGCTTTCCACCTTTGTTTTTGAGATAGGGTCTCTCTCTGAACTTGAAGCTTGCCATTTCAGCTAGACTAGCTGGTCAGAGAGCACCCCAAGGTCTACCTGTACCTACCCCCAAATTCTGGGGTTACAGAGATGCATGGCTATGTCTGGCTTTTTACCTGGGTTTAGGGGATTTGAACTCAGGTCCTTTTACCTTCACAGTAAGTGTACTTAACCACTGAGCTATCTCCCAAGCCTGATAGTATTGTGTTTAAACTCAGATAATTTTATTAAGTATCTAAAACTGCATGCTTGTGTAAATCCATAATCGAATGAACAATTGAGTCATTTATTAAACGCTTCTTCCTGTTAATAAATACAAAAGGAGCATGTGGGGGATAAAATTCACCATTAGAACAGTGCTAATTTAGAACAGTAATGACACAGGCTACATTCTCTCGTGGGACTAAAATCAGAACAAGACCTATGGCTATCCTCAAGGTGGTTCATCCAATACATTTTAGTTATAAAGGGAGAGATGGTAACTGTATGGTGGGTGAGTGAACAGCCGTCAGATGGATGGAGCCATCAAGGTTAACTTCCCCATATATCGGGCACACAAATAGAGCACACGCCACTTCTGCGATCCTTGCCTAGAGTACATAACCTCCAGAAAGTGATTAAAAGTTAGACAAGCACAAAACGCCTATTCCGCCATTACCAGGAAAGTCCCGGAAGAAACTTGACATAGCAGGGAAATGTAGTGTGATCCAGGAGCAGAAAAAGCATTTTGCTGGGGAAACTGGATAGAAAACCCAGGAAAATCTGTAGTGTAGATGGTAGTACTGTGCTGATCTCGGCTTTGATGGCTACATTGTGGTCGTATACGATGCTCGTTGGGTGTTGGTTGAGTTTGAGGTTTCCATTTCAGCAAGTTTTGCCGACGTCTAAAATGTTTTTGCCAAGTAAGAAGTTAAAAATCATTTATAAATTCTTAGCATTTATTGCGTGTACCTGGGGCTGGCTTTAAACTTGCTATGCTCCTGTGTCAACCTTATTGTGTGTTAGGATGACAGGCATGTGCCACCCACAGCCAGCCCTAAAAGAAAGACTTGTATCTCTGGTCTCTACATGACTATCTTCAGAGGTAGTCACGGATAAAGTGACTCTTACAGGAGGCATGCAGACTCCCCAGGCTTCCACGTGGAGCGGAGAAAGCATCTCCAGTTTTGGCAGAGAGAAATTATTTGTGCCATTATCATGTGCAGTATGGCACCAGCTGCTGGTATGGCCTGATACTTGTTCCTTGTCTGTTTTGATAACAGCTTCCATGAGTTCTCTCTCTGATTTAGTTCTCGGGCTGTCAGCCTCTGGAATACAGGGGCATGTGACCTCTGTCAGGCCAACCAGTGGTTTTCTTGGGATTTTTTCCTTAAGTTTTTTTTTCCAGGAAGTTCCTGGACCTGGCAACCCTCCTGCTTCAGCCTCCTAAGTGCTGGAGCTATGGGCACATATCACTGTGCCTAGCAGTTCTTTTTTGAACTTTTTTTAAAGACAGGATGATTTTATTATGACTATAAGAGAGACAATATCCAGTGGCATCTGGAAGAGTCCAGACTGGAGAGAAAAAGAAGTAGACTGGATGTGGCCAGGGCTAAAGAAGCGGGGAAGCAGGGAGAAAAGAATGGAGACATCAAGAGATAGGGAAAACAGCGAGAAGAGTGAGCAAGGAAACAGCAAGTGAGGGAACAGTGAGAAGAGCAAGCGGCCACCTTCTTTGGCACCTTTGCTGGAACTAGTGAAAAGAGAACTTTCTCTTCCTCGGAGAAGGCTCACTGTGTAGGTTATAAGCCTGGAGCTGTCCAGACCAGCAGGTGGAGAAACTTAGCAGAGAGAATCTGTCTCACAACCTGATTGTATCTAACTTTCATGATTATTCTCTATGGATAGAGGTCAAGGAAGAAAGGGAGGGGCTGGGGACATGGGTGATGGGCGAGGACTTGATTAGCATGCATGAGGCCTGGAGTTGGCTTTCCTGCCTTGCAAAAATAACCAAGATAAAAAGAGCCCCCCCCTCAAAAAAAAAAAAAAAAAAGAAATCCAAAAGGTAGAAGAGGAAGAGAACTGAATGAGTATCTACAATGAACTTACTATCCACTAAAACTGCCAGAGGTACTTATTGGAATTCATTATCATTTTAAAGAGAGAAAAAAATATTTAAATCTTTTTTTAATTAAAGAAAAGCAAATCTTTTTTTGCTAACTTCAGGCTTCCATAAAAGACATTACAAGGTAGAATCAGATTAGATCTCATATCATGACGGAGTGCAAGCAATAGAAAATACAGTTTCAGGTATTAGCACTGACAACTTCTTAGACCCACGAGGTAATCTATCTTTCCATTTGGATCAAACTCGGGGTGTCATAGGTGCTAGATAAGAAACGCGTTCTTAGCATAATGCAATAAAGCTAGAATGACCAAATCAGAAAAGAAAAATCCCCTTGTGTTATAGATTAAAAAACCAAGACAACAATAACAAAAGCAACTGTCCCAAATAGTACTTCAGGTAAAGCAGAAATATAGCCAAAAGGAAACCTGGAGGGTAGAAGGAGAGTGGGAGGGTGACCTCTGACCTCTGGGGCACTGTATGAATTAGAAAAGGCAATCCTTAAATAGAAAGCAAGCCAAACTCTGCAGAGTATGAGTCCACGGTGGCCATGGCTCTGAGTCTGGCTGCTCTGAGATGAACAGGAGACTCTGAGAAACTAAGACCAGTGTTGATCGCCACGGAAGGAAAAAATAAAAATGTCTCTTCTCTCCAGGGGAAAAATAAGTGTGAGTTTTTCCTTAAAATCAGAATGAAAGGTCTTTGGTAAAGTGCTTGATGATGAGTCTCACCCAAAGAAAACTCTCTTTGAACTTAATATTCTCAAGATCCCGGTGCTAAGATTAAAAGAACACAGTAGGCTTCGAATTCCTCCCCCGAGGGTGTGTGTGTGCGTGTGCATGTGTTAGTGGTATGCAAGTGTGTGGTGCACATGCCCATGAGTGGATGGCCAGAGGAGGACGTGCTGCATCCTGCCCATTACTTCTACCTTATTCCTTTGAGAAAGGGTCTCTCACTAAACTTAGAGCTAACCAGTGAGCCCCAACAATCCTATAGGTCCACACAGCCGTGTCATGCTTTTTATGTCAGGAGCAGGAATATGAACCCAGGTCCTTAAGCAACTGCTCTTACCCACTGAGTCATCACCCTGAGTCTGAAATTATTCCATTAAAAAATATGATTCGATTGAGCTGTTTCAAATGCTTTAGACAAACTGTCATTTTAATCAGATACCATGAGAAATCACCAAGTTTTATATCATGGACTGGAAGAATAATAATTCAGAAAGCCTATCTTAAAGATTCCTTTTTTTTTTTTTAAAGAAAAAGTCTCACTTGGAAGTCTCGGGATACAGTTCAGTGGTGGAACATTTACCGTGTGTGTGTGTGTGTGTGTGTGTGTGTGTGTGTGTGTGTGTGTGTGTGTATGTGTGTGTGAAAGAGAGAGACCTAATTTATAATTGTGTTGTTGAACCATTCCAGTATTCTCTTAACATTCAGAAGACTATATTTGACTTAGAGGGATTTCTGACATTAGTTCTCTAATATCACTAAAGATGGAGCACTCTGGGAGTTCTGCTTTGTATCTGTCTTACTTGGGGTTTCTATTGCTGTGAAGAGACACCATGACCACGGCAGCTTTTATAAAGGAAAACATTTAATTGGGGCTGGCTTACAGTTCAGAGGTTTAGTCCATCATCATCATGGTGGGAAGCATGGTGGCATGCAGGTAGACATGGTGCTGGAGAAGGATCTGAGAGTTCTAAATCCAGATTGGCGGGCAGCAGGAAGAGAGATACTCTGGCACTTGGAATGAGCTTTTTGAAACCTCAAAGCACACGCTCCAGTGACACCCTTCCTCTAACAAGGCCACACCTCCTAATCCTTTCAAATAGTGCCATTCCCGAGTATTCAGACCTGTGAGACTATGGGGCCCATTCTCATTCAAACCACCACATATTCCTAGCTCTTTCAGAACAACATCTCTCCTACAGCAGGAGCGATGAAGCCCCCTTCTATGGAAGAGTGAGAGCCTGGTGAGGTTTCTCTCAGCCATACCCTTTGGTGAGATACCATCGTCGTTGAAGTTGGCACTGTTGAGGTATGGTGAGGGTGAGGGTGGGGGTGGGGGTGTGGGATGAGGTAGGAAGTTCCTGAAATACCCTTAGAATGAAGACCATAGCAGAGAAGAGAGGGGCAGCATTGTAGAGGGCTTCCTGGGAGGAGTAAGGTTGATTATGATGTACGAGTTGTGGCCAGGAGTTTAAGAGGCTTCCGTTGTGATGCCGTGGAAGCAGAATGTGTGGATGGGCCCCAGAGGGGAAGTGACAGAACAAAGACCAAGTTGCTAGGGCCTCAGAATAAATGCCAGAAGCCTAGTGGAAGGAGGATGGAGCCCCAGCCCCTGGTTTCCCTTCCCACCCCCTCCCCCCGGGCTGTCTGAGATGTCACCTTCTTCCTGAACATCATCTCCCTGGTCTCAGGCATTAACTCTGGTTTATGACTCCTGCTTGCTTCCATCTCCACCGGCTCACACAAGACCGCCATCTGTCCTTCCTGGATTCTCTAAGGTTCTCTACTTTCCTTGGGCCCTGATGGCCAATTCTGACGGCGAAGCTGAGATGCCTGCTCTGCCTCAAACTCCTAACTCTATTCCTTTCGTTAACCTAGAACCACCAAACCCTGGGCTCACCATTTCCCTCCTTGAAATTGGATCACTTCCCACTTTTTGCTGGGGCTCCTTCCAATCCTCAAAGGACAGTATCCGTCCATTAGGAAGACCAGGAACAGTTCAGAAATTTAGCAATCTCTTAAAAGATGTTAAAGACGTTCTTAGAAGTATAGCAGGTGTCGAAGAGACTACTACTTCAGATCTCACAGAGTCTTATGACGATGTCAGTAGTTCTAGGGATGTGTCAGAACTTAAGATCAGAGGCCTTGATAAGAGAAATAAAATGGGATTTAAATATATGCCCATTAACTTAGATCCAGAGAGAGAACAAAATACAAAGAAGCAGGAGTTGATATTGAAAAACCAGAGTGCTAAGAACATAATGCAAACATATGTAAGGGACCTGTGCAATTCAGAAGGAAAGAGAGGGTTCTATGACATGGAGCTGAATATGGGAAGAGGCCGGTATGGATCCTTTCACCTTCATGGAGATTATAAAAAATTCAGGAACAACCTGGAAATGTTAATGCATGAAGCAGACCACTGGAGTAAACAGCACAACGAGCTCAACGGACAAATGAAATCGTATCAGGAGTGCCAGAAAGATAGAAGAGAATCTGTGGAAAAAAACCGAGTCTGTTTCCAAACCCAGCCCAACAACGAGCTGTCATCCAAACGGGAGCTGGAGGCGCAGGTGAAGAAGTTGAGCCACGACACGCATTCCCTGCATTTGATCGCAGCCCTGCTAGAGAACGAGTGTCAGATTCTCCAGCAGAGGGTAGATATTCTCAGGGAACTCCATCTCCACGAACTGGGACCTTTTCATGAGAGGCTATTGCCGGTGTACTATGAGCAGGACAAGAAATGGCAGAAGCCAGCGGAAGTAGACAAGATGGATGCTAACAAGCAGCCCGGGAAGGCAACCGAGGGCATGATTCCTAAGAAGGAAAAGATCTCCAGGAACTCAGATGCTTGCCTCAGTAAGAAGGCTCGGAACAACCGCTTCAACAGCCGCATTGCGAAAAAAACTCCCGTGGGAAAAAGGAGAACCATCAGCAGCAGCCGGTAGACGCCACCAGATCCAACTTCATAACTGTCATCCGACCTAGAGTAGACCTGGTTCCACCAAGAAAGAGCCATAGAGTAAGAAATGCATTGTATTACCTCCGTAGTTAGAGAAGTCCGGACCTTAATACGCATTGTGTGAATGGCAACTAAGTGAAGATTCCAATAAAAACAAAAATAAAAAGAAAGTGCTTTGTTTGTTATCTTCTTTATTTCTTTAACCATATCTAGGGGAGGAGAGACGTTCCAAAGGTGAAAAGTACAACTATCTAATTGTGATTTATTTATTTATTTATTTATGTTCGTTTGTTTTCCGAGACGGGGTTTCTCCGCTGTAACTCCGGCTGTCCTGGAACTCACTCTGTAGACCAGGCTGGCCTGGAACTCACAGACATCTGCCTGCCTCTGCCTCCCGAGTGCTGGGATTAAAAGTGTGCGCCCCAGCTGATTGTGATATTTTTTTAAAGGTCATTTTCAAACTGATGTTTTGTTCTCCTATTCTGCTTGTATGGAATACTTTGGAGTTAAGGGAGAAAATAAAGAGTGAGAAAAATAGTGTTAAACCACCCTAGGCAGCTTTCTTTTCTCATAAATCTAGTTCTGGCCGGACTTTCCCTGGTATTCATCTTCTGCCCTTCAGTTTCTGCATGAGGTTACACTGGGCATCAGAATCCTCTGGGAAAGGACACCCCAACTTGTTCAGAAGGATAGAGGAGTTTCTAGATTTCTTAAATTTTGGTGCAAATTTTCCCTTTGTTCTAAGTGTAGAAATTGGCTCCCTGCTTGGGGTGGGTTGGGGTGGAGGGAAGTGGGCGTGGAGGTGTGGGGTAGGACAAGCCCTCTGAGGGCCTGGGCTCAGAAGCTGTTTGTTGTAGCATGGATAGCGGACCAGCACTATACCACTGAGGAAAATGACTCCCTCTCCCCCAGGAGCTGTTTCCTGGCAACAGATCCTCAGAGAGGAGGACCACTGATGGCCAATAAAAAAAATTTTTTTAAACACATTTTTGTGTTGTCTTATTTATCATAGCTAAATTTACTTTCTTTGGGTTTCTCATGTAATCAACTGTTACAATGAGAGTGGTCCAGCTCTCCATTATGCTAATGTATAACTGTACTCTTAAGTTATGGACTCTTCAAGCCTCTGACACATTCGTCATTTGCTGACAGCAACAAGTTCAGAGATTGAGAGCAACCTTTTAAAATCTACCTAATGTGATGAATGCAACATTTATGGATACTGATTGATTAAACAATCATGTTGTAGTAGTGTTTGTTATCTGGGTCAGCTGGGATCAGTTAGAGTCAGTGACTTTATTCCTTGTAAAACTCTGCTAAAGATTTCTTTAAAGTATTTCATGTCTTCCCCCAGGTGATGCTTTCTGAGTTATCAAATAGAGACAGAGCAAAACGCTTTGTTAGGAACACACACACAGAAGACACAGACACAGGGACAAATTCATGGGCCAGCCTTTAGGCTGGCACAAATTCCAACTCATACAACAGACAGATGCCAGAAGACACAGGGATTGGGAAGTAAAGAATTCAAATCTGGACATCATCTTAGTTAAATGACAAAGGGGGGTGCTTTTATTTTTCTCCTTAACGTAACATTGATGCGTTATGACTCAGAGTTCATCACTAATTTGTTTTATCTGTATGGCAGTCCATGTTCTTTCTTCTCTTTTCTTTGGAACATATTTTTGAGCCATTGATATAGGCAATTTGAGAAGTTGAGTCCTTTGAGATCAAGAATCAAGTCTTGTGAATGCTGTGTAACGTATGTCTTTAGGATAAGCAGGTGGAATTGTCATTTAGTTCAGAATCTCATCTTTTACCTTTACAACTTCAGGTATGAGGGTTCTGGGTTCTCCTTTTAGGAGCTGGATGGGTGACAAGCCTTTGACATCAAGCATACAAGGCCAGTGGCTCCCTGAGCGAAGGAAAAGAGACAACTTGTATTGGAACAATTCCTGCCAACAGCTCCCATCTGCCTCATCCCACACGAATAAGAGACTCGGAATTGCAGATTCCCCACATCTGATCTGCCAGCATTAGGCTCTTCTTGCGGTGTCTGATCTTGACTGGTTAATGCCTAAGTTTAGCTGTGGGATTTCCATGGGTCAGCTTTGACCACTTGGGAAAGCACAGGTCATGGAGGCTGATCCTGGCCTGCATCTATTGAGAAGGACACATTTGGAGCTTTTCTGTGCTTTCCTCTGACTACATGTGAGGTCAGATCCCTTGCAAGCCTCTTCCCAGCATCTGATCATTTAGTCAGCCTGTTGAATGACCCCCACTGTCTCTGAATAGTGAGAGCAGCTTCTAATATTTTTTGGTACTTACCCTTTGTTAAGTGTTACTCCTATGCATCTTATTCTGAGGACAGCACAAAGCAAGCGATCAGAACCGAGGGGTTAACTTTGAAGGTCACGCACTGCAGCTAGGCTCAAAACAAATGGCTGGATTCCAGAACGCATGTTTTTATCACTCAAATCATAAATCCAGGGAATTTCATTTTCCTTTTTCTAGTTTGGGTTCTTGCCAGCCTTGGAATCAAATTGGGATGTGGTTGTCATGGCAACTAAACTTTCTGGTTTGATGTTTCCATATCATTTTATTATTATGTCAGATATTTTATTTAAAGAGATTTTTTTTCCCCCGAATATTTTCAGACCTGCTGTTGGATGAATCCACAGATGTATGACCAGTCTGATGTGGAGGGTCATTCATAGGCCTAAGAGAACAAACATTAAGCTGAATAACATATAAAGTACAGGGTTGGCAGATGAGGTGTTCCACGTAGGTAAGGAGGATGGGAAGTCTCATGGAGAAAGGGGCTTTGCGATATAAACATCTGGAGATGTGGAAATGGTGGAGTTTGCATTTGAAGCAGAGATCAGAGCAAATGAAGACCCTGAGGCTGTAGCGAGGCTGAGCTGCCTTCAGGACAGGGAGCCTCCTGGCGGGAGGTAAACTACTACTCAAGGTGTTGCATTCAGAGGAGGAGGGGGGCTAAGGAAACAGATTGCATAACACCTAGCAAGTCGTGTTACGGAAATCACAATGTGAAGCCAGGGCTGGGCGTTTAAAGTTGGGTTGGAGACAAGATCTAGAGAAGCTTCATAGTCTCAGTGGGTTCAGGTGGGTGGGTCATGGTTTGGGAAAAGGCAGCAGAGTCCTTACCTTGAGCAATTGATCCATACCATTCTGTGGTAGAGTGAGCGCTAGAAGCAGATCTGGATCAGATCCAAAACATAATACCGAGCTTTTGATATGGGATTTCTCTAATGCCTTTATTTCTCCCACAGGGAACAATGTTATTAGATCCCATACTATGCGCAAAAATACTGTTTATTAATGAAAGCTAATTCTGTACATTCGTGTTTTAAGTAGGATTGTGAAGGCATGTTTGTCCATTAGTTGATAGTTGTTGACTTTCTCTTTTGCAGCAGATACTGTACAAACTACTGGATGCTGTTATTATGAGATCTTGAGGTAAAGATGTCATTAACTGGACTGGGGCCGGGAAGAGGGATCTGGGAATCATTAGCACAAGATGATACCGGAAGCCTGCAGTGGATGAAGTCAGCTGTGTGGAGTGAGGACCAGAAGGACTGAGAGCTGACCTGTGAGGAGGCCGGTCCTTTTGTGCTCCAGTGGAGAAGCAGCTCCCAAAGGTTCACACAAAGATTCTGGAAGCGCACCCGGCATCGTGAAACCCCAAGGGACAAAGCGGCCCCTTTTACCAGGTGCTGAGAAGCCACTGAAGATGGCAGAAGAACCTGTGTTCATTCGGCTTCTTGGGGGTCACTGTCGGCCTCAGTGAGAGAGCAGAGCAATAGAAAGACTCCATTTGGCAGAAGGTTGGAAAGAAACAGGAGGTGAGCAAATGCAGTTGGGAAGAGTATATGTTTTTCGTGAAAATGGACTTGGAGAGGAGACACCGTGGGTAGGGTGAGGGCGTTCTCTTTTGACTTCGTGGATGAGTCTACACTGTGTAATCCTTGACGGTCTCCTCGGTGAGACTGAAAGGGCAGCTTCATTTGGGATTTGTAACCTTCACGCTCAGGGTCTAGCTTTTCAGTAGAATATTCTCGTTTTTTTTTTTTTTTTTTTTTTTTTTTTTTTTTTTTTGCAAGACCTCCCTGTGGCACCATGGTAAAATAAAAAGAGACACTGTTGTCTCCTCCTGATATCCTTTTTTTTTTTTTTCTTTTCTTTTCTTTTTTTCCCTTTTTCCCAGCTGGGCTCAGGCCCTCCTAATATAAATACACCTCATTTTCCTTGCATTTGTGTATGACCCTAAGAGTTAATTCTGGCCAGCAAGTTTAAACGAAGAGTGTCCTGTAACGGCTTCAGAGACCCTTCCTTAAGGGACAGCTACGCGTGTGTGCATCCTTCTATACACCCGTGCTTTTGTTTTTCCTTTTGCTAGTTGAAAATGAGGTGTGGTTACTGGAACTGATGTAGCCACCTTGGATCTCGAGGTGACTTTTGAAACAGCAGCCACAGGCAGTAAAACAAACAACTAAAAGGTTCCAAAGTTTGGGTTGAACCCAGGCAGCACAGCGCCGCAGCATCTGTACATAACCTGTGTCTGGATCTTACTGTGAAAGAAAACAAGCATCGTTCAAGACTCATACTTTTTGATCTACAGAGGTCTTTCACTAAATCTAACCTTTAAAAAAAAAAACAGAAAAAGAAAAACACACATACTAGTTCTACCCTGTAGTAGAAAGGATAAGCTACCGCTGAAATAAAAACACAGTTACTGGAGAAAATTAGATTTAGGAACATTAATAGTGTTACTTAAGGGCGGGGCTCCTATCCAAGAGTCCTTGTATGAGGAAGGAGACAGGCCTGCGAATGACATTAATAAGAAGAAATGACACCCAGTGAAATGTGCAGTGGGGTCCCACGTCATGCAGTCCCCATTATACATCAGTGCCCCATCATAGCAGAGACGTTAGAAAAGGAAGGTGATGTTTTTCTTTTCTGTATTCAGTGTCTCATTTCCTTTAAACTGGTAAACCACATATACATGACTTTCCTGTGGATAGGTAAGAAGAGAAACAATGGCTCAAGTTCATTATCGTTGGTTTTGAGCTTGTTCTCATAAGATGTCATTATTAACTTGACTAATTAGTCTTTGATTTTATTCCTCTAATCTGAATTTCAGCTCTCTCCCTAGCTCCTGCTTGCATGCTACTGGCAGTAGAATTAGGTGACCGATACTGGCTCTTCTCCGATTGAGTGCCTGGTAATGCCAATCCCATCTAAGGTCTGAGCTCTGGTGAGTTTCCTTTTGCCAGCTTCAAAACAAGACTTGCACACATATGTCTACCAATATGCTGTGTCTAGATCTTTGCAATTTTGTAGAGAAATTATGACTGTCCTTGAATGTGTAAAAATAATCAATAGGGGCCAGGTATGGTGACACACACCTTTAATCTCAACATTTGGGAGGCAGAGGCAGTTGGATCTCTGTGAGTTTGAAGCTGGTCTGGGCTATATAGCAAATTCTAGATCACCCAGGGCTACATTCCTACATAGCAAAGCCCCACCCCCAAACATACACAGTCATTTTGAAAAAAAAAAAAATCCTCTCCTTATTCAAACTGTTTTATGAGTTCAAGGAAAACGAGAAAGCAGAAATCTAACGCTAGAATTATAACTAACTTCTAAATTTATTTCAATTTGATTATGATTCATTTGAGCATTTTAAAATTTTCCTATGATTGTAGCAAAGAAAATGGCAGTTTTTGTTATAGTATTAACTATAACACTCAGAATGGTAAAGAGTGTGGTGGAAATTCTTAGATCTGTTTACAAAGGTTAAAAAAAATAGAGAAAGGATTTAGCATTATAGATTAGATACAAATTTAATTAATTAATTAATTAATTAATTAATTAATTAACTATGTCTATTATGTGTGCCTGCATGAGTTTCTGTGCAGTTGACTGTGGAGGTCAAAGAGCATCTGACCCTCTGGAACTGGAGTTGCAGAAGGTCGTGAGCCACCCTGAAGTGGATGCTGGCCACTGAACCAGGGTCATCTGCAAGAATGGTAAGGCTCTTAACTGTTGAACCATCTCTCCAGCCCACATATAATATTTTGTATGTAAATAAGTTTACATGTATTTAGACCAAGTACTATACCATTGCTGTCTTTTATTTTTTATTTTTAACTAAAAAAATTTGAGGCAAAGACTGAAAGCCTTAAAGTTTATATAGCTGAGGACAACCTTGAACTTCTGATCCTTCTGCCTCTATCTCTCAAGTGCTGGGATGTAGCAGTATGCTACAATCTTTTACCCTCCATTTAGGGAAGGAGAAAGGAAAGATAGAAAGAAATCTTCACTGCTTTTGCAAGCTGCCTTGATACAGAAAGAGAGAAGGTAGAAATCTCCTCAGTCTCTTTTAGGCTGTCCTAAGCTCAGAGAGGACTAGCTGACAGCTAGCATCTCAGCTCATGGTCTAAATTCAATCTCTCCAATCTTTGTTCTTTTAGAAATTATCACACTAACTAATAATAGCAACTCAACCAACGAACCACCAACGCACGCCCACACTGAGGTGTTTCTTTATCGTGAAATATAGTTGACAAATTAAAATAATTAAAAGGAAGGGGTATGAGCTGGAGAGATGACTCAGTCCTTTAGAGTGCTGACTGCTCTTCCAGATGTCCTGAATCCAATTCCCAGCACCCACGTGGTGGCTCACATCTATAATGGGTTCAGATGCCCTCTTCTGGTATGCAGGTGTATGTGCAGATAGAACCCTCAAATACAAATAATATTTTTTAAAAATGCAAAGCAATTCATTTGCAGAGGGAGAGAAATATTACAGTAGCAAACAGTGTTTCCACGGATGCTATTATGTAGACACTATTTCAGCATTTCCTTCTGCATAGCCACCCTCAAATCTCAGGGGATACCTTGAAGGTTTAGTTTGTCTGCTGGGAATGAGTAAGCTAAATGGCTGCAATTGAACAGTTCCCACTGTCCCCATGGCACACAACAACAAGCTCGTTTCTTGTTGCAGAGATGAACAGAGGTTCATTAAGCTCTGGAGGATTCAGCCACACCAGGTCTCGGTAGTTGTGCTAGAGGGGAAGTATGGATGACCTCACCTTGCCGAGTAAAGAATACAGCTGGAAATGACACATGCCATTTCTGCTCACAGTTGACTTGCCTGGATCAGTCTTGTGGCCCTACTCAGTCTCAAGGGGGGAGGGGGGAATATTCGGTCATCGTTTGTCCAGAAGGCAGAAGAATCAAAAGCATTTGGTAAAGAATGCCAGTGATTTCCCTACTAAGAACCCCCCACGTCCTGGTGTTGAAGCTGTGTCTTAAGTCTTTGGGATGACTATGCCTTGTTGCTACCCTAAAAATAGATATGAGTGCTCAGAGGTCAGAGGGCATGTCCTCTGACTCACAGTCATGCAATACACCATGTGCAGAGATTGCAAAAGACTTGTGAGGCTATTGGTAACTTAATTGTGAATCCAGTGTTTTTCGTGTTGGTCTTTGTGTTTCTCTGATCCCGAGGATTGAACCAGGGCTGCTTCCTTGAGCGTCATCCCTAGTTCTTGGCAATACTTTTTAGAAGACGTTATTGGAGGCTGAACGATAGCTCAGTGGGTAAGTACTCACTGTACAACCTGTGGAATTCAGCCCCCCAGAACCCATGTAAAAGCCTGGCAGGTATGGTAGGTAGATGCCCTTAATCCTAGCACTTGGGAGCCTGAGATAGATCCCCAAGGCAAGCTAGCTAGCTAGATGAGCCAGAATTGGTGAGCTTAGGTTCAGTGGGAGAGCCTGCCTCAATAAATGAAGTGGAGAGCAATTGAGAAAAGCCAACATCAATGTAGAGCCTCTATACACGTGTAGACATGTGCAGATGTACTTGCACGCACATGTGTACCCAAACACATTTGAATACACACACACATATACACACACACCACATACATATACATACATACACCACACACATATACACATATGTTTTTTTTTATTTAAAAAAGACAGCATTCCATTCTTAAAATATTAAGCTCTTACTGAAAAGAAAATTAGAAAATGTGGAAAACTAGTATGAATTTAGCATGCGAAGAAAAACACATTTATATTTTAGTGAATTTTCTTTCAGACTTTTCTACACCTCTTTAAAACTTAGCTCTCATGGTCACCAAAATGATAGTGATATTAATAAATTATATTATTTATTAATAATAAATAATAAAGATATTAAATTTTGCAGGGAAGAAAAAGAAGAGTGATTCCTTTCTTGGCCATCAGAAGGAATATGATTGGTGCCTCTGTAACAAAAGACAGACGGTTAACAGGTGTGTACTACCACACCTGGCTAAAGGTCTTAATTTCTTTATGGCCAGCTCCTAGACAGAAAGTCAGGGGAAGTTAGAGTGCCAATTCCAGTCTTTACTGTTGGTTTTTATGATTATATTACTTAACTTTCTATTGCTATGATAAAACACTATGACCAAAGCAACTTGTGGAAGAAAGAGTTTATTCGGGCTTATGGTTGTGAAGCTTAAGACCACAAGGGCAGGGACAGAATGGCAGCAGGCACAGCTATGGTAGCAGCAAGCTGAGAGTTCACATCTTAAACTGTAAGCATTAAGCAGAGAGAGCAAGCACTGGGAATTGCACCAGACTTTGAAACCTCAATGCTCACCTCCAGTGACATATTTCTTCCAGCAAGGCCATATCTTCTAAATCTCCTCAAACAACACCACCGAGGGACATTCTCATTCAAACCACCACAATCATCCACTCTTGGAGAAGGAGGATTCTGTTTCTGTGACATACGTGACTCGCCCTGGGCAGAATGAGATGTGCAAGACAGAAGGAAGGAGAAAGTCAGAGACTTTGCTTCTTAAGCTGCCTGAGGCCTTGACATTGGAAAATGTTTTTTTAAGCTGTAACACTGTCTTAACTCCCTTGTGCTGCTGTGACAGGATTCCTAGAGACTGGGAATTTATAAAGAACAGAAATTTATTTTCTCAGTGGGGTGCAGTAGTACATACCTATAATCCCAACACTGGGGAGGCTGCGACAGGAGGATTGTTGTTGGAATTGGGTGTTGAATGGTAGTTGGCCAGGGTCTATGCAGGTTCAATAATGACAAGGAAGACACTCTCCATTATTCATGCCTGATTTCTCCATGACAGAAGGAAATCTCTGAACCTCTGGGCTGAACCTCTGGAGAGAACCTTGGGTGTCATTTACAGTTCTTAGTCTGTCTCGTGTGGGTCAGTAAATAACAAGAGACAATTCTCTGAGATGCAATCTGGAACGACCTAGGTAGAAGGCTGCTGGCTTCCTGGGCTGAACCCTGGACTGAACTCAACTGCCAGCTGAGCTTGCCAACCTATCCATCCCTGAGCTTGATCTTCATCTGTTAGTGTTAAAGCCACGAGTCAGTCATGTTTGTAATTCCTCTAACTCCTGTAATAATGTACTGCACAGAAAACAAAAACAAAAACAAAACAAACCACCTGAGTGCAAATAAAAGAGATACAAAGTACATTTGCATGTGTATGGAAAAGGCCTTTAAGTTTTTAGTAGCATGTATGCTTTTCTTATTATTCTGGAAGCCACAAGTTTACAAAGTTATCAGTCTTGAACTTAATATGTCATAAGACAGCACCACTGGGAAGACAAACATGTTACAAAACAATGGAAGTAACATTGATAGTTTTTTTTAAATTTATTGTTAACAAAGTTACATAATCTATTATAAAATAACTGTGTTTTATTTAAATAAGAATAGTTTTATTTATTTAAATAAAATATTTAATATGAAATATTTAAATAAAAATCGTTCTGGGCCCAAACCACTATTAAAAAAAAAAAAACCAAAAACTAAGGTTTTTCTTCTCTTTTGTCATTTCAAAAATACCACAAAATCTGGGTACAGAGGTACACACCAGTAGTCCTAGCACTTGGAAGCTTAGGCAGAAGTATGCAGTTAGCTTAGACTACATGGTGTGAGCTTGTCAAAGCATAAACAAAATCAATAAAGAGATAATAAGAGCACTACAGGATTTTGCAATGAGTCTGTCATTGATTGGAAATATGCTGTAATTATGGTATCAAGCAAGTATTTGCATTAATGTCAAAAGCATGGATATTTTCATAAGATTTGTCAAAAAATCCTCACATTATTCTTGCTCATTTCTTTGTCCTTGATTTCAAAACACACTCCAAGAAATTTTGGGTGTTTTATTTGTTCTATAGGTGTTAAAATTTTAATTTCCCTTTAAGAATTGGAAAGCTGTTTTCCCAACAGCTGATGCTAAATCCTAGCACTAGAAAAACAGGCTATTAACAGGAAGTGTACCCTTCAGTATGCTGTTAAGATAAAGTTCTTAGGCAAGCACTTCTAACACCAGGGAGGATTCCTGAACTCTAGGCTTGCTCACAGCTGAGCAAAACTGTTTTATCCTAGTGAATGTTTTATTTAATACATAAGGGCTAAGAAACAGTAGCTGGTCAATAAATGACATCTATTTGTAAAGCATTCTTGATAGAGATTGTGTGGATGCCTCCTGGGATGAATCCATAGGTGTGAAAGAAGCATCTCTCTATATGATCTGTAAATGGCCATTGTAGACTTCTCTCCCCTTAATTGAATGTGAATTGCTGTTTGGTACAAAGTTTAATTTGCATCGGTGGAAAGACTCTCTGAACTCAGATTTGTGCTTGTGTCACCAGAGAAAATGGGACTGTTGGCCAGGAATTGGAAGCATTGGTTTTTAAACTGCTTGTTGGTTAGATTAGCCTTGGTGCTAATGGTATTTAGACTGGAAAATGTCACCAGACATTGTTATGCACTATAGGGCATTTAGCAGCGTCTCTGGGCTCCACCCACAGATGTCAGCTTCTCACAGCCTTGGACACGAAAAATTGTCAGATGTCATCTAGAAGGCAAAACCACCTCCGGCCACCACCAGTGCCAATTATTAGTGGTTAATTTGAAGTTTGGCTGATCAGTTAGTGTCCTCCCTCCCTCTCTCTTTCTTGTTTTTTTTGAGACAGGGTTTCTCTGGCTGTCCTGGAACTCTGCAGACCAGGCTGGCCTCCAACTCACAGAGATCCACCTGCCTCAACTTCCTGAGTGCTGGGATTAAAGGTGTGTGCTACCACCACCAGATTTATTGATTTCATTTCTTGCCTTTATTACTCTACAGATCAGATGTTTTATGGAACTTAAATTAGATAATCTTTCAAGATATAATTAAGGAGGTTTACCAAATTCCAAAAGTCTTCTAAAGTGATTCCAACATGCTTTTTATTAGCTCCAAAATTAGAGACATATTATTGTTTGGCCTTAAAAGGAAATCAAAGAATATGAGCTTTATAAGAACAAACAAATTTAAAAACAGAACAAGAGCTTCTTCTCATGGTGCCTTCTAAGTGACAGGGATTTATGCTATTTTGTGAACTGATGTTGATGCACTTTGAAGTGTTGGTGTTTTATTTATTTTTAAATATCTCATATTTGTCCTCAACACTGTACTGTGTAGATACTTTTACCTCTAATATGAATTTGTGGGCACGAGTCTCTGCTTCTGAATTGAGGTTCCGAATAGGCGATGATCCCATTTTATCTGTTAACAGTGTCCAATGTACACTAGAGAAAATACACACTGTACTTTATGGAATTATTCTTAGGGTTAATTAGGTAATGTAAACGAAGCATCTCTTATACATTGTCCGTCACAAGACATAATAGATCATTTTATGCAACCAAAAGTTTTGCTCGAGTCAAAAAAAAATTCTCAGAGTTGGTTTAGGAAATCCAAAACTAGAGATTAAGAATTCCTGAAAGGTCACCCGCTTTAGCTGCAAATTGCTGATTGAGGGTGTGAGCCATGATTGTGAAAATCTCTGAGCACAAATCACACAGACGACGCTCGCAATCTTGAAAGTTTAGGCGCGCCAGCTGCTCCCGAGGTTTCTCTTCTCTCGCTTTGAATTTTATTAAAACTGAAAATGACAGAAGCAGACAACGCATGATTTAGCAGCAGCTGCTCCGGGAGCCACAGCGGGCTGGAAATGCAGAAGTGCAGCCAGAAGGGCAGGGCGGGGTCGGGCATCTGGGAGCTGCGGGCGCTGAGACACGGCGAGCGCCGCTGGTTCGGCCGGTGCAAATGCTAACCGGAACGCCGCGTCAGCTGGGCGAGTCGCCTCCCGAGCCCAGCAACGGCGCGTCCCGCCGGACCGCGTCGGAGCGACCAGCTTCCAGCCGGGAGCACAGCCACTCAGCCACTTCCGGCGCGCCCTCAAGCATTGGCTCGGACCCGAGCGCCGCGCGCAGGCGCAGAGGACGCGCCTCCCGGGAGGGGGCGTGGCAGCGGGAAGCCTCCTCTGCGCCTGCGCGCGCCTCTCCTCTGGGTCGGCAGGGACTGGCTGTAGGGTCGGCGTCGCGCAGTCCCCGGGTGTCGCGGCCGGGTCGCTCTTCACGCTTCACTGCGGTGTCGCGTCGAGTCCCCGAGACCTCGGCGGCGTGTGGGGAGGTAAGAGCCCCGGAGCCGCCGCCGGCCTCTCCCCTGCGTGCTGCGGGCGGAGGGGCGGGGCGGCCGCGGGCGCTCCGGGCTGCGACGGCCGGGCCTCGCCTTCCTCCGGGACCCGGGGCCGCCGTGGGCGCTGCGCAGCCGGGATACCCGACCCCACCGCGGGCTCGGCCGGGCCCGGAGCGCCCTGGACCCCCGAGTGCCCGCGGCGCCCGTCATCGCCGCCGCCTCGGTCGCACGGACGTCCCGGTGTCCCTCCAGCTGCCTTTCCTTTGGTGCTTCTGAAGAGATGACCGTGCTGGTAACGGTTAACCAGTTTGTGCGACCCTGGCTGCAGATTGTTATATTCTAGACCCGTGTTCTTGGTTGGACGTGTCAGAAAACTGGCCCGTGAATTTACTATTAAGTTGATCCTTTTGACTCAAAGGATGATTTGGTGATGTCACCCTGTTCCGTTGAGTTGGCAAAAGTTTAATGGTCTGATTGAGTAGAGCTCTGATTTTTCATGTAGCCTCTTTTTCTCTCCCTTGGGTATTAGACCACATATCTAGTGGTAAGCTATGTAAAGATTACAGTAAGGAATAAAGAATGACAGAGACCTACCATGCAGAGGTAATCAGCCACTTAACATTTTGATATTTCTCTATGTCCTTTTTGTCCCAGTGCATTTTAAACTTAAGACGATCAGGTCGTTGCTTACCTTTCCCATATTTTTTAAAGCCTTGAACATATACTCATGACTTTTCTATTATGTACATAATATATGAGCGAAAACATCTTTTGAAGTAACTGCCTGGCAGATAAAACAAATTTCTTTTATCCCCATTCATAATAACCATGTTATACGTAGTACCCTATGACTGAAGGTAATAGCAGTTGAACTATATCGAGGAAAGAAATAATTGCTAATGCAGTATATTTACCATTTTGGAGACTAAAAACTCACCATTTCTCTTAAAAATAATAATATAATGAAGCATGGTGGGACATGACTGTAATCGCAGCAAGTAACTGTGGAGACAGGGAGATTGAGCTACAAGTCAGGCCTGGTGTGCACACCAAATCAAAAATAAAGCAAGATACAAGTAAAAACAGCAGTGTACCTACTAAATATCTCTGTTTAAAATCAACTATATTTCCAAAACCAAGTTTAGGGAGACGGTTACTGGAAGCAAGTTACTTTAATGTCTGGTGTTGTAGAAGACAGCTGAACTCTTGTATTTCTCAGTTCATTCTGGTGTGCCGGCTTGTTTAGATTGAAGCACGTGAAGAAAATCTGTCTTTGTGTAGAGGATCCGTGAGACCCTAAAAAGGTCCTGGGAACTTTTAGGGTTTCTCAGCAAAGTAATTAGAAAACTGATTTAACCCTACTTTTATTAAGTGGGCTAGTCAGTCTCTTGTTGGCTTCACACTTAAACTTTGCACCATTGAAAGTTCCTATGTTCTTGTGCACAGGTGCTAGTGTTTTTCTGGAGGTTGGAATGCTAGGCCATAGACCACGCCCCCTTTGTTGTAATTTGAGAGACATGAGCATTAGCTTGGATGCCTTTCATTTTGTTCTGTTGTCTTCCCACATCATTTGTTCGAATTATTTCACCGAGTGATTGGTAAAGTGTCTGCAGATTTTTCAGTAGTTTTGGGTTCTTTTCTTGAATTTAAAGAGAGAATTCGTATCCCCTCCTAACTCTACATGCTGTTACCTTGTTTGCCTGAGAGGCTGTATCATTTCTGTCAGTAACAGGTGAGATTCTTTAAAACACACACCTTACCAATATCAAGGACTTTCTTATGTTAACAAAAACATTTTTGTCAACTTAGTAAGCAACCAATGATGTTTTTAAATCCTAATTATTCTCATGAACATTGAACAGTTTTCCATGATCATATTGTTGTTTTTCCAAATAATTTATTTTACCCACTTACAGTCTAGTGTCCAAGTGTCTTTCTAACAAGTTTTTATTATTTTATAATGCAAGGATGCGTTAATTTAATTTTTAAGGAAAATAATAAAATTATGTTTTTCTATCCTGTTTACAGAAGTACATCTTTTTTTTTTGGTACAATGTAGAGCTCTGGGAAGTTTACATAATTCCTGCTCTAGATTTAGTTTGGTATCTGTTCCACTGTATTTTCTCCTTTGCTAATACTATTTTGACAACTTCTTTGTAGCATGTAGAGGAATATTTAATCATTTAATCTGGCAACATGACTGCTCTAGGGAAGGATCACATCCAGGGGTCTATATGAAAGGATCAAATCCAAGGGTCTATATGAAGGGATCACATTCAGAGGCCTGTGTGGTCTAGATGGAATGTAGAAAAGATGTTAGTACACACCTTTAATCCCAGTATTTAGAAGGCAGTGGTGCTGCCTTTAATTCGCAAGGCAGAAGCAGAGACAGGAAGCAGAACTCAAAAGGAGTTGTTGTCAGACAGGAAGTGATGTCTGAGATGAGTCAGTGAAGGGCATGCCTAGCTCTCATGACAGAAAAGCAGGCTCTCTAGTTGGGTGGTGATGAAGCATACCTTTAATCCCAGCACTCAGGAGGTAGAGGCAGGTGGATCTCTGAGTTTGAGACCAGCCTGGTCTACAGAGTTACAACAAAGAAACTGTCTCAAAAAACAAAAAGCAAATCAAAGAAAAGAAAAGAAAAAGAAAAATAAGCTCTCAGAGAATCAGAGAGGCAGACAGAAGACACAGGAAGAGAAAAAGGAGCAGTCTGAGGCAGACACAGGGAATTCTGCAGAAGTAGTCAATAGGAGACAAGAAGAGTGAGTCTATTAGAACCAGCAGCCTGGAGAATAGTTTGAGCCAGAACAGCGAGTCATTTGAGTTCACTACAGCTCTGAGTTCAGAAGGAGCTAGTCAGAGTGAGTCAGTCAGCAATAAGTCTTGGAGGCTTAAATGTTCTAGCTTGTATGGAGGCTGAGACTGAAGTCTTCCAGTTCTAGGCTTAAGATTAGAGAAACGCTCCAGGGCTCAAGGACTAGAGCTCGGGATTGAGTTAGCCAAAGAATAAACTGCTTTTTGTACTGAATCTACATCTACAGTAGAGAATGGATTTATACTGTACAGAGTTTTGTGATTTTTTTTCATTCAACATTGCATATTGGATATTTTCTACAGAAGGTGTAATCCATGGCATAGGTTTATCTAGACAGGTTTGGGGAACAAAGTTGTAACCATTAGTTATCTAATGTCAGGCTTCTATACTCTTCTGTGTTCTTTTTGTAGGTCACTCCACTAACAGCTGTGTTGCCAATTTAGAAATCTTTATCTCAGACTCCTCTCTGCATTCCAGGTTCTTAGATCCAGCAGCCTCTTGGATATCTCCCCCAGGATGCTCTCAAGGTACTTCAAACAGTTGTCCAAAAGTGTCTCCCTTCTTCCTGCTTCTCTTGAGTTGCCTGTGGTGGTCAGTGTATCTCCATTGGTCTGCCCAGTCACCCACAGTGGGAACCTGTTGGTAATCCCAGCCTTCCCTTTGTTTCAGTCTCCAAAGGTTCTGTTTCCTTAGCTAGTTTTCCTGTTTCTTTCTCATCTTCACGTCAGTGTCCACTCATGCCATCATCGTCTCTTACCTTAGCAATTTTAGAAGTTTCATTGTTGGTTTATTTTCTTATTAATCTTCCCCTTTGCTACCAATTTTTAAAACCACGAAAAGACTTTTAAACTATTTTAAAAGATAAATATTACAGAAATTTGTTTAGAAATCTGAGAGTATATAAATGGCCAAGTTAGTAACAGTATCTCAAGACATCTGTACACTGGTGAGATGGCGTAGTGCAGTAGTTGTCAACCTGTGGGTTGCAACCCCTCTGGGGGTTGAACGACCGTCTGTATACCAGACATTTGCTTTATGATTCATAACTAGCAAAATTGCAGTTAGGAAGCAGCAATGAAAATAATTTTATGGTTGAGGTCACCACAACATGAGGAACTGTATTAAAGGGTCGCAGCGTTAGGAAGGTTGAGAGCACTGGGCTATTGGGTAAAGATGCCTGAGGCCAAAGCCTGACAGTCTGAGGAGTTTGAGCCCCAGGACATTCCTGATGGAAGGAATTAGCTTCTGAAAGTTTTCTCTGATCTCTACACCCGCACAAATAAATAAAATATACAAGAGATTAAAAATAAAAAAGAGAGTATGTCATACATTTTGTTTGTTTCTATTTGTAATAGGTTGCTATTCCCCAAAGTACATTCTGCTCGGCTGAAATAAGAAAATCGACAGCTTAGTGGTATTTGATGTTAAAGGGTCTCCGTGTAAAGTGTTTGCATTGTCATAGCTTTTAGAATTGTTGGATTGTACTGTTTCTTGTGTTTTGGCACTTCAAATAATATAACACTTAGTAGTATGTTACTGTGTTGAGATGCTCTGTAAATAGAAGTTTTTAATGGATTCTGTGCCTTGTTTTATTTTTTTATTTTTTGGTTTCTCTGGCTTTTGCTAATGAAAAAATGTTTTAGAACTTTTGGTGATAGTTTTTGTTTTGTTTTAATACATTCTATATTCACAATTCCTTTACGCTTTTAAATATTTATGTATTTATGTATTTATTTATTTACTTTGGTTTCATAAGACAGTGTCTCACTCTGCAGTGCCAGCTGGCCTAGGATTTGCTATGCAAATCTGACTGGCTGATCTTGAACTTATGGCGATCCTCCTGTCTCTGCTTCCTGAGTGCTAGGATTATAAGCATATGCCAACATTCCTGGCCTACTTTTTACCCTTATATTTAAATTACTTTTTTTTTTTTTTGTGGAAGGGATAACTAGTTTGATGCATACACCTTTAATCCTAGTACTCAAAAGGCAGAATCTGGCAGATCAAGGCCAGCCTGATGTAGATGGCAAATTCAGGCCAGCCAGGGCATATAGTGAGATCCTGTTTCAAAAAGGAGGTGGGGTAACAGTAGCATACATAAAGATTTAAACGATACTAGAGATTTATAATGAAAAACCCAGTTACCCCTATGTTGTCCTTCTTTCCCAGAATCCTACTCTCCAGAGAAGCCCATCTTAGCCTAGGCTCTGTGTGAATCACAGATCCCAGGAAATGATTTCAGCAACTATTTCTCAATTATCCTGTAGATGATATAAATAATAATACTTAAATGCCTAGGAATGAAGTTAACTTGTTACTAGAAGTAGGTGCCTTAGAATTAGAGAGACTAACTCTTACAAAACTGAGACAGGCTGTTTCAGTGCCAATGACTTCAGTGTTCTTTTGTTTTAACCTTCAGATGATTAAGTAACATATTTAGATGTATAGTTATCTCCCCTCCCAACTCCTGTCCTGCTCCAGTTTGGGCATCATTTTGTATCATAGGATACGGGATTTAGATGGGCTGCATCCACTCTTTAAACCCTGCAGTACACATTCTTTCCCCTGGTATTCTCAAGCTAGTTACATATTAACTTTGAGTTACTTTGTGTTTACATCATTATGTAATTACTGCTTTTCTGGAGTTACAAGTAACCCTATTTTTTTATATTTACCTCACATGCATGTTTATGAATATATTTTATATCTTTTTAATGTACAGTTTGTATTCTTTGGGATTTTAACCCCTCAGACAAGAGGCTGCTCACCTCTGAGTAGACTCGAATGTATCCAATACTCTCTTTGCTCTACAGTACCTTTCATGGGATATCTGGCACCTTGCTTCTGCCTTGATGGGCTGCTCTCTGGGCCAGTTTTCCTGGGCTACCATTGTGTGAATTCCATTTCTCTCTCTCTGATGCGGATTAGCTTGTTCCCTAGATTGCAAGTCTTTATCTTCTTTGGAGTCTCTCTCATATTTGTAGAACACATCTTTCAGTAGGTTCCTGAGAAAGATCAAGGCAACATTTGCGTCTTTTATGTCTAAACAATATTTCAGTCTTCACACTTGGTTGATGGCTTCATTCGTTACTTGTAGAATTTTGGAGGCAAGCTGGGTGATGGTGGTGCACGCCTTTAATCCCAGCACTCAAAAGGCAGGGGCAGGAGGATCTTTGAGTTTGAAGCCAGGCTGGTCTACAAAGTGAGTTCTAGTACAACCAGAGTTGCAACAGAGAAACCCTGGCTTAAACACCCCCACCCCCCATGGAAAGAATTTGGAGGCATAGCTCCAATGTTTTTTGCTCTGTTGTTGCTGTTGAGAAGTCTAATGCCAGAATGATAACAACCAATTCTGTTACTTTTCTTTGGAAACTCTTGGATTTACTTAACAAGCATATCTTATATGGTGGGCACTGATAAAGACACTGAATATGGAGCTGGAAAGATTCCTCATCAGTAAAGAACACTGGTTCTTTAAGAAGACCCAAGTTCAATTCCCAACACCCACATGGGGGCTTACAACTGTCTATAACTCCAGTCCAGGGGATCTGACACCTCTTCAGGTACTCATGTGGTACAGATAGACTTGCAGGCGAAACACTTATACACATAAAATAACAAAAAAATTTGGGGGCAGGGAAGACTCTGAAATACATGAGTGAACAAAATACTAGGCCCCATCCTATGGAAGTTTAAATTCCAGGAGGGAGTCTGGATAGTAACAGTAAATGTAGTAAGTAACTTGTATAACACCCTACAAGGACATAAAGTAAGAAGAATTGCGTGCTTGCAATCCTTTAGTGTTAAACACTTATTTTCATAAGTCAGTACATTTCCTCTATTCCCTGTAGTGATTTTTTTTCATTCATTTGTAATAAGTTCAGTTGCATTCAGCATTTCATTCTGGGATTCCTGGCCTTACTCTTTTCTCCTTTCTTCCTTTCTTCCTTCCTCCCTCCCTTCCTCCCTCCCTCCCTCCCTCCCTTCCTTCCTTCCTTTTTTTCTTTCTTTCTTTTGTCTTGTCTATAGCCCTGGCTGGTCTGGAACTTACTGTGTAGCTAGACAGACCTTAAACATACCGCAGTCCTCCTGACACAGATTCCCTAGTGCTGGGATTATAGGCATGAGCCACCACCATGCCTGACTAGTCATTTTTTTCATTGTGTACATTGAGATGTATTCTTTGTGGTATGAAGTGATGCGGGTATTTTCAAGTGCTTATTCTCTTGGCTTACCATTGCAGTGCCATCAGGTAGCTTTATTCTCGTGAAACATCTACTATATTCTCCCGACCTCTCCAGCCCTCCCCAGTTCCAAACCATGGCAGTCACTGGTATGTTCATTAGCCTTACTTTTCCAGAATGCTACATAATTGGACCATAGAGTAAATATCAGTTCTTTCACTTAGTGATATGTATTCAGAGATCATCCCTGTGCTTTGTGGCGGGGTCGCACATTTCACTAACATTGTACACCATGGTTTATTCATCCACGTGTCTGCCAGAGACCCGGGGTTGTGGCTGCCTCCACCTTTTGGCAGTTGTGATAAAGCCACTCACATGCATGTCCTCCAGATGGTGGCGTACTCTTGTAGCAGCAGCACTGGGGAAGTAGAGGCAAGAGAGTCACGAGTTCAGGGTCATCCTTGGGTATGTGTCGAGTCAAGGGCACTCCGGGCTAGGTGAGACCCTGTCAAAAATCCAAACAGACAAAAACAAATTTTTTTTAAAAAGTGCAGGTACAACACAATGCGTAAGTGATGAGTGTCAGGTGTGGTGGTGTATACCTATAATCCCAGCACCCTTTAGTTTTCTTTCTTTTTCTTTTTTTTCTATTTCTAATTTAGGATAAATTGGTTTTTCAGTATAGCTTCCCAAATTGGAAGCTTAAATTGTTGATTTCAAGTTTTACTTTTTTTAAACCAAATAATTTTTTAAATAAATTTTTTAAAATAAATAAATTTAATCCATTTAGTGTGTCTGGTGAGCGAACCGTTCCTGCTGCATTCCTCCAGCCTCTTGAATTTTTAAGATTTCTGCTGTTGATTTTTACAATCAGCTGTTGTTCCTCACATGTTTCTTCCTTATGGTTTTATGTTCCTGTTTCATAGTTGCATAGATGCTTCTCTCAGAATATGCTTTGGTGTGCTTTTATTTCCTGCAGTGTCTCGTCCTCCAGATTCCTTTTATTGGATTAGTGTCTGTGTATTCGTGTACATTTCTAGGTATGTGGCATAATGGCATATTTGACAGTGTAACAAGAGCTAACAGGTTTTATTGAATCAGGATGCCATATATTGTTACTGAAAATACTTCAGAAATGTACCGTGATTTAAGCTTGTAAGCATAATTGTTGTAACTTTGAAAATAACTTTTTCTACTCTGTCTTTGGAGTTTAGTTGTTTCCATGGAATGTGCTTAAAAGTATGAATTTCTGTTTATTTTTATTGTGAAATGATGTATTACTTTTATCTGTTGAGTTTTTCATGAAATCTGGAAAAAAGTTTTTGGCATTGCTTTCAAATGAATTTTTCCCATGCTTTTTTCCCCTTATGGAACTCTATTCTCATTTTGCTGTTAGATCTCTAATTTCTATGTAGCTCTTCCTCATTTCTCTGGGCTTCTTTGTAGTTAATGGCTCTCATTGTGCTCTCCACTTCTGAATCCTCTGTAGCCTTAGTTCATGCCTTTCAATCATAATTAGTTCTTAAAAGCCTTCTTATCTCACTCCTGTTCACCCTCTATTCCAGGAAACATTTGAATGTTTTTAATTATCTATATCCCTTTGTTTGTATATATTCTTAGGAAATTTGCATTGCTTTATTGTGCTTTACAAAAATGGTAGTTGAGAACACTGTGGAAGTCATTCACTATAGATGGACTTGAAGAACATAGCCTTCTACTTTCTGGATTAATTTATATTGCTTTAAAAAAAGCCATTTAACTTTAGATGACTGGATTTCCTGTAGACATACAGTTAGCTTTCAGATTTAATAGATTCAGGCTTATGTTCTGTGTAATGGCGTTCTTTCATATTATTGATGGGGAAACTGATCACTGGATTGCAGTGTATTACCCAACCCTAACATCGTGAAGTTCCCCATCAGACTTTTCCTCTAAAGTCTTAACAGTCATCATAACCATTGCTTAGCCCTTTTATTGCATTAGGACCTATGAAGATATGATTTATTAAAAAATGTCTGCATTTATTAACTGGAATTCAATGTGCCCTTGGCCATTATTGTATTGTCTGGAAGTGTATTTTATAAGTAAGTGAAGGATTAGTTCTCTGCTCATCTTTCTTAATTCATTAATTTTAAGAGTAGTATACCCTAGCAACCCCCTAGTAGGTGGGATGCTTTGGTTTGGGGCTTAATGCTATTATGATTGCTTGGTTCTAAAACCTTATTTGATTTGTTTTCAGTTCTGTATACTCTTCATTATTTTGATGTTCACTTGTCTCATTTAAGCCAGAAAGAGCTCCTTAACTTGTATTCTTTCCTTCTGATGTTGGTCCCTGGTAGATTCTTGGAATGTTGCAAGTTTATTTGGTGGAGTTTCCTGTCTCAGCTACTTCACAGATATTTTCATAAAACTAGCTCTAGTTTTCTGTGCTCTACTTTTGTATGTAGTATATTTTATATTGTTTAACTTTAAGTATTTGTAACTTTTCATTATGAATTATTATTTGACTTATGAGTTATTTAGATGTTTTAAGATTCTTAATAGCTGGACAGGAGAGAAAGGTCAGTGAGAAAGAGTGCTTGCCATGTGGGATTAGGACTTGAGTTTGAGGTTATAGTACCCACGGTAAAGTCAGGCATGGCCATGTGCCTATAACCCCAACACTGTGGGACACGTCAATCCTGGGAGCCCATTGGCCAGCCCACTTGGCTGAAATGATGGTCTCTCAGTGAGAGACCCTGTCTTAAGTCAGTTAGTAGAGAGTGGTAGAGGAAGCTATGGATTGTCCTCCAGGTCTCCACTTGCATGCGTACATTCATGCATCACATGCTCACCCCTACCCCCACCCCAGTGCAGTGGCTTGTGTGTGCAGATGCTGTTGTCAAAGTTGGCTTTCATGTCATTTTCATGTAGAGACCATTTTTCTACCTAAGTTATTGAAAAGAAATAATGTTTAACTTTATTTTTGTTTCTACCCCTTTAGTTGTATTGACACAAAGTAGATGGTGTAATGTTTTATGGTAGACAATTAAATATATTATTGCATTTTTTATTTTCTAGACATAGAAGAATTGAATTCTGAGTAAGCCTACAGGTAGGATGGACAGTTACTTTAAAGCAGCTGTCAGTGACTTGGACAAACTTCTTGATGATTTTGAGCAGAACCCAGGTTTGTTGTTTTTTTTACCTTGCCATTTGAATCTTAAAACATGTGTAATTCAATTTAATCTTGGGAATAGAGTACTTTTAACAAAATTTGATTGCAATCTTGGTCATATTGTTATGTTCTCTAAAATGTTTGCCTGTTTCTTTATAACATATCAGTTTATTCTTACACCAGTAGGACCAATAGCCGAAATGAAAGTTACTTTGTAGATACAGACTTATTAGAAGAAAATCTTTATGAGGAAACTATAACAATCTGATAGGGCTCTGTAAGTTGAGATGTTATTACTGTAAGACATGATATTTCCTCAGAATGGAGTTAGGATGAGAGGGCTAGCCTAGCTAGGTCTCTATTGCTGTGGTAAAACACCATGGCCAGAGCAACGTGGAGAGGAAGGGGCTTGTTTCACCTTAGAGTATATAGTCTGTCATGAAGGGGAGTCAAGGCAGGAGTTGATAAAAAACTAATCAGGACAAAGACAGAACAAAAATAGCTGAAGATAAGATTGCTTATCAGTGTTTTCTGGTTTGGTTTTTATAGTGTAGGTGAGTTACTGACAGTGTTCCTATCACTTTATAACAACTGTATTAAGTAAAAATTGGAACCGTTCAGAGCCAAGTAAAAAGTCGATTTAAAGTTTTAGAAAGCATAATATCGTTATAATCTGTATTTGATTTGGGCCTTCTGAATAACTTTGTGTTTCTGTTTTTCACTAGATAAACAGGATTATCTGCAAGATGCACAGAATACATATGCTTCTAATGACTGTTCAATTTCCTCAGAGTTGGCCTCTCCACAGCTAACTTTACTGCTACCAAAAGACCAAAGATGCATTAGTAGTTGTGTCTCGTCAGAAACGTGCTGTGAAACACATGAGACTTTTCTCAAAGAAAAAACACATGAAGAATTAACTCCTAGACAGAGTGAAAAACATGTAACAGGACTTGATCTTCTTTCTTCTGTGGATGCGAGTACTTCAGATGAGATCCAGCCTTCATGTATGAGACGATGTAGTAAACCTATCTGTGACCTGATAAGCGACATGGGTAACTTCATACATGCCACCAGTAGTGAAGAAGACATTAAGAAGTTATTGCCAGATGACTCTAAGTCTAGTGCAGATGCATTGGTCGCATTGGATTCATCTTCAGGTTCAGATGCTCTCAAAGTTTCTTCAGTAGATCACGGCAGTGATGCTGTCAGAGAAGAGCAGAGTGATCTCACCTTTGTGTTACAAAACAGAGATATCGGTCAGGCCAAAGAATTGGATGTAAAAGTAGACACAGCACTTTCAGATTCCTGTAAACATAGTGAAACAGGAAATCTAAAGGATAAAAAGATCTCTAATGAATTAGAAACAATTGCTTTTGACGTGTATTCTTTGACTGAACAACATTCTGAAGCAGTTGATGCCAAAGATAACTCACAACACAAGAGACTGCCGTGTGAGTTGTTAAAGGGTGATGGCTGTTTGGCAGAAGAGAAAGTAGGCGTGGCAGTCATAAATACAGAGTGTTTAGAAGGACAGGACATAGTTGCTACGCCTCGTAGTATTCCAAAAAGTGAAGGGATATGCCCAAGTGACACAGATTCAAAAGATGAAGATTTCAAGTTACCTAACTTTTCCTTCCAGGAAAACAGGGCTGCTGTGGTCGAGAAGCAATCTGTAAAAGAAAACTCAACAAGTTTAGACCTTAAAGATAATAGTGATACAGTCCAGGTTCCCTCTTCATCTTTACACCTTCCAGGCGAGGGTGTGCCCTCTTCACTGTCCTGCCTTCCGTTGTCTGGGCCTTTGAGTGGGTCGTTAATTGACAATAATGCTCATGGTGATTTCTTACCTCCCAATGAGTCCAAAGATCAGAAAGATGATGTAATGACTATGCATGAAGAGATTCAGAAGAGTGCTATTTTCGATGGGGAGCTCTGTGGAGAGACAGATCTTTTGAAAAGGGAAAAGTATAGGAGCATATTTTTTCAGCCAGTAAATGAAAAGGAAGGGGATGGGAAGGTTGAACCTGAGCAGATAGTAATCAGAGGTGAGTCTTTGGAGTACCCTGAGGATACCAGCTCCTCTGCAGCGGCAGAGTCTCAAATGGCACTGTGTGCCGCCAGTGTCCCGGAGTCTCCTGATCAATGTGTAGGTCTCACTTTTGCCAACAGTGGTATGGATGGGCAAGAGTTAGATTACTTTAACATTGATGAAAGCATGAGAAGCGGCACACTGGTTAGTGATGCTGAGCTTGATGCTTTTCTGAAGGAACAGTGTCTTCAGAACTCCAACACAATGTCTTTTGAAGAAAATGTAAGTGATTCACAGTCACAGATGCATCAGATGGCTCTGGGAGGATTAAGTGATGAAAGAGTGCAGGTGAAGCGTGCTTCAACGCTGAAGCAGAAGCTGCTGGCGAAAACAGAGGTGTTGTGATTTGTGAAACAGCTGATAAAGAAAATGCAATAGGAAGTAGTAGTCTTTCTGTAGGACAGAAAAGCACAATTCCAATTGAAAGAGGGTTATCTATCAGCAAGTCTGACATAAGGAATGCATTGCCAGTCCCCAGTATCAACAGCCAAGCTGTTGGAGGGGCCAGACCGAAGCAGCTGCTTAACCCTCGAGCAGGAGCAAAGAGCTCAAAGGGACTGACTAAGCCAGATGTTCCAGACATGCCAGAAAGTGAGCCAAACACAGCAGATGCCATTGCTGCTTCCACTCGCTCTGCAGATCATACACCTGATGCTCAGGCTAGCTTCAACTCCAACTACATTGACATAGAAAGTAATGTTGAAGGTGGATCTAGTTTTGTAACTGCAGACAAGGATTCTCTGCCTGAAAACATTTGCAAAGAAGGCTTGGTTTTGGGCCAGAAACAACCTACTTGGGTTCCTGATTCAGAAGCTCCAAACTGTATGAACTGCCAAGTCAAATTCACCTTTACAAAACGGCGACATCATTGCAGAGCATGTGGGAAAGTAAGTTATAGAAATCTTGACTATTTATCCCCCATGGTACTGAGGGTTAAAACTAGGTCCTCACACAGTAAGCAAGCTCTCTCTGAGTTACTTCTCTAGCTTCTAAGTCAGTTCTCAACCTGTGGGTCTCAACCTCTTTGTGGGTCAGATGACCCTTTCACAGGGGATGCCTGTGACCATCTACATATCAGATATTTACATTATGATTCGTAACAGTAGCAAAATGACAGTTATGAAGTAGCAACAAAAATAATTTTATGGTTGGGGGTCACCACAACATGAGGAACTGTATTAAAGGATTACAGCATTAGGAAGGTTGAAAACCACTGCTTTATGCTCTCTAATGTTGATAAATCAGTTGTTCCAAGTTCAGGGGATTCCCCCTTTGTCCTTGAATACTTAACTTTAAGACTAGTTTGCAGCCAGTTTCCTAATCACTGCCCAGGAAAACACTAAAAAACCAGTTGGCTTATATAGAATACCACACCTGACCTTGTTTGTGTTCTTAGAGCAGTTGATGATAGTGTCTATAAACTCTCAGGAAATTGTCCTTAAAAACTGTGATTTTTATTTAACACTCTTCAGTAATATATTGGTCTCAGATCAGACTATATCTTAGTAGAATAATGGCTGATTTATGAAAGCCAAGTCCTTGTGAATTATAGGCAAGTTCATTATCACTGAGCTGTACACTTAGCCACTACAGGAAGCTTTTTAAATGATAGACATATTTATTGAAGGGAGTTTTTATTGCCTTTCAGTTAACATAATTGATTCTAAAATGTCTCCTTATCAGAGATTATAAATAACAAAGTATCATTTTCTTAGAGTTCTCTAAAAAACAATTAGTATATATATTTATAAACATATGTATGTATGGAATTATAAATGGAATTATTAGATTAGATGACAGGCTTATTAGTCCAACAGTGTTTATCCACATGTTGGAGAGGCAGATAGTGCAGTATTTGCTTAGTTCAAGAAGCTGGAAGTCTCTGAGCAAAGTATTGGTGGTGAGGGACCAATCGTGCGTCGTGTCTGCTGCTGAAGGCCTGGACTTTCCTGGGGAGTCATTGATGTGACTGAAGAAGCTGGACTCTGTTGACCATAAATGATGGCGGCAGCAACAGACACACTTGCTCAGGAAGCATCAGCTTGTTATCAGTGGCTGCCTTTTTCTTCCACTTCTGTGCTTGCCAGGCCTCAAGTCTATTGGCAGTGCCGCTCAAATGCAGGGTCTGTCTTTCTCCCTTAGTTGTCATTACGCTTGCCAGTCCTGTCCGGAAACATCCTCACAGACACACCCAGAACCCTAGACATCTCTCATTCCACTTAACACTCACCCGTCAAGAGTAAATATACTTAGTTTAAGTTGAAGATCATTAAATAATTCTATTTATGATTATGGTGATTAGAAAAATGAATCATATAATTAAGAAAGTGGGTTTTGGCTAATTTGGTTTTGAGCTCCTATCCCTCTGCCTCTACTAGGTTTAAATATGATAGAGACAAAAACAAACTTAGTATTTTATTCTTTATAGGTATTTTGTGGTGTCTGTTGTAACAGGAAATGTAAACTTCAGTATCTAGAAAAGGAAGCAAGAGTATGTGTAATCTGCTATGAGACTATTAATAAAGGTGAGTATTAACCTGACATGTTTTCTTCCACTAAATGAATACATATTAAGAGTAACTAGATTGTGACAAAGATAAACTTCTTTATTTCCTCAAGGCAAGGACCTAGTGTTGACTTATCTGGCTTAGGTGGGACATCCCAAGGCTTGGTTTCTCTTTTTGTTCCACTCTCACAATTAACACTACCAGTCTGGAAAGGAAGCGTTCAGGTTCTGGAGTGGCAGTTCATTACCTTTTAACAGGTACCAAGTCCCTCAGTGCTGCATTTCATCTGCCTCCTGTTTCATTGTCCCTGTCATCCCATTGTCTCAATGGAAACGTTCATGAAGTAGCTACCTTACTGGTGCTCATGTTATACATTAATGTTATAAGGCAAGATAGCAGCCCTTTAGAAATTGCCTGAAATGAGAATAAAGGATAAGGTGTTACATATGATTTTTAACTCATAGGCCCACCATACAGTGTGCACATTTTGTCCTCATCTTTCTCTTCAGTTACAAAATGTTACATGTGAGTGCTTCTCATTGTTTTTTGGCTCCCTAGCTAGTTTCATTTTCAGCAGTGGTCTTGGTCGTCTTTGAGTTCCTACAGGTGTTTGTGTGTGTGTGTGTGTGTGTGTGTTATGCTGAGCTTTCGCCGCTACATACATGTCTGTTCTTTTGAGTTGTTTTTGCATTTTCAAAGATTTGTTGACTGTTTAATTTCCAACGAACATTACTTGACCCTTTTTTGACCAGGCCTGTGAACTAGCTCCTATTAGCCAGGAGAATAAATACCTGATAATAATTTGTTTTTCTCTTTTGAATGAAGATAAATTTTTTCAGCAATTCTCCAAAAAGCTCTGATGTGAGTCTGTTAGCCCGAGGTAAGCTGTTCTACTCCCTGCTGTTGACCTATACTCTGGAAGATAATAGAATATAATTTAAAAGATATTTTTATGTTATCACTATTGTTTATGAAGAAGCTACATGTTTTTAGTTGTTTTTCTTCTTGCATTGTTTCTGTAGCCTAGAAGACAGCTGCCAGGGCTATTAGCCCAAGCAATTTTTTAGAATTCAAATTTTAGAGCAAGTTCCCAGTTAAAAAGTTCCTACTTAAAAAGCCATGAATACTTGAATCGTCAGGTCAGATTTTGGAAGAGACATTCTGACACAGAGTCCAAGAGAGGAGGGTATGCTCATTGAAGAGACTTAATAGAACACAGATAAAGTTGTGGTCTATCAATGCTATGACGCAGAGGAGTGGAAATGTAGCTTCGGTGGCAGAGAGCTTTTCTAGCATGAACAAGACCACAGGTTTAATCCCATCAACACACACAAGAGAGGCATGTGTGGTGGACTTAACCTATTTAGATACTTGCTTTATTCTATTTCAAGATCTTACGTAGTTTCATTTAGGGAACTATTAATGATTAATTTACATGATACAAGAAAATGTCAGCTATAGGCTAGAAAATGATGAAAGTGATTGTTTAAACAATGTTACAAGATAAGAAAATACTGATTCAAATGTTGTGAGAGGCATTCAGTGGGGGAATGATTTGGAGTCCAGAATGTAAACCGGTGTGTGACTTCACTGACTAGTGGAAGCAGTTTCCAGGAGTGCTGTCGTCCAGTGATATGAAGGAGGGTTCCGCAGTGACAGCATTGTGGTCATTCAGTTTGGAAAAATGCGGAACGTATCATTGCCAGCACTGTGCCTTTTTGTAATTGAAAAAACATTCAGTGATATTCAGGCACTATTCTGTATTCTGGAGTTCAGCTGAGAGCAAAATAGACATTCTGTTGATGTGGAATTTTTGAATGTGGAGATAAATGGATAGTAAGCAGGGAGGCCATCAGATGGTAATAGTACCCTGAACTTAAAGTTAAAATGTACAAAGATAGAGGCACATCAGTGGCCATAACAATGCTTTATGATATGACACATGACGAGGAACTTGAAAGAAATAGCTTAGTTCTGTGTGAGAATCTGTAGAGAACATTCTAGGCAGAGAGAAGAACAGACAGCCTAAGCTGTACTTGCTTAACTTAAATTACAAGGAGACGCAGGTCACTGGCTCACGGTGAGTCAGTGGTTGTGCTGAGAGCTGAGAGTCGGGATGTAGAGCCTGTAGGGCCTGTCAGTTAGCAACATGGCTGTTTTCCTCCAGTGAGAAAGTCATAAGGGTTTAAACTGAGGATCAGGGCAATAATCATTTAGGTCTTAAAGAGTTCCTCTGGAATATGGTGCTGGTAGATTCTAGGAGTAAAAGAGCAGAAACAGAGACTCTTGTACTCAATAAAGATGGTTTTCTGTAGTAGATATAAAGCATTCACCAATTAAAAATACTGAAATAACTCATCTATTGCTTATCAAAGTGGAGTGCTGCCAACTAAAGAAAGGAGCCTGTGCTAGTCACTCGGACATCTTTGCCAAGTGCCACTTCCTCTTGATTGGCCATTTATTTCTTTCTTTTTACAACTTGAAAAACCAAATATTTATTATAGTTTACTTGACAGTTCAAAAATATGAGTTCTTATTATTATTCTTTCCCCTTTATAGCTCAGGCATTTGAAAGGATGATGAGTCCAGGCGGTTCTTGTCTTAAGTCTAATCACTCTAACGACTGTGCCACCACCCAGCCACGTCAGGAGACATCCAGTGTAGCTTCACCTACAGCCGCGCCCATCTCAGCTCTGAAACAACCAAACGTCGAAGGTAACCAGAGTCAACTGCTGTGATTTACACCAAGGAGAAGTTATCCAAATAGAAGTGCTCTAGTAGTCCGGATCTAGACAGGAACGACTAGGGAACTGGGCATATATGTGTGTTGGAGACTGTAAACATTCTCAAGAGTCTCAGAGACAAATAACTGCAGGAAGCAACTGCCACCATCACTAGGCTTATGGGGATAGACGGGGAGAAAGCAGTATTAGTTCTCAGAGAGGAGTACATGTTTGGTGTTTAGCTCTCAGACCTGAGGGTTAGGGGCTAAAGCACCACATAACTGAAGCTTTGACCTCTGAGAAAATACCATATGGCAAATACTGGTAGGATCAAGGAGTCTCTTATGTCTGGTGCTCGGGCGACTGAGGGGGAGTTCTACATTTGATATTAGGAGTGCTGGAAATCAGAGGACATGCAACATTGCTGCTGCTGCGGCTGCTACTCCTCCAAGGATCCTAGCAGGAAGCAGGGCAGAAGGAATCCCACACACTTGGTCTCCCTTCCCCATCAGTCTCTTCCCCTGGCATAATCTGACCACAGCCAGTTAGCAAGCAAAGAAGGCTAGGATTTGTACTTTCTAGACTCCCAGCCTAGTACCCAAGAGCACAGTGTGGAATGGGGAGGGGGTTCTGGGGATAACTAGTAAATAACTCTTTCTTTAAAAACTTCTCTTCAGTTGTATATTTTACCACAATTACAATCTATTACTTGTTTGTCTTTAGTTTTTAAGACTCTAACCAGTCTCAGGCTTCTGAACTCAAGTAACCTACCACGAATCATTGTTTACAGATGCATACTACCATAAAATCTACTTTAAACCTTTGAATTATCTGCCATTGTCCTAGTTTGTGGACATTTTCAATCACATGTAGGGCCAATATATATTTGCAGACATTTGTTTGGAAGCAAAGGCTGTGACATTTTAGAAAATACCTGTAAATATCAGTTAAAGATAAATTTGATTCTTCTGACAGTTCCAGGAGATTTTAGGTTATTACTCGATAGCTATTTTCTATTTGTAATAATATCTGAACAGAGATATAGTTATGGAATTGTGTATTTTAACCCTAAAGATAATAAATTTGTGTCTAAAATGATTTGTATGTTCTTAAATCAACAGCCTAAATTATTATCAGACTATTGTGAATGTAAGAAAGGTGCCTTGTTTAATACATCCACCCATGTTGGAAATACATACGTAATTTCACCTTTTTCTGTGTTTTCTCCTCTCTGAGAAGTAGATATGAAACTTCTTATGATTTTATATTGTTCTGAAATCATTTGACTTTAATTATCTTAACCTTTCTGTCTAGATACTTTCTAACAACAAGTGTTATAAAGAGTCATACCCTCCAGATTTGAGAGGCAGCAGTAATAACTATTAGGCTTATGGCTCTGATTATAAGAACTATAGTATTACTGTTTGCATTAAGTGAAAATACAAAGAGACTTCTTGAAGGTCCAGTTACCTTTTCTTCACACTTTTTTCAGACTTGCTTCTTTCTGTTTCTGTGTGATTTTCTTTGCTTACCTGTCAGGCACTGACTCTGCTTTTCATCACCTTACTGAGCCCTTAAGTTGTGTTCAGTCAGTGCCGCAGTGGTGAAGATCTGACATGGCCCCCAGAGGCTCACATGTTGAAGGCTTGGTCCCCAGGACATTGTTCAAAAGTGGGGCTTTAGGGAAGTGAGTTAATTTGTTGGTGGTTTCATAATCTGCGGGCCCTGTTGGGAGGCAGTGGAAACTGGAAGGTGGGGCTTAGCTGGAGGAAGTGTGTCACTGGAACACATCCTGAGAAGAAGTATTTTGTCTTCTCCTTATTCTGTGTCTGTCTCTGCTTTCTGGCCATGTGAGCTGAGCAACTTTGCTCTGCTCTCTCTCCCACCATGGAGAACCCTGTCACAAGCCGTGGGAATGGGGCTAAGCCATCTTGTCTGGAACCTCTGAAAGGTTCAGAGTCAGAAAGAAAGCTTCCCTTAAGTCACGTTCTCAGTGGTTGGTTTGTTTTAGGATGGAAAGCTGACTTACCCACTACTCCATACAGATTTCACCTCAATAACAGAGGCCTTGGATCCCCAATTTCCATAAGCTATACTGTTTCTACTTTCCTTTCAGAGCATGTGATTCCCATGGCTCAGCTGTTCTAGTGCTCTCTCCTGGTGTGAATTGGATAGACAGGGTAGCTCAGGGTACATGAATCATGGAAGCCATTTTCCTAGGCTTCTGCAGCCCTGCGGATATAGGACTTGCCAATGAATAACAAAAATATTCTGAAAACATTAATGACCTATTTGGTGTTATATCACTGCAGTATTGCCAAACTAAAGTAATTCACCCTTTCAACTTACTTTAGGACTATGTTCCAAAGAACAGAAGAGAGTATGGTTTGCAGATGGCATATTGCCTAATGGTGAAGTTGCAGATACAACGAAATTATCATCTGGAAGTAAAAGATGTTCTGATGACTTTAGTCCTGTCTTACCTGATGTACCCACAGTAAGGAATCTAACTAACTTACATTAAATAATATTTTATTTTGTAGATAATTCCTCATGTGATTATTGGTATGCTTACTTATCTTCTGCATACCTTGAATTTGCCTAAGGAAATTCGAATGCATATTTGCTTTAATGTGCTTCCCTTATAGCACTTTGCAAACTGCATTATTTATGAGTTGAGGAGTGCGGGAGGTGTTGATGAAACAGGTCTGTCAGCCTCATTTTTCCAACAGACCAGAATGGCCATTATCATTTTTTTAGTAGTAGAGTATTTTTAATAAAGGTATGAACTTTAGGTATAGTGCTATTGCACACTTGGTAACTATGCTACAATGTAAACTTCGCTTTCATGTATTCAGACTTGCTTTACTGTGGAACCTGGATCCTCTAAATCTGAGATATGCTGGGATTGATAGTGTTGACATGTTTTAAATTTTATCCTTTGAAATATTTATTTTAATAGTTTTGTTGTTGTTGTTGCTGTTTAGTTTTGTTTTCTTCGAGACAGGGCTTCCTCTGTTGTAACTCTGGCTGTCCTGGAACTCACTCTGTAGACCAGGCTGACCTCAAACTCACAGAGATCTGCCTGCCTCTGCCTCCCGAGTGCTGGGATTAATTAAAGGCACACGCCCCCACCACCTAGCTTATTTTAATAGTTTTAATTTATGTGTTTGTATGTCTGTGTATTAATATGTACATGTATGTGCAGGCACCCACAGAGGCACGAAGAGGGCATTGGATTCCCTGGAGCTGGAGCTGCAGGTGGTTATAAGCCACCTGACGTGGGTACTAGTAATCAAACTCTGGACCTCTGCAAGAGCAACAAGCACCTTTAACTGCTAGCCAACTCTCCAGTCCCAGTTTTGCCCTTTTTAATCTTAAATCAGACAGTGATTCTCAATTTTTATAAAAAAAAAATCTCAGAACCTCTTCATAAGCTTTAACTATTACAGAAAACCCTCAAAATTATAGATTATGTAGGTTATATGTATTCATAATGACTGTTTTTAAAACTAAATAGAGACAACTTTAAAATAGTTATTAGTTAAAAATTAAAAACCTATTTTGTAAACTATATAATACATAAGCTAATAGATGTTATTTATTAAGAAAATATTTTAAAAACCAGATCACTTTGCCAGGTGGTGGTGATGCATGTCTTTAATCTCAGCACTCAGGAGGCAAAGGTGATATCACTGTGAGTTCAAGGCCAGCCTGGTCTACAGACTGAGTTCCAGAACAGCCAGAGCTACAACGGAGAAACCCTGTCTCAAAAAACAAAACAAAATAAAGTAAAACAAAACAAAAAGCCAGATCACTTCAGTAGAGAATAGCATTGTTTAAGTAAGTTTTACTTCCACGTGTAGTGTGCTGTGTTATGCTCTGTTGGTTTATGAAGAAAATCTAGGACTTCATTGTCTTCCTGAAAGGATGCGGTGGACTTTAGCAGTCCTTGGACTACATTTTGAGAACCATAGTGTAATTTAGATTAATACTGACTAATGGTTTGCGTGCATTCAGGGAAGTATTTGTTGGTGATACATATGCTTGCATTTCCATGGCCGCAGCAGGCATGAGTAGAAGGCATGTGATCCCTGCCGTCTACAAGTGGAAGTCCTTGAGTAGCTTTTACAGATAGGTGTGGTTACTGACGGTGGCGTATTCCTTAGTTAGCACCTGCTCTCAAATCATTGTTCTAATAAAAGGGAAGTTTTAAACAGACTAATGATTGTCACTAGAGTTCCCAAATTCTTCTCCTTTAATGTTTATTCTGAACAAGCTGAAAGACAAAAAGAGGCTTCAGAGAAGATGACTTGACAGTAGCTTTCTCCAGGTGGCTGCTGTGGTGGAAGCTGGGGTCTCTACCAATCTGCTTCCCAGCCACTCCTTTGCTGCCCTCCCTTTTTTTTTCTCCCCTATTCTTCCAGGCTGTTTTTGCTGTTAAAAGAAGGAAAGGCATGCATGAGTTGAGCTAAGCTGGTCACTATGTAATGGGGTACGGTCATTAACTGAATCCTTGTGCTCCTTTATGTGGCGTACCCCTACACTTAGCCAAGTCTGTAGCTCTTGGGAAATTCAACTGTGGAAGAATTTAGGAGCCTATATTGGTTTCTTTTATTTTTATTAAAATATATTTGGTTATAGAGGTCAGCATTTCAGTGTTGAACAGAGAGTATGGATTGATTTAATTTTTTATTCCATATTTTACAGATTATAAATAAAGTGGATCATACCCATTCTACTACAGTGGAAAAATCAAATAACGGAGAAGGAGATATTATAAGAAATGAGATAACTCAGATTTCTGTTTCTCACGTTGCACCCATGGAAAAACTACCTGTGAGCACAGGCACTGAAGGCTTGCCCATGCCCGGTCCTTTCACACTGGAAGATGATGTTTTTGTGGACAGTGAGGAGCCGTCTACCCCTACTGTTATCCCTGCTAACAGTGGTGTGCCTGTTGCTAGTGTCTCAGACTACAGGTTATTATGTGGCCTTGCCAAATGTGTCTGCAGTAAAATTAGTCTTCTACCTGATGATGAGGTCGGTTTGCCTCCCCTTCTGGCCACATCTGGAGAAGAGGGATCAGGTAGGGTAGTGGCTACTTCAAATCGAAAAAGAATCCTTGTTTTTTGGTCTTTGGAGGAAAGGTCTATGTAGCTGTGGCTGCCATGTGAGACTTGCTGTGTCAACCAGGGTGGTGAGAGAACGGGTGTGAGCAACCATATCCACTTAGGGAAAATAACTTTTTAGAAAGAACATATGAATTTTGTCTGTAGTATATGAAATGCATTTTTTAAACTTAAACGTTTTTGTTATGACGTCACATTTTGTTATGCTATCACTATGGGTGATAGCTTTAGTTTATAGAAAGTCTTATTTGTATAAAAGAAATCAAAATGGTTTGAATTTTTGAGTCATTTATTGCACATGGGTCCCTGATTTAGGGTGAATTAAAGTCTAACTCAATGGGGAAACTCATCAGAAATGTTTCTATTTGGGGTTTTAACTTTAGCTTTTGCATTTTACTTTTTTTTTTTTTTAAAGAAAACAGGATTTCTCTGTTGTAACTCTGGCTGTCCTGGAACTCACTCTGTAGACCAGGCTGGCCTCCAACTAAGAGGTCCACCTGCCTCTGCCTCCCTAGTGCTGGGATTAAAGGCGTGCGCCTCACCTCCCACCTTGTATCTTACTTTTTTAAGAAGTGTGGTTCCCAAAGAAATAGCATTAAATTCATTGACAAAACTAGGAATTTTAGATCATCATTTGCTCCTTACTTTGTGTATAGCTTTAAACATGTTATTTAATCTCCATTTTCTTTGTAAAAAGAGAAAGCAGATGATCTGGGGATGCTGCAATTAACTCCCACATCAGAGTTGATCCTAGGGTAGATGCCTGTTGCCCGGAGCATTATGTTAAGTCCTGAGAGATAGGCTTGTGGGTGGTTGTTATTTGCCTGTCCAGTACAGAGAAATGAAGCTTACTGTTGTACTGTAGGAGACATTTGTGAACCTCTAGAGACAAGTGTCTTAAGCTCTGTTCTTGGAATATCATGCATATTTTCTGGTTAGCTGTCAAGTTTTGTTTTGCTGTGCCTACCTATCACTGATATGCATATGGCAGCGAGCAGCATATGAAACTTGAGTGTAGACTATTTGTACTGTCTATCTCTACTGTGTTTAGTATGAGTAGATATGGATGGAGAGGTAAAAAGAATATGTAATTATTGAACAGGGTGGTAATTGGTTTCAAGAAACATGTTTGTTTGCTTTTGTTTTTTAAGTTTGATCAGTCTTTTGATAGGTTTATACATTTTTTTCATTGTAAGCATATTTGAGAGGACATTTATACTGACTGCTGTGTTTCTGCTTTAGTGCCTGTAGTACAAGAGCACCCATCTCACGAGCAGATCGTTCTGCTTCTGGAAGGTGAAGGATCTCCTCCTGCCACATTTGTTCTTAATGCTAACCTACTTGTGAATGTCAAGTTAGTATTTTGTAAGTAAAGGTTCATTTTTCTGATTATTTTTCAGTAAAGGTATCTGAAGTAATTAATCTTTGTGTTACGTTTTGATTGACAATAATGAAAAATAAACTACGTTTTTTTCAGCTAAGTGAGACTGTACATCATTTTAGATAAAACAATGATGGCCCCAGACTTGAGATTCTCTTGCCTCCACCTCTGGAGTGCTGGGATTACAGGCATGCTCAGTTTAGTTGGGTGTTTTGTTCTGTTTGTTTTCCTTCTTCTCCCTTCCTCTTTCCCCCTTCCCCTCCTCTCTCCTCCCTCTCTGCTCCTTCCCCCTCCCCCTCCCATCTGCCCTCTCTCACCCTCTCTTCCCTCTCTCCCTCCTCTGTCCTCTCTCTTTTCCTCTTCCCTCTCTTTCTCCTTCTCCCACTCTCCTCCTCCCTCTCTACCTTTCTCCAATGGGGATTCTGTGGCCCCTGCCCAGTTGAAATGCATTTGATGCTTAGTGTATAACTGCCTGCGTCTGCTGTACCTTTCAGATACATTAAACTTCAGTAAATGGAACCATGATTTGGTTAGCAATCAAGACTTTCTTCCCTTTCTTTTTCTTTTCTTTTGTTTTGACATGGGACTCAATACTTGTCCCTGGTTGTCCCTGGTTGGCCTGGAACTCACTAGGCAGATCAGGCAGGCCTCAGACTTGTTACATACAGTCTTTCCTCCTCTGTTTCCCAAATGCTGGCTACCACATCTAATGCACTTCTAAAGTCAGTGATGTGATCTAATTAAAATAAATGAAGGAACTACATCTTCCTCAATAATAAAGAATCTTCACTACTCAATAATTAATTTACCTGTTTTTCCCTCTTGGAAGCAAAGATAATTCTGAAGACATGGCTTTCCAGTGTTGTAGTCATCTTTTACTTTACTTTGGTGTTTCTTACTTTTATTACTTGACTTCCTATGATAAACTTTGCTCTTTTCTTACATGAGGCCTAATCACGTCAAAGTTTTTATCAAGAGAACTTAAAAAATATGATAAATTATGCTTTAAACAAAAGCAATGTTTAGTTTTTAGATTAATAAAAATTGACATTTATAGACGTATATTATTATTCCTCAAGATTCCTCAGACAAATGTTGGTACTTTTCAACCAATGGATTGCATGGCTTGGGACAGGCAGAAATTATTATCCTGTTGCGATGTTTGCCAAATGAGGATACAGTTCCTAAGGACATCTTCAGACTATTCATCACCATCTATAAGGATGCTTTAAAAGGTACACTGCTCTATTTTAAACTTCTGAGACTAGGGGATGATAAACTAGTTAAAGGCATTTATATTTCAGCTATGCCAATTGTACTAAAGATTTATTTTGTGAAGACATTGATGGTTTCTATAAAAAGCTTAATCACCATTAATTTTCTTAAATCTAGACTTTCATGTGATTAATGTCTATACATAGATTTTTTTAATTTTAAAAATGGAAATACTTTTTCTTCCTTGATTTTCTTTTTTCTTTCTTTCTTTTTTGTGGGGGGGGAGCGGTTTTGAGGCAGATTTTCTCTGTTCTAATTCTGGCTGTCCTGGAGCTCACTCTGTAAAACAGGCTGACCTCAAACTCACAGAGATCCTGCCTGCTTCTGCCTCCCAACTGCTGGGATTAAAGACATGGGTCACCACCACTCAGCTTCCATGATTTTTTAAAAATACTTTTATTTATAAATTGAATTTTGTACAATGTAACTTATTAATACCCTCTTCCCATTCCTCCCTGATCCATCCTTCTGTCCCTGTGACCTCCGAAAGAAAGGAAGGAAGGAAAGAAGGAAGGAAGGAAGGAAGGAAGGAAATAAGGAAATTAAGTTTAGCTAGTGTGGCAGGAACATGGATCATGGACATCACAACAGTTCCTGGAAGCAGCAGGCTGCTCTGATGAATAGTCCCCTGGCCCATACTAGCCCAAGACTAAGCACAACGAAGTTCAACCCAAAGTTGGGCCTCACTGCCCAAGCCTGCAGGCACATGGGTCCCCAGCGGGCACCCTGTTATCCTGCAGGCACGAGCACATCCCTCAGGCCCCCAGACATTCTGTAGATACCCAGACACCAGGATATCCCCCAGGCTCTAGGGCATCCCACAGATACCTGGGCATCATGCAGGCACTGGGCTAACCCACAAACAACTGGGCATCTTACAGGCACTCTGACACCACACAGGAATCTGAACATCCCACAAGCATCAGGGCATCCTGCCAGCACCCAGTCATCCCAAAGGCACCAGAGCTTCCAACAGGTACCTGTACATCCCACAAGCACCAGGATATTCCACAAGCATCAGGACCTACTGCAGGCACCCAGATATCACACAGGCACCAGGAGTCTCCTTTAATTTTTTAAATGTATCTATATACTTACTTATCATCAGTACTAGATGAGGGAGTAATTGTTCTTATCACCGTGCACAAAGGAGGAAAAAAAAATTAAGGTATTACATAACTGGAAACATTTTCAAATTTTTGTTACAATCCTTAGCCCATTCTCCAGGAGTGGCTTGGCTCTGTGTACTTACAGTGTCACCAGACTCTTCTCTTCCCCTCCTTCTTTTTAATGTTATCTTCTGGTTCTATGAATTGAATCTAGGGCCTTGGTCATTCTTGAGATACATCATTCTGCCAATGAGCTGTGCCCTAATCCAAGTAGAGACTTCTTTAAGAGTAGAAATACGAAACAAAACAAAACAATTTTCCTTTTACTTAAGAAAATTTATACTGGGATCTTCAGATTCAGAATATTTCATCAAAGTAATAATGTAACAACTTAAAATATTTTTATTAATAATATTTCCAGGAAAGTACATAGAAAACTTGGACAATCTGACCTTTACTGAGAGTTTTCTCAATAGCAAGGATCACGGAGGGTTCCTGTTTATTACACCTACCTTTCAGAAACTTGACAATCTCCCAGTACCAAGGAATCCTTTTCTCTGTGGAATTCTTATCCAGAAGCTGGAGATTCCTTGGGCAAAGGTTTTTCCTATGCGTTTAATGTTGAGATTGGGAGCAGAATACAAAGGTAAGTTTGAGAATAATAAGACAGTTTTCATATTTGCAAGTATACTGAAGATATGGATTCAGGGAAATCACTTACTAGGTTTTACTAAGTTGATAGAGCTACTTTTGATTTGTTGTATTTTTTAAACTTCTAAGACAACTTTGTTCTTGTTCCAAGGCAACCAAATTAGTGTGACAAAGTTGGTGTATCGTGAACTTTCAGGATGGTCATAAATTACATGACTTACCTTAAAATTAAAAACTGAATTTTTTGAGATAGGGCCTCATGTAGCCTCATGTAGGGCCCCTCTCAGCCCTCCAAAGCACTGTGAAGCTGGTGATGACCTTGAACTTCTTATCCTTCTGCTTCTACTCCCCAGGTGCAGGTTTGCATCACCATGCTTGAAATTTTTTTTTTCTATTTCAAAACAGAGCAGAGTTCTTCACATCATTACTTTTATTAAAGTTTTCTTAGAACTATGTGTTAATGAGAGTTTTGTTTTAACTGCATATGAGGCAAATCAGTGCCCTCTGCTCGCAATGTAAATATAAACAAGTGATTCTTAGGTGTAGTACTGTCGTAACACTGCTCATGTCATCAGGGGTTGGTGACTTTTAAAGAAAGTAGTTAGATTTAGTTTATTTCCCTAAGTTTTACACTCCTCACTCTGATTTTTATACTCCTAATGTTTAACTAATTACTCAAATGTGCTATAGAATTTATCACCTAGCTACATGTTCGTGTGTGTATTTGCATGCTTACTTTTTACACAGCTGAAGATTCTGACTCTATTATAATGGTTAGACTTTTGTATATGGTTATTTTTGTTATTTCAAAATTGTTTCTAATGTTAAACTTTAAAAAATTCTCTGTACATTTATTTCTGACTTTTTTCTGTTGTACCTGCAGAATATTGTATCTAACAGATTATACTAAACATTCGATTAAAGTAATTTAATAGGTATTATCTTGGAGACAGTTTAACGTTGGGAAAAATAAAGTTATTTCCACTTCAGAATGGGCTGTTCTGGAGGATAATTTGTCTCAATCCTTCTGTTTGACCAACTATTAAAGGATAAGGGTTTCTATTTGATTTTATTATGAAAAAAATTAACTTTAATCTCAGATTTTTTTGTGTGTGTAATCTTAAGAATTTACAGCATTTTATTCCAAGCCAGTGTTTTCTTCATCCAGCCCAGTGATTTGTGGCTGATAATCACATTTCAGTGCCACTTTTATTAAAGGTTAGGGCAATATACTAGCTCACCATCAGTCACTATGGGAACATATAATCTAGGTGTGGCCAGTAGGCTGGTTTTCTTACAGTGGCGTCTGGAAGATCATGGAGTAGTATGAGGGACTTCCCCAAACATGACAGGGTTGAAGCTGTAAAGCTATATAATGGTGAGGGGAAGAGTCATCAATGGAGATTAACTAGCCTCAGCAATGTTCTGAGCAATGTTAGATTCTGCTAGACCTTAGGTAGACTGGCCCTGAAGTGAATGGTGCTCATACCTGTTTAGGTATGACTTGGATTTTTTAATGGAATATACATGTGGGAAATTTAATAACAAAAGTTAGAGTCCCAAGATTTAAAGATGAAAATAGCTTTCTCAGATCAGCAGCTAACTGTTTAGATCTCATTAATCAGAAGACTGTAACACATATAACGCATGTCATTCTCTGCCATAACCTGTTTAGTGTCTTTAGTTTAGTCACCTCTAACCATTTACAAAAGATGCTCCTTGCTCATAAGAAGGTGGGGTAAAAACTCAGCATTTATGTTAGTCATGCCCTTTATACTCTTTGTGTCTTTTAACACGAATTGTGTTTTTACCAGTCTAGACTCTCTGTTGTCCAAATAACTTAGGAGTTCTTTTGAAGATTAAAAAATATATTTGTACTAGCAAGGATGTGCTGCTCTGACCTAAGGTTATGAAGTAGATAATGCCAGATGTGCAGTGTTCTTAGAAGTTCAAGGAAGAATGTATGTATAGTAGATACTAGAAAGATTAGATTGTTTGTCTCAAAAGCTGAGTGCTTATGGTAAAGATGTGCCAGTTTTTTGCCATTATAGAAAAAGTCTACCCCGTTTGTCAGGGCACTTCCTGTGTTACTAGGGAGGTGTCTTCTTTTTAGTGTTCTGTATTTATAGTGCCCTACAGGGAAAGGAGACACTTGACAAGCCCCTTGTCTATTCCCTTTTTCTGCACTGGTTCCTTTGACTCTTTCTGTTCCTTTATCATCATGACCTAAGGACTAGAAAAACACATTATTATTTTTGAATTACCACAAATGTTTTTAAAGTCTTTAATTTGGGGGCTAGGCTCAGTGATATAATACTTAACCTGGCATGTACAAGGCCCTAGGTTCATCTCCAACATTGAAAAAGGAAAAATCAATGCCGAGTTTTAAATTCTTTTTATTTCTCTTGAAATTAGAAAAATTTTTCTTTCCCATTGGAAACTTTATGGAAAGTGAAACATTAAATGATGCTTAGGAATCAGAAAAGCCTAGTTTCGAATCTTTTTCCACAGTTAAGTGAACAAGTTTGTTTACCTTTGTCTCGGTTTCCTTACCTGTAAGTAGGTGTAGACACCTTGACTTGCTATAAGATTTAAACAAGGCAGCCTGTGAAAGGTTGCCAGCAGGCGTAGCATGTAGCAGGTGCATAGACATTTTTACTTTTCTCCGGTAACTGACTGATTGTTATTTATATGTACTGTTTGTTTGAAAAAGAAATAAAATAATATACTTAGAGCTTGCCATTATTGTTGATAATGACTAATTATTCTTTTTTATGTGCAGCATATCCTGCTCCTCTAACAAGCGTCAGAGGCAGGAAACCTCTTTTTGGAGAAATAGGACACACTATTATGAATTTACTTGTGGTAAGTAACTGAACTATTGTGTTGTTTTTAAATACTGTTTCTTTAAAATTTTATTTGGTATATTTCACATAGCTTTATTTGTCCATTTTAATTTGGAGTATTTGGTATTTGAAGGCTCATTTATAATAAGATCTAAACATAACATAACATAAACATAAATGAGCTCTGCTTCTTTTTAGAATACAGTATCTCCTTATTTATATGTGCCTAATTTTGATTGCCTTTTGGTTAGCTCTACTGTTGTTCTTACGTATCGAGGTAACAGAAGACATCTTCACAAACCTCTTTAGTAAGTGTTGGTAAAGTATTCAGCTTTGTAATTTTGAACAAATTATGACCTTAGTGTCCTCATTGTAGTAGGAAATCCTGGATAAGGTCATATCTGAGGTTCCCTCTACCGTAACTTTGCCATTTTATATTTGCCTGTTACTATATGAAAGTAGTAGACCTACTTTCAGTTGCAGCTAGCTTGAAGGCTCTCAGTTTCTGTGACCTTTTCAAAATACAGCAGATAATCCTTGTAAAGAGAATAGTTTACCGTTGCTTGTGACTTTAGAAGAGTCCAGGGTTACTTGGCTCTGTTGTTTTGGGCCTCTGGTAGCATCGTGAGGGAGTACTTGCTGGAGGAAGGCACTCATCTCAAAGTGCCTGGGAAGCAAAGAAAGAAGCTGGAAGGGGCTGGAATCCTAATATTCCCTGCACTCTGTAGGTTGGCCTCCAGTGACCTAGGCCACACCTATACATTCCAGTACCTCCATGAGGTGTGAACAAGTTGCTAACATATGAGCCCTTTGGGGACACTACAGAACTCATTCTTGCTATTTTGAGAGAGCTTTAGCGGGGAAAGAGAATGCTCCAAAAACACTGTAGACTTCTTTCTGAGAGTATTTACTACTTTTGAGTAGTAGTTGGAAGGATTAGTTTATGGTTTTTGTTGTTGTTGTTTTGTTTTTTGTGTGGGAGTGGGGGTGGTAGAGGTTGTTATTCAGGTTGGGACGGTCTTTCTGGGTAGCATTGTGATAGGACTGTGTCAGGAAACTTAAGTTACAGAACTGATGGAAGCGTTAGAGGATGGGAAATGTTGACTGAACTGTGATCATTTATGTAGGATCTTCGCAATTATCAGTATATAGTGCAACAATATCGCTATCAAGTGAAATGTAAAAGATACATGGAGAATAAGTTATGAGTATGATTAAAAGTAGTTGAGTAGAAATAATTTATACATTGCACAACATCGATCAGCTGCTGATTCACATGGAAATGGGGAAAAGCTGTATAAAAATACCTCGGAAAAAGTACAGCGATGTAAGTGCACTCACTCTATCCAGACCTGAGACAGCAGAGTTCCTGAGACAGGAATTTTTTTTGTTTTGTTTTGAATGAGGATATCTAATATATAATAACAACATTTTTTTAAATTTTAGAAATTGTTAATAGAGAATTTGTTTGATCCAGTTTTTTTAGTCTTTTTTTCTTTATAGTTTTATCTTTTAATTGAGATTTTAATTTTTTGTCACATTTCCAAGGAGTTGTTCAGACCAAAGCCTGGTAATTATGAAGTTGTTCAATAATACAACTTCTAGACTAGGCATAAAATGTTAAAGATCTTTCTTAACAAATGTAGTGTTTTTTCCTCAGGTAATGAAGATAATAAATTCTTCTAACGAGCATGTCATCAGCATTGGAGCTAGTTTTAGTACAGAAGCAGATTCTCACCTGGTCTGTGTGCAGAATGATGGAGTTTATCAAACGCAGGCCAGTAGTGCCACTGGCCAGCCAAGAAAAGGTAATTTATGAAGGCCCTCACTTAAGATGCTCCTCCAGAAGAGAAATAGAACCCTTTGCCTGTTTGCTGAGTTAATGACGTAATGAATGGTATGCTTAACATTTCAGCTTGCATAAATAATTGATTTAAAAAATTGCCCCTATCTTGTGTTTTTGTTTCTGGCTACATTAGATGTAAAGGTTAGGAAGTGTAGTCTTTTAGGCACCTGTACTGTTTCCCATAGTGTGAGAATCTTCAGTAGTTTCTCTCCAGAGTGAGGTGTGCTTACATTAGTTCAGTTTCTGCTCAGCTCCTTTAACTTGGGAGGGCGCAGTGCAGTCAGGGGTGAAGTATGACTTGCGAAGCCAAGAGACTGAGGATGGGAAGTTGATGAGGATGGTGGAGTGAGCAGCGTCTGTGGCGTCTCCCTCAGCTCTGGCTGCTGCTACCAGATTTCGGCGAAGGTCCTGATAAACGGGAAGTTCAGTGAAAGTTAGGTGTTTCATAAGATTAACACAGTATTAGAGGATAACATTAAAATAGCCCTGTGGTCTCACTGTTGATGACTTTCCTTCAAGTTGTAAGGGAGTATTGTGTAACCATTTGTAGTAAGCTTGGAGAAATACATTTTGAAAAACAATAAGAAAAAGTGGGGGCTGGAGAGGTGGCTCAGTAGTTAAGAGTGTTCACTGCTCTTGCAGAGGACTGAGTTTGGTTTCCAGCACCCACATGCTCACAAGCACCTGTCACTACAACTCCAGGGGATCTGATGCCCTTTTCTGGCCTCTGTGGGCAACTACATTGTGGTGCACATACCCTCATATATACCCTTAAATAAATATAAAAATAAATCTTTTAGGGCTGGAGAGAGAGCTCATCACTTAAGAGTATGTACTGCTCTTATGGAGGACCTAGGTTGGGTTCCCAGCACCCATGTGAGGCCACTTATAACTGCCTGTAACTCAGCTTGAGAGTTTCTGATACCTTCTTCTGGACTCTGAGGGTACCTGCATCACACACACACACAGAGGGATGGTGTTCATGTGTGTATGCACGCATGTTTTTGCATATCTAGGTGCACATATGTGCAGGTGTGCATGTGGATACCCAGGTTTGATCTTGGGGAATCGTCTCTCATTGCGCTCCACTATATTCACTGAGGCAGGGTCTCTCAGTAAAACTCAGCTTGTTGCTGTGGCTAGTCTTGCTAGCCAGCTTGGTCTGAGGAGTCCATCTCTGCCTTCAAAGGCTAAATTTCAGGCAGGCTACCACATCCACCCAGGATTTACAGAGGTCCTAGGGATCTTAATTCTGGTCCTGATGCTAGTATAGGAAAGCACTTTAACCATTCTCCCCAACCCCTCATTACATTTATTTTTCACTTTTAACAAGTGGGACTCCACAGAGACTTACAAATTTTGTGTTCAACCACAGTGAATTTGGTTCATAAACCCTCATTAGCAAAAGCCCAGATTTTTAAAATAATACAGTAGTCCATCATTAGATATAAACAGTACTTTATGCAAGAATTTAATTTTGTTTTGTTTTTATTGTATTTCTAATGTGTTACGAGTATAACATTTATTGAATACTTAAAAATATGCAAGCTCCACATTTTGAGTAATAAATATAGCCTAAGATGAATGGATTAAAATATAACTTATTATTTATTATCAGTGACTGGTGCAAGTTTCGTGGTATTCAACGGTGCTCTGAAAACATCTTCAGGATTTCTTGCCAAATCCAGTATAGTTGAAGGTATGACCTTCATCTTTGGTTGTTTTAATTTAAAGTTGTTTTTCCCTTACCTTTAAGAATTATATTTGTTAGGTGTGGTGGCAACTTGGGAGGCAGAGGCAGGTGGATCTTTGTGAGTTCAAGGTCAGCTTGGTTTATAGAGAGAGGACAGCCAGGGTTACACAGAGAAACCCTATCTTGGAAAAACCTATATATATGTATGTATATATATTTGATGCTTGCAAAAGAACAATGTAAGTTGTTAAGAACAGTCAGTACCACAAACTTATGTGAAATAATCTCTAAGATTATTATACTATCATATAATTATAATTAAATATATGATTATATAATATGCTATATATATATTATAACATGATATAATACAATATAATATTCCATGATTATGCCAAGAACTAGAACATGACAGTATCAGGTCTACTTTAGCCTTCTTTTTTCTCTCCTCAGGAATTAGCTACTAGGCTATCTACTGTGTGTATTATTTTTTTACATGAGTATCTTTACAGAATACATTACTTTATTATGCTTATTAAGAATAATGAGGATTATTTTATATATGAATATTGTTTATGTTTCTAGTTTATGCATAGTCTGCAACAATAGCCTGTTCAACTTCACTGCTGTTAAATATTTTGTGAATGTGTGACAATTTGTTCATCAAACCATGGACTTCTAGGTTGTTTCTTGTTTCTACTAGGGCAAACAGTAGTTCTAAAACATGTCTAGGATTGGAATTTCTGAGCCAATTAGATTGGTCAACATTCAGTTTCACAGAATATTTCCAAATTGTTTTGCAAAGAGACTGTATCAGTTCTCACCATCAGGCTGTTAAGTTCCTCACTGGTCTACATATTTTCCAGATGTGGTGTTACTAGACTGCTTAACTTTGTCCGCTCCAAGGTAATTCTCAACAGAGTCGTTATTAGCGTATTTCATGTTTTTTAGCAAGTAAAGTGCCTTATTTCATATTTACAGAACACACGCATTGTTTGTGAGATACTCATTCACACTTTTGACTATTTTTTATTTGTTATCTCTTTTTTCCAACTGGTTTGTAGTGTGTATGTTACAAACTGTAGATTCTCCCTCCTTCATGTTTAAAGTAACAGATAATAATGGCTCATATTTATGAGGAGGGCATTTTGATAATTTGGAAAATATATAGAATGTGTAGTGGCCAAATCAAGGTAGTCATCATTTCCAGCTCCTTAAAGCCTTATTATTTCTTTGTTTTGAGAGACTTCAGGTTCCTCTGCAAGTTCCTTACAAAGTGTGGATTGTGAGGTTTATACTGCGGCAGCCATCATCCGACTCCTTTTCTCTCCTTCTTTTTACCCTTTCTAATTGTTATAGTATCCACGCATGACTGAAACCAAGTAATATTTATCTCTCTGTGATTGTGAACTTAATCTAATGTCTGACCTCCGGTTGTAACCACATTGCTAAATGACAGGATTTCATTTTTGTCCTGGCTGAGTAATATTCCATTATGTCTTTACCCCACATTGTAAATTCATTTCTGTGTTGATGCACACCTCATTTGATTTAACATTGTGGCTGGTAAGAACAGTGCTACAATAAAAGGATGAGAAATCTCTCTTTTTTCTTTGTTTTTGTTGTTTCTTTTGGTGTAGAACAGTACAGGGCACTCAGGGTCTTGCTATCTTAGGCTAGCCTGGGCTCACTGTGTAGCTCTGGCTGAGCTCAAATCCTCAGCCCTCCTGCCTGTGCCTCCTAAGTGCTGGGGTCACAGACCTTTGCCACCATGTCCATCTTATCTCTGATTAATTATTTAATTTCATCTGAGTAGGTGATTAGTTGGATCATAAGGTAGTTCTGCTTTTGGCTTATTGAGGACCTCCTGTACTGTTTTTCCTAATGACTGTACTACTGTGCATGCCCATCAACAGTGTCTAAGAGTTGTTGCCGGTTTTTTGTTTTATTTTATTTTATTTTATTTTATTTATTTTTTTTTTTTAACAAACTAACCAGCCTCAGACTGTTTGGATTTTTCAGTTCCCATTAGCTTCTTGTCAGAATATATTTTCTTGTTTAACAGTGTTTTCTCCTGATCTCCATGCTTTAGTCTGCACACTTTTTCCTTTGTTACACAGGAGAGGCTTAATTTGATGTCCATTTTGTTATCTATGCTTTGGGTTTTCTTTTTAAAGTTTGTTTTCTGTCTCAGCCCTTGAGTGCTAGGATTATAGGCACGAGCCACCATACCTGCTGTGCTTTAGATCCTTATGAAGAATACAAAGAGACAGCGAGAGATCTATGTATGCATAAGTTTTAAATACTTTTTCCTGCGTTTTCTTCTAGTAGGTTCATATTTTTAGTTCTTACATTGGCTTTTGGTTCATTTTGAGGAAATTTTGTACATGGGGAGAGATAGGGACCTAGGGTTTATTCTTCTGTGTGCTGAGTGAACAATCATTTTATAGCACTGTTTATTGAGGAAGCTGTTTTGTTTTGTTTTTTTCTCCAGTGAATGTTTTGACACCATTGTTGAAAATCAGGTGGCTTAAATGGGTGGATTTATTTTGGGGCTTTCTGTTCTGCTGTTGTGTGTGGTATGTGGGGTGTGTGTGTGTGTGTGTGTGTGTGTGTGTGTGTGTGTGTGTTGTTTGTTTTGTTTTGTTTTTTGTTTTCCAGTCAGGGTTCTGTGTTGTAACTCTGACTGCCCTGGAACTCATAGAGTTCTACCTGCCTCTGCCTCTGGAGTGCTGTGATTAAAGGCATGTGCCAGTACCGCCTCGTTCACTAAACATATTTTACTAGTAAATTCTGCTACTTAGCACACATACTGAAATTTGGCAAACTCAACATGAAAGATAACTCTGATTTCTAGATGGCTTAATGGTACAAATAACTCCAGAGACCATGGATGCCTTACGACTGGCCCTACGAGAGCAAAAGGACTTTAAAATTCCTTGTGGGAAAGTTGATGCAGTAGACCTGAGAGAATATGTGGACATCTGTTGGGTGGATTCTAAAGAAAAGAAAAATAAAGGGTAGGAATTTCTCGTTACTAAAATACAATTGATTTGTTGGAGGAGGAAGGGTAAAACATCTTTTTAATATAAAATTATGTCATTAATTTAAATGTTTCTATTCCAACTAATACAGCATTTTTTAAAACGTGTAACTAGCCAGACTCATAAGTTTTCTTGGGCAGGAAGCTATAATGGAGAAGGGAATGATTTTAAAACATCAATTATTCTGCTAAGACTAAGAAAAGACAGAATGCCTTTTCTGATATATGATAGATTTGAAATAATAAAATAGTTTTGAAATAAAGTCTTATCATGTAGCCCAGGCTGAAGTTGAACATAGTATGTGGCCCACGATGGCATTAAGTTTGAAATCTGCTTCAGCCTCCTGAGTGCTAAGGTTAAAGATCTGTAGCAGCCGTGCCCAGTTTATGTGCTGCTAGGGATCAAACACAGAGCTGTCTGTCGAAGGAGTCATATCTCCAACCCCAGAAAACAGTTTTTGGTTTTTTTTTAATATGTGAGATACTTTTCTGTTAAGAAACTAAAGTGTTTTACAGGTAAGTCTGAATTGGACATAAAAAAGGAGATATAATTTACTGAACAAAACAATTATTGTACAACTAAGACATCACGATAAATGATTATTTTATACGCTTTTAAAAATAATACTTTAATTTTTAATAATATTTTATATTATATATATTTTTATATATACACTGAAATTTTGTTGCTGCTTTAAATATAAAACTGACTTTCTCAGCTCATCTTCCAAAGTTAATAATCAACTTCATAGGAAACACTGTGATAGTAATTGCATCGTTTTCTGCTTCGTTATATAGTGTTATCAGTTCAGTAGATGGAATATCATTAGAAGGATTTCCAAGTGAAAAAATAAAGCTAGAAGCTGATTTTGAAACTGAAGAGAAGACTGTGAAATGCACTGAGGTATTCAGAAAGCTCTCTTTCCTTCATGTGTGTGTGTATGTGTATGTATACACTTAGAAGTACTGCATTCTCTACCTGTGAAGATTTAAGTTGGTTCGTTATACCTTTCATTTCCCACATTGAAACAGATTCCCACCAGAGTCTCACATCCCAGGCTTGGATTTGCATATACTTATTTTAAGCCTTTATAATGATAGTACTTTTTGACAGCTGATAGTTACATTTTGGTAAATTGCCATTTTTTTACTGTTTTTTAATATATCATTTTCATTTTACAGTAAAAGATTTTGTTGGCACCAGCTTAAAATCAGCCTTCATATGTGAAAACCACTTTTGCACATTCTATGTGTTTTAAAATAAGAGTCGGTGAAGCTACGGAAGCACAGGCTCCCAGCCTGGCAGTCCCACGTCCTCTCTGCAGTCAGGCAGTCAGTTACGTGTCATCCTGCTGACCTCATGTAGAATGAACAGACTGTAGAAGACATAGCAGCTACAGAGCATTGTTTCCTTGTCTGATCTGATTCCATACAGATGTTTTTGTCGTGTGGGCTCTGAACTGAGTTAACAAGGATTTCATTGATGCAAGCTAACTGCAGGCAAAAATAGTTGAGTCACTCCTATAATCTGCAATCTTTGGTTTTAGATTTTTATTTATCATACAGATTCAGGCTGTAGATACAGAATGTTCTCAACTAGTGATTTTACCAATCTGATGCTGGAATTGTATTAAAGTTGAATAGAAGGCAGTAATTGTTGCCTTTTAAATTTATTTTAATTCAGTTTAATTGTTGCTGATCAAAATCATGATTTATTTCCCAATTTAAATGATTTCCAGGTTTTCTATTTCCTAAAGAACCAAGATGTATCTATTTTATCAACTAGCTACCAGTTTGCAAAAGAAATAGCCATGGCTTGTAGTGCCGCACTCTGCCCTCACCTGAGAACTCTAGAGAGTAACAGGATGAACAGGATTGGCCTCAGAGTGTCCGTCGACACTGATATGGTAAGACATGTTTCTATAACACAATTTTGAGATGCATATTTATATAAAGATATTTATGTGTGGGGCGAGCATGCCGTGGTGCGGATGTGGACGTCAGTCCTGCGAGGGTCAGGGATTAAACTCAGATCGTCAGGCTGGTCCACAAGCGTTTTACTCTCTGAGCCGTCTTGCTGGTCCTGAAATTAATATAATTTATACGAAAATAATCAAGACTTGTATCAAACCTTTTGAGAAAAGGAATCCTCCTGCTCCTGCTGTACTTTTTTTGTGTGGTACGGGTCACAGAACCCAAGGCCTGACCACTAGGCAGTGTTCTGCTGGTGAGCTGCACTCCCAGGCGAGCCAGAATCTGCTGCGCACCTCACCTGTGTTACCTCTGTTAATCTCTAACTGAAGTCAGACATTTTTGTAAAAGGTCAGACAGCGACAATTTTTGGCCCTGTAGACTGTAGGTGTCTCTCGTGATCCACCTCTTACAGCGGGAAGCTGCCATTACAGCTGAATGGGTGTGGCTGTGGTCCAGTGAAGTGTGTTTTACCCAACAGGGCATCCTTCAGACCATAGTTTGCTGATCGGCAATTGTCCTGTGTGGTAGATAGGCTTTGAAGTTTAACTGGATTTACTTGGCCCAAAATTATAAAAATCTAAAAGTATACATGTGCATGCATGCGCGCGCACACACACACACACACACACACACACACACCCACCCCATTTCATTAAACACTTCCAAGGAGCAGCAGTCATGCGGTATCATATATGGAATTGGTGGGCCCTGGAGATGTCAGCTTTAGACTACAGTGTAAATGCTTCCCAGTAGAGCCACATAAGGCCATAGCTCTGGGAAGATCTCCTCTTACCATTAACTCCCAAAGCCAAACACTACTTCATCTCCAGACTCTTAATTATTGCTCCCTGATCAGGCAATTAGTATTTCTTTTGATTATACTTATGTACAAGCAAGTGTGTGTGTAAAATAAAGCTTTATCGCTCCTCTTAAATGTTTTACTTGCCATGCTTTTGTAATGTATCAGAGATTATATTTTAGTATATTCTTTTTAATGCTTGTATAGTAGTTATATTTGATTAAATAAAGGATGACAATTAACTAGATATTATTTGATACGTTTTTATTGAAATTTAGTTTATTGACAGTATTGCATAAATATGAGTTTAACTATAAAACAAGTTCCTAGATGTACAGTGACCAGACCCAAGTGTGCACTCAGTGATTACTGTATTTCCCCCATAGACACTGAGAGCTTGAACTTAGGTCTCACATGCAAGGCAGGTGTCCCATCTCAGAGCTGTTTTTTTCTAGCCCTTCATTTTTTATTTCAAGGCAGGGAGTGACATTGAACTCACTCTGTAGCCCAGCTAAAACTTGCACTTGTGACCTTCTTGCCTCCAACTGCCGAGTAGCTGCATTTCAGGCCTGTTGCCAGCAGGCCTGGCTCCTGTCAGCAATTTCTGAAACAGTTCTTTATCACGCGCTTATATTTTAGCAGTACATAATCAAATCCAGGGCCTGTGCACGCTGGGCAAGTGCTCTCCTACTGTGCTCTATCTCAAGTCCAATTTAACTTTTGAACTTTGACATTTTCATAGGTGCAACATGATGCCCAGTGTTACCTTAACATGCATCTCTACTGGCAATGAACAGTGCTCTTTTTACATGGAAAAGCCATTTATTTTCCCCCCAGAGCTTTTAGTACATATCTATTGGATGTATTTATTTTGTAACTTGCCAAAATATCCAGTACATATTCTCAAGGCAGATTCTTCATTAGAATCTGGTTTTCTAAACAGGGGGTTCATATGTTGGTTTGCTTCTCCAGCAAGAAGTGTTGTGCTCATGCTTCCTACTGGAAAGAGGAGTTTTGTTTTCATTACTTTGTGGTAGAACTCCTTTTCAAGAAAACTCCTGGAGAGTATTGGTTGAGTAAGCAGTTTTATTTTACCGTTAAATGTATTAGAAAACATATTTCAACTGGGCAGTGGTGGCACACACCTTTAGTCCCAGCACTCAGGAGGTAGAGGCAGATGGATCTCTGAGTTCAAAGCCAGCCTGGTCTCCAGAGTGAGTTCCAGGACAGCCAGAGTGACAACGGAGAAACCCTGTCTCGAATAACCAAAAAAAAAAAAAAAAAAAAAACTAAAACAAAACAAAACAACAACAGCAACAACAACAGAATTTTCACCGGTAATATTAAATCTTAATATTAAGTATTGCAAGGTTTGGGAAATGGCTCAGCAGGTAAAGTACCTCCTGCACACACATGAGGATCTGAGTTTGGATCCCAGCCCTCAGCTGGCATGGTGCTTGCCTGACCCGAGTGCTGTGGAGACAAACAAGCCCCGGGCTGCCGCTTAGTCTAGCTGAAGCGACGAGAGACCCAGTGTAAATAACATGGAGAGCCGTGGCTGCAGATCCCCAGAGTCAGCCTCTGGTCTGGACTTGTGTACACACAGGTGACGCAGCTGCACAGCTGCATGCACACACGTGCACACATACACGCAATTGCACATATGCATACATCCTACACAAAACATAGTATTGTAACAACAATTGAAAGCATGGTAAGTTGATTTTTCAATTCATTTTTAATTCAATTTAAGTTACGTTGTTAATTAAAGCTTCAGACCTCTTTTTACTTATGTATTCAGGAAATCTAAAGTAGTGACTATAATATATTTTATAATTTATGTAGTAAAGAGATAAAAGGAATATTTTTGAAAATAACATTATTTTACTAAGATCCTTAAGCTTGATATTAAAAAAAATGCTGTATATTCATCTGCTGAGCAACACAAGATGGCTACTTTTCTAGGGTTACCTTATCAAGATTTCTTTTTTCCAGGTTGAATTCCAGGCAGGCTGTGAAGGCCAACTTCTGCCCCAGCATTACCTAAACGATCTTGATAGTGCTCTGGTACCTGTGATCCATGGTGGGACCTCCAACTCTAGTGCGCCGCTAGAAATAGAGTTAGTGTTTTCCATTTTAGAGAACCTTTTTGAGTGAAAGAATGTGCCGTGTTACATGTTGCAAACTGATCTGTTAAAGTGAATCCCAGCACTAAAACTGAAATGCCACAAACACTAAATGTTTGATAATTGAAATATGTAATTTTGCTTTTTAGGCAGGATGATTTCTCAAAATCATTAGCACAATATTTAAACATCTAAAAATTTAAGGAATTCACCATTTTTAAAACTTTATGCTTATTACAAGAACTAAAAAGAAAAAAAATTTTCTTCTAACATTTACTGGGTAACTTAAATGTTAAGCCAAAGTATCTGCGCTTAGTTATACCTCTTTATGGCAGGAATGATTTCATGAAGGATACCTGTTTTGTGCGTATGTTAGTGAGAAAACTGGTTTTGAAGTCTTTAAAACTGTATTTCAGTAGTGAAGACCAGTTTCAAGATTCTAGGCTTATAATTCATTGAATAAAGCTGATAACTTATTTGTATAAATGGGATGGAGACCTACCTCCATGATTAGATAAACTGTTGATTAAAATTAAAATTTTGCCTTTATTTCCTTTTGAATTATTTTATATATATATATAAATATATATACATAAATATATATACATATATATATCATTTTTCCTGATTAAAATAATTGTGGGTGCTTCAGGACTTTGTGCTTCTCTTTTTAAGTCTGTTGTTTCCATAGCAACATATGATTTGGAATGTGTTTTATAAATCTTTGCTAATATATAAATAGGTAATATTTTTATATCATAGTGCATTCTCGTTCTCCTTCTTTACAAGTGCACCACTGTATTTAACACTCTTCAGATGACAACAGGCCAGAGACCCATGAAGTAGTCATTATGTAGCAATAACTGAAGCCGAAGTAGGTTTCTGTTACTTCCATGTTAATCCTTAGGAATTTCTTGATTGATTGACACCAATGTATGAAGTACAAATTTTAACAAACTTGTTACTTTTGCATATTTTTAATTCTTTCTATTCTAGTTATTTTTTATAAAGGAATATTTAGCATATAGGTTGTGATTCCTGTTTAATTCAAACATCAGGAGAAAAGAAAAAATGTGTGTCATTTAACTTATATAAAATGTAATCATTGTTTTGATGCCTTTTTATTATGTGGAGTATATTTTTTTGTATCAAAAACATTCACTGTATATAGCAAGAAAAAGAAGCCACACTAAATAGCTCTGTTTTAAGAAGGATATTTATAAAGCATCTCAATTTACGGATGCAATCGCATCTGTAACTCTGTAGCTAAGGTCTTAATGAGAGACCAGAGCTTTCCTCTGAATCATACTTGTACCAGCCAAAGACATGTTTGAGGAGATGATCCATAAACAATGTGAAGTGTTACAGATAGTAAATAAAATGGCGACATACAACTCACAAGACTTATTGAAATGATGTACTATAATGATAACATAAAGATGATTGCACATCAAGCTCTTTTGTTTTCTTTACCTAATGTGTTTGTTTTTCAGTGAATTATGTACTTTGTAGTGTAACTGCTTAATTTATGAATACTGAACTTACCAAATAGTGGGAGGATCTTTTATGATGAAGTAGCCTTGAATTTCTTCTCACAGTGTCTGCAGCCAGTAAAAATTGGGATTCTAGCCTAACTGGTAGAGGCAATTTTACAGCACTCTTTGGAGATGGGTTTTTCTGAGTGCATTTGCCACTTGCCTGATCAGTCTTCACATTGGCACTTAATTTGAAATTCTAGTAAAGAAATCGAATGGCTTCTTATAGTAAGTCTACAATGACCTGTCCATGGTATTATGACTTTTTCTGCAACTCAGTTTCTCTAGGTTTTAAAATATGAAGTGAAATGTGTCTTGCTTTATGCATCTATTGAACAAGCTGTGTGTCTGTGTGCTACATACAAAAAAAGCACCACATCAGGTTTCATTGGTTGAAAAATAAGTAAGTTATTTATTTTTTGGAACTAGATGTATGAAACAGATAATTAGCATATAGAAACATTTTAATTGCTGCAGTGGAGAAATACCTTGCGTGGTGTGGGGATGACACTAGAGGATGCCCACGTCTCCCTCAGGAGGAGCTGGCAGCACAGTAGGCGTTCAGACGAGATGTCCAGAACACCCAGAATGCTGGAGACTGCAGAGAGGCTGAGCATTGCGCCTTATAATTGAATAATAAGTCATATTCTGACAGCTGTGTAGGTTCCTGGCAGTCTAGGTTTCTGTATTATTTCATAAAGCACAGAATTTTCTTAATAGGAAGAATAATTTTGAGATTGTGATTCAAGTTTTAAAAGACTATCTTGGAAAAAAAAAACCCAGAAACGTCTAACTCATTTTAGGTTTTATATTTTGTTGAGTGACTTCAAGATGTTTGACTTAGGCTGTGCATGGTGCAGCAAAAAGGTCATGAGAACTTAGCAGTGTGAGTTCTGCCTCCCACCTGTGTTCCCCATTCTTCCACCACACACTTTCAGAAGGTAGTCATCTTTTTATTGTGTACGCTCCCAGGACTCGAGGTCATAACAGCAATGGTCTTATTTTCTGTTTCTTCAGGTGCGAAAGCATTGGGATTACTGTAGTTACTGTGTAAGAGAATAATTTATGCCTCCTATGAAATTTTGTGTCCTGACCGACATCTCCCCAGTGTCTCCCCTTCCACTACCAACTCTGCCCCAGGAGCCCCAGCCAGCAGCATCTGTCCTTTTTGTCTGAGCTCACTTCTAGGTTCACACAGAGGTGGAGTCTTGCAGCTCTCTCTTCCCGTGCCTGTCTTACTTCACTTAACATACGGTTTCGTCCTTGTTGCAAGTCACAGATCTGCTTACGAACCCTAACTTCACGATGTGCCTGAGCTACATTTTTTCTATCCAGCCTTCTGCAGGCGTGTCTCAGGTCGGTTATGCATTCTGCTTTCGTGAAGAGCACTGCAGGGAGCACAAGGCACAGCTGCTTGTCTGACAGCGACTTCCTTTACATACACGCCCAGGAGTGGGATTAGGGACTCACAGCTTTTAATTTTTCCAGGGCCATCCACACCATTTTTCATAATGACATTTCTTCCACAAAATGTAGCATATTAATCATAGTCGGACCACGTCAGTCACTTGGGTCACCCAGCTTTGTATTAGGATCATAAAGCTTTCACTGCTTCTGTCAGAACACTTTACTCGAAATTGGTAAAAAGCATCTCAGCTGCAGAAAGGCACAAAAGTCCATTAGAAATCTAGCCTGTGTTCTTAGGAGTACTTTCATAACAATTTCATTACTAGCATACCTGCATGGTTATTTTTATTTGAATGTTTTTTTTTTCCTACCGGCACTAAGCCTTGCCATCTAACTTTGCCTTTTTCCATTTAATTGATACATTAGTGTTTTCCCATCATCTCTTTAGTTTTTTTAATTAACTGTTATTATATATTAACTGTAAAAACTAATGGTTGGCTTGTGCTTTTAAGACAAGGTATCAAAAGAAGATGAAAAGACGAGGTCTTGCTGTGTAGCCTAGGCTAGACTCCAGCTCGGAATTTTCCTGCCTCCTTCAGACTCCCAAGAGCTTGGAATTATAGGTGTGTGTGACCAGACCCAGCAAAATGATAGGTTTCACTGGGACATTTCATACATGCATATGAAGTACTTTGCTGACATTCACCCCTATTACTCTGTCTTACTTCTTACACTCAAAGATTTTTGGTAGTTTAAAATTTTGTTCTTGATATTCTGTTTTGGATTTAGCTTGGAATAGTATGCAATTTCAAAAGAATATCTTTGGGGAAGTTTTTTTTTTTTCATCTATAGTAACAAAATTTATATTTCCATGCTTATACAGATGAGTAAGTGTAGTTCAAGTGCTACAATAAAGGTCCTTTTTAAAAAAAAAAAAAAAAACTATGTTAAGCCTCTAGTGTTAACCTTCATCAGTCCCCACTGCCTTACTTTCTCCCTAGGACAGTTCCCTCCAACAGGAACCACAGAATGTGGCAGAAGGGGAAGACTCCTTCCTTCTCTGTTTTTCTTTCTACCTGATAACTCAGTGCCTGTGTGGGTGGGGAAGACCAGTTGCAGGCTTTGCTACTGCACAGACCACACCTACTTGATGAGAAACAAGCCTCCTGACATCATAACTTGAATGGAAAGTGGATCCATCCCCAGCCAAGTCTTCACATTGCAGTCTCAGAAGCAGCTGGACTACAGCTTCCTGAGACCCACCCACTGAAGCCTCTGATTCCTGACCCTCACAGGGTAATACCAAGTCATGTAAAATTCTGTTTTTTAATGTCAGGCTTGGTGACTTGTTCTTTGCACCAACTAGTATTAAATGACCAACATATGCTTATGTTTTTCGCAATTAAGTAAAAAGAGCTAAAATTTTGTTCTGGCAAAATTAGACATTTCCAGATTGATGAAGTCCTTGCCACTGGCAATATGTGCTAAGTGCAGAGAGCAGGCAAATATGCAAATATGAGAAACTGTGTTTCTAGAAAGTACATGCATTAAAATGTAACTTCCTGCTAAAACAGCAAAGATATTTTAAGAAATAAGGGCTGCCCAGTTGCAAGATAAAAGGAAAGCTAATGGGTGCCTATTGGGACAACCACCAATATGCAAGGATCAGAGTTCAAGCTCTACATGAGGAGGTAACAGAAGCCCTCCCTTGAGTAGGCAAACTCACAGGGTTTCACTTTATTTGGGTGACAAAGTATGGGTGGAAAGACCTAAGGGGATAGCTAAGTTTAGGATTACCTAAATCATCCAAAAAGATCTCGCCCATCAGGTGTGTCTCCTGGTGCCAGGGAAAGTAAAGTATAAAAATCCTGTCCATTGTCATTCTCAGCCAAGCTGCTGGCCGAGGCTACAATTAAAATATAGCATCTACTAACATTGAAAAAAAGACACACAAGGAAACTAGATTCCTGCAACAAAGAACAAATAAAAACGGAATCATAGAGTAGATGTGTTGACTGAAGTTAAGGGGTGGGGGAACCACAGCTATATAAAAAAGATTCTGCAAGGCTGTCAGAACGTCCTGATTGTGGGTCGTTGGGGACCCGGAGTCAAATCCTCTTGTGCTACTTTTATCTCCCGTCACAGCATTGCCCACTTCTGTGAAACCTTTTGGAATGTGTTAACGTAGCACACCACTAACCTGCAGCAGCCTAAGAGATAAGGAATTTTCGGAGAGCAACTGAAACCTGAGAACTCACGGCTGTAAACTGCATACCTCATGTTTCCACCACAGTATTTGGGAAATTCCATGACATGTGACTTTCTTAAAGAGCAAAAACTCCATGAAACCACAATATATTTGGGGCAACTGATTTATTCTTGGACCATGGTCACTCATACTTGGTTCTGTAATGAACGCTTACTCTTGAAGTGAGAGGTGTGTGAAATGTACGCTTTTTGTAAAGAAGTAACTGTAAGCGACAGAAAACGGAAAGCTATAAAGCCTGGGGCTAACTAGTGTTTTCTGAGACAGGAAATCCTAGCTGGGCTAGAGGAAATCCAGACTACGGAGGCCTGGTTGAGGCTAAAAAGAATTGCGGCTCAAGTCAGAGCGACTTAAAACCACTGCGGTCTGACGGGCCGGACTAGAACCGCCCGTTCGTGCGGTCAGGTTAGGTGTCCTCGCTGAGCAGCCCCCGGGACGAGCGGCTCGACCGCGCAACTGGACGTCTGCACGGCGCGGAGGAGCGTCCCCGTCCCCGAGCCCCGTCGCCGCAGCGCGCGTGCGCACCTCTCCCGGAACAGCGCCCAGGTTCCGGTCACTCGGCTCCTGCCACCTGAGAAGCCACCCTGGTGCCTTCCCTTGACGCATGCGCAGACGGCGGCGTCCGTCCGTCGCCATGGCAGCACGCGCTGGGGGCCCGGGTAAGTCCTTGTTCTGGCGTTCCGGTTGTGAGCGCTAGCTGGGTTCTGCTGGGTTCTGCCGGGTGCCGAGGGTTCCAGCGCGCCGAAGGCGTGGGGGCCTGGTGGCTGTGTTTGCAGAGACCGGAGTGAACGTCTCCGCGTCACAAGGCGGCTTCAGAAACAATCTAAGGCAGCGCAAGTTCACAGAATGAAATTCACTATTAATATAAAAAGCTCAGAGCCCACGCTCGGTCCTGCTCCTCCACCCATTCCCCCTCAGGCCCCTGCTCTGCGTCCCTTGGTGGAAATACACACCTCGCATACTGACATCTCTTTACCTTCCACTTTTTAGCATGCACACACACGTTAAAAAATTTTTTTTATTAACCCTTTGAAGATTTTATGCAATGTATTTCGATCAGACTCACCCTTGCCCCTTCTCCTCCCGCTCCCAGAGCCAACCACACCTCCCTCCAATTTCGTGTCTCTTTGTTTATTCGTTTTTCAGTAACCGATGGAGTCTAATTTGTGTTAACCATATACTGCTGAGCGTGGGCCGTTCACTGGAGCAGCACACATGCATTGTTACAAAATTAGGTTTTGTTTTGAACACCAGCTTCTCGTAAGAGTTTCAAAGGTCATGTTATGGGGATCTTTTCAGTTTTTGACTTCTTAAAGCAAAGAGCTCAGACAAGAGGCATGAAATTCGAGCAAACATATATTTTTCAGACTCCAAAGAGGGAATGGAGTGGGTTGCCCCTAGGCTGGGGCCTCCCTCTGGTTTTGCACTGTGGGTTTTAAGGAAGTTTTCGTGAAATTACAGTGCATATTTATGGGGTAAGGTGTCCCCTTTTCCCTTCCCAAACTGCGGCAGACCTGATATCTCCTAGGTATTTCTTCCCCTGATCCCCACAAAAAAAGGAAGAGTTAACAAATCAAATGGAGGGGCTGGAGAGAGCGTTCACAGAATAAACTGCTGCATGAAGACCTGAGTTCCATCCACAGAACAGATGTGAAAACCAGAGACTCTTGTACGGGCCACTCTGGGGAGATGGAAACAGGTGGATCCCTGGGGCTAGCTAGGGAGCCATCCAGACTTGTCTGTCTGGAGAGCTCCAGGCAGCAAGCCTTCCTTTCCTGAAACAAGGTGGAGCCTTGCAAAGAATGACATGTGAGATTGTCCTCTGTCCTGCCCGTGCACACACAGGCAGCCCACAATACAGCAAAACAGTGCACTGGGGCTTTTGAGGCTACAGACCGTTCCTTAGTGCGCAAGCGTGGAGAACAACCTAACTGTGACCTAAGGACATTTAACCACAAAGGGGCATTGGACAGGAGACAGCTACCACTGTGCTGCTGCAGTTCACCAGTTCTCGTGTATCTAGCTCTGTCCATGTGGTATCAGATGTTGGACCCAGATCTCAAAGGGCTAAGAGTGTGCTCAGTATTATACAGTGTTAACAGTATTCTCCAGGAGGTGTGGGTGATGACGCTCCTGCCTTCTGGCCCCTCGGCTTACAGGATCTCTTCCTGCATTTCTTAAGCCAGAAATGAGTGGTCGAATTCCTCTTGCTCCATCACTTGACTTTTACTGGCCTTCCTCCCTCTAGACTTATGAGGACCTTACTATTAAAATTTGTACGTTCAAATAAAAGATCTCCCATCTCAAAGTCATCTGATGAGCAACCACTGCTCCGAACAGGCTTTCTTCACTCCTGTCTCTGAAATTCTATTGTACAGATATACTTGCCTTGTTCATTTTTAAGTGCTGCGGAATGTTCCATATTTAGTATTGACAGACATTTGAAGTTTCACTCTTTTGCTCTTTCAAACAGTGCATTAAGTTTCTTGTATGGAGTGTATTCTCCCGAATGAGCATATCTGGCTGTGGAATAAATCCATAGAAGTAGGATTTCTCAATCACAGGACAGATGTGCTTTGCGGTTGTTTGAATGAGAATGGCCCTTGTGGGCTCCTGTGTTCCAGTGCTTGGTACCTGGTTGGTAGGAATGTTTTGGGAAGGTTTAGGAGGCATGGCCTTATTGGAGGAGATGTGTCGCTGGGAGGCTGGGGGGTGGCGGCTTCGAAGTTTCAAGAGTCCCATGACAGGCCCAAATCCCACCTTGCCTTCAACTTCCAAATAAGAGATAAGCTCTTAGCTACTGCTCCAGCACGGTTTCTGCCTGCCAGCTGACATGCTCCCTGATGTAACGGTTGTGGACTCGCCCTCGGAAACTGTCAGCAAGCCCCCAGTTAAATGCCTTCTTTTATAAGTTGCCTTGCTCATTGCAAAGAGGCACAGATAGCCAAATTTACACGATCCAGACACTTTAGAGTAGACTGAGTCAGGCTTTGATGCTTACTTAGTAGGTGTGTTGAGTGTATTCTGAGTTAGGAGATTTTAACCTAACAATTAGTTTATCTAGATATAACCTCCTTGTAAGTCACTAAGTACAGGACAGCAATCTGCGCAAAGAAAATGTATTTGGCATGCTTAAAAATCCTGCACTGTACCGGGATTAGTGGCGCATGCCTTCAATCCCAGCACTGGGGAGACAGAGGCAGGCGGATCTCTGTGAGTTCGAGGCCAGGCTGGTCTACAGAGTGAGTTCCAGGTCAGCCAGAGTTGCAATGGAGAAACCCTGTCTTGAAAAAAACAGTTGTGTGTCTTGTTACTCATTTGTAAGGTACCTTTATTATGGCAGCGTAAATACTGAAAGGCGCCGTGGCAAGAACCTAATATGCACTGTTTATGAATGCCTGGGCCTGTTCTGGCGACCTGCATGCCAGGAAGGAATGACCAGTTGTCTGTGTCATTTGGTCTCTGCCTATCTGTCCCTCCTCAACTCCGTTTAGGCAGAGTCCTGCTGTGTAGCCTAGGCTGGCTTTGAACTCATCATCTTCCTGTCTTGAGCTTCTGAGCTGTGGGAGTCAAGTGTCCAAAGCCACATCCATTGTGTTTTCTGTCATGCAGTGATGTAATTGTTTTCTGCTTAGTTTGCATTTGTCATAACTAGTGACTAGCAATGCGCCTTCTAAAATGACTAACTTGAATATTTAAAAGGCGACGGCCATGCCTACTCTTTCATATGCGAACAGGGCCTTGTGTTTGAGGGGTAGGGACCGCTGGTGGCAGTGGGCTCTTCGGCTAACCTTTCTTCCTTTATCCAGAGTGATTGCTAAGCCACATGATGTAGACATTATCTTAATCACCCCTCTATTTTCTGACAAAAGTAGTGGTTTGTAGTTTGGCATGTAAAAATCCCACATGCTGGGGCTGGAAAGATTGCTCAGTGGTTACAACCACCGACTGTTCCTGCAGAGGACCTGGGTTTAGTTCCCAGCACCCATTTGGCAGCTCACAGCTGTCTGTGACTCCAGTTCCAGGGAACCTAATGCTGCTTTCTGGCCTTTACAGACAATAGGCACACATGTGGTGGTGGGCATACATAGACATAGACAAAACACTCAGACACAGAATATGAATAAATCTTAAAAATAATGGGAGATACATTCACTTGGATCAAAATGAACAGAGGTAGTTCAAAATGAAAGTCCTATTTTCTGATCAAAAAATTTCCCTATATATATGTGTGTGTGTGTGTGTGTGTGTGTGTGTGTATGTTTATATATTTAAAGATGTATTTACTGTGTACTTTTATTTTATGTGTATGACTGCTTGCTTGCATGGAAGCCTGCACTTCATATGTATGCAGCTCCCGTGGAGGCTAGAAGAGGGAGTTGATCCCCTGGAACTGGAGTTAACAGAAGGTTGTGATCATTCATGTTGGAGCTGAGAATCAAACCTGGGTCCTTTGAAAGAGCAGCCAAGGTTGTTAACCACCAAGCCATCTCTCCAGCCCCCTACTTTTCCTAATATTTTATTGGCAGTGTGTGATAGAATTCTTAAGGGTTTTAACTGTTGCCAGGCAGAGTTGATAAGCCAACAGTTGGCACGGGGCAGACTATTATGCACGCAGCGTGGTAGGCACTGCACTGAATAACAAGATGTAGGGAGGAGATTATAGGGAAATCTGGTATGCAGTAAGCAACTGGCAAACACACCCATTACTTGTATCTGTGTGCCAGCTGAGCCTGTGAATGCTGCCTTGAGTTCAAGCATTCAGCTTGTCTGAAGGCAGATCTGCAGCTACACATGAACTCTGTGCTGTTGAAGGGGCTGAGGTGGAGGAGACCGACTACTCCCCTCAGGGCTTTCTGTCCAGTTGCCGAGGAGGAGAGGGACCATGCTCAGAAGCTATGGCTCTATGCATAGGACCCGGGTTCTTGGAGGACACAATGTAGAATTTCTGCTTCTGAGTGTCTACTTCTTAGCAATTCTCTTCCTACATGCTTTTTGCACTTCTGAACTGTAGACTACACCAGATGGCTACTAATTATAGCATAATGTATGTTTACATGTGTCGCCAACCTACATATCACAATACATGTTCTGATTGTAAGTCTGTTTTTCCTAGCCTAATTGCTTGGTTTTTCTCCCTCAATATATCTTTTGCCTCTTTACATAAAAACAGTTTTTAACCCTATAACCCAGCGGTCCTCCCCACTCTGGGTACATACCCATGTGAAGGAAACCACAACCTTGTAAATGAATGTCTGTGAACATTCACAGCAGGCATGGAAGCCACAGTGACGGACCACTGGATAATGAGGACGTATGCGCTCTCAGTAGAGCAGCATTCCACTCTAACAAAGCCCTTGGTAGTAGCCACATGTGAGCCTGGAAGATATTGCTGTGCTTAGTGAAGTAAGCCAGACACAGAAAGAAAAAAATATTGCATGATCTCACTTCTTTGTAGACTTTGAAGTTTTTAACTATATACCAATAGAAAACACAACATCAGCCATTCATGGGAGAGATGAGGAAGTGTTGGTTAAAAGATAAAGAGCAGGTATGTAGGATGAATGAATCTAGAGGTCTAACTGCGCCATGAGGACTATGGGTAATGAAAATTACTGTATATGAGACTTGTGCTCTCAAGCATGTGCGCACGCACACACACACACCAACTAAATTTAAAAGTAGTGGCCTTTGAGATGATGAGTATGCTTATTTCCCTCACGATGGAAACTTCTTTACTTGCCACGTGTATCTCACAACATCATGTTGTCCACCTTAAGTATATATCCTCTTAAAAACAATATTCTTTTTCGTGTAAATATTGTTATTTTAGGGTCCTGGAGTGAAAATATACTGGAATATTTTCTGAGAAACAGCCAGATCACGACTGAAGATGGCGCTGAGATCATCTGGTATCATGCAGCCAATCACAAGTCCCAGATGCACAAGGCATTGAAGAGTGAGTGGCTTCTACTGCATGTGTGTGTGTATATGTATATATGTATATGTGTGTATATATATATATATATATATATATATATATATATATATATATATGTAGTTTTTTTCTTATTTAAATTTATTTTATTTTTGATGTCTAATCCAGGCTGGCCTCAAACTTGGGATCCTCCTGCCTCAGCCTTCCAAGTGCTGGGTTTCCAGATATGAGCTACCATACCTGACTACTTCAGTTTACTTTGGGCATTATATTAACTCAGTACTTATTTTTAAATCCAAGCAAAACGTTTTGAGCTTTGAGTTGGATGGATTGGGAGGCAGAGTCCGTGGACAAGGGAGCCACCCGTCCCTCTGGAGAGTGGGCAGCAGCCAGTGGATGCACTTGCTGGAACTTCGCTCTGGACAGACTCTATTCCAAAATTTGGACCGGGCGTGATTGCTGCAGTTAGAAATTGTCAGGCTCACTGCACTCTCAGCTAAGCTGCACCGTTTGTCCTAGCACCGTAGTAATACAGTTAATAGTTTGACACCCGTCTGCTTAACTGCTGCTTAATTTCTTAGCGTCCATGTGGAGGATTGGTGCTATGTATCGGAGCCTCCAAACCATCTCAGTGACCTGAAAACCCTGCACAAGCTTGCCTATTTCTTCAAATTCGTCTGCCATGGTTCTGATATCTCATCCTTTCTGACCTTCCAGCTCCTGCCATGGCTGAACACCTGCACGGCCCTCACACTGGCTGCTTTCCTTCAAGGAGCATGTGATTCACGGTGCTGATGTTGACCCCAGGCCCTCAACCATCATGGGCAAGCACCACCTCTAAGCTGTGTCCCAGCATTCTTTGCGGTGCTGATGTTGACCCAGGTCGTCGAGCATTCTGGGCAAGCACCACCACTAAGCTATGTCCCACCATTCTTTGCGGTACTGATGTTGATCCCACCACTAAGCTGTGTCCCAGCATTCTTTGCGGTGCTGATGTTGACCCAGGCCCTCGAGCATTCTGAGCAAGCACCACCATTAAGCTATGTCCCAGCATTCTTTGTGGTGCCAATGTTGACCCAGATCCTGGAGCATCCTGGGCAAGCACCACCGCTGAGCTATGTCCCAGTATTCTTTGTACTTTTCTTTCTTTCTTCTTTTTTTTTATTCTTCAGTTTTACGTTGATTTATTTTATATGTATGAGTGTCTTGCTTGCATGTATGTCTGTGTACCACAAGTGTACCTGATGCCACCGGAACAGGGCATCGAAATTGCTGGGACTGGAGTCTCAGAAAATTGTGGGTCACTATGTGGGCGCTTGGAATCGAACTCAAGTCCTCTGGAACAGAAGTCAGAACTCCTAACTGCTGAGTCATATCTCCAGCCCATCTTTTTAATTTTTGTAGAACTTTCTCTGCAGTGGATCTTGATTGAACTCTTGTCTTCCCACCTCAGCTTCCCAAGCAGTGAGAGTTTCAGAACTGCATCACCAGGCTAGACCTGGCTACCTCCCCCAGTCTTTGGCATAAGTTGAATCGCCATTTCTTAAAAATAAACACCTGTTCCTGAACTCAGAAGTGACTCCCCTCTCCACTGTGAGAACAGGATTGCCTGACTAAAGCTGCCCCGACAGGGAACGTGACGGGCCGGGCTAGCCCGCTACATATATGCATATGTAGCCTGAAGTGAGAAGAAAGGGATGTAAGATTCTGATTGGAATCTTGGAAGTCAATTAACTAAAAAACCAGATTACCCCTCCAAAAAGGCAGCTCTGTCAGTAATTTACAGATGGATAACGTGCAGGCCTCGTACAGTGCCTGACATTCAGCAGTGCCTCAGTAAATGTTTCCTTTCCTTCTGTCTCACCCTGGTACTAGCGCGCTGCTCCCCTACTTCTGTCCCTCTTCAACAGTAACGTGAGCTCTCTTCCTTGGGCAGGTGCTGCCCACATGATAGAGGCTGACGTCATTCTTCCTAGTGATGGATCAGAGCATGGCCAGCCGATCATGGCCCATCCTCCCGAGACGAACAGTGATAACACTCTGCAGGAGTGGCTGGCTGAGGTCCTGAAGAGCAACAAAGGCATCAAGTTGGATTTCAAGAGGTATTTGTACAAACGCGCTTCTTACGGCTACAGAATTCATTTTCAGGAAAAACATTAACGCCTCCATCCCTGCCTTTTACTACCTGTTCTTCTTGTACTTTATCCAAACTGGAGATGAAATCTTCGGTCTTCATGTGTTTCCAGAATAGGCTGAAAAGGACACCGAGCTGATGGCGAAGACATTTAAGACTAAAGTCAGTTTTTACAAAGGAATGTTTCACATGTGACTGTCCTGCTGACCTCACAATGGCGAACTGGAAGTGCTTTTCTCTACCAGTGCTCTGGAAGGGGAGGGTGTGAACAGAGCCAACACATGCATATGAACTCCTTCAGTAATCAAAGATTCCTTTAACATATTTTAAGATATTAAGGATATTTTAAGATACTTAAAATATCCTTAAAAATATTTTGCAGGAATTGACCTCGGGAGCGGGAATGAGCGTCATTTCCCTCCCAGTGTTCATCACATCGTCACAGGGCATTTGCCTGTATGGCATCTGGCCGCTCAGAAGCTATAATGCCTGGAGTTACTGGCGTGCAGGACCGTTTACTACAGGCCCCCTAGCCACTGTCATTCAAACCTAGATTCCGGGGCCAACCCAACCCATCTCTGAATCGTACCTGAGTGTGAAGTTATCCCAGGGCTAGAGAGGCAGCTCGGCAGTGATGAGCACTTGCTGCTCTTTCAGAGGACCTGAGTTTGGCTCCCAGCAGCTATGTCAGGCATCCCAGAGCAGCCTGCAGCTCCAGCTCTGGGGGAACCCAATATCCCCCGCTGGCTTCTGCAAGCACCTCTACCCACACGGCACACACACAAGAAAAATAAATCCTTAAAATCAAATTATTTCAGGAAATGAGGAAGGATTAGGAAAGCTTGTAGGATGATGACTGACCCTAACCATTTGTGGGTGAATGCCCAGCAAATCTTGTCACTTTTGTGTGATGCGTAGCTGTATAGAACCTCTCTGTATAGGAGTCTGCGAGTGAAAGAATCATCCAAAGACCAGAGAGCTTTGTGGGTGGTGAACGGTTTACTGACAAAGACTCTTAGTCTCAGAGCAACTAAGGGATTCACCTGAGGAAGGCTGCTGAGAAGGCCTCAGATCCCAGGACTCCTGGGGCCTACTCTGTCCACAAAACACTGACCTGTGGTGCTTGGCAGTCTAAACTTTTAGGCCCCTTCCCCCTCATCTTCCATATGCTCTGTGCTTTGAGTGTTTGCTGTTGTTTATGTGGTCAGCTTTGGCTCCTCATAGATTAGCTTGTGCATATTTAAGTGCTAGCTGCTACTGTAGTGACCACTTTTGTAGCTAGGCCACTGAAAATGTATTCCATAAGCTTTTCTTTTAAAGATTTATCTCATTTTTAACAAAGTGTGGGTATATACATGTATGCGTGTACATGCATGGGGCACCCACGGAGGCAAGAAAAGGGAATCAGACTCCAACATGGGTGCTGGGAACCAAACTTGGATTTTCTGCAAGAGCAGTATATAGCATGCTGTGATTGGGGCTGCAGAGACGGCTCAGCAGCTAGGAGTGCGCACTGCTCTGCAGGGGAATAGAGGACACATGCCGATTACAGTTTTGGAGGATGGGTGCTTTACATACGATCCCCTTAAAAATTCCAAGAGTTTGGCCATCACCATTCTCACCTTCATATAAAGAAATGGAGGCTGGGGGGATAAGTAACCTGCTTATAGTTTGATGGCAGGTAGCGGAGAGCTGTCAGCCTGACTGGACATGGAGAATTCACTTTTTTTTTCTGTCTGTGGTGCTTGGGACCAAACCCAGGGCCTTGCACATACTATGTAAATGCCCCACCAGTGAGCTACAACCCCGGCTTAGCGAGCATCCTTTCTCCCTTTTTTTAAATGTGTGTATGCGCATGCACGCTCAAACCGCAGCAGGCCTGTGGAGGTCAGAGGACACCTTGCAGGAGTCAGGTCTCTCCTTCCACCACGGGGGTCCTAGATATCATATCAGATCATGGGACTCAGCAGCAAGCACCTTTTTCAATTGAGCCATCTAGCCAGCCTGAGTTCCTAACCAAACCACTGTACTGCCTCTGTCAGTGAGCTGAGTGGTATTTCAGTCAAATCTTAGTAGATCCTGTTTCGTGCTTCTGAGTTATTTTATATGCTATACAAATGATAATGCATGATTATAATATGGCATTATAATTATTATTTAGTTATATGGTGACACTTAAATTTTATCTGGAATTTTAGCTGACTTTTAACAGATCATTTTCCTTTAAAGTACAATTTTAAGTTACATAATTTTAGGGCTAGTTTTTATTCTATTGCCCTCAGTTTTTTAAAAATTTCTTTAGTCTTTATTTTATGTGCATTGGTGTGAGGGTGTTAGATCCCCTGGTACTGGAGTTATAGACAGTTGTGAGCTGTGCTGTGGGTGCTGGGAACTGAACCCGGGTCCTCTGGAAGAGCAGTCAGTTCTCTTAACCTCTGAGCCATCTCTCCAGCCTATGCCTGCAGTTTTTAAATAAAATTTCTAAGAATGCAGGATACGATAAGATAATCTGTATTAGTTTACTTTTGAATCACTGTGACCAAACTATTTGACAGAAATACCCATTAAACCTTGGCTCAGGGTTTCAGAGGGGTTTCGGTTCACTTTGCTGGAGAGCTTAGATGCTGCCTGGGGCAATATTCCTGGGAGATGAATCAGGTCACGTGGCAGCAGCCAGGAAAACAACCTGGGACCAGGTGCAGGGGAGCCCTCAAAGACCTGCTCCTTGGAATCTATTTCTAGTAGCCTAAAGCCTCCAGTGATGTAGGCTGGGGACTCAGCCCTTAGCAGGGGCCTCTCAGGAGCCTTTCAGAGACTGACCTTAAGTTCTACACTGGTGCATTTGCTATAGCTTCATAGTGCTTTGTGGTGGTTGTTGTTGTTATTCATTTGTTTAGTTTTGCCTTTTGAGTCAAGTTTTTAAATTCTAACCTAAATGCTCACACAGTCCAGGCTGGTCTCCAACTCATGGTAGTCCCCCTGCCTCAACACCCCCCCCCCTCCGAGGGCTGGGATTATAGGTGTGTACCACCACTCTCAGCTTGCATGCTTTGAAATCAGGTATTGTGGTGCATCGAGCTTTGCTCTTTTTTTCCTTGGATTTATGCTGATTTGGGGGCTTCTGTGGTTCCCTGTGGATTTTAGAATTGCAGTTTTAACTGGCATCAAGGCAGGTAGCATTACAGAGGGGTAAAACATCTAAATTAGAACCCGAAATATCCTAGCTAAGGCTTACATATTAATTCACCAAAATCAAGGACGTCCAGTTCAGGAAGAGAGTGGGGAGAATCTGGAAGGTAAAGGAGACTGGAGGCCAAGGGCCACATGTCTCTGGTTTCAGCACACTATTTAATAAAGTTTCTGTCCTTAAAGTAGGAGGCACAGGGGAGAAGAAGAGACGGACATGCCCATCCCCAGGAAGAGCAGATGACTCTCCCATCCCCAGGGCTCTCAGACCCTATCACTGTACGCAGGAACTGTTTCTCTTGGTGAAACCCTCTAAAGGTTCAGAAGGGTTATCTCTTAAAGGTTGAAAGAACCTTTGGAAGTAGTGAGGTTTTCCAGCTAAGTTGGTGAGTCTTTGTATATATTTGAGAACAGTAGGACACACACACACACGTACACACAAAGCAGAAATGATATAGTAACCTTACTGTTTTACAAGCTGGGTGTGATGTCACACAATTTTAATCCCAGGGCTCGGGGCAAAGAGGGGAGGAACTCTGAATTCAAGGCCAGCCTGTTCTACATAGCAAGTGCTAGGCCAGTCAGAGCTACACAGTGAAACCCTGTCTCAAAACCAACAGATAAACAAATAAAACCCTTACTGTTTTGCAGTCTATGAGTATAATAGTTGTAGGGGAGCGAAAGACACACTACTATCCAAGTAGAACTAAAATGTCCTCTCTCGTCTCCAGAGAAAGTGCTCACTGTAAAGAAGTAATCCAAGTTATATTAGCTTTAGGAAATGCCTGGCCAGGCATTTTAAGAAATGTGTTTATGTCTTCAAACTCACCCAATGAAGTTGGGAGACCTTTTCATGGTTCACGAAGGAAAGGAGACCTTTTCTCCTGCAGGACTGTGGGTATTAGAGTTGATCTTATCAGAGGCTGAGTGAGTCATGGCAGGAACCACGTGTCCAACTGTACCCGCTCTTTCCTGAGTGTGAATAGAAAGCAACCATTTATAACTCTTACATCATTTCACACTTAGTGACCCAAATATGGAGTTTGGAAGCCTCTGTGTGGTCCACAGGTACTGGCATTTTTCATATCACTATAAAATTGGTAAGTTTCTTTCATGAAAAAGAAGCATAAATATTTTGAGGTATGGTATGTGTGTTAGTCTTCCCCATTAGTCCCATATGAGTTTTTATATTTGTATTTTTTTAATAAGATTTATTTATCTTATGTATATGTGTACTGTATCTGCATGTACACCTGTATGCCAGAAGAGGGCATCGGATCCCATTGTAGATGGTTGTGAGCCACCATGTGGGTGCTGGAAACTGAACTCAGGACCTCCCGAAGGGCAGCCAGTGGTCTTAACTGCTGAGTCATCTCTCCAGCCCTATATTTAAGTGTGAGCTGACTCTGGTCACAAACTCTTTTTCTTTTCAGCCTGGCAGCCGTCAGAGCATCCATGCTGTTCCTGGAGAACGTGAAGCAGCACCTGCAGCGTCCAGTGTGGATCAATGCCGACGTTCTTCCCGGGCCAAATGGGAGCAGCAAAGTAGTGGACGCTAAAGCCTTTCTAGACACCGTGACGTCCTTCTTTCCAGACGTGACCTTTTCCTTGGGTTGGACAACAGGATGGCATCCTGAGAAAGTCAATGAAGGTGGTAATTCTAATCAAATGTTTACTGTTACTTGAATTAAAATATCCTTCAGTTATAAAAAGTAGCACCTTTAATACAGAGCCATTATGTGTGTGTGTGTTTTGGTGGGGTGGGGTGGAGGCAGTGGCGCACGCCTTTAATCCCAGCATTCTGGAGGCAGAGGCAGGAGAATCTCTGTGAGTTTAAGGCCAGCCTGGTCTACAGAACGAGTTCCAGGACAGCCAGGGCTACACAGAGAAAACCTGTCTCAAAAAATAAACCAACCAACCAACAAACCCGAGCCAAAAGAAAAAAAAAAATTAAAAAAAAAAATGTTTAAGGTGCAATGCATTTTCCTTTTAAAAGGAATGTATGTTTGTTTTCTGCCATCTGGGTCTGGGCTCTTAGAGGCTGCAGTCATTCTTAATGCTGTATCTAAGCTTTGAAGCCTTTGTAACTTACTTTTCACTGGTAACTGTACTCCTAATGGGACTCCACCCCCTCAGGTTCAGCTTCTCCCGGCAAGGCAGTTACTGGAAAAGATCTAACTTGTAACTTTTTAAACCTCCTTTAGGTTCAAATGGTTATGAAGAAAAGGAAAAGAAATCTTACAGCCCTGTCTGACTGTCTGTTTCAGCCTGGGGAACTGAACTAACTCTAAGCACTTTTATGCCAATCACATTTTTCCTCCAGTTATCTCAGTAATTTCTGCCTGCTTTCCTATCATCAGCTTCTGGAGTTCACTTTTTTCTGACATCAACTAGCTCTGGTGCTCACTCTTCCCCTGTCTCTACCCCAACTGTTGTTTCCAACAGACAGTCTCTCATAAATCTTCCCCCCAAGCTGTTCCCAGAAGTCCAAGCAGCCCATAAGGAGGGCTTTAGGGCACAAAAAGCTTTTTTGGCAAAGTATTCGCTTATCCTAAGGACCTAAAGGAGAGACCCAATACCCCCTCCCCACCCTGTGTGTGTGTGTGTGTGTGTGTGTGTGTGTGTGTGAGCGTGTGCACGTGTGTCCTCCTTTCTGTTACTCCACACAGACTCTGATGGCATATGTCCACAAGCTTCTAAGGGAAATACTTATTTGCAAGATGTAGAACCAAAGTTGTTTCTTTACCATCTTTGAACAAATCCTGAGTTGGCCTTTGCAAATGTGTAAAGTATTCTGGACTCCTTTTCCCATAGAGTACAAATCAAACTCGGTAGGTCAGGTGAAGCACATACAGCCTTTCGGGCAGTCAGAGGGCAGAAGTGCAAGTGTGGTGAAGCACACAGCCCTGGCCCTGCACATTTCCGCTTTGTTGGGTGGTTCAGCACGCTGCCCAAGGTCCTAGGCTCCACCCAGCACCGCTAAAAAAAAAAAAGTAATCTTTTCCCTGTGCTGTGATGTTTTCATTGGCTCTAAATTCTATGGAAATTGTAAATTACTGACAGAGCTGCCTTTTTGGAGGGGTAATCTGGTTTTTAGTTAACTGACTTCCAAGATCACAATCAGAATCTCACATCCCTTTTTTCTCACTTCAGGCTACAGCTGGTCAATGGTGAAAGAGATGGACCACATATGCAGCGGGCTAACCCAGCCCGTCACGTTCCCTGTCAGGGCAGCTTTAGTCAGGCAATCCTGTTCTCAGCTGCTCTGGCTACTGAAGAAGTCAAACAGGTATGAGCTATCCACACACCAGGATAAGGCGTGGACATGTGGACACTGAAGATAGAAGGGGCGATAGAATCTCACGGGGTGTGCTGGTGTGTGCCTGCAATCCCAGAGCGTGGGAGTAGAAGTAGAAGGTTAGGAACTCAAGTCCATCCTCAGCTACACAGGGAATTGAGTCCAGCCTAGGCTACATGAGACTGTCTAAAACATTTAGAGAGAAAAAAGCCATGATAATAAATAATTACCAAAGGACAGTGTGAAAGAAAGAAGGGTTGAAAACTGACGAGGTGGGCACAGAGTCCCTCCCCACAAACCTGGCAGCATGGCTTTACCCCTGTTTGCCAGTTTCTGCACATAGTCGCTCCCAGTAAATGTTGCCGTCTTTTAGTTATACGCAGAAGTAGTTTATCTTTGACTACTAGCATTACAGAAATCCTTTTTATCCACGCTTGTAATCATCTTCTGATATACAGTGAAAAATTAGCCGGACCTGGCAAGATGGCTCAGCAGATACACACGTCCATTACAAAAGCATGCTGACCTGATTTCACCCCCTGGAAGCCATGTGAGCGTGGAAAGAGAGAACTGACTCACAGGGTTGTCCTCTGACCTCTATACATGAGCCATGGCATATGCAGGTGTCTGTGATGTGAAGTAATAATAATAATAATAATAATAATGACAACAAGTACAGTTTCCAACACCCATGTCAGAGGCCTCTAAGCTGCTGGGAGCCCCAGCTGTAGGGAGATCATGCATCCACCACATGTCCCCACGCACAGACATACATACATACACATAATTAAAACTAAAATCTTAAAACATACTAATTAATAATTAATAAACAAACTTAACTTAGCCCAACCGTATATTGAATGTTGAAGTGTACTGTGAAGGTATAAATATTTAAGCTGTTTGGGGACTACTTTTTTGATAAGCTAGCCAGTGGAAAGCCCAGAAGTAAACCCAAACCAGTCACAGAACTTAGTGTGGGAATAAGCTGGCATTGCCAGCCATCGAAGCAAAGGTTTAATAACTATTACAGTAGCAGTTTGTAACTGCACACCTACTGTGTAGGCTGAACAAGGAAGACACTGAGGCAATTCCATAGGTGTAATCTGATAGACCTCGGCAGAGGGAACCACCTCATGGCCAGTGCCAGACTTGACAGTGGAACCCTGAGCATCTGAGCTCAGGTGTTTTTACTGATTCAGAACTCCTCGGGTGCAGATCATCAGCAATCAAACATCCCCACAGAAGTCCAACACCCGCAGACGATACAAAGCGCCAAGACCTAGGCAGCCCCTCACCCAACAGTGCACAAAACAATTATTTTATACATAACTAAAAATGAACTTCCACAAGTTAACTTTCTAGAAAAAGCTATGCTCACAGCTTTCCTTAGTCTTTTGCCGAATTTATTCCCATTGAATTAATTGAAATAATTAATAATTAATTAAATTAATTATTCCCACTTGAATATTACATTGTCAGTGCATGAAGAACAGGCAAAGATGACTTTTTTAAAAAGACTTTTTTTGTTTTGGTTTTTCAAGACAGGGTTTCTGTGTTGTAACTCTGGATGTCCCAGAACTTACTCTGTAGACAAACTGGCCCTAACTCACAGAGATCTGCCTGCCTCTCTGCCTCCAAAGTGCTGGGAGTAAAGGCATGCACCGCCATCATATGGCAAAAGATTAATTTTTTAATCTAAATAAAATAATAAATCTTTTCTTTAAAATATTTATTTTTTAATTTAGTTTAATTAATTTTTTAATCTAAATAAAATAATAAATCTTTTCCTTAAAAGATTTATTATTTTATTTTGTGTGTATGAGTGTTTTCCTGTGTGTATGTATGTGTAGCCTGTGCATGCCTGCTGCTCACAGAGGTCAGGAAAGGGCATCAGATCTCCTGGAACTGGACTTACAGATGGTTGTGAGTCACCCTGTGGGTGCTGGGAACTAAACTTGGGTTTTCTTCAAGAGCAGCAAGTGTTCTTAACCACCGAGCCATCCCTCAACCCCAAGGCCATCTTTTTAATGTTGTTTCAGAATAGAAGACTTTCCTTGGTGTTAAAGGAACCAACTCCAGAAACCATGAAAGAAAATTTTGCTACATTTGAATACATGAGAATGAGAAATTCTGGCAAAGATAATATCGTGATACAAGTCAGAGAGAGATAAAGAATTCTAACACATAATTTGTTTACAACATCTAGCAAAAGGCCAAGCTTAATAACTCACCAGGTTGGGGAGAGTAGAGGAGGCAGGCATGTGTACATTATAGGTAAGAACTGATCAATTTCTTTGAGGAAGAATTTGACATGTACGTGGATTTCATCAATAAGGGTTTATCTACTTAGGAGAAGTTCATGTAAGCACAGAGAGAATACTAGCACACTTTCAAAGCATTGCTTGTAATTATAAAGGATGTGAAACAATCCAAGTACCCTCCAGTCAGAAACTGGCTGAGTATATTGTGGTATGCTCTCACGATGAGTATTATATACTTGTTATAGGTCGTGCTGTAGGCTCTGTGTTTTAATATGAACTAATGTCTCGGATAATTCTGCCGAGTGAAAACCATTGACATTAAGAATGATCTGTGTAGTATGATTCCACTTACATGGGAAAACAGAATTATAAAACACATATAGATGAATTGAACTTGGAGTTGTTTGAGCAGTGGTAGCTAGCATTATGGTGAGAGAGAAACATTAAATGGTACCAGACAATAGACGAGTCAGGGTCTTCATTGCAAACAACTGAAAGCCATTCTGGCTAACAAGTAGAAAAGAGCTGTATTGAGCTAATGGGATTGTTAATTTAACAGTGTGCAATGCTTTAGACATTCTTTTGAGGAAGATATCCATTTATTATTAGTATTAACATTTGCTTCTTATTTTGTTTGTCTTCATTAGTATTGGAGAATTACTCTAAAGTCAATTAGCATACTATCTTCATTTTTAAAAATCTTTAAAAATTGTTTAAATTATGGCACTAAATTGTAAAAATTAGATTCTCATTCAGAACTCTAGCATCTTTGACTGTATCTCCTTATAGCCCTGTTTCAGAAATATTCACAATCTAACAGATTATTGTCACTGATACAGAGTACTTAGTGATCGTGTGGTAGGCACCATGAGGTTACCACGGCTGAGAGAAAGTCTGGCCAAGGCTGCACTCTGCTCTGTGCGGTTTGCAGTATTTTCACTGGTTTGCCTCAGTGATCTTGAAAGGCCATATCGGATTCTGAAAGATTTGCAGCTCACAGAGGCACCTGCTAGTCCAAGAGCCCCCAGTCAGAAATAAGCCTTTCAAACCTAATCCTGACAGGCCTTGAAAAATGAAGACTAGCAGCTGCCAACAGACGCTGCTGCTGTTCTGTGCGATGACGTATCAGAACTTTTAAAATGGCTTTCTGTTGCTGTTGTCATCAGGCAAAAACTTCACATTTTTAGACGTCTAGTGTTAAGTCTTTCAAACTGAAAGTGGCGGGTGTTATATACATGATTTTTCCCGTGTTTTTACACATGGAGGTGGGTCATGACAAAAAGCTATTTCAATGATCTAGACAATTCTGTATAGGAAGTCAACAATAATTTCTTTAAGCTTAGGTCTTTATTCCATAGTGAACTGTCTCACAAAACATATAGAGGTAGTATTTTTAAGAACAGAGAGTGGCTATTTTTAACCTTTGTCCTGGATTTGTATGACAGTGTTGGAGAAATACTAAAGTTAATTGACTCATGACCCATCTTCTCACGATAAGGACAATGTTTGAGAAACATTTTTTTTTAAAGTAGTGAGTTCTAGTGACATAAACAGACGTTACCAGCACTTGCTCTTGACTACTATGTAAATATCTACATAAACAATCTTTTGAAAATGATCAGAAAGAGTCAGGGCTGTGTCGTACTTACACGGTCGTTAGAGAGCACCATCGCTGTGGTACTGCGTGTCATGAATGCTAAGTTGCGTTGTATTTCATTATCTGTCCGTATTTATAGATGACATGCTCTTTTAATCATGTCATTTTTATTAAGGAGTTGTCTTTCCTTCTTAACCCTTCGAGCTAACCGAGGTTTAAAAACATTACAAGTTAGAAATCTTTGAGTTGGGAACGGAGGGGCTGGGCGTCAAGTTGTCAGAGAGAAAGTAACAGTTACGAAGGCTTGAAAGCTTAGATGCAGAGCCCAGACTCAAACAGTAGGAAGCAGACACAGCCACAACCCTCTTTAAAAGGAAAACCCATCACTTGTGTATTCAGAGATATCAAAAATAACATTAAAATGGTCTGCATGTGAAATCTTCTAAACCTGAGGCTTTGGGGAAAGCTGAACTTGAATGACCTTTCTGTTTACTGTTTAATAACTGGTCTGTTTCTGTTTCCAATGGCCTTAGAAACCAACTTTCATAAATTTTATTTTCTTAGAAAATTGTTCATTCTATCCATGTTTTTAAAGTTATTTAGATACAGCTGACTGAAATAGTATTTTACTCTCTTAATTCTCCCAACCCCCAACCGTAGATTTACACGTCACCTTCAGTATTTCTCATTAATTTTTATAGTTACAGCTGTCATACCTCAATTGCCAAATTTATTCCTGTTCAATTCTTTACGACGCTCTTAAGCTGGAATTCTTTCCATATTTTCTTTTTTTCTCATTTGCTTAGTTTATAGAAATGTGCTGTTCTATGTAACTTTGCCATCTTAGTTTTCTATTGCTTAAAGAGACACCGTGACCAAGGCATCTTATGAAAGAAAGCATTTAACTGGGGGCCTGCTGACAGTTTCAGAGGCTGAGTCCATGACCACCATGGTGGGGAGCAGGCAGGCAGGCAGAGGGAGAGGAACTGGACCTGGCATGGGTTTTTAAACCTCAAAGCCCACCCCACCATGACATATTTCCTCCAATAGGGTCACACCTAATCCTTCCAGAACAGTTCTGCCGACTGGGAATCAAGCACTTGCGTGTAAGGGTCTCTGGGGTCTGGTCTCACCAAACCACATTTACTACATTTGTTGCTTTGACAGTTTTGTTTGTTTAAATTAGCATATATTGTTGTAGATTTCATTTCGGTGTTTCATGCCTTCTTTTTTCTGGTCTCCTCTCTTAATGCTCTCCACCTCTCACTAGCTCCCTCCTGTCCTTTCCTGTCCCAAGTGGCCCTTACTCTGTTCTTATGTTCAATTACCTCCTTTCCCCTCCCCTCTAAACCCTCTGAGGGTCCCCTTTTTAATTTTATTACTTATGCTCCCTTCATATATAATAACTAAAATAGAAGATCTGCATGCAAGAGGAAATATGTGGCACTTGTCTATTGAGAAGCATTATTCTGGGGCACATGAACAAATATCTGATGACAGATCAAAGTATTGATATGAACAAAGTCCAAGTTGGTGAACCATTGAGTTTATCTGGGTTATTTGCAAGAATATTAGTAAGAGTTTACTTACAGTAGCATGAATGACTCAAAGGCATCTGTGTCACAAAATTGTGACAAAGCTCACCCCAATACTGTGATGACTCATAAAAGCTGGAGTTCCAGACATGTCTACTTAGTTTGCAGGCAACTCTACAGACCAGAATCTCATCTCCATAGCAATCCTTACTGCTTAAATGGCCAGTGGGGAAGAGGACTTCTGAATCTAGTAAGTTTCAGGGACTTCCTGAGACTTGTGAGTTCTTCCTGAATAATAAGGCTTCTCCCTTTAACATTTCCTCGATCTTAAGATGTAGTCCTGGAGAATGGAATGTTTCAATTTAGAGAAAATCATCTTTCTGAGCTTGAGATACTTATTACAATAATCTTCAGCTCCATTTTGCCACAAACATTGTGACTCATTTTTGTTTATGACTAAAATTTTGTTTTATAAAATTTTGTTTATGAATAAAATTCCATTGTGTATATGTACAACATTTTCTTCAGCCATCCGTTGATGGATGTTTAGGATGGTTCCATTCCTTACTGTCATGAGTAATGTTGCAGTAGACATGAGTGTGCATGTGTCTGTCTGAGAGGATGTGGAATCCTCCGGGTGTATGCCCAGGAGTATCATAGCTAGGGCATACGGCAGCTTTATCTTTAGTCTTTTGAGCAACCTCCACACCAGTTTCCTTAGTGGCTGCGCAGTTTTCCCAGTGGGTTCTGTTTCCCTATATCCTATTCAGATTTTATTTGTTTTCCTGTGGTAAGATGGAACCTCAAATTTTTTATTTGCATTTCTTTGGCGACTAAAATTGTTGACGAGTTTTAAAAAATACTATTGGCTGTTTGTGTTCTTTTGAGAAGTCTCTTCAGTTCATTAGCCTGCTTATTTGGTTGGAAGATTTAGGGCTTTGGTGTTTAGTTTTTGCAGTTCTTTCTGTACTCTAAGCATTCGCTCTGAAGTGCAGCTGGTGCAGACTTCCTTCCTCTCTGCGGTCTGTGTGCTCACTCTGCCGGTGGTTTCTTCTAATCCCAGGCATTTCCATCGTCAGTTCTGGGAGGTATTTCCTGTGCTATTGAAGGCTTTTTAAAAGGTCCTTGCCTGTGCCTCTGTCTTGAGATATTTCCCCTGTGTTTTTCTCTGGCAGGCTCAGAGGCAGCTTTCCTGCCAGAACTGCCTTAGCTGTAGCCCAGGGTTTCAGTGGGTTGTGCTGTCAATTTCATCTGATTCTAGGAATTTTTTAAATCGCCTCTCTGCTTTATTCAGTGGTGTACTATTCATCCCAAAGTGTGTTTTTCAGGGGCTGTGGATGCTGGTAGAGTGCCCGCCAGATATGCACAAAGCTCTAGTAAATAAAAAACAACCGAGGCCTCCAGTCAGCCTCTGAGTGCTGGCTTAGTTTCCGTGGTTTCTCTTGCTGTTGATTTATAGTTCCAGTTCAGTACTTTATGATGCATTATTAGGAACTAGTTAGTTTTTATTAAGGCTTGATTTATAGCCTATAATTATCTGTTTGTTTGTCTATTTATTTGGTTTTTCAGAACTGGCTGTCCTGGAACTTGCCCCCATAGCCCAGGCTGGCCTGAACTCACAGAGATCTGCCTGCTTCTGCCTCCCGAGTGCTGGGATTAAAGGTGTGTGCTACCGCCCAGCTGTTGCGGCCTATAATTTAATTGGTTTTAGAGATTTTATCTGCTACCAAGAAGTATTCTTTCCCTGTCACTGGTTGAGATATTCTGTAGCCATCTCTTGATCTGTGACATAATTTAGCTCTGAAATTTCTTTGCTTTTTTTTTTTTTGCTTTGATTTTTTGTTTTTCTGGAGGGTCCACCAAAGGATAGGGTGGGGCACTGAAGCCCACTATGATTAAGGTCAGGACCTATCTGACCTTCTGTGCTCTTTAGTGTCTGTGGTATAGAACTGAGAATCCTAAAACTCAGAGCATAAATACTTGTAATTGTTTTCCACCTTCTTGCTGCGTTGTTCCTTTATGAACATGTAACGGGCTTCTTCATGACGTCTGTTGACGTTCAGTTTCCATGGGCAGATAAAGCTGGAGACTGTTGTGCAAGGTTGCAGTTCTCTGTCTTGCTCTTGTAACTCACTGTCAACAGGCTGTGCCTGCTCCCAGCAGCTGGTGGAGCTGGGAAAAGTGGCTCTTGTTTGCATAACTCTGTGTAGACAGAATGAAGAGTTTGTTATATAAGAAAAAAAAGGGAAATTGAATAAAGCCACCAGCGTCTGCCACACTCCTGTCTTTTATTCCCTCTTGGGTGACTTTAAATTTAATTTCTCAGTCATTAATGCGTGAGTTCAAAAACCAAATAGAACCAAAGGGTTGCTGTGGAAAGCCTCTCTGCGTCTATGAAGTCCTCCCTAACCACTGTCATTAATGTCTCATTAGCCAGCTGTCAGCTTCTTCATGTAAATATGAGTAAAGATAATGTGAATTCTTCCTCTTAAATCAAAGCATCTGCTTTTATTCACCTTGCTTTCTGAGAGAATGGGTGAGGGGAGGGGTCAGAGGACAGGCCGTGGTGAAGGGGAGGGGTCTGGGGACAGGCTGTGGTGAAGGGGAGGGGTCAGAGGACAGGCCGTGGTGAAGGCTGTGGTGGGGAGGCCGTGGTGAAGGGGAGGGGTCTGGGGACAGGCTGTGGTGAAGGGGAGGGGTCAGAGGACAGGCCGTGGTGAAGGGGAGGGGTCTGGGGACAGGCTGTGGTGAAGGGGAGGGGTCAGAGGACAGGCTGTGGTGAAGGGGAGGGGTCTGGGGACAGGCTGTGTGAAGGGGAGGGGTCTGGGGACAGGCTGGGGAAGGGGAGGGGTCTGGGGACAGGCTGTGGTGAAGGGAGGGGTCTGGGGACAGGCTGTGGTGAAGGGGAGGGGTCAGAGGACAGGCTGTGGTGAAGGGAAGGGGTCAGAGGACAGGCTGTGGTGAAGGGTAGGGGTTTGGGGACACGCTGTGGTGAAGCCGGGACACACAGGTGCCTGAGATGCTACCACACAATTTCTTACTTGTGTTTTGTATACACTTGCATTACTTTATAATAATTGGTTAAGAATCTGTTCTTGTGATTTATGTACCATCTGTGATGGTTCACAGTAAAGACTTTTTTAAAAATATATCCCAAGAATTGATTTAAATGAATCCAAGTTACAGTACCCTTTAAGAATCTTACTTTTCCCATTTAAGTTTTAATATAAAAAAGAGCTATTTAATGAGGTAGAAATGACCTGGAAAGTTATTTTCTTAACCTAAATGATCATATCTGTGTCTTGTTATAAGGTTCATGGTACTAAGGTAAATTAATAGATTTCCATCTGAGACAAAACACATAGAATTAAAAGCTAACTTTCACTTTTTTCTTTTCTGTGACCCATACCATAGTGTAAAATTCTGTCCAGTGTCTCATGGCACCCTGGGAACTAAGTCTGTAAAATTCTGTCCAGAGTGTCCCGTGGCACCCTGGGAACTAAGTCTGAAGCATTTCTCCCTTCGCTCGCACACCTCCTCGGGACGGGAGCTAACAAGGCCTTGTTCCCCACCCACCCCGCGTCATCGCTAGGAGCACAGATGTTTTGTTGGCCTCTCCTGGGTTCTGACAAGTTTATGGGGAAAATAGTTACGTGACTACCGAGGAGCGTGGTATTTCCCGTCACAGAGCAGCAGCCGCATCCATAAAAAGGGAAACAGAGCAAACAGGAGCCGTACTCCGGCATGTTCGTGCTCCTGTAAAATTTTGCATATGCTCTTAATTTTATGGGGGCCACAGGTGTCTCAGTGTGCATGCAGAGGTCAGAGAACAGCTCGCAGGGGCTGGGTCTCTCCTTCCACCGGGTGGGCCTCCAAGGATTGAGCCCGGCCATCAGCTTGGCAATAGGTGCTTTCACCCGACACGCCCTCTCACCAGCTCCGTCGGCTCCTGTTAATGGCGTCTCTTGGCATTCTGTCATTTCATAAGAAAACCTCAAAGGCATTTCGGGCCACCATTCACGACTGAATGTTGAGAATGACGGTGACACTTGATCACCTCACGGTCTCTTCCCATCATACTTTTCATCTCACTCTGACCAGGCTTCTGAGCAAACCAGGGTTTACAGTTGTAATTTTATTTGAGGAACAGAGTCTTTGATCAGCAGCAAAATCTTTCATCGGCTCCTTTTACGAAACGTGACTCAGTCCCAGCGCTACAGTGTGGGCTTCAGAGCCTCCAAACACCCCTGTAATTGAAATACAGAAGTTACGTAATTTACACGGCGGCGGCAGGGACCTGCTCTCTGTCCGGTCGCTTTGATGCTGATGGAGGTATGGGGTGGGCAGTGTGGTTAGACCACCGTCCAGGCTTTGGGGAATTCTTCATCGGTTTCTTGTCTGTCATGTTTACCTATACACTTCTGTCTCAATACAGGTACAGCCTGACTGTTTGGACTGGAAAAGATGACAATTATTCCACCGAAGATTTACTTTATATTCGAGACTACTTCAACAAAACCCAAGTGTTCTATGATATTTTGGAACCACAAAGCCACGAATTTAAACAAGCCATTGGAATCCAAGTCACTCTCTAAGAATATAGTTCGTCAAAATCGGTTTCTCTTTTGGTTTCATGATCCTTCTCTCCTTTTGGTCTGAATTAATTGCTGTACTAATTGTGATTATTTGTTTATGTTAAACGTATCCAATCAAAGATGTTTATTGTGTACTTACTCTGTCTTCTGATATCTTTATGGCAGTACACATCTGTAAAAGATTTTGCCAACTGCAATAAAATAAATTTAACCGATATGTTTAATTAATTTAATATAAATTTAGTTGATATATATAATAAAATTAAATTATAGTAAAAATGTTCAAGCTGGATGTGGTAGCACATGCCTAAAACCCTGGGTCTCCTTGGAGGACTGTGGCAGGAGGATCATGAGTTCAAGACCAGCCCGGTCTACATTGTCACACCCTGTCTCAAAGACAATTAAAAAATAACTAATCTATAATCATCATACATTAATTTTGTAAAAAAAAAAAAAAAAGACTTGCATTAATAAATGAACTACTTTTTGATTAAATTAGAAGTATATTTGTCCAGAATGAAGTACTTCCTATCTAACCCTTAACAATTTTCTTGAAAAGATTTCTAACTTTATTTATTGTGTGCCTATGCATGTGGCTGTGCCGGGTACATATGTGGAGACCAGAGGGAAATGTAGAGGAGGAGCTTCTTCCTTCCTCCACGTGCATCTTGGAGATCACACTCAGGTCCTAGACTTGGCAGCCGTGCCCTTTACTGCCGAGCCATCTTTCTGGCCTCAGAGTGGTCTTAAAAAAATAGAGAGAAATGGACCCCCAACAAAATGTAAAACTTTCCGTCAAAAGACACCGTTGAGATGGCTCAGGAATTAAGAGCACTGGCTGCTTTTCCATGGGACTCATTCAATTCCCAGCATGCACATCGGTGGCTCACAACCATCCGAAACTCCAGATCTACAGGATCTGACACCCTCTTCCAGTCTCCTAGGTGACCACACTCGTGCACAGACATACATGCAGGCTAAACAGACATACACATAAAATAAATCCTTTAAAAAAGAGATACCATTGAGGCACATCTGACAAAAAGGACTGCTACTTTATTTAACAATTTCCTATAAACTCATAAAAAGCCAAAAGCCTGAATTAAAAAATGAGAAAAAAATTTAACAGGCACATCACAAAAGAAAATATCCATATGCCCAAAGCAAGTTTTCCCTGAAAAGGTCCTGGACAGTATTAGCTACTCTTCAGGAAAGGCAATTCAAGCCACAGTGAGCTACCAGTGCATATACCCCAGGACAGCTGGCACTCTAAGGACTGACATCTTGGAGGAGGGGAAAAGGAAACATTACTGCAGTTTCCAATAAAGATATCTCTGCCCTAGGACCCAGCCGTTACACCCATAAGCATAAAGTCGAGGGAATTGCTGTGCTCCCAGGAAAAGATCTGTGACAGAATGTCGGGAGCAAATATATTCTGAGCTCCTAATTAGAAACCACGCATTTCCATCAGCAAGAGAACTACTACACAGCGCTGAAAAAGTTTGAACTACTCATTCATAATAGTACATGAATAATAATAGTAAGCATAGTGCAGAAGGAACAGGGCAGCTGAGCAAATGTTCTGTGGATCCATTTGTACAAAGTCCAAGGGCACCCAGAACTAATGCACGGCGGCAGAGGTCAGAGCTACGGTTTCTCCAAGGCAAGGGAGCGATTTGGGGAAGCAATGAGAATGTTCGCCGCTATGCCCACGCGCATATTTGGATGTGTGGGTGGCAAGGGATTACAAAACTGTACATTGTCCTCTGGTAGTGTTATGCACACCAATCTTTTGACAGTATTTTCACAGACTTCGACGTACAAAGGAAGACACACAAGATGTTAGTGCCAGCCTTTCCAACCTTTGCTCCTATGGAAAGACGTGGCTTGCAAAACAGCATTATGGGACCGTATTCTATGCAAAGTAGTGTGTGTTCACGCACACAGAAGACTTTGGAAAGAAGTTCAAACACAAATTACTTGGCCCTCCCACATTTCTAAGCCTAAGGGGTTGGCGTCGTCATCCCGCAGCATCTGAATTCTGCTTCCCGCGACTCACGAGGCCCTTGCATCCTAGGAAGGACATTTCTAAGAGATCTGAATGTCCAGAAACTCAGAGCCTGTCTAACGAACGTACAGTTGCTCTTTGGTCTTGCAAGAGTGGTGTACCTGCTCATTAGCCATTGTGTGTTGGTTTCTCCAGTGGGAATGTATTAAAAGTAATTCGGGACGGTTTGTTGATTTGCTTGGGATCTTAGTTCTTAGGGCTATTTTACTCCCTGAAGTTAGTTAGCATCCAGTGAATTCATAGAAAGATGGTGCGTCTCTGTCCCTGATATTTTAGATGTGGGCCCTGCCTGTGAGAAGCGCTCACTGTTGAGAGTCGTAAGTTCGTGAACAAAGACAAGAGTAGTTGAATGTTAAAAAGAAAGAACAGATGGAAGTGCCAGAGCTCTTTCTGTAGAGAGTCAGGTGGCCCAAGGATTGGAAGAGAGGCCTGCAAGGAATGGGGGTGGGGGCTGGGGAGAGGTGGTGGGGCACGACTAGTAGCTACATCCTGGTTACTCTTGTACTTCGCATGCCATTACCTCTCGCCTTTCTTTATGCACACCAGCTATCGGGTTCACGCTAGAAGTTCAAGTAGACACTGAGAGATATGTGCACATGGCCATACAAAGCAGTTTATTTTCTGCGGGTTACATACTGACATCAGGGCTGTCCAATTAAAAAAAAAACCCAACATATCAGCAGCCCCAAAAGCTGGCCATGTGGTGCCTTATAAATCAAATAGGTGGCGCCTAGGGGATCCTTCTGGTTCAGAACTGAATACTGGATTGGTTGTCATATCTCGGGAGGAAGTAAGGGGCTTCTGGGAAAGCTTTGCATTTGACAGTAAGCAGAGGCAAGGTCAGTGGGGCCGCCACTAGGGGCGGCTGGTCCTCTCACAGCCTGCGCCTGGGACCACAGTTTGATTTGTCACAGGGTTTTACCAAGAAGCCCATGAAGTTTCCTGGGGCTCAGGGGAGAGGAAAGGAAACAGACACATGATCTAATACTGAGAGCGCAAAGGTTTCGCTGCGATCCCTATGCTGGGCTCCATCCAGGTTGTGGTGAGAGCCCTAGACAGCAGAGACAAAGCCTTGAGGTGCGCTTGCATTCTCCAGGGACCCATCACCCCACCATAAGCAGAGAGAAAAGCTGTGGTCAGTCTGGAGTGCTTGGAAGGCAGGGGAGAGCCAACCAGGAGCCCAAAGTAGGGTGATGGGGAAAGGGGCTCAGGAAACAGAAGAGATGTTCATGGGGCTGAAGTTCAGAGACCAGTATACTAAGGAGCAGGAAAAACAAAACAACAACAACAAAAAAAAACCGGCGACTGGCAGAAAACCCGGCTGATGTGGGCAGGGCAGGAAAAAAAGGCAGCTGGTGCTTTTATTTCCCAGAGGGTCACTGATGCTACTTCATACCAGTTTGGAAAGAAAAAATGAACACCTCCACCCACCTAACTCTGGACCTAGTTGCCACTCCAAGGAAGACATTCTTCTAAGTAATCCTGTTTCCTAAAGACTCGGCCTCATCCCACGTCCCGCCCCCACCCCCACCCCCACAGTGATTTTGACTTTACTACATATTTAAATTATTTCATAATCTCAGACAATATTACTTTCCACACAGCCCACAATTACAGTAGAGAGAGCGCAGGGGCTTGTGGGTGGCTGGCTGGTCTCCTGGGTGCTCCCTTTGTTCCTGTCCCTAGGCTTGCTGGAGCACCAGTCCCATGACAGCAGGTGCCAGAGCCATCTAGATTTCATTGCCTCTGTAGGTCAAGGCTGCTCTTTGCTTTCTTCCTTTATTCTTCTCTTAGAGTGAAAGAACATGACAAAAGTCCAAAATTTTAATTAAGATATTTGGCTCTGAATGTCTTGTTTCTTTGTCAGCTCAAGGGCTGATTAAGAAACAACAAACACCCTGGGCTCAGGGCTGAGCACTTATCTGATGTGTATTGGTTGCTTTTCTGTTCTGTGATGAATAAAGCGCCAGGAACAAAGGCAACCTGAGGAAGAATTCATTGTGGCTTGCAGTACCAGAGGGTGAGAGTCTATCCTGGTAGCAGAGGCATGGGAGCAGGCAACCAGAGCAGGAAGCGGAGAGCTCCGGTCTTCAGTGGCAAATATGAACGGAGCTAGAAGTGGGGCAAGGGTATATAATCCCAGAGCTCCCTGCAGTGAGGCTTCCACCAGCGAGGCTAGCTCACGTATCCACCCCCAGACAGAGCCACCAACTAGGAAGAGAGTTTTCAAATACAGTGCCTATGGGGTATTACACACACACACATGCACACGCACACACATACACAAACACACACAGGCACACACACACACACACACATGTACACAGGTGTGCCCACACGCACACACACACAAACACACACAGGCACATACATACACACACACACAAACACACACAAACACACATACACACACACACAAACACACACAGGCACACACATACACACACACACACACAGGCACATACACACACACACATACACACACATGTACACAGGTGTGCCCACACACACACACACACACACATACACATACATACACACACATGTACACAGGTATGCCCCACACACACACACACACACACACACACACACACAACACACACACACAAACACACACACATACACACACACACAGGCACACACACACACATACACACACATGCACACAGGTGTGCCCCCCATGCACACGTACACACACACAGGCACACACACACATACACACACATGCACACAGGTGCGCCCCCCCATGCACACGTACACACACACAGGCACACACATATACCCACACACAAACACACACATAGGCATGCACACAGGTGAGCCCCACACACACACACACACACACACACACACACACACACAGAGTTCCTGTTGTACCCTTAAGCCTGCACTCTTGAGGCTTTGGAGGCCTTGCTGGTCCTACCTGTGCAGTATGGGACTGTAATAATTTCCCATCACTGGCCATGGTGACTTAGGAGCTTTACCCAGTGAGGTTCCCCTGTTTCCACCACCTTCCTTCCAGCTGGCTCTGTATCTCTGAGAACAGCTCCATCATGGCTGCCTGCTGTCAGAAAAACTCACATCTGCACTGGCCAGCCTGTAACCTCAGCTTCCACCTCAGGGCAGCTTCCGTGTGTCTCTCTGTGGAAGCATTTTGTTTTGCTTTTTCCCTTTTATTCTAAGTTCTTGATACCAGGAGGACCTACAGTTGCAGGGTCAGCTACTAAGTGTTTTTCAATTTGAAAAAAAAAAAATTGATTTGACTCGAAATGTTTTGCTAGGCAATCAAAATCTGTGTCGCCAACAACCAACACTGCACGAACGGGAAAACAAAACAAAAAGCTGTGTGCGTGATTGAAATTCCAAAATCTGCTTTCAGCTTTTCCTCTTTCCCCTAGAACTGTTAGTAAGGAAAGACAATCTCAAAGAACCTTCTGGCTGAAACAGTTTCAAAGATCATTAGGCAGGAGGCACTCTTGTTGAATGTGTGATCGACAGCCACTCCCTTTGTGTGTTCCAGGCATGGCACCCTGTGTCTCCCTGGGGCAGGCTTCTTTCTCCATAGGCTGGCAGCCCTGGTGGAAATAATTCTGTAGCTTCATTCTCTAGTCATGTGTGATTTCATTCGGAAGACTCTGGGCTAAGTTATTTATTTCATCAATTCATTTCAGTATTTAAGGCCAGCCATCTAATCTCAACTGAGTCTTTTTCTTTTTTTTTTTTTAGTTAAACACTACTCCCCCCTCCTCTCTCTTGTTTTTTTGTTTGTTTGTTTTGGATTTTTTTCTGAGACAGGGTTTCTCTGTTGTAACTCTGGCTGTCCTGGAACTCACTCTGTAGACCAGGCTGGCCTCGAACTCACAGAGATCCGCCTGCCTCTGCCTCCCAAGTGCTGGGACTAAAGGCTAACATCACCAGTGGGAAATGTAGGGAGACTCTACAGAGAGTGCAGGGAGAGAGAAGGAGAGATAGAGAAAAGGACAGAAGAAAGAGGAAGATGGGGAGGAATGGAGAGTTGCGTTTGAAAACGTTGCCAAGGCATGGTAGCACACACCTTTAATCCCAGAACTAGAGAGACAGAGGCGGGCTGAAGTCTGAGTTCTAGGCCAGCCTGGTCTACAGAGTGAGTTCCAGGACAGCCAGAGCTACAACAGAGAAACCCTGTCTCAAAAAACCAAACCAAACCAAACCAAATACCAAAACTGTCTTTTCCTAAAGTAGGTGCTGTAGGGCCACACCATTAGCATCACTCAGGGCAGCATCAGGTTGCCTGGGAGACAAGAGAGTACAAAGGAAAAACGTGGTGAGGGATGCTCTAAAAATTTGCTTTTATTTAAAATAATTAATTAGCACATATTTATCATACACAATGATGAGTGTCATTATGTAACAGGCCCTGAGACCTCAGCACAACTGACACCATGTTGGAAGTACCATTCTGGCCGTTCAACCCCGCACATAGGCCCCTACAACTGCCAAAATGGGAACAAAGACATACTTCATCTAAAATCTGGTCCATAGCTCCTAAGACCTGGTCCATAGCTCCTAAGACCTGGTCCACAGCTCCTAAGACCTGGTCCATAGCTCCTAAGACCTGGTCCACAGCTCCTAAGACCTGGTCCACAGCTCCCGGACCCAGGACTGTCCCTGAATGTACAACCCTTGTGCTATGGCTCCTGTAGTTTCACTTTTCGCTAACTGTTCTTGATAAGCAAAATGTATCAGGCAGGGTGTGGCTTTTCTGCATAAAAGGCAAAAAATGGGGAGGCTTGGAGTAGACGATTTGGGCAAGTTCCCCATGCAGTTGCCAGTCAGTGAACTGAAATGCAAGCTTTTTATTCAGCTTTACAAGTGTCCGTGTGTTCCTGGGTGGACATACCTTCCAACAATGATAACCTCTATTTGTATGTATTGTATGCACTGGTGAGTGTGCATGTGTATGTGTGTGTGTGTGTGTGTGTGCGCACACAAGCCTTCAATCAACCTTGGGTGTCTTCATTGTTCTCTTTTAGTTTTTGAGACAAAAATCACTAAATCTGCTGCTTGTGTGGAAGGCTAGCCACAACCCCCAGGCTCTTAGCTCTGCCTCCCTGGTACTGAGGTTGCAGATGCTTTTAGCCACGCTTGGCTTTTATGTGTGTGCTGAAGATCTGAACTCACGTCTCCCAGCTTGCTCTGCAAGTACTTTACCCACCGAACCTATCTCTGGCTTCATTTCAATACATTCATGCAGACATATCGTACACTTTGTTCATAGCTAATCCCCTAGTACCTTCTCCTGTTCTCTTCCACTTACCCTCCATCCCCCAAAATAGTCCTACTTATGTTTTCATATCATAGCCATATTTAAATATATGTACATTTAAATGTAGACTCCACATGCCAAAATATGTATATCTACCTAAGTCCGGCATGTTTTGCTTAACATGATATCTATTTCTATTCCTGCAAATTCTTTTCCTGCAAATGATGTAATCTCGTTCTTTGTGACTGACTGACTCACCTGTGCATGTCGAGGCTGGTGTGCAAGTCTGCCGCAGCTGACAGATTTGCTATCTCTGGCATTCCTAAAAACTTTTTCACACCCTCGCAAATGCAGACTCTCTTTGAAAGCAAAGGCAGGAATCAAAGTACTAGGGAATGGAAAGGGATTTGTGAAGGGCTCTGTTACTAGATGGCTGACAAAAGCATCTCCAGCAAGGACACGCTCAGCAGGTGTCACCACTTTCTCTGGATAGGTAATGTCAGTCTCCTCTCAGTAACAAGGGCTGCCCTGTGCCCTCAAAATGACTGTTTCCCTGAGACTATATACCTGTATTCTAGGAAATTCTGCTCGCCAGTAACTAGGAACGGTACCTGTAAAACCAATAAGTATTATTTGACTTTTAATAAGTTAAATCAAACTCTACATGAAATTCAAATATAAATGTAAAACACACACACACACCTGATTCCTGTAGGAAACATTGATGATTCATCATGGGCGCCCAGTGACACATTCATTCCATTTAGTGTGATAAAAAGCCTCATGGAATGCCTTTACAACCAGATTCTAACAACCGCGATATTTCAAATGTTCTTAGGATTGCTAGAATTGCTAAATTTGAATTGCAAAAAATTCTGATGCACCAACGTTTTAATCATGTTAAAGTATGTTTTCATGTTGGGAAGACAACAGCAGTTATTCTGATGTTTCGTTACTGAAGTTATACGTGTGGCACAATGTCTCTTGAAATTACGTTGGAATATTTGCTATTAGTACTCGAGGGAAAAATAAAACTTAGTCAAAATGATATTTTAAATCTTTATTGATACCATCTTGAGAATGAATTATTCTATTTACATTTTCTTCCAAACTGTGTCCTTACAATATGAGGTCAAGTACTTTTTTTGTGATATTAAAACCTGCGAAAAGAATTCAGCTACTTATAAACATCAGTACAATTTTAATTTCTGAATAAAAAATATTTCTAATGTAATTGATACTGTCTTCAAAACGTTAAATGGCAGAAACTGCGGTTGGTTTTTTTTTTTTTAAAATAAAAGCCACAAATAACTAAATAATTTCTATGTACATTTCAAATTGCTTATTTTAAATTACCAAGAAAGGCATCACGCCACCTGTTGGGCAAAGAAAGAAAGCTGAAGATGACGTCATCAGACTCACGCCCTTGGGTTTCCTAGAGTTTCTGTTAGTCTTTGCTTCCGAACTGCAGGGGTGAAGGATTCTTTGAAGTCATGTAGGTAATGTCATTTTTTAAATATCTATAATAATGTGTATTTCATTAGAAGTTATTCACAGACCTTAAAATACTAAATGGTCCAGATGTGACATCAAGGATGTTATCTTTATATATGTGTACATGACTGGCTAATAACTACATATTGGAAATGAAGATATTGCTTGGTAGTGACCCAGTAATACATTTTATGATTAAGTTTCTACTTTGCTTTTGTAATTTTAGCTAAACTAATCTATTAATCAGTTTTTCTTTCTTTTTTTTTTTTTTTAATGAAGCAAGCGTTTAATTTCCATTTGTGATCAATCCCAATCTTTTTGCTCCCCCTGCCCTTTCTTGGCTATTTCTTTTGGGAAGGCAAGAGGACTGTAACTCAAGGTGAATCTCTTAATTTTTGTTCTATCTTGATACTGGAAACTTATGGATAAGATACTCAAAAATAACTGGAGGGATAATTCCATAAGATAACATGAGTGGTAAATTCGTTTGAGAGCAATGCATGGTGCAAATCGAACAGAATTTGGCATATGGCTTGCTGCCCTGCCAGTGAGGAGGGTGGGGGCCGTGGCTGTCAGAGGATAACCGTCAGGTGTCAGTCATCCCCTTGTTTGAGACAGGGTCTCTTCACCTTAGTGTTACCCAGACTATCTGAGCCAATGAGCTTCTGGGGATTCTCCTAGCTCCGCCCCTCATCTCCCCAACAGGGAATGCTGGGATTACAGATACTAGCTCTAGATGTCACATGGTTCCTGGGAATCCAAACTCAGGTCATCAGGCTTCCACAGCCAACGAGCCAACTCAGCACACATTTCCACTCCCCCCTCTCCCTCCCCCCTCATTTTGATGCAGATTCAGCAGCCATGATGAACAGCGGTTGCTGATTCTAGTTCTTCTTGTTTTAAATATTTTAATAAATTAGACTTTCACCTTCCTGAGTCAACGTCTTTAAAGAATTTGTTTATTCTTCCTTCGTAGTTTAGCTTTCCTGATGTCTGTTTTCTTTGATAATTTCGGCATCACGGACAATCACACTCTTGTTGACATAAAGTGTTGGCAAAATTACTGACTTGACATTGTTTCCTAATAAAACACGAAGCCAATCTAAGATTTTAAAAGTCGTTTCTAATATAGGCAACTTTCTTTCTTGGAGGAGTTTTGTTTAGGTGGAAAACTTGGACCGCACAAAGGTTGATAAGTGTCAGCGGTTTTGAGAAAAAACAGCTTTCATTTTTGTTTGAGTTCCCTCAAAAGCTATGTATTACGGTGTGCTCACAGTGCCTACGACAAAATACACTATATTTTGATCTGCCTAGCCATGATGCACTAGCTAATAAAGGGATACAGTTAAGATTTCTTCTCTATGTCTATGGTTTTTTTTTTCCTTCTGATACAGACATTTGAATGTAACGTGTTTTCTAGTCATCGCCTAAAAATTTACTAATTGCTTAATTTGTTCTGTCTGCAGCGACTGCCTCCGTAATAATGCCTTTTTGCTTTTGAATTCCTTCTGGAAAAGAGGAACCGTTGGCATAAGCACTTTTTGGCCACAGGAAAGCAGGCTGCAGATCTTGTTGTTGACACCGACGACGTCTGCGACGGGAGCGTGAGGATTTACATTCAAAGGTGGCAGAAACCCAGGTCTGCTCTGCAGGAGGCTGTGATCTAAGGGGAAAGCTCCTGAGCCTCGCCTCTCTAAAACCGCGTGATTCCGTCTGCTCAGGGGGCCCGGAGGGACAGTCTCCGTTAATTCTTTGGACCCTGATATCAAGGAGGGAGATGGCACGAAGATCTTTTTCTTTCCAGCTTTGCCATCTTCTGAGGTTGGAGGGGCAACACCCTCGGAGAGCTGGGAATCCGAGCTATAGTGATTGGCCCCGGAGTTTCGCTTTTGAACTATACTTTTTAAAGTGGAGGCAAAGACGGTCTGGTTAGAGTCTGGGTCCTGGTCAGTGGGAATTTCTACGCCTGGCTCCTTTCCTTCTGGAGACAAGGAATGGTAATTTATTTCATCATATGACATCTTCCTTGAGCTGACCTGATCAAAGGCCCTGAGCAAGTGTGCAGTGTCTTTTACATCGATGCTCTGGTGCCTGGTGATAAATCGCTTTGAAAGTGCCAGGGCGCTGGTTCTGTAGGCTATTTCTTCCTCCGGAGTGATATCTTGGAGCTCCTCTTGCAGGGAGGCCACTCTGGCCTGGTGCTTTAATGATGGGGGACTCTTGATCCAGGCCGGGGCTTGGGGTAGCTTGGGCCCATTAGCGGCCATCACAGGCTTCCTCCCAGGAGAGTCTGGGTCCCAGGTATTATCGCTGCTTCCAGACAGCTCCCTATCCCTAAAGCCGAAGAGTGTTAGGTCAGTCTCAGAGGAATACGACAGCGGCAACGAGGCTGTTTTGATGTCAATTTCCGAAGGCGTGGCTGGCGGATGGCTCCCGTCCATGTCCGCAGGAGGCACGTTTAGATACTGCTGGGTGGTGTGCCTCCCAGAGGGCGACTTCGCTGTGGTTATAATGATGACCTCTTTCCCTTTCGCCTGGCAAGCACTAAGGAGGACTTTCAGTGTGTCTCTGTCTTCTGCATTTATGGCATAAACCAGTGCCGAGTAACCAGAATGATCCTGCAAGCTGAGGTCAGCCCCACTCTTGAGGAGCAAGGAAACCACTTCCGGGCCAGCTCTTTCTAAGCAAGCGTGCATGAGAGCGCTTTTCCCAGATTTGTCCTGGATGTTGGGGTCGGCACTGTTCTCTAGAAGGTATTTCACCATCTTGGCTCTGCCAGCGCCCTGCTGGTCCACGTGTTTGGTCTTACAAGCAATCATTAACGGTGTTTCTCCGCGGTCGTTGCTCTCGTTGATGTAGGCACCGCCTTCCAGCAAAAGTCTAGTGAGGCGAAGCCGGCTCTGGTGCACTGCTTTGATCAAGGAATTTCCATCCGTTGAAACTTCTGTGCCTTCATCCATCTTCAAAACTCAGAAATCAATACCTGGTTATTAAAGAAGTTGAAGAAAAGTCAGACTCGATATCCAACCTGTATTCATTTTCTCAGTTTGTCTACTTCTGAAATAAGTACGAAGGAGACGTAGATGGGATTATGTTATTAATGTAAACGGAGCAGATCGCGAGTTTGCAAAAAGAAAATTTAGAATAATAATGACCTTAATGGGATTTAAATTAAAACCATTCTTTAAAATCTTCCTTGAATAAGAAAGTACCAACTTAGTATTGTCCCGAACCTCATATTAAACAATAGTCTACTTATTTTCTGCTCTTGAAGAAACTATTTTAAATATTAATATTAAAAAGCAAATTTGGGCTGGAGAAATGGCTCGGCGGGTGAGAGAGCTTGCTCTGCAAGCATGGGGACTTGACTTTGACTCTCTAACATCTCAGTAAAAAGCCAGGCATGGCCACATGGGCCTGTAACCTAAGCACTAGGGTCAGAGAGACAGGTAGATTCCAGGATCTCCCTGAAGGGCTAGTCCAGCTGCAAAGGTTTAGTAAGCTAGCTTGTCTCAAGGGACTAAGACAGAAGGCAATAGTAGAGGCTCTCCTCTAGTCTCCTCGTGTGACTGCACTTGTGTAAGCACATGGGTCCGTGCCCACCCCCAATACTTAAATCACACACATGTGCACACGTGTGGTCACGCACACACACACACACCCCTAAGTAAAAATAAATCTTAAAGAAAATACTTTTCTTTGTTTGAAACTGGAAAGATAGCTCAATCGTTAAGAGCCCTGGCTACTATTCCAGAGGTTCCAGGTTCAATTCCCAGCAGCCACATGGTAGCTCAAAACTGTAATACCAGGTCTAGGGGCTCTGATGCCCTCTCCTGGCTTCCCCAGGCACCAGCCAAGCAAGTGGTACTCAGACATACACACGGGCAAAACATGCATATACATCTATTCACATAAAATAAAAATTAAAAAAAAAACTTTGAAAGGAGCCATGCAGGCTTTGTAAACATTAATTTCTAGCATTGATGCTAAAAAAATACATGTTTAATTAACTTAAATATCTTGGATTCAGACTCCTTCAATAGATATACGGGGGTAATAAGTACTACTTTATATTGAGTAAGAGAAAATCTGTCTTTCAATTGTGCTTACAGTAGGAGACAAAGGTCAGGCAGGCATTATAAACATGATATGTATAACATGTAGATATAATTTGAATAATTTTTAGAAAAATATCATTTCTCCTAGCCACTGGCCTTTTCCATTATTTAGAGCATATTTTATTAGGGGTTGTAATCAAGTTCACATAGGTAAGACTCTCACTGCTTCATACAGTACATTCCCTTTTACAAATAAAAACTATGAACAGTTATGGACCAATATGGCTGTTCATTTCTATACAATGCCAACCTAGCACAGTAAACTGGCTAATTTTTTTTTAAATTTTTAAATTTTTAAATTTTTTAAAAATTTTTTTAAATTTTTTTTTTTAAATTTTTAATTTCCGATTTTTAAATTTAAGACCATGACTCCCAGTGTGGAGGCTCACTTTTGTAATCCTGGTATTTGAGAGGTTTAAGCAGGAGGGTTGCCATGAGTTTGAGGTCAGCCTGGTCTACATAATGTATTTAAGGCTAGGGTAGGGGCTACAGAGTGAGACCCCCATCTCAAAATAAACAAAAAAAAGGATTAATATTATAGGATATGAATTTCTGTTTGATGATAGAATAGGCAGTTGATATACTTGTCTCTTACTAGAAGGAAAGAGTACACAAAGAGTCGAAAGTGGGGGGCAGGGGGGTGAGAGATAGCTTAGCGGTTAAGAGCACTGGCTGCTCTCCAGTGGTCCTGAGTTCAATTCCCAGCAACCACATGGTGACCCACAGCCATGTACAATGTGGTCTGATGCCCTCTTCTGGCACACAGGTGTACATGCACATAGAGCACGCATACGCACATAAATAAATCTTTCAAAGAAAGGAAGGAAGGAAGGGAGAGAGAAGGGAAAAGACACAGTAGGCATGCACAGAAATGAACTCATTGTTGACATCTGTAATTCCTGATAGGTGCTGGGCAGAGCGCCAAACACACTAGCCTGTCCTGGGGAGCTCACAGAGACTTTGGAGGCTACTGTATTGAGCTGGTTACAGTATGACTCATGAGATTTAAGCAGCGTTAGTAATTTAGGGATAAAAAGTAGGTTTTGCAGAAGCCAGAGTCTGGGGCTTCTTTTTGAAAACTGTGTAGGAGTGTAGTTCAGGGGTAGAGTATTTGCTCCGCGCATAAAAGGCCCTCGGTTCTGTCCTGAGCATAAGTAAATAAATAAATTAAATTAATTAAAGGGCTAATGAGAAGGCTTAGTATTAGTAGGTAGAGGTGCTTACTGTACAAGACTGCTGACTTCGGTTTGATCCCCAGATCATATACACCTCTTTCCCTCTGAAGGGGAGAAGAGAGAACCAACTCCAGAAAGCTGCCTGCTGACCTCCACACGTGCACCGTGGCATAGATCTACTCATACGTCTCTCTCTCTCTCTCTCTCACACACACACACACACACACACACACACACGATAATAATAAATATTTTTTAAATTAATATTAAAATTTGAAAAAGAGACTTTCGCAGGCAGATAGAAGAGGGAGGAAGACGTCGAAGCCTAAACTGCAATTATCTGTGACAACAGGCTCTGTTTACAGGGGCAGCGCCGAGCTTGGGGAACTATCGAAGTGGATGGCTAGGGTTAGGGCTTACGTGACAAAACGCACACAGTTTCTTCGCTCCCTCCTGAAACTTTCCAAAACTAAATAGTTTTAAAAAAGATGTACATACACTCACAAAGCCAGAGAGAAAACAAGAGAAGACAGTAGCATCCGGGAAGCCCAGAAGGAGAGGAGCTAGCCCGAGAAAGCTAAGAACTAACCCCATGCACAACACAGAATCTTGAAAGCAGGAAGCTCTAGAACTGGGGTTCAAAATAAGGAGGGGCCGATCAAAAGATGCTAGGAAGCAGACAAAGCCTTAGCTGCTCAGGCGGGTCCCACCTCGGACAGCACAGAAAACCTACCACCTACCTGGAGTCTGAGACTCCAACCCCAGCTGTTACATCAGTTCCAACCTCACCCAGATACTAGGGCAACGCTGGCGTGTGGAAGCCTGGGACATGTGGAAAATGGATAGTTCCTCTAGCTCCAGGCCACTGGATAGCTGAGTGCCCTGCATCCGCCCTGGAGCCATCTAGAGGTCTGTTCTCTGAAATGGTAAAACACGAGGTCTTTGGGCTGAAGATGAGTGACTAATGAGCACTGTTTGAAAAGAGCTGAAGTCTATCCCACCCTCCCCACCTGCCGCAGAAAGACTGGCAGTAACATCCGACCCCTAGGGTGAAAGCTGCTAGGGTCTGAGTTCAACAGCTGGACCCATCTAAGAGAAACAGCATAGGGTTTCACACGCCACCAGGGTGTTCCACAGCCAGGCTCACAGGTGACAAGTGTCACCCATATGTGCTCCAGCCTTCTCGCTGGTCTTTCCCTCTGCAGTCACGAGCCAATGGTCAAAACAAACAACAATAAAAAACCAGAATGCAAATGAAACGTCTTCCTGCACTGAAAACAGAGACCAGGACAAATAGAAAAAGGGAAAAGATAGTAGTTAGTCAAATAAAAACTTCAAAAACTCAGTATCCTCAAAGGAGTAAGAGACGTTATTAGCGTGAAGTTAAGAGTCTGTGAAGAGTGGTCAGAGACAATGAAATCTCAAAAGAACAAAAAAGAAGCCTGCACAGCTCAATAGAAAATGTGGACGCTGGTAGTGAGAATCTCAAACACACTGAAGTTAAAAAAAAAGAAAAAAGAAAGAAAGCTGGGCTTCCTGAAACCTGCCTACCATCCCAGCGCTCAGCCTCAGAGAGAAAAACTTGTCTCACAAAACAAAAACAACAGGCAAAGAAAGGAAAAGACCATCAGGAATCCATTCCAGGAACTTCAGCACCCGAATAGTATGCTCTACCTAGAAAAAGTGGTGGGATAGTGTCCTAGTTAATATCAACCGTCCACTTGACAGCCGAGAGTCACTTGAGAAGAGAGACTTCATTTAGGAACTGCCTAGATCAGTCTGGCCTGTGGACATGTCTGTGGGCAAATGTCTTGATTAGTAACTGGTATGGTCCACAGTGGGCTGGGACCTTCTGCACCAGGTGGCTGTGGGATGAGTAAGAAAGCTAGCCTAGACAAACTCGTGAGGAAGCCAGAGAGTGAGCCAGAGGCATTCCTCCGTGGTTCCTGCCTTGAGTTTCTGCCCTGACTTCCCTCAATGACGGTGAGCTGGAAGTGTGAGCCAAGTGAAGCCTCTCCTCCCCGGGTTGCTTTTGGTCGGAGTATTTTATCAGAACACCAGCAAGGAAACTCTATCAAAGGTAGAACAAACGAAGAAATCACCAATGAGAGCGGGGAAAAGTTCCAGGCCTGGGGAATAAAGACTTATCAAATTGAAAGGCCAACTCAGAGCATACACTGTGAATTGTAGAGAACACTTGGAAGAAGTTTTTGTTATTTTGGCTTCTGTAAAAATGCAAAATGGCGTTTGGATTAGGTTTGCATTCCCACCCCCAGCTGTGGTACAGTTGTTTACGAGTTGGGTTTGGAATGCTTGATGCAGGAGGCTGTAATTTGTTAGATGCAGTCGTTCTGGCACCTGTAGCTTGTTTGGGGGATTAGGTGCCACATGGGTTAACAATTAATGGGTTAATTAATAATGGGTTAATGGTTTAATGGCTTAGGTAAAAAAGTCTGAGAGTCAGGGTGGGTGTTGGTTGGTGGTTCGTTGGTTGAGTTGCCGTCATTAGTTAGTGTAATTCCTAAAAGAACAAAGGTTACAGAGATAGAATTTACAGATCGTGAGCTGAGATGCGAGTCTGACTCACTGTCAGCTGGTCCTCTTCAAGCTTAGGGCAGCCTAACAGAGGCTGTGAAGATTTCTACCTTTCTCTCGTTCTATATCAAGGCCGTTTGCAACAGCAGTGAAGATTTCTTTCTATCCTTCCTTTCTCCTTCCTTAAATAGAGGGTAAAAGATTGTAGTGTACTGCTACAATGAATGAAACAGTGTATACCCATAACACATGCCTGCGAATTTCCAGAGCACAAACCAGAAGATTCGGTAGTCTGGATGGCAGGGAAAGGGAAGGGGCTCTTGGGTTTGGGGATAAGTCACATACCAAGGGATCAAAAATGAGTATAGATTCAGGTACATCAACAATAGCAATGAGGCACAATGCAGAAGAAGAAATGACCCTCTGCTTAGAATTCTATACTTAGCCAAACCTTCAGGCAAGAATTGGGACATACTCTCAAGAATTAACTGAAGGACAGAATCTACCAGATGAAACAGTAAACAAGACAGAGCACATAGAACACAGAAACTGAAGATCATGGCAGAGAGGCAACCCAATCCCCCAGAAAATGCTGGAGGGACCCACCATGTTGATGGACGTGCACAGACATCCTCAACACGGTCACCCCACCACGTTCCATCTGTCAACTGAGGACCAAAGCGCACAGCAGCCTGGTTTTGGCTCTTGTCTCTACTTGCTGTGTCCTGACATTTCTCTGTGTTCCCCTCCTGCCCTGCTTCTGTGGCTCCAAGTGGCATTCATTTTAGCTCTGCTCACTCACTCAGCTCTGACATCCTGGGGCTACGTCCTGGTGGACTTAGGGAGAGGGAAGCTGAAGAACCCCATTCCCTTCAGGTACCCAGTCAATGCTCTGCAGCATGTCCAGGCCAGAGGCCATGTTACAGTGAGCTCCATGGATCCTAGGACTCACTCCTGACCTTGTCTACAAGGGTTCCTGTAAGCACTCATGAATCCTGAGCCAGCTTATCTTCTGAGACTTTCACCACATACATCAACATCGCTTATAAGAGCAAAAGTTATGTTTTAAATTTTAGCTACCGTGCCTAAGAGAGCTCTAAAAGAAAAAGATAGATAACTTCCTGGAGTGCTAGGTGGGACTGTCCAGGTGAGATAGTCTTGAATCTCCCTTGCCCAAGGATATAACTTCTTGAATTGTTGGGAAGGGAGTGGCTAGATCCCAAGTTGACCCTACTGCACCAGATGTGCTCCATGCACCAGATGTGCTTGGTCATTTGTAGGCGGGATAACCCAGACAGGAAGCACATCAGGATAGATGGCTTGCCACTGATTGGGCCTGGTGGGAAGTACATAGCCTTATGGGTCCTGCCTTTTAAAGCACCTGTGCCACGTGATTTGGGGCCATCCTGTAGGAGCTCTGGAGGTGGTAGCTTCATTCCAAGGGTACCTCAGAATGCACCAGGTCAGAGTCCATCTACCTGGCTAGTATTTAGTTAATTTAATTAAAGCCTGTTTGCTTCAAATTTGGCTCGATCGCAGTGGTGGTATTCCCACCGGATTTGGGATTTACAGGCTTTCATTCATCCAGTTCTATGCTCGCTATCTAGTTAAAGTTACTTTTCGTAGGAGTCAGCTATAAAAGGGGGACAAGAACGAAAGCAAAACGGATGACTGTGACCAGCATCCAAAGGGGAAGTGGCCATGGTGGAGAAGAGCAGTGTGATCTGGGAAGGTTACCCAGAAACCTCAACTTGGGTGTTGTACTTAGAGGCATCTGTTCTTTAAACAGCATGTTTTCACACATTCGTCCATCCAGAACCTCTCTCAGCATTGTAGGAACCTGTATACAGAAAAGGTCAGCTTATGCAAAGGTAGATCATACCGGGACCTCCTTTCACAACACCGTTAGGTTCTCGAGGGCGCTGTTATGAACAGTGTTCGTTGTCCGATGTCCCATTGGCTTTGCCATGAATAACCTCATAAAAGGCAGCACTCCCAACTGAACTGCCACCATGTTGATGTCATTGATGACCACCCAGGGACCGGATGCACCCCCTGAAGGAAAGCGAATGCTTTGGTTTGATGGCCCTACGGTCAGAGTCTAGAAAAGCTATTCTACCATCAAAACATACCTGGAACTTGGGGTACAGGAATTAAGATGGTAGGGTGGATCCCAACTCAGAGGTCTATTCTGGAAGCAAAGTATTTGAAAGTCCACATGAGAACACCAAAGAAACCACTTCTTTGCAGTCTTCACCTACAAATGGGTTTAATATGCCAAAAATTAGGAGGCATTGGAATATAATACCAAATAGAGAGACCATGTCATAACTCCAAGCCAAGAAATGATACAGTAGCAATCACAAAGAAACAAGTTAAAAAATATCCTTAAGCCATAGTCATGCTTGAGAAACAGACACTGAAATAAGTTACCTTGTACTGACTTTCAATATTACAGTTTCGCATGGTTTCTAGAATTTGGATTATTGCTTGGTTGTTCTCGTTCTTTTTGTTTTTGTTTTGTTTCTTCATTTCTGAGACAGGGTTTTTCTGTTGTAACTCTGGCTGTCCTGGAACTCACTCTGTAGACGAGGCTGGCCTCAAACTCACAGAGGTCCGCCTGCCTCTGCCTCCTGAGTGCTGGGATTAAAGTCATGTGCCACCACCCCCTGGCTTGTTCTTAAATATTAGGTATCTCCTCCCCTCCTCCACCTCTCCACTACCCCTCTCTACAACACTTACCTTGACTTGAGCACTTAAACACACAACTTTTCTCTCACCAAGGCTGGGGTCAGGAGGCTCTAAGAGAGGAAACTGGTAATGAACTAGAGACTAGGACATCTGAGAGAGGCAGTGGCCACTTCTCCATCCTACAGAAAGGGGGATGCTGTGCAATGCAGGTCTCAGGGAAGTTGAGCTGGAGTACCAACTGGCTGCTCCTTTTTTTTTTTTTTTGTATGCAGATGATGGCAGATTATTTTCCTTGAAGCCTGGAAAATTATTTAGCAAAAAAGAGTCCAGGAGGCCTACCTTTCACTGGGATGAAGCCTGTTTTTAAATCACTGCTGTGTGTAGATACAGGTGCATAGTCACCGGCGGTGGGGGAACGCCTATGTGTAGCCAGAGGTCAATCTCCAGTATCCTTCAGGGGCTACCCGCCGTGTTATTTGAGATGAGATCGCTCACCAGGTCCTAGGGTTCTCTGATTAGGTTAAGTTTGGCTGGCCAGTGAAACCACGGACCAGGCTGACTCTGTTTCCTCTGTGTTGAAATTACAATTGGGCGCCATCGATGTGGCTACTAGACACCAAACTCAGTTCTCACATTGCATGACAAGCACTTCTGAAAGGACCAGCACCCCCTAGTGGTGGTGGCACTGACCTTGCTTCTCCGCTTACTGTCAAGTACAGGCTCTCCCAGAAGCCCCTTGCTTCCTCCCAAGATGTACCAGCCAATCCAGTATTCACATTCTGAATCAGAACGATCCCCTAGGCGCCGCCTACTTGATGTATAAGACATCACGTGGCCAGTTTTTGAGGCTGTGCCATGTGTTTTTAATTGGAGAGCCCTGACGTCAGTATGTAACCCGCGGAAAATAAAACTGCCTTGTATGGCCATACGCATGTCTCTAAGTGTCCAATTGGGCTATTAACGTGAACCCAACACTTCACTGGATGAGCTGGCTCCCCAGCCCTGAAGTTATGCCAGGTTGCTCAGACTGACCTGAATTCCTGGGCCCTGGCAATCCTTCGGTCTCAGTCTCCAGAGTATCTGCAACCACAGGCATGTGCTTCTGTGCTGAACTAGAATGGCTTTTGAGTTTGCACACATTTTAATGTTTAGTAGAGCTACACGGTTGAAACTTCAACATTTTTCGAAGCTTCTTAGACACTTCATTCCCCAGAGGTTAAGGCCCCTGGCACCTCATTTTGTAGTCAGTGCCTTCCTAAACAGTCCTGCCTTCAGTCCTCTGTCCCCTTTCAGGGAGAGCTCTCTCATCGTGCCAGATCCATTTGCTCACCGCAAATCCTGACAGCTGAGTCTGACTTGCTTTTCACAGAGTGTTTGATGGAGGCCACTTCCCTTGCCTAGAGTGTCCTCTCCTCCTGTAAGAAGCACCCTGAGGACCCTGGGCTGATACCATGTGGACATTCAGCCAGCCCCTTTGCTTCTCTAGTTTCTTGACACTTCCCCAGAGTCACTGTGCCTTCCATGCAGGTCACAGTTCAACTGGAGCAGGTTCTGAGTCAGACAGACCCAGAGCTCGGTCCTCATTTTCCTGCATGATTCCTCTATGTATGGCTCTTGGAGAGCTGGCTTCGTTATCGGTGGAATGACAGTCTTATAACCTTTGTGCTCTGAGGCTGTGGAACTAGAAGCAGACAGGACCAGAAGGAGGCTTTTGTATGGTTCCTTCTGCCCGATTCATTCTTCTTTTCAAGAATTGTATATCAGAATTTCTCCCCCCTCCCCCAATCTCTCCACATCCCAAATCCAAAGTCTTTTAAAATAACAGAGCTAGGAAGATAGATTGGTAGATAAGACAATTACTTTGCCAGCATCAGGACCTGAGTTTGACCCCTGGAACTCACACTAAAAGAATACGGATATGGCGGTGCATGCCTGTAGCCCCAGCACTGGAGAAGCAGAGATGCATAGATCCCGGGGCTCTCACTGGCCGGTCAGCCTAGCCTACCTAGTGAGTTCCCAGTTAGTCAGAGACTGGTTGAAAAAAAAAATGGGAAAGGCTAGGGAGATGTCTTAGTACGTAAATCACTCACCGTGCAAGTGTGAGAACCAGAATTCAGATCCCCAGCACCCACATAAAAGTAGGGTGGATATGGTAGACAGCCTGTAATTCCAGCACATGGAAACAATGAAGACAGGAAGTCCCCAGAGCAAGCTGGGTAGCCAGACTGGCTGAATCAGTGAGCTTTAAGTTAAGTGAGAGTCTTTGCCTCAATAAAAAAAGCTGGAGAGTAACTGAGGAAGACATCCGACCTCAACTTCCGGCCGCCACACACACACACACAGGTGCACATGCACCTGTACCCCTGCATGTGCTCACATGTGAGCAGTGTGCGTACATGTAGGCACACACACCATACACACAACCCACAAAACAAACAGTGCCTGAGAAATGAAATACAACGTTGTCCTCTGGCCACCATATACATAAAATATACGTGCACCTGCATACACATGAACACATACCCATGTACACAAACTAAATAAATAAATTTAAATTACAGATAGACAATTGGAAATGACATTTTTGCTCTGTAAGCAATGTTTCATCAGACCGAGGGATTCTAGTAAGAATGACAGGAACACCTTTACAAGCACTTTCGGGTCCCAGCATGATTAGAAGACCTTAATTACTAAATAGTTGGTCAAATCCTCTATTTGGTTTCTTTTTTAATTTTTATTGCATGCGTATTAATGTTTGCCTGCATGTATGTCTGTGCTGGTACCCTCGGACGCCAGAAAAGGGCATCAGGTCCCCTGGAGTTATGAGTGGTTGTGAGGGACCATATGGGTGCTGGGAATCGAACCTGTGTCCTTTGGAAGAGCAGCTAGTGCTCTGAACAGTTGAGCTACGGTTCCAGACCCACTCCTCTTTAAAACTAGCAGTCTCTACCTTTAGTTAGAATTCATCACTGTGTACTTGATACATTCTTTCACTGCTGGTTAGCTTCTACTCAAAATTTGTTTGCCTTTTTTTTTTTCTTCTAAAGGCTAAAAGGACTCCTGAGAACAAATGGACAATTTCAGACAAGCTTTGGAAAGAGAGAACTGGCGGAGTGATAAATGTCATGTGACAGCCACTGGTATACATGACCTTTGAACTGTAGGCCCCAAAGTAGTCCCAAAAATGAGGCACGATGCTAAAAAAAAAAAAAGGTGGGTTGAAAGCATGTGGACAAAACACCTAGGTGTCCAGATGCTCAGATGCTGTCTGCATCCCAAGTAGATGACAACCAGTCTTTGTTTTTTTGGCAAGAAAACAAAGCCTGACCATCTGAACAAACTCATGGGACAGATCCCAGAAAATGGAGGCAGCAAGCAGACAGGACAGAGGGAGAGTTTGCAGGCTGAATATTGGGCTCCCCAGCTCTCTACCCTGGTACCAGCAGACTAGAAGACAGAAGCAAAGCGTGACATCTTAGAATCAGGAGCGCTTGGGAAAAAAAAAAAATATCTGTTGATAAGTGGAGCGATTCCAACCATAACTACACTCACCCATCCAGACACCCACTCTGAATGGAAATAGAAAGTTACCTGAAAATATTATTCCTAATTTCATACTTGATTTCTGTCTCTTCTCTCCCCGGGAGAGTTTTCTGCCAGCCAGCTGTCAGCTCCTACCAAAGGAAATCAAAGCTATTCAGAGGCGCATAAACACTGACGATTTGTTGCCTACATCTCTCCCATTTGAAGTCGAGTTTTTTAATTCCTTGTTTAGAAATCCCCACAGCGTTCGGTTTATCACATTTCACTGACTACGAGTTTGTAAATGAGTCTGGCGTGGATCCCACGCACAGCAACGGAGTTTGTTTGCAGGCAAGCCCACCCCACAAGGTCTGCTAGAGTTGGTAGGGCCTCCTCGGTGGTCATCTGGTCCAGTCCACATTTTGTTCAAGAGAGAAGGAAAAGTGATCCGGCCCTCCGAGGGTCATTCCTTTTCTCCATCTGCCCGGAGTTACACACTAGCTTCTGTGTACTGTACTCAATATCCCCCTGACTCTTAGGTGACACACTTCCCAAGGCAGGGCCCAGTTTGGGGTACCTGATTCGCATGGTACCCAACATGGCAGCACCTAACAGTGACATGCTCAGAAAGCCATTTTGGAGACTTTTTTTTTTTTTTTTTTAATTTTTCTGTTGCCTTTGTCTTCCCATCATGCCTAGCTTTCTTTTCATCAGGACAGGACAGTGATTGTCCTTTGTGCTCCCTCTTGTAAAACAGTTGTCTGGCTATGGAGCGGTAAAGTGGATATTTGCCTCTAAAGCCCAGAACAGTCCTGCCCTATATCCTAGTTACTCCCTTGAAGTGGAAGAGGTGGCAGGGAACCTGGACTCTCTTAAAGTTATCAACTTGGGAGTATCAATCCTAAGTGGGGAAGATCTACATTATGGTAGATGATTGTGGGGAGTTTGAAAATTGGGATATATTTACTGCTTAGGAATTCCGCAAGTACTAGGTCCCGAACATGCACCCCCCCCCATACAGGTCCTGCACGCGGGAGTCCCCCGCACTTATGGGACACGACAAGGAAATGACAAGTATCACGCATCAGTGGCAAATCCATCTTTTCTGAGTCCCAGAGTCACGTGAGCCTTTAAAAAAACGATTCCTCCCTCCTGTTTGTATCCTAGCGGCGTCCACACCCTGCATCTGCTCACTCGGGGATGCCCCCATCACCATCCCCTAGTGTCATTCCTGTGCAAGTGAAGGGCAGAGGCGCTGCCACAGCCCAGAGGGGAATTAGGGAGCCCATGGGTCCCAGAGAAGAGTAGAACCCTGAGTTTGAGCCAACAAGGACCAAGGACTTGCAGCCTTTCCCTTCCCATCAGGTCTTAAAAATCATAGTCCTGACAGGCATAAATTGGAATGAGGCCAGCCAGAGGTCAGAAGCAAGACGTGTCTCTTCCCAGCAGGGAGTCAGTCTGAGCCAAGCAAAAGGTGCAATGAATGACTGGCCAGGAAATTCGGCTTCCTTAGACACCCAGTCTTCTAAGAAATATTCAAAAACTGCCCAAGGAAAGGAGTTAGTTAATAAGGTTTGCTGTTTCCTTCACATAGCTACAAAGCAAGAATGTCTCTTAGCTACCTATGAGCTGCCCTTTGGGCTCTGGGGCTAGATTATGGGGTACCTAGATCTCAACTTCTCAGAAGATTTCCTTCCTCAACAGAGACAGAGACGGGGGTGGGGCTGGGAGGGTTGGGGATGGGGGTAGAAACGGCAAACCTTCCCCTCCAAGTGTCTGGGAAGCAGCGAGGTACCAAGGTGACTGGATTTCCAGGGTGTTGAGTATGCAGGCGGCGTCTCCAAGGTCTCTGCCTGGTTTCCTCAGATTTTCCCCAGCTCGGGAGGGAGCAAGTCCAAGGTGCTGTCGGAGAAGGGCAAAGGAAGGTGACTGGGGCGACAGCGCTGGGGCGCGGATGGGGGCGGGGTGCTCATGTCGTCGCCTCCACTTCAAGCCAGGGCAGGCAGCTGTCCACGGAAAAAGGGCTTGTGCCAGGAGGCCCCGGGCAGTGGTCCCCTCGCAGCCCGCCAGCCCAGCACTCGGCCCTCGCGGGGGAGATGGAGCGCCAGAGCGGTCAGCACCCGTCCTCCGCTCGGGCGGGCGCCAATCTGCAGCCTGATCTCCACTGAGAGGGTCTGGGTGCTCGGTGTTAAAAGATGTGTGCGCCCGGGAGCCACGGGGACCGGTCTGCCCATCCGGCGACCCGGGTTTCTGCAGCCCGAGGTTGCAATCGGCTCCGCGGCCCCAGCCCACTCTCCGCACCTCCGCTGCCCAGCGGCCGCGGGCACCTGCGGACACGCGCTCCAGCCAGACCCCGAGACCCGCGCGCTCCACCAGTCGAGCGCGCGCCGTTCCCGCCCGCAGGGGCCGCCACCCGGCAGTCCCGGGCCCCGGGCCGCTCCGCGCCCACCGCGAGGCCCGAAGGCGGCGGAATCCGCAGCCCCGCGGGGTCCGGGCGCGAGCCGCCAACCGGAGCTGGGGACCCGCGGGGACCCGGAGGCGCGCGGCTGGGCACGGGCGGGCCGGAGGCTCCCGGGAGGCCCCCGGAGCCCGCTTTAGCCCTCGGTGGCCCGCAGTGGTCCGCGGGGGCAGGGTCTCGGTCCCCGCCCTGGCTGCCGCGGTGCCAGATGCGCGGCAGGTGCAGGTTCGCGGGGCGCCCCGGAGCCCCGCAGCCTCGAGACCCCCCGGTGCCCTCCTCTCGCGGCTGTCAACGGCATCCCGAAGTTTCCCCAAGTGCAGCGGGCGGACTGACCTGGGACGCGCTGTCGGGTCGGTAGTGGTCCTTCACCTTCCCGCTCCCGCCCGGACGCACCGTCCGAGCTGGGTGACTTGTCTACGGTGCCAGGGAGACTTCGATCTCAGTCCCCGGTCCGCGCCGCCACCGGGCCCCCGCCCCTGCTCTGCAGACACCGGCGGGCCACGAAGCGCTGGGGCGGGAGGCGCGAGGCGCGCACCTCGCCAGACGCCGGGCTGGCGTTTCCGCTGGGAGTGACGCGCCCGCGCTCCGCCGCGCTGCAGGTGGGGGCGGCGGGCCAGTCGGCCCCGGGGCCAGAGGATGCTCTCCGAGGCCCCGCCCCTCCCCTAAGCCCCGCCCCGTCTCCCCTCCGGGCTGCTGAGCTCTGACCGCAGCCACTGGTCAACCGGGCAGAAGGCCAGCGTGGACAGATAAGGTATCCCCACCCCGCCAGTGCCCCTGGTCCGGCTTTGCATCTGCGTCCCCTTCCATCTCATATCCATCTTGTTGTTCTTGAGATTCTGCTTTCGCGGGTCCCTTTCCACACTGTCCCCCCCCCCCCCCCCCCCCCCCCCCCGCTTCAGGTAGAGCCAGAGCCTCTCTTCAGGTCTGAATGTTTGTGGGAGCAACCGTTTTGTCTTTATTTTCATGAATGTATAACTTCATTATATTGTAGTTGAAGCTTAATAGAACAGCTAACAAAATTTCGCAAAATAAATTTGAGGTTTTAAACTCCACTGAGACAACAAGGAAAATGGAAATCAAGTGGATGAAATGGTTTCAACTCTTCACTCATCTTGAAGATGAATCTTTTCTGGCCAGGTAAGGTCAGTCAAAACCAGTTTGCAGGGGCCGAGCCGATGGCACTCACCTGCAATCCTAGACTTGGGAAGGAGGCAGGAGGACAGCCTGGGGCTACGGACTTGCCTCAAAACAAATTAGTTTGTAGTTTTGAGAGCCTCAAAGGGGAAGATAATATACCTTTAGACAGAGCTCTTTTATTTAAACAAAATCCCTGCGAAATGGCCTCTTAAGCAAACATTTGTAACACATTCTCAGGATATGTTGCACCGGAGGTAGACTCTAAGAAGGTGGGTGACATGGGGTGTGTGTGGTGGGGATCACTCTTTGTTTATATGCATTTATTTGGAGAGTCTCAGAAAGGACCAAACTTTTATGGAGATAGGAGTCTTCTCGCCTTCATCACTTTTGACATTTTGATTCACGTATATGTAGCATACATAGAAACGGTGCACATTCCATGAGTCCAGTGATTGCACACAAACTGAAGCACCATGCAAATCAAGAAACAGAACATATTACCAACGACCCCAAAAGTCTCTTGTGTCTCCACCTTGCGAGAAGTAGCGGCTTCTGTCAGCAAAGAACTGTTTTGTTGTTGGTGTGGTTTCTTTTCTTTTAAAACATTATTTTTATTTCATGTGCATTGGTGTTTTGCCTGCAAGTATGTCTAGGTGAGGGTGTCAGATCCCCTGGAACTGGAGTTTTAGACAGTTGTGAGCTATTGTGTGAATGCTGGGAATTGAACCCAGGAGCTCTGGAAGAGCAGCCCGTGCTCTTTACTGCTGAGCCGTCTCTCCAGCCTCCTGTGTTTTCTAACATCATAGAGAATATGTCCTGTTGCCTGGATTTTCCTCCTCAATGGTAAGTTTCAGAAAATATACAGTATATCGCCAAGATTTTCTCATTCTTTTGGAAGTATAGTATTCTTTTGTGTCTGTATATATCAATTTGTTTTGCTCCTGGTAGACATTTGGGTTTTTCTCAGGTTTGGGAAAGTCCAAAGATGCTGCTCTGAACACAGCAGGTGACATCTCTTATATTCTTGGTTGTGAGCCCAGCCTTTAATGACTGAGCCATCTCTCCAGCCCAAGCAGGTGACATCCCTTGCCCACCTATATGAATACTTCTATGCGGTACACACCCGCTTGTCAGTTTATGACTCATGAAACCCGCATGTGTTCAGCTTCTGTGGATATTGCCAAACTTCAAAGTTGATCCAGTTTTCATTCCTACTTTATTAGTTCCTTATCAGTGTTGTCATAAACAAATCACCTCGTCGGTATCTGAAAATAATACAAATTTATTTACACGCTTACAGTTCTTGAGCTCAGAAGTCTGAATTTGGCTTTGACATGACCAAGGTCAACACAGTTGAGGGGCTGTGTCAATTCTGGAGCGCTGTAAGGGAGAATTTGTTATGCCTGCCTCTTGGGACTTTCAGAGGCTGCCTGGAACCCCTTGGCTAGTGGTCTCTTCCTCCATAATCAGATTCAGATTCCTCTGTGTGTGTGTGTGTGTGTTGTCTTTCTGTCTATCTGTTTCTGTCTCTCTCTCTCTGTCTCCTTCCCCCCTCTCCCCTCCCCACTCCCCACTCCTCTGCCCTGCCTTGTCTTTTTCTCCCTCTGCCCCTCTCCTTCCTTCTCACCCTCTGAGCCCTTCCCCATTCTTGGTTATTACCTTTGTAATTGCACTGGGCTCACTTGGAGAATCTGCCATCTGAAGATTCATAATTTGATCACACCTACAAAGTTCCTTTTACCACACAGTGTAACATATTCATAGGTTCCAGAAATGAGGCTGTGAACTTCTTTGGCAGGCTATCATTTGGCTTTCTACACCCACCTCTGAAGTATTGGAAGATGTTTGCTAGAGACAAGAGATGACTGGGGGTAGGGATAATGAAGCCTGCAGGGTTTTCCTGTTGATCTGGTTCTGTGCTAGGTCAGGAGAGGGGGATGCTGGGAAGTTGTACCTGGTCACTATTCCCAGGAGCTTTGGGCTAGAAACACCTATGGTGAGGGAAAGGCAGGCCTGCTTTGTATGATTTATGAAGTGCTGTGGTTTGGGTGCTCCCCCCAGTCCCCAGTGATATGTTGAAATGCAATTGCAATATGGTACTGTGTAGAGATGGAGTGTTTAAGAGGTGACGATCCATGAGAACATGGTCCTTGTGATGGATTAGAGCCCAGGAGAAAGAGCCCGAGGAGGGGAGGTTGGTGCCTGTGCACCCTCCACCATGTAAAAGGCACCGTTCATTCTCTCCAAAGGACGTCACTAAAGCACCATTTGAAATCACTAGGGCAGCCCTGTCCAGGTGCCAGCCTTTGGGCCTCCCAGTCTATAGAACGCTGAGAAGCGCTTTTCAGCTGTTCCCAAGCTCTTGAGTCTGTGGTATTTTACTAGGGCAACATTAATAAACATTAATAAGCCCTGGGTACTGGGGCTGGGGACAGCAAGAACACAGGAGCAGACACATTCCACTCTTCCATTGGGCAAAGTCCTGTGGTCAGTGGAAAGGCTGTGTCCTCGTACAAGATTGTGTCCCTCATCATCCTCCAGCTCTTGGGGCTACTCTGTTTCAGGACTTACACATGAATCCTCAGGACTGACCTACCACAGTAGCCAAGGCAAGGCAAGGGCAGAAAGGGATGACCTCTGTCCTGCTGGGCCCCAAAGTGGGGCCCAAGACACATAGCTTGAGTTTCTCGATGAGATCGGTTGGATGCTATAACCATGTTTTGCCAGCAACACCATCAGGGCTCCAACGTGCTTTTAGGTTCACTAAAGAAGCTTGAGAGGGGAACTAGGAACAAGAAGAGCTTTGTGATTCTTCCTGATGCCCGTTGTGCCACCGCACCTGGGAAGGAGGCTCCCCAAGACCTGTGGAAAGGAGAGCTGACCTTTCAGAACAGGGTAGAACAGTGTATGGTCTGAAAACTTATTGAAGGCATCCTGCATTGTGAGTGACCAAGTGGGACCATCTAGAACACAAGATTCCTGTCTTCATGGTTCCGTGCCATTCAAAATAGTTCTAAGGAAAGTAAAGATTGGCACTTAGATTTGACGAGCAACTTGATCGTAAATTCTTCAATCTACTTTCTGTCTTCTGGAGATAAATTGGGAACTTTCATTGGCTGATAGGAGGATTACAACAAGTTTGTGGTCAGCCCAAGCTACACAGCAAGCCTCTGACTCCTGAAAGAACAAAACCCCCAAAGCAACAAAACGAAACAAATAAACAAAAAACAGAAAATAAATGGAATAAAAGTGCCAGGAAGATTAGCAGTGAGAGTTAACGCCTCCTTTCAAAGATGGTTGAAGCCAGAGTCAAAAAACTGACTTCATAACAGCCTTTGAAATTTTCCTAAATAGCAATGAGATACAAATTTTATGTCCAATCTTTGACTCATAAGCTAAGGATTGTGCAGCTAGGGTCTTTTCTCTGGGCTGTGAGCTGGTCCACTGTAACTCAATGTTGCCCAGCAAGTGAGTAGCACTGTGGCCTTTTTTAGGGCTTGAAAACTGTGACCTTCTGAAGTGAGCATATTTTTTCTCCTAGTTCATTGGCTTGTCTGATTTTATTAAAAGGCTGTGATTTTCCAAAGTTCGGACACTAATGCTTTATTTCTTGGTCTCTATAAATGGCTTAGTAAATAACTTGTGGTGGAGATGGAAGGTTATTCAGTTTCACACACTTCAGTGGCTGGGTGAAAGTCCTGTCCTGGTTGTAGAGACTCAAACTGTAGATTTAGACCACATGTACATCAGCTCAGAGAAGTTGATTCTGGGTCTGATGCACCGTAGAGTTTTGGACAGGAAGATAAGGCAGGCCTAAGGAAGGGGAGGCGACTCCTGAAGAGGGACCCCGTGAAGAGGGGTAATTGTTCTATGAACTCTGGAATGTCCAAGAGTAGAATCTATATTTAAATACCAATTAAAATAGCTTTGGGTCACCGGGCGGTGGTGGCACACACCTTTAATCCCAGCACTTGGGAGGCCGAGGCAGGCAGATCTCTATGAGTTCAAGGCCAGTTTGGTCTGCAGAGTGAGTTCCAGGACAGCCAGAGTTACAACAGGAAACCTTGTTACCTCCCCCCCCAAGTAGCTTTGGGTCAATTTTAGTATTTTAATTAAGTAGGCCTACCCCCCCCCCCCCACAAGTCTGGAGTGGATACAGCTGGCTTCTTTTAAAATTGTATTTAGTAGCTTAGGTCTCATGTTCACAAAAATGGCTACTTGACTCCCTGACATCATATCCTGTCCACAGTGCAGGCCTGAAGGGTCAGGGTCAAAATGAAGAAAATGAGTGATAACTGTCCTTTGTTTGATCAGAAAAGTAACATATTTCCTTGGTTTCTGCCTGACCTGTGGTTTCTACTCACAAGCATTGGGGTGAGCTGGATCACGGCTGTCACTACCTTTAACAGAAGCAAAAATGATTTTCTTTTTCCTTCCTTCCTTCCTTCCTTCCTTCCTTCCTTCCTTCCTTCCTTCCTTCCTTCCTTCTTCCCTTCTTCCCTTCAGCTCACTGAAATGTGAATGGAATCAGAGTCTGTCAGTAAGAAGGGCAGCATAGCATGTCTCCCGCTGTGACCCAGGACAGCTAACCACCCTTCCGTTTCCCTCACCTGAAGGATGCACCTCACCAGTTCATAGGACTTCCAAAGCCAGGTGGTTACTGTGAACATTGATGAGGTCATTTTCACAAAGCAGAATAGCACTACAGAAGTGTTTGTCCATCAGTGAAGGGGAGCATATAGCCATGGTTCTGCAGTGAGTGGGGCAGTCACCAAGAGCAGCTGTTCTGATGGTGTCTCTCTTTTGCAAGAGAGCTCACTTAAACACTACAATCTGATATTGGCTGCATCTGTGAGGATCTGGTGCAGGGGCTGCTGCTTTTGGGTGACCAGAGCACGTGACAGCAACTGAATCCCACAGTGACCTGTGTGTGTGAGGGGTGGGCACTCATTTCCTGGTGTTTTGGTAAGAGCAGGGCCCTAGAGGAAGCTGGGCTATGGCTGCATTTCCCAGCTCTGCTAACACTGGTGCGCCTGTGACTAAGGTTTTATCCATAGATGAGTTTGCATAGGAAATCTTGCAGCCTTTTCTCCTCTGACAGAAGGAGCAGGGGGGACAGAAGCTCTCCGTCACAATGGCAGAGCTGTCAGAGGGACCTGATTCCTGGATGGCTTCATGGTCTGGAGGTGAGCACTACCCTGGACTTGAAGGAGACAGATCTTCATGTTTCCATACGAGGACTTTACATTCTGGAACTTTCCATTCTATCCTTTAATCTCAACTAATATAACCATTTTTGTAATTTAAAATAGCATCCTTAAGAACACAGTTGCTTATAACATGTGTGAAGTATTTCTGGAAAGATACATAGAATTTTTAATTATAGGCTCTGTGTGGAGATGGGAACTGGGAATGGAAGACAACGATGAGAGAGAGGGGCTTGCTTTGTTTTGGTTTATACTCCATATCAATTTAGACCCATTGAGGTTTGAGCCATATAAACGTAATGCTTCTTCCAGGAATGAAGATGAAGGGGGATTTGAAGTGCTGATCTTGAAGTTTGTGCGCCTTCACACTGATCAGCAGTCCGCCCGCTGGAGTCTGTTATCTCCTAATCCTACAGGCCAGCAGGAGGAGACAGTGATAAAGCTGAAACAGGGAGAGAGACACCAGAAGGGAGGCTGAACGCAAGGCAGGGAGGTGCTCTGCTCTGCACAGCTCCTCTGGACGCCGGCATCTAGACAGCTCATCTCCCATCAGGCGCCTGCGTCAGCTTGCCGGAGATGATTGATGTGTGCAGATCAACGCCCCGCCCATTTCCACCCTGAGTTCCAAGATGGCGTCTTCTACTCTAATTGCGCTCTGAGCAATTCACCCTGAATTCTTGATTGAGCAACACAGCATTCTGCAACCACCTGATGGAAGGTTCAGTCGGGACATTGGGTAGATGTTTCTTGCCCCTTATATTTTATGTTGAAACGAGTGATTTATTGTTTTCCGATTCATGATTTTCAGAGACTTCCACTTCAAGGTCAAATATATAATCTTCAGTCATTTTTCTCCTGAAGTACAAAATGGAGGTTTCTTATTTAAGGTGGACTGAGGGAGTCATTGTGAGATGAATAGGAGCCCCAAATCTAAAGACTATTTGAAATGATTATTTTATTCTTGCTTTCATACTTTTTTTTTGTAAGCCATGGCTCTCAGGAAGCAAGGACTCCTTTTTGATGGAGCACACCAGGACACGTTCCCCTCTTAGAAGTCCTTGGACTCCATTATCTTTCCCTCCCAGAGTGTTAGCCAGGTGAGTTTGGTAAATTAGAAAATCAAACAGACCCTGATGGCTTCAGAAATCACGTTTTACCGATTTCCAAGTTGAGGCGTTCAGGAAGCGATGCACTGCGTAAAATCTTATATGCAGTGATGACTTCAGAGCAGAGACAAAACAGAGAGCAAAGGGGACAGATGCCAGGGGCAGGGAGAAGGAGGAAGATGGTGGGGAATGGGGAAGATGCTCCAAGTACATCATGTTCTTGATTGAAAACACACTGTGTAGTAATAACAAGGAGAAACAAACGTGTCGTTGGTGTTACTCATTTGAATTACCCCCGTGGTCTTGGCTGCCCACCACACTGGGACTTATGCTGGCCTTAGAAGGCCCTTCTACAGCCTGGCCAGGCCCTCCTGGCTATCCTACGACCCTGTGACATTCATCCTGGACTACAACCAGACTAGATTTTGCTGGTTCCTGGGTATGTCCACATTTGACATGTTTCATGCTTCCCAGATACCAGGTGTCACGAACTGTATCCTTGTCCCCTAACCTAGCGGCTGCCACTACAGTGTGCTCATCCCCTATGGAACTTAGCACCGCCACTCCTGTATTCAAGTTGCGTGAGTCCATGACCCAGGAACCAGGGCTTAGCTGTCTCTGCCATCTGGCCCAGTGCTGGCACATAGTAGGTTCTTGTTGCTACAAATTATATCAAATATCCAAAAGGAATAAAAAAGTGAATTAAAGATGAGGATTTTTCTCTGAAAAAAAAAAATGGCTCTTTGGTAAAGATTGGCAAACCATAGCCCATGAGCGAAGGTTAGCCCATGAGCCAAGGTTAGCCCATAGACTAAATTCAGCCTAATTTTGTAAGGCTCATTACTAAGCATACATTTGTATCTTTAAATGATCAGAAAAAATAAAAATAATGATAACATGGCTTGTGGAAATATACAAAATTGATATTTCAGTGCCTATTAATAAGTGTTTACTGAAACAGCAAAAACCCATTAGTTTACATAATGCTTACTGGTACTTTCACACCGTCTCTGAGAGTTGAGTAACAAATTCCTTTTTCCTTCCTTCCTTCCTCCCTTCCTTCCTCCCTTCTTTCCTTCCTTGCTTTTTTAGACTACCTATAGAACCCAGTGTTGAGCACTCTGCCTCACTGCCAAATGCTGAGGTTACAAGTGTGTCACCCACTAAGTCTGGGGCACTTTACAGATGGTTGACTGACCCCTCCCAGTCAGCCAAGTCCCTTCAGATGGAGACGCTCGTTCTTGTTCAGGTCCAGATGCTGGTGGCACGAGTGGCCAGCGTCTCTCTGTTGCTTTTCACTCTATCTAGTCTCTGAGCAGCAGGGGTGTGTGTGATAAACCACGCATGTTCAATTCCGGCTGCTCTCGCACACACACACACAGATCGAGTGCCCATGACGTGCGGGTGAGAGAGATGCGGTCTGTGCCCCGTGGTGTGGAGGAACACATCCCTACCCCCTGTGCTAATTCTGATGTGGGGGAATAATAACCCCTAAGACCAATGAGGGATGCCCCCCCTCAGAGAATCAAGAAGCTGCTTGGATTAGAGCAAAGCTATCTCGGCTTGTCTAGGTGGCACCAGGGAAGACTTCTCAGTGGAATTTTCAGTGACATCTGAAGGGCAGGAGGTGTCCTAGCAGTGACAGGCAGGGAGACATTTATATGTAGCAAAACACTTCCACCTAATTATGTTCCTGGAGACTGTTACATGCAGTCCGGCCTGCATCATCAGGAATGATACCAAAAATAGTATATTCTTTGTAGGAAAACAGCTTGTCTCCCCCACCCTGGGAGATGGGGATGGAAGCTGGGCACAGAGCCACCAAGGACACAGTGTGAGGGGGACCTGGGCCCTGAGGTAGAGGTCTCCAGCATGCAGGCTGCACACTCCTCTGCTTTGATGCATCCCTGAATTTCTTAGGATCCAAAATGGGCCTTCCATGTGAGGCCGCCAGTGCAGTTCAGGCAAGTCCCTCTGCCAGGTAAGACTGTCTGGTGTCTCTTCAGACATTTCTGAGCTAGCTTTTAGGTAAGAGAGACTTCCTGCCTCAGGTCATGTGATACCCTATGACCACCTCTGGACTTTAACAGCAGAAAGGCCATCTCCTGATGCAGCCCCTTGATCTTAGGCCAGAACTGTGAGCCAGATAAACCTCTTCTCTTTATAATAAAAAAGCAGAAGGTTTCTCAGCTACCTAACTGTATTAGTCAGGGTTTGTGTTATAGGAACACAACCAAAGGATAAATATATATTACAAATGAGTGAAATGTTAGCTCAGTGGTTAAGTGCTGCTTGCTGATTTTACAGAAGACCCAGGTTTGATTCCTAGCACGCCACGTGGTGGCTCATCACCATCGACTTCCATCAGCTCCAGGTGGAGGGAATCTGACACCTTCCCCTGGGCTCCTCAGACACCAGGTATTCATGTGGTACACAGGCATACATGCAGATAAAACACCTGTGTACATAAATGAAAATTTCTAAAAATTATGAAAAACAGAGGAATACATAGAGAATAAATATTGGTGTGTTGGGGGTGGGGGGGTATTCATCACACATGGAGGTACGTGTTGCAACGTATGTGTGGAACCCAGAGAAGAACTTTTAGGAGTTGGTTTTCTCCTTGGGGATTGAAGCAACTATGCACACGATGCCATCTCTTTGGCCCTTTCGTGTTTATTAGAGTGGCTTATGTGATACGAGTTGGGTCAATCAGTGGAGAGATTGAGAACCAAAAGCTTCTCAGTCCGTCGTCTGGATGCCTCAGTGGTCTCAATACAACCCTAAAGGCCTGGGGAATTTCTGGGCAGCCACTGTTCAGTGCATGTTGGAGGCCTGGAAGAAGCTGGGTTCTGGCGTCAAGGAAGGATGGCGGCAACAACAGAAGCAACCATGTGTTAGAAGGACTGAGCATCAAGGGGTGAAGGCAGGCAGCACTGCTCCCTCGGATCGCTTTCCATCTGTGCCCCCACTGGAAGATGCTGCCCAGTCTTGAGGAGATCTGCCTCCTCAGTTAATTCTTCCTGGAGATGCCCATGAATTATGTCAGTTCATCCCAGAACCAATCAAACTGACAATCAAGGCAAGCCATGACACCTACAGATTTCTCTATAGATCACAATGTAGTGTCGTAGGGGAAAACAAAACAAAAACAAAAACAACCCACATCAGCTTTGCTCAGAATTTTTAGCCAGGATTGAGAACCAGGTAAGAGTCAAGGGCAACCTGTGCTCAGAAGATGGTTTTTCTTCTGCTGACTCATTATTCATTCTAAGTATTCATTTTTGTCTTGCAGGGGAGCTGTGTACACGCTGGCTTGATAAATTAGTCACCATACTGATGAATATGTTTTCATTAACCGGAGCACTTAGTGATCCCTGTGAATCGGCGATGAGATTGAAGGGATGCTAGGGTAACCGCTTGGCCGTAAGTCTGCTCATGATGTAATTAAAGCTTCACGATGAGTGAAATTTGTAATCGTAAGTGAGGAAGCTCTGGAGTGAGCAGTTGTTGTGTGTGGCTGTCCAGCACCCAAACATCTTTTCTATTTTGGCAAATTCAAGATGAAGGGAAGCCAGAATCTTGCCTCTGCAAGAAATGTGCTACTCCAAAGGATGGTGATTTTTTTCATGGTGAGCAATTTGAGCTAAGGGAGAATGCAAGCCCTTGAAAACAAATCTCTTTGGCCTGTTCCTCCTGCTTCCCACTCCTCTTTCTTTCTCTCCCAGAGCAGGTTACAGAAACCAGAATTCCTCTTTCCCAAGATGATTAAAGAGAAACTAGAACCATTACCTACCAAACTGAGCCTCAAAACACAGGAGACCACTCAGTTTTCCCCTGAAGAGCCTCACTCCTTACAGGGCCTGCCCCAGGCCCAGGAGGAAGGGAAGCCACACAGAGGCCAAACCGATCCGGGCGGGCAAGCATTGTTGACTTCCCCTCAGTCTGTTCCTGGTAGCTTTTACCTCTTTCTTTCTTTTTTCCCGTGTGTGTGTGTGTGTGTGTGTGTGTGTATGTGTTGTGGGTGCATGGTCACATGCACATGTGTGTTCATGTGGAGGTCCAAGGTTGACTTTAGTAATTGTCTTCTATCCCTCTTCCATTTACTCTTTGAAGCAGAGTCTCTCAGTCTATAACCAAAGCTTGGTAATACTAAATCATGCTATCCAGCTTGCTCTGGGGACCCCTTTTCTCCACCCTGTAAGGGTGAAATTATAAGTGGCCATCCCCCCATGGCATTCTATGTGAATCCTGGGGACCCAGACTCCCGTCCTCACACCTGTCCTGCAGACCCAACCTTGCCTGTTTATCTAGTCCTAGGCTGTTGGTTCTTCAAAATAAAAATTCTGGGGAGATAATTGCCCTGGGGTCTCTGGGTCTTTGTTTCTGAAGGTGCTTGTGTCAGGTAAAACTCTGGTTAAAATAAATCTGTCATTCTGTTTGCATATTAACCTGTCTTATGTTCCGGGCATCACCCAGGAGTTTCTACTAAGTGAGAAAAGCTAGCACAACTTTCCACTCTCACCTTCCTGATCCTGGAGCTGAAGCAGAGAAACTGCACTCCATCCCAGGAACCTTTAACACACATAATTAGAGGCTTTCCCCTCTGGACTCTTGGATCTTTAGGAAGTGATCCAAAGGACAGAGGTGGCCAGAAATCACTGAGAGTGGCTGGATGGAGCCGAGACTTCATGGATATCGGTGAGTGTCGGGGCTGGAGAAGGTGAAGCCGGCTGGCACTCCATGATGCTGGGGCTCTGACAGGAGATCTCTGACTGTGTGTGGGCACCTGAGCACTTCTTCCTGAGGTCAACTCTCTAGTCCACCAAGGATTTTTTTTTAGGCACTGGCATTGTTTTCAATGATATCTACCCCGCTCCCCGCCCCCCACCGTTTCACACTCGCTGTGAAAACATGGTGTATGGTATTATGTGAGATGAAGAGTTGATTCTGGATCTGGTTCAGTTCTGATCACTCTTATAGCAGAAGTAAGTAGAAGGAAAAGGCAAAGTTAAAAAGCGATAAGCTGGTGGAGATGTTGCGTTCATATGGCTCCGGTAGCACGGAACTTTAATCTGAGCACTTGGGAGCCAGAGTGAGGCAGGAGGATGGTGAGTTTGCGGTCAGCTTGGTAATACCCAGCCAGACCTGGTCTCAAAGCAAACAGAACACAAGCTCAGCCTCCAGTATGGCATCAGCAACAGACCCCAGGAACCAAAGAGTTACAGCCTATCGCTTTAAGCACCCAAAGGCGAAGGTGCTCAACCATCCTCTCCCTCAACCATCATTTACGCCTGTGTGTATTTTGGGGGGAGAGTCCAACACCCGTCTCCCTGATCTTCTCGAACTGGCCCCTCTGCCCCTCTGCCCCCCTCTCTTCTGGTCTCTCTCTCTCTACCACCCTTTCTCAGGACTAGCACAAGCTACTACCCTTCAAAACTCAGTCTTACAGTCACAGAGTGCAGGGTTCCACAAGGAGGTTGGGTTTCTGGTACCACAAACTCAACTCAAAACAGCTTAGCCAGGGAGGAGAGAGAGGTTCCTGGTTCATAGAGATTTGGAGGGACAGGATGCAAATGCCATCTGCGGTGTCTAAACAAGCAACTCCCTCTCCCCCTCCATTTCTCGTTCCTGTTTTCTGCTGCATGATGACTCTTGGAGGGAAAAAAAAAGAATGAAAAAGAAAGATAGAGTGAAGAAATCCTGCGGAGAAGGAAGATACTTTCAGATTTCTGCATTCAGATCGAGCCTGGGGCTCACTTCTGGGTTCCTGAAGATACGCTTAAGGTCTCAAAAAAAAAAAAAGTGCTCCTTAGTTTATGTTGATATGGGGTGGCTTCTGTCACAGGATGCAAAGACACACTCAAAAGGAGATGAGTCCTTGGGATGCAATTAGAATAGGAAAATGATAACTATTTCTTGATATCACGAATGGAGCTGAGGCATGGGGCCACTGAGTCTGGTCACATGGCTCAGGAAGCTTTGACTAAGATCCTCTAGAATGGAGAGAGATTCTAGGTAAGTGAGCTTAACCAACTCCTTTGGAGTCTCACGCCACATTCCCTTGGCTACCTCTGGTTTCAGCCAGTCTCCTATGACCTAACAGCCATTCTGAGAATGAACCCTTTAAAAGGCCCCTTGCTCTGCTTTCCTCCACTACTCCTCATGTTCTACCTCCTAGGATCCCATCCCAAATAAATTATCTATCCTTGACCTTGCCTTGGTCCTGTTTGGAGAGACCCTTAAGCTAAGAGACGAATTCTGCACAAGATATGATATTTTCCTATAAGGAACTAATGTGTTTACAGAATATTCAGAGGTATTCGTGGAAATCAGTAGGATGAAAATAAAAAATAGATTCTAGTTGATCCAGAAATGAAAAGCACGGGTTCCAGTTGAAATGGATTTGATTACAGTTTAGTCACAAGTCTTGTAGCTTTGATCACTCTAATCGGGAAAATGTGATCCTTCTGAAATTACTATTTCTTCTTCTGTTTGATTAATCTCATAGCTCACCGAGGCACCCTGTTCTCTGCTAAGCAGGAAGAGGTGGGGTTGAGTACACTCTGCACCACATCCCCAGTGACCTCTAATTAGATCCCGCCACTCAAATGCCATTCTATTCAACTCTACACAGCTTAAGCATCTTGTAGCATTTTACATCCTCATAAGGCCACGTGGAACAGTTAGGTCTTCGTAAAACCGACTTGCAAACTGTCAGGAGAGTAAACAAAATGAATTAAGACTGAGATTTTTCTACTTGGGGCCAAGTCTCTTAAAAGAAAAAGAAAAGGATTTCATTTTTAAATTGTAAAACCATCAATCATATTAAGAAATACCGGTGCAAAGAAAAGTGCCAGCAGTCGGAAAGACTCCCAAACGCTTTAATCTTATGATTATTATTTCTGGCCACTTAATAGTTACATTTTCTTCTGCGTAATTGTAGACTTGGCAAAATTTTGTAGTCAGTCCTTTATCAAGAAGAATTTTGAGCTTTAGAAATTCATCAGGGAAAATCTGCCAGTCCTGTGTAATATTCTGAAATTAATATGCAGTCGGTTGGTACCGTGGCCTCCCCCAGAATGCGGATTCTGTCTGAGTGATGGCATTATGGTTTTCATCTAAAATGTCTCCCACAGGTTTGTGTCTTGAATTCTTAATCCCTAGTTGGTGATGATGTTTTAGGAGGTTCTGGAGAGTGGGAGGCAAGAACAACCTGATGGAAATAGAACCTTGAAGGTTATATTCAATTCTTCTCTCTCTCTCTCTCTCCATCTCTCTGTCTCTCTCTGTCTTTTTCTCTGTCTCTGGTCTGTCTCTCTGTCTGTCTCTCTGTTTCCCTCTGTCTCTCTCTCTGCTTCTTTGTCCATTGTGATGCAAACAGCCTCTGCCACACACTCCTGCCACAATTCCTTCCTTCCTTTATTGCTGGGATAAGCGGGAACCCTCTGAGACAGTGAGCCAAAACATATGCTTTCCTCCCTTAAGTTGCTCCTGTCAGGCATTCTGTCACAGTGATAAAACAAAACAAAACAAAAATAAAAAACAAACAAATAAACAAAAAAACAGCTACTAATGTTATTAAGTGGTGAGTCCTTAAGAGGGAACTAAGACACCATGCTCTTCCTTATCAATGAGATTGAATGAGATCGGAGTTTAGATGCAAGAGGTATCACAAAGTGATGGGTGAGCTTGCTCTTCTACCTTTCTACCATGTGGGAGTACACCAAGAAAACCCTCACCGGATCAAACCCGAGTTAGAGTCCTGGACTTAGCCTCCAGAACTGAGAGAAACACATTTCTGTTCCTTACAAATTACCCAGAGTCTAGCATACTATGGATAAAGACAACTGGCCTTACCTGTTACTAGGCAGTGGTAGGGACACTGTCGTTTTGATCCCCTTTCTCTGCCCACCTCACTGGTGTCCTAGGTCTGTTTAAATCAGGAGGTTTTAATCGCCATGCTTATAAAATAAACAGCTACAGATTTTCTTAAAATATAAGCTCTCTTCAACAGTTTTATAATTTTCCTAAAATGTTAATTGAAGAATAATGCAGTCAGGAAATCGGGACATAATTGTATTTATATTTCAGAGGCTGAGATGTCTATGCTTTGAGTTTTATTGCCTTCCAAGCTCTATAATAATATGCATTTCTCTTCAGAGACAATGAAGATTTATTCTTTGAGTGTGTTTCTGTTGGGTTTTCAGTGATTGGACCTTTATGATTAATATTCTTATTTTATAATCCTAGGAATTTTTCTTGCATAACTTCCTTGGTAATTTATTTATTTTTGTTTACTCTTTTTTTTGGGACTACTCTGTTTTTGCATATTAATGCCTTAGATTAGCCATATTAATCTATTAATCAATTTTTCCTGTTATTCATGTCTTTGGTGTTTATGTTTTTCTACTTTTAGTATGATTTCATAAGATTTCTCTTTCAATTTTATAAAGGATTTAGTAAAATACTAGCAGCACACTTCTTAATTTCTAAGAACTCTTTCTTGGCATCTGGATATTTTTTCGTGTGAATAGCATAGTCTCCACTCTTTTCAGATACAAAGTTTCCTTTGATCTCTCCCAGACTATCAGTAAAATCACACCGAGGCAGGATGCATACCTATAACCCTCAGGAGCCAGAGGTAGGAAGACCTTGGGTTTCAGGCAAGCAAGAACCTGTATCAACTTAATTAAAAAAGTTACCTCGTTTTCATTGTGTTTGAGTTCACATTTTCTGAGTCACATTCTCAAAGTCTCAAATCTAGTGGAAGAAGGACTCTTCAAAAATTTGAGTGTTGTATCTGGTGTGTGGCACATGTCTTTACTTCTAGCACTTAAGAGGTAAAGGCTACTCTATGAATTCAAGGCTAACCTGATCTACATAGTGAGTTCCAAGCCCTGGCCCCAATTTTTTTTTTTTAAAGTAATAATTGAGCATTTAATTTCATGGGCTATTTGGCTTAACTGGGGTCCTTTGCTCATTCTTGAAGCAGGCCCCGCACGAGGGAACCACAGCTGCCGTGGTTTGTCGTTGATTGGGACTGGATCGTCACTTTCTCCTGACGCTGGTTGAGGAACCAACTCCACTAGGACAGTCTGAGAAGCCGAGCCCTTCAAAGGAAACTAAGCTGCTGTCAGTAAAATAACTCCCAAGCAAAGAGTAGATGCCCTAAAAGGAACATACATAATTTGACACAAGACCTGGTACAATGATTTCCTCTGGTCTATCTTCCAAGCCAGTGTTTAGTGTCCAGTCACTCACAAGGTCAAGCATCCACACACATTCCAAGACAACGCTGCTTCTTTAAAAAAATTAAAAAAAAAAAAAAAAAGATTTATCTATCTTATGTTTATGTGCTGGCTGATCTTATGTCAGCTTGACATACAAACTAGAGTTATCTGAAAGGAGAGAATCTTAACGCTGCAAGGCATTTTCTTAATTAGGAGGAGGGCTGATCCCATCGTGGGTGGTGGTCTTGTGTTCTACGAGAGAGCAGACTGAGCAAGCCATGGGAAGGAAGCCAGTAAGCAGAACTCCTCCATGGCTTCTGCATCGGCTCCTGCCTCCAAGTTCCTGCTCTGTTTGAGTTCCTGTCCTGACTTCCTTCAGTGATGAACTGTGCTGTGGAAGTGTAAGCCTAATAAACTCTTTCCTGCCCAACTTGCTTTTTGGTCATGGTGTTTCATTGCAGCAATAGAAACCCTAAGACAGTGTATGAATATTTTCCCATATGCACATACAGTGTATGTATGTATGTACACAATGTGTGTTCCTGGCCTTTGGAGGCCAAGGGAATGCTGAAATCCTCTAGAACTGGAGTTACACATGGTTGCGAGCTGCTTTGTGGGCTTTCTTCTAAGAGTATTTACTAAGTCACATCAGAAGCAGCTAGCTGGGGCAGAAAGCTGCTTGGTAGTCATCAGAGGTTATGTTAATACTAGGTGACATTTTGCTTTTGTATACTTTCCCAGAAAGCCAGTTCGAGTCCATCTTGCTGATGTCACATAGCACCCAGAGTGGCCTGTGTCCTGGTTGGGACACTTCCGAAAAGCATCTTGAAATGATTTCCAGTTGAAAAAGTTGTGGTCCTGTCTTTTATGATTGTGGATTAGAGGTCTGTGGAGCTGCTGAGTTTTATGAAAAGCCTGCACTCACGCTGACATTTGTCTAATAACGTGGCAGTAGAAAAAACTAGGAAACATTTACAGAACAAAGGTTAAGGCTGCACTTTATCAAGGAAGTGTTTATAGAGCATAAACCTGGACTGTAAGAGAAGAGATTTGTCATTGTGTTTAAGTACAGCATCTGTTGCGTGTTTACGATCCAGTTTTAAAGAAAGTGGATTTATGGAGAAGGAAGGGAAGAGAGAAGGGAAGAGAGGGTCCAGGGCATCTTCTTAGGAGCTTATTCTTTTGTTTTGCTTCTGTGTTTTGTGGCAGACACTCACCATGTAGCTCTAGCTGGCCCCAGACACAAGATCCTCCTGCTTCTGCCTCTTATATGCTGGGATCATGATGTCCCATCTGGCCTTAGGGAAGTTCTCTGCCTGTCTCCTGACATTTGGGAACATTCCCCCCCCGGTTTTCATTTTGAATATTTGCAGAAAGTGTGATGGCATTTTGTACATCCTTGCTATTAGTTCCTCCAAAGCAACAGAACCAATAGAACAACCTGACTGATGGCTGGATTTGAATTGCTTCATCCAATCACGGTGTCTGGCAAGTGTGAAGACCACCGCGAGCATCCATCCAGCTGGAGAGCTCAGAGAACCTTCGAGTTTTGTTTAGCCTGAGCTCAGTGGCCTGAGAACTGGGAGAGAGGCAGACTCTTCTGTTCTGGCTGTCGGCTGATTGGCCAAAGCCCACTCACTTTGGGATGGACAATTTCTCTTACCCAGCGTACTGCTCGAAATGCTAATGTCATACCAAAACATCCTTACACAAATGCTCAGAAGGTTTTACCAAGTGTCACTGCACTCCTGCGCCCCATTCAAGGTGTCACATAATATTAACCATCACGTTTGTATTAGCTGTGTGTTGTTTCACGGCAACATAAGCAGAAGTGCAGCAGTCTGGAAACAACACGTATTTATTATCTCACAAAGATTTTGCATGTCAGAATTCTGGCATGGCTTAGCTCCATCCTGTTCCTGAGACCTCAGAAGACTGCTCAAGGTGCAGCCAGGACAGTGGTCCATCTGAGACATGACTGTGGAAGGAGCTGCACAATTAATTCCTTAGTGTCTGTAAAGTTAAGGGCTTCAGTCTCTTGCTGGCTGTCAGCCAGGAGGATCGGTTCTTACTACTGAAGACCATCGCAATTCCTTGCCTTGTGGCGTTTCCCAATGTGGCCATTTATATTCTCTAGGCTAGACAGACACTCCACGAACACAGATGCTATGGTCCTACGTAACGTCATGTAGTCACATGCACAGGGAGAACTTGAGACTAGCCAAGGTATAGAGTAAAACCCTATCTACAAGCAAAACCAAACCAAACCCAGCCCAACCAACCAACAATTCCATATCAAACAAAAACAAAAACAAACCTGTGCTTGTTGGCTAAAACCACAGCCATTGTGTGTGCGTGTGTTTTTTAAAAGATTTATTTATTTTATTTATATGAGTGCTCTATGCCAGAAGAGGGCATCAGATCCCATTATAGATGGTTGTGAGCCACCATGTGGGTACTGGGAATTGAATTCAGGACCTCTGGAAGAGCAGTCAATGCTCTTAACTACTGAGCCACCTCTGCAGCCGTGTATTCTTATTACATTATTCTGGATTTATCAAAGGAGAAATGATGGCTTTCCCTGGAGCAGCCCCCCACTGGCTCCCGACAATCTTCGCATTCCAGTCTGGGCTTGCATCTGTGTTGTCAATGTGCCCTGCAAGGCCCATGAGATTCAGATTCTGGTGCTTGTCACTCACAACTAAGGATTTTAACAAACACTCCAAAGGTAGACCCAGGATGGGAAACCTATGCCTTCTTCTTCTAGTTTCTTGTCTCCCCATGTTGTGCTCTCTCTCTCTCTCTCTGGTCTCATCCCTCTCCCATCCTGCCTGGCCTTGTCCCGTCTCCAGAATGCTTGTTCTGAAAAGTATGTTTGAAAACGTTTACTTGCTGTAATTAATTGACTCCTGCAAAGCCTTCTTGAAATCCTGTGGGACTACTTGCAAGGCTCCAAGAGTCTCTAGAACGTTCCTAACCACTCTGTACTCTGTTCCCCTTTGAGTCTTATGCTCTAGGATTCTACTGTGTAACTTTCCGCTTCCTAGGATTCCACGTCATCTTTCCAATTCCCATGCTTTGCATGCTGTCTTTTTTGCTCAGTAGCCCCAGCTCTTCCTGACCCAATCTCTTCTATTGAGCTTGACAAACTCCTTAGCTTCCAGTTCAAGTTCATTGCAATCGTAAACTCCTCTGGGAAGCCTCCCTCCGACTTCCTCTGCCAAGCAGAGGTCTTTTCCAATATCAGGCTCTTGTGAACCCATGCCTCTCACTAACTCCACTTGCTGGAAAGCTGGTAAGTCAACTAGACACGGCTGCATGGGATCAGAAACTTCATCTTGTCTATCTCTAGATGTCTGGTGTCTCTATGACTTAGAGCAAATGCTCAATGGATGCCCAGTCAGTGACGTTACAAGCTTAACGTTGAATCTCTACGGGAGAAGAAGGGCTCCGTGTTTACAGACCGATCTCCTTTGATCCTGGCCTGTCAAATCCGTAATCAGGACAGTAATGGATCACTTTTGCTCACCCATGTATCCTCATTGCTGAGCGCCTGGAGAATCAAGAGCAATAAACACTGTTTGGCCTTGCCTGCTGTTGTCGAATCCCATGGACCGAGCGGCTGAGACCCTTGTTATCCCCTGAGAATTTCAACTAACAGAGCATGAGGTGTTAGTAGTAGGATCTCAAACACATGCTGGGAGGTGGAAGGCTGGAGCGGAGGTGGGACCTGAGGAGGTCAGGGAGATGGTAGCTGACTCCTGCGGCACCTCTCCTTCACCTCAGCTCCCAAAGACCGGTTCCGGATCCAGTTTGGGTATCACCTGCCCTGGCAACACTCTGTCCTCTAGATCTGCAAGCCGTTGATTAGTGTTTGTCTCTTGCTACTGAAGGTTTTAAGGGACACTCCAAGATCGGCCCAGGATGGAATCTCATGCCTTCCGATCCTAGTGCTCTTTCTACTGGCTCGGTGCTGTGGACATTGCTTCTATGTAGATTTCAACAGAAAGCCATATGTTCCTCCCCCCTACCCCCACCCCTGCCACATCCCAAGTACATATTTAATATATTTTAATGACAATGAAGAAAGTTGTAATTCTGAATTGAGTGGGAAGACACAGCCAGCGAGGCAAAACAAATCCCCTCTCAATTTAAGTTAAACCAGTAGGCGGGTCCCAAGACACCAAAAATAGTTCCCAGCCGAGTGCTTATTGGCAAGGTCCTCTGTCAACCCAAGTCCACAGGAGTCTATGCTACCCCCTCCCACCAGCTCCCCCTGCCATCCCATTCACCAGGCAGGGCTGCAGAGAGAGACAGGTAGTCACATGGGCACGTGGGTTTCTGCGCCTCTGAGTCTCAAGGCTGCTAGGTTACAGAGAATGCCGAGATAATGGTTTCTATCTGCGTGTGGCCTTTTGACATGCAAGCTAATGAATGCATTGCAGGTACAAATTGTTCTTTGCCATACGCTATTCTGCAGGTCTCCAAGCAGACAATTACTCCGTTCTTCTCAGAATGGCTCAAGGACAGAGCTGAAGGCTGGTTTGTTTCAGAGCCTGGCTGTTTTCCTGCTCGCTCTCTCTGGCTTTTGCTTTTTGTGTTGTAAAGGTAAACTACAAAATCGCCTAAGCTCCCCTGCTATCGCCACCCCACACACCTGACTGCAGGGGTGGGGTAGGGAATGGGTTGAGTAGGGGGTGAGCATGTGTGCTGGGTGGGGGGAGGGGCTGCCAGTGCTTCATCTGGGATGATTTCATGTGCTGAACAGGCCGCCAGGTCACTACCAGCAGGGACAATGGCCAGCTCAGAGGGTCTGTGACCCTCCACTTCTCTGAAAGATGCTTCTTCTACTTGACTGTATACTACCCGGGGTCAACTTTTGAAATCCACTGATAATCAGCGTTTCCAAGAAATCACTCATAAAGTCACAGTCCATGAAAAGAAACAGATTCCGACAAACTGCATTCAAACTGATTATTGTTCCAAGTTTGCAGAGCTGAAGGCCAGCCATTTGAATCTGGCCGTGTTTGATCTTTAAGAGAAATGCTTGCTAAAGCTTCAAGTACTCAGGGAGCTGGGGAAAAGGTTAAGAGCCAGAAACCCTGTTTGAGCTGGAATTTCAGTGGCATAGGAGAAACAGTCTTAAAAGTTAGACTTAGCTTTTCATTTGTATCCTCTGTTTAAACAAAAAAATCAGTGAAAACTGGAGGAGGTGACTATTTCAGTTATAAACCCAAAATATCCAGAATATGGTTGCTACTCTGTTTAGACTGAAATACAGTATCCAGATAGACCTTCGCAGGTCTGGGGAATGTGGCGCAGCTGGCAGAGTGCTCGCAGTGCACGAAGCCTTGGGTTCGGTCCTCAGCACCGCATAAAAGGGGTGTGACATCATGCACCTGTAATCCTAACACTCGGGAGGTGGAGGCATGAAGAGCGTGAGTTCCAGGCCAACCTGGGCTACATAGAAGACCCCACCTTAAAAATGAGACAGGCCCTTCCTTCTGTTGATTTGTTTTTGAGACAGGGTCTTTCTACAAAGCCCTGGCTGGCTAGAACTCACTCTGTAGACCAGGCTGGCCGCGAACTCACAGAGATCACCTGCCTCTGCCTCTCAAGGCCTGGGATTAAAGGTGTGCACCATTACATCCGCTATCTTTAGTTTTTTATATCAATTCCTTGGGTGAGTTTCTAGGCTGCTGGCTCGCCCTATACATTTCACACTTGCTAGCCTGCACAACTGCATGAGCTAATTCTTTAAAATACATGCCATATTGGTTCTGTTTGCGTGGAAAATTATGACCAGCGCAATCATATTTATGTACCAGAGTAATAAAGTCTTTTTAAGTGTGTGTGTGTGTATGTGTGTATTTCAGGACTAGAAATTAATTCCAGGGTGTCGTTTTCGGCGGCGCTGTTGTGTTCGTTCCCGGGTCCGCCCGGCGCCTGATGTCCCGCCCGCAGCGGTCTGGGATCGGTCCCGCTGGCCCGGCAAGCGGACCCAAAATCCAAGCTGCGGGAGGCGTGGGGCCCCGGGATCCGTGGTTCCGTGACCTTTCACGGAGCTGTCCACACGCAGGCCTGAGAAATGTGTGACAAGCCGCGAAGAAGGCCTGGGAGACGGCGTCTGATGAACCCGAACTCGTTTATTCCAAATGCTCTTCCCAATAAATAACCCCCCATAAGGGTGTGGCTTCTCCCTGGAGCGGGAGCATGGCAGGGGAGGGGCCGGGCGTTCCTAAGCAAGGGACCCGCCCCAATGCAGATAAACATATTCATTTAGCTTCATGTGAAGCAAGCAAGTTGTAATTAATATTTTTGGCCAAGGACCTCCATGAGCTCGAGAGGAGAAGGATACCTCAGCCCACTTCGCCAGGAAGTGGGGGCACTTTTTGGCTTCACTTCTGCAACCCTCCAGCCAGGAGTCCCACACCAGGGCCTTGAAATTGCTAGATAAGGGCTTTACCACTGAGTTATATCTATACTCCCTGTTTGTTTATTTGTTTGTTTGTGACAGGATCTCACTGATAGCTCTCTGATCTAGAACTCACTATGAAGACCAGGCTGGTTCAGATTCTCACTCATATCTTGAACAAAGACCTTCTAGGAGTAAGTTTTGAGGACAGAATGTGAAGACGTCAATATTACTAATGGCCTATTCAGCAAAGACAGGCTGCCTCGTCTAAATAAAACAGCTAAGAAAGAACATACCTACAGCTGAATACCTTTTACAGAATATTATGACACTGGCTACGAGAATATAAACTGTATATAACCTGTAAAGCCCTAAGCTAACAGATAACAGCATACAGTGGTTTGTTTGTTTGGCTTTCTTTCTTTTCCTTTCTTTCTGCCCCAACCCCTTTCTTTCTTTTTCCCTTCCTTCCTTCTTTCTTTCCTTTCCTTTTCATTTTTATTCTCCGTCAGAACTCTGATTTCTTCTCTTCATAGACTGTTCCTCCAAGGCCTGAGTGGCTCCGGGCAGATGAGACTGAGAGTGCTCATAATTCGGCCTCTGATAATTTTGTTCTGAATTAGTAAGTTCCAAGTTATTTGTAATACCACATGCCAATCTGATTTGTTCTCCATTTCTGTTCCAAGAAGAAAGTGGTTTAACAGAGATGTCAATGTTACCGAGAAGCGCGTGCGGTCTCCAGGGGAACAGAGAAGACAGGAGCCGATCATCAGAACATAGTGCGTCTCCTGTCTCAGGATCAGCACAACTGCAGGTCCACCGGGCAGGTGTCTCTCATGTTTGGCCAGAAAGCTCCACTGGGAGCAAAACTGTTTTCACCTTAAAGTCTCCAATTCTATTCCTGATACTCATTCAATTATGCGTTTGTTTTGTCCTCCACAACCCAGCTGGAATACCCTTAATCCCAAGGCTCAACCTTTCAAAGGTAATTATTATTTTTTAACCCTTTCAGCAGCAGGCCAGCCACCTGTAACCTCATAAAGTCACGTCACTGGATCAGGTTATGTGCTTGGTTGATTTTTATTTATTAACTGTTAATCAATTCATTTATTTATTATTTATTTACTTATGTGTGTGCCTCTGTCATTTACTTATTTAATTTAAAATTTTGCATGCATGCTGCATGTGTGGGAGTGTCTGCGGAGGCCAGAAGAGGGTATCAGATCCCCTGGAGCTGGAGCTACAAGCAGATGTGAGCCCCTAAAAAGAGCTTGGGTTGTCTGGAAGAGCAGCACATGCTTTGAACCACAGATCCTCTGTCTAGCCCATCATATATATAATTAATAAACTATCAGAATGCATTTTGTAGAGGGACTTCCATCAGTTTGCTTGCTATATATCCGAGTTACATACACAAAATACTTTCGTATGAGTTCTATTATATATTTAAGAAGCGAAAAGTCTTTAGTTTCAAAATCAGCAATATGCAAATTGAATCCTTACAACTTTATCCTCTTCCATCATTACATGGTGGCTTATACTTTGTACAATTTTCTGCATTGCTTCCTTTGAAAGTCCTGGGAATGAGAAACAGTGACAGCCCCCACCCCCGCTCAGGGGGCAAAAGCCGTTTAAATCAGTAGCAAGAAATCAGGCAGCCTCCAGGTGCCTGGCATCGCCCACAAGTATGCTTCTCTCTTTCTCTCTCTCTCTCTCCTTCTCTCTCTCTCTCTCCTTGGCACTCTAGCTTCAGAATCCTCTGGGGTGTTTCATTAAAAGGCAGATTCTGGGACTCATCCCCGATGCAGGTGTAATGGGAACATTTTGAGGACGATTATAAGGAAGTGGGTGTTACATAATTTCAAACTTATAGATGCATAGACCGCACTCACGTGTGTTTAGAACATACCCGGTCGATTGCTTACATCTTTGCTTCAGATTCTCTTCTTACAAGACAATTCCAAAGTCATCCTGGAAAAAGTGAGACTGGATTTACTATGGAGGAGCAGGGCAGGCACCTCAGGAAAAAGCCTGATGTTTTCCAGATAGTCTGTCTGTGGTCTTTTGTGTGACCACAGCTGATTGTTTTCAGTTGAATATGGAGATAAAGCGACTTCAGAGTTTCCATGTAGCTTTATGGGCAAGGAGTAACTGTAACTTGTGAAGAAATGAAACTTTTGTCTTGTTTTGGTTTTGTTTTTTCGAGACAGGGTTTCTCTGTTGGAACTCTGACTGCCCTGGAACTCGCTCTCGAGGCCAGGCTGGCCTCGAACTCAGAGAGATCTGGGCCTGCCTCTGCCTCCCTAGTAGCTGGGATTAAAGGTGTTTACCACCACTACCACCCAGCTAGAAGTGCAACTTTTTATTACGAAAGATTAAGGAAAAATGTTCTGAGACTAGGGAGGTGACTCAGAAGATGCTCACCATGTAAGGTGAGGACTGAGTTCTGGAAACCACCTGAAGTGGCACGCTCGCAATAGCAGCAGTGGGGGATGGGGACAGGAGGAGCTCTGCGGTTCTGGCCAGCCAGCACAGCTTAATCAGGGACCCTCAGGTCTGGAACCCCTCATCTTACTCTCCAAAAGTGACAACTTGTAACTTTTAGCAGCTTTTCCTGATGCTTTTCTCAAAGGTAAAATGATCATTTCTTGATTGTTTTATGCAAAACGAGCTGAGGTTCCAGTTTACAGCCTCTGTCTGGCTTTCTCCCTTCCATTTCCCAGGTGAATTAGCTTGGTGATGGGAACCTGCTTACTGACCTTGAACTAAGTTTCTTGTTTTCCCATATCCCAACTGGTGCCTTTTGGTGTGACCTACCACACAGAGCACTTTGACTGAAATGTTTCAGACTACGCTTTGGAGAAAACTCATCCTAAAAGAGCAATACAATCATTTCCTTGTCTCTGGATTCCCAGCCTGCTTCCAGCTTTTCATTCTGAGCTTTTCTCCCGGTTTCTATCCACTGTGACACTGCTGTGTTCATGATTGAGTGCATCCCCATCCTTAGGAAACATCAACAACACTGAAGAAGTCTGACGATGGTGACTGACACACATAATTTCGCCCAGGTTTCCCTCCTTTCTAGTGGAAGGTTTATCTTTGCATGTATTTATCGGCCGCTTCAATTTCTTCTTTAGACAGCGTGTTTCTTTTTTGATCTACTCACCGAGTCCTACCAATTCTGGATACTAGTAGCTTTCAGGTTATGTTCATTGCAAGAAAGCAGTCTTGTTTTCTTTTGAGGTGCAACTTTTCTGTAGAATTGACCCCTTTTCTTCTATGTGGTCTGCCCTTCACCCCTGATAGAAGGCTTTTAGAAAATCACCTTTATTCTTAATGGTTTGTACCCTCATTCTCCTGTTGAAAGCAAAGGATGTGACTTAGTAGCCTAAGTAATTTTGTATAAAATAGTTTCCAAAAATCCTAATCATAGAAGACAAATGCAAACATACAAACCCAGGCTGATATTGTCACCTATCTGTAATATCTATTACTCTTAGACATGCTAATATTAGAAATCTTATGCTTCATATAGTTTCTTCCCTTACTTAAGAACTTGTGTACCTCCTGTCAGGGTCACATCCTTTTCAAGTGCTGCAAAATATTGTATCTTGTAGCCATAGTAACTACCCACTTTTTGATATTTAGGCTCTTCCCAAATTTAAAAGAAAATATTAACTTTCTTTTGAATTCTCTCATGTGTGATATGTATGTACTTGTTGGGGTCTGTGTGTGTGTACTTACACATAGAGGCCAGAGGTTAATATTAGGTTATTAATAATTAATAATTTTCTATTGCTCTCTACCTAATTTTTTGAGTCAGCGTTTCTCATTGTACTGGAAACTCACTAACTGGGCCAGTCTGGCTTGCCAATGAACAGCCAGTCTCTCCCCCACCCCACCATTGCTACAAACATCTACATATTTGTAATTACAAATTACATATCCTACTGTACTTGGCTTTTTACATGGGCACCAGGGATCCAAATTGTTGCATAACATTCCTCCTGGAGAAACATGAAAAAATGTCTACTAACCCCAGATATGGAAGTCCAAAGGAAGGATAGCACCAAAATTCAACTTAGTGAACCATGAGTTTTATTAGAGTTACTTACAGAAATGACTCAAAATCAGTTGCATCACCAAAAACCCATAGGTGACAGCTCCTGAAATCTGGAAACCTGTAGTGCATTATACAACCTATAGGCAGCTCAACAGGTTGGAGTGTCCTTTCCAGGTAGTTTAGTAGGTCCAAGCCTCTTCTAGACAGCTCTGCTGGTCTCTTCTTTTTCCAGAAGGCTCAGCTGGTCTTCTACACAGCTCTGTCTCAGCATCCCTCAGCAATCACTGTTTATATATACTTGGGGAAGAAGGGGCCTAGTGTATCTGGTGAGTTTCAGGAACTTCCTAAAGTCTTTTGAGTTGTTTTACTTCCTGAGCTTAAGGAACTTCCCAGCAAGATGGACTGTTTCACCTCCCCCTAGAATACCCTTTTGTTTCACCTCCTCTAGAACATCTTGCATCAAGACAGCTTCCCTCCAAGATTGAAGTTTTTAATCTTAGGGGAAACTGCCACACAGCACAAACTCAGGTCCCATGCTTCATGGGGTCTAACGCAGTCACCTCCCTGGCTCCTGGAGTCCATCTCTCTCTTTGTTCATGATTTCTAGGTCCAAACTTAAAATATTGTGAATTTGAATTATTATTAACTTACATTCAAAAGTCTGTATCTACAGTAGGAGATAACCAAAACTAAGAATGGTAAGAAAACAAAACAGCCCACTGCTTTGTAAGGTAATTATATCTAAAACGAAAAAAGTCTGAATGACCTTCACACTGGTGGACGATGGTTATTAAATGAAAATCTTTCGCCAGGTATGGGACACCTCCTTAGGAATAATTGGTTAGGGAGGCTCCCAAAGCAACACAGGTGATTGCCATTAATTGCTCTTGGCAGCCCACCACAGCTAGATGGGAAGTCCCTACTGTGGAGGCACAACACATTCTGGTTGTAGCACATAGAGAAATCCAGCTAGAACTGACTTGCAAACTTCCTCCTTACTGGATAGCTTTCATAGTGCCAGGAGGTGCTATGCATATGACTGAGGGAGAAAAGCCATGAATGGATTTACCTGGTGGCAAGCCCTGTGCGTTACAATACTGATCTACTGATGCAATAGTGGCATGGCTGCTACAGTGGCAACTAACTGCTTTCTGATTGGATCTGGGCTCCCTCCACAGGACAGAATTCATACTGTAAAAGTGGCCAAAAGCCCATGGCTGTGGAAGTCATGTGCTCTAAGGGGGAACACGACTGTTGTTTTGCTAAATGGATAGTTTTTCAAAGAGCTTTCTAAATATCTGAGTTTATACCCTGGGTCAGCACTGCTCCTAACCCTGGTCAGAAAAGTTCCTTTTTGCAGTGGACAGCAGTGTAGAAACTCATAACTGATCAAAGTGCAGAGAGTAAGTATTTAATATTCAGCTCTGAATAGACCATTCCTATCAACACCCCCATCTGAGTCTCGGGGCGCACTGAGGAGGGGGTGGGAAGAACATGGAGTCTAGAGGATGAGGAAGAGTGCCATGTACATAAGGCTGTCTTTGGACGTGACGTGGCCATTGCACTCACAGCAGCTATGGTTATCCGCATGGCAAGCCAGCCAGTATTCCAGCGTGGATGGGAGAGAGGCTCACAGTTGAAGAGCTATCCGAAACTGACGCCTGCTGGGTGTGAGTGGGTGTGGCCACTGCTTGTCCGTACTCCAGTGGATGGCCCACGGGTAGGGACATCAAGAAAGCATTAGCTGGTTTCAGTGGGTTGTGACAAACAAAAAAGAGAATGTGAAGGTGGTGAGGGAACAGGGGCGGGGACTCGGATGATGAAGAGACATTGTAAACAGACATACGATGGTCAAGTAAAAGATTACAAAATATTGTTGAAAGAAAGGTCGTATTAATTTACAAGGCAAGGCAGAAGTTACTCTTTCTTTGACCTGACTATAAAAACCCCGCTGAGACGATAGGGAAGGCATTTTAAGTCTCATTTTTTTTCATTTTCATAAAGTTACGTTTCGAACTTATTAATTTTCATTTCAAGCGATGCCCATTCTCAGTTCATTATCTCTGGATTCTTCATAGGAGCTATTATTCTTGCTATCAATTTTTTTTTTTTGTTGGAAAGCAGCCTATTCTTGTTCTATCGCTGCAGTATCCCTTGGAATCTCCCTGAAGAGGAGAGACGGAACATTTAAATGTTTCAGACCTTACGTAATCTTCCACCTGCTCCCGTCTCCATGGAACACAATAGAGCTCTCAATTTACCGATTTTCTGTCTGAGTGAACAGAACTTTGCTGAGAGTGTGATGTGCACGGAATAATTCAGTCTCTACTTTGATCTAATTTTCTTTTAAAGTCTGAGTTCCAGCTCCGCTGTTTAAAACCCATTTCCGCCCTCTGGACGTACCTGTCTAGCTCCTATCTCTATGAGCCCCCATATCAGCTCATGCTCAGAGGGGCTCTGCACCTTGGGGGTCTCTTGTACACACACTACCCTATTTATCTGCTGGGGAGCCACTTGAGGCCTAATGGGAGGGGCATCGAGACCTCTACAGCAAGCCATGTTTCTTAAAGCATATTTAATATAAGCTAGTTAGATTCATGGGAAATGAAAACATTGTATAGAATTATACAGGGGTTGGGGTGTGGCTCAGCAGTACAGCGTTTGCCCATCATGCAACAGGGTCCCTGGTTCCATCTCCAGCACAAAAGGAACACTTCAACTGTCTTTCCCTAAAGAAATAGTTTCTTGTCGATCTAAAGCCAACAGAAGTCCCACAGTCTTGTAAAAATGCCTAATTATAGGAGCAAAGAGCAGAACCTGAAGTCGACCAGAAAACGCCTTTCTGTCAGTCTTTCTTTTCATAGACTTCAAATTTATACTTGATGCCTTTTTCCTCCTGAACCTCAGAAAGGACACCCGGGTATCTGGAAGAGAAAAAGACTCACGATTCAACTCAACATCCACTGGAAACACAGCATGGCTTCCCTGACTTCTCACCCAAGGGCATCAACCCTGTGTGTAGTGACAAAGGTTCTCCCTTTTGTTCTTTAAAGCGGCAAGCCACTCCTAAGTTGCGGAAGTATCCACACATACACAGCACGCGGCGGCAGGAAGAAAACCAGCAAACTATGCAAAGCCAGAAAATGGAAAGTCCTGCATCTCCTTTATTTCTGACTCATAGTTTCCCCTCAAATATGAAGCCCCATTCTCATTTCTCTTGTAATGAGCTACTGGGCAATTTCTTAGGAACTTTTTTGCAAGTTACAGTTGAAACCACATCCCCCCCCCACACTTTTTTTTTTTTGAGACAGGGTTTCTCTGTTGTAACTCTGGCTGTCCTGAACTCACTCTGTAGATCAGGCTGGCTTCGAATTTACAGAGATCTGCCTGCCTCTGTCTCCCGAGTACTGGGATTAAAGGCGTGCACCCCACGTCTCTCCAGATGTTAGTAGTGATTCACAATCTGTGCATGCTGCACCCTAGTCTACAGCAGAGCACCAGGAGCTGCCCCACGTCCCTCCAGATGTTGGTAGGGGCTCACTATTGTGCATGCTGCACCCCAGTCTACAGCAGAGCACCAGGAGCTGCTGTTTTCATCTTTGGTTCTCCTGTGTACACGTCTCTGCTTCTCCATGGAGTAGCATGATGTCTGACAAGCTAAGTGCTCCACAAATGTTCCCTTCTAGTATTAGGTAGTACTCCAAACTCACAGCTGGCAAGGATGCTGCAGAAAACTGAAAAATGTCTTGTGATACAGAATGCGCTGACGAGACATTAGGTACAATATGGAAAAATTCATATGTCAAAATAAGAAACTCCTATTTGCCAACCATTCTCCAGCCTGTCACTGTTCACTGTTGGTAGTACTTTTAAAATGGATTTTACTAGGCTTGTTTTCAACTATGATTTGCATATTTTGTGTGTAAAATTCAGCATCAAGGTTGTCAGTCGCTAAGACAAAAGCAGAGTACTAAGGGGTTCTTTGTAAAGCCAAGAATAATAGAATCTTGTAGATGCCCCGCTGAATATGCTCAGTAGCCACGGTACTAATGACTATTTTTTTAATGAAACTCTCTTTAAATTTAGTTTCTTTTCCTCTAATATATTTTGGTCTTTTAAATAATGGTTATAATTACAATCACAGCTTGACTGCACGCATTAGACCCATACAAGATCAAGCTAGACAAAGTCTAAGCATGGGTGGGAGAGGAAGCCATGGAGTCCCACCCCCTAGCTGAGGAGCTTTTGACAACTAAAGGCTGATGGGGAGGAAGTCATTTTCCAAGGATGTGGCCTCTGAGGTTACCTACTTTCTAGCAGGTGACCCCACAGCCATGTGCATGCTGGCCGCACGAAGAGGACTCAGTGTGTTAAAAACAGAAACAACAGGAAATCGGGAGGGTACAGAATAATGACAGGGGTCGGGGAGAGGAATTAGAGGGACGAGATGGCGTCTGGATTCCAGCTTTTACTTTGTGATCATAAATTAAATAGAAAATTAAATACACACGTGAACATATTAAATAGAAAATTAAATACACACGTAAACACATTAAGTAGAAAATTAAATACACACGTGAACGGCAGGGGCTGGTGAGATGGCTCAGAGGTTACACTTAGTGGGCTGGCTAGTTTTTATGTCAACTCAGCACAAGGTAGGGTCTCTGGGAAAGGAGGAATCTTAATTGAGAAAATGTTCCCACCAGATAGGCCTGTAGGCCAATTCTCTAGGGCACTTTCTTGATTGATAATTGATATGATGGGCCCAGCCAATTATGGGCAGTGGTACTCATGGGTAGGTGGTCCCAGAGCATTTTATAAAGCAGGCTGAATAAGCCATGAGGGGCAAGCCAGTAACCAGCATCAGTTCCTGCTTCCGGATCCTGTCCTGACTTCTCTCATGATGGACTGTTACCTGGAAGTATAAGATGAAATAAACCCTTTCTTCCCCAAGTTGCTTTTGCTCGTTACGTTTTATCACAGGGGTAGAAACCCTAACTGAGATGCTTATTGTCCAGAGCTTTCCTTTTATTGAGTCTTAAAGGAAGACAGACCTCCTTAAGGTCTCCCCTTAGGGAATCCCCTCTACTCCATGCAAGCAGGCTGCCGTGATGTTAGCACAGGCAGAGAACAGACGAGTATCAAATGCGGCAAGGGAACAGGTGTTTTGTTCTTGCGGAGTGTCGTTTAGAATGTCTGCGTCATGGCAATGACCTCGTTCCTGCCTCGGTCCACTCACCACAGATGCCTGCGACGGGTAAAGAACCGTATCAACCATACCATACCAGATGGTTCAGAAAAACCATGCAGTAAAATCCAACACTCCTTCATGACCAAAGCATTTAATGTACTAGAAATAGAAGGTGCTCCATCAGCGTGAGAGTCACATGCTTTCTCACTAGGACCGTAAACAAGAGAAGTAAGATTTTTGCTCCTACTTCCTACTCACCGTGTTGACGGTTCTGGACCATGTGATCAGGTAAAAAGAAAAAAAGAAAAAGAAAATAATGCACATTTAACAAAAAGAGGAAGTAACACTGCAGATGACACTAAACACAGGACAGTTCTTATTCTCGTCTTTGCTTCATTGTACTAGTGCTAAGAATGCACTAACAGAACTATTAAATCTAGCTTTAAAGTAACAGGGTACCAGATGACTATCGACAGGTATATACAACTATTAAGCGATAACTATGAAGTCACCGGGCACCAGAACAATGAAAAGTGACTTGTAGTTTTATACACTAGCAGCGAACGGTCTGACAAAACAACAGCATCCAAAGGAATAAAATATACTCAAAACGGTGCAAGACACTGAACGCTGTGAAGCATGACTCACTGGAACAGAGTAAAGACCTACCCAATGAAAAGCTCCAACATGCTCAAGGCTTAGGACTCCATATTGAGAAGCACAGAGACAGTTCTCTTCAGAGTGCTCTACAGATATAATACCCTATGAGAACCCCAGCTTGCTTTCTGTCAGAAACTGGACTACTGATCTTAAATTCATATGGAAGCCCAAGGTACCCAGAACAGCAAAAATCAATCTTGGAACAGAACAAAGCTGAAAGGTTTACAGTTCCTGATTCCACGTTAGAGGTTACGATGGTTCTATGTAGTAAGCCAAGCTATAATTCTAGCCCCTGAGCTATGAAAGCAGGTGGTCATCCTTGGCTAGCTAAGTTCCAGGCCGCCAGTCTGGGCTACATAGTCAAAAATGAAAACAAGCCCATGGAGTAGGAGCATAATGACACACACAGACCAATGGAATAGAAACGAGAGGCCAGAAAACTACTTGCACACTCACGATCAACTGAGACCGTGACGTCATGTATGGAGAAACCAAGACCACTGAGTTGCTAAGTCTCAACAGGTGAAGGTCACGAGGTGCGTCTATGCCAGTAAAGGTGCTGTTTTGCTTTTTTTAAAAGTCAGAGGGCCACAGTGGCATTTGTTTTAAGTTGTCAAGGGTCAGCACCTTGGAAGAGTTCTGATTAAAAACAGAAAACAGTAGAAAGTAATTTCAAAATGAAGCTGATTGCACGGCAGTCTATCCTCATTAGTAGGAGGGAAAGAAAAAGAAATTCAAAGGGAGAGCTGGGATTTATATTCACAGAAGGTGAGAATTCACAACTTAAGAAGAAGAGAAAATACATAGGGTGTGGTTTTCGCATAAACATATATGGAATGGCCGACTGGGAATTTCTTTTGAATCCATCCCTAGGAGTCCAAGCAAAGCCTGTACTTAGCTGGTGATGGTTCCGGTGATTCTCTGTTCACTTTAGAATTAAGAGCCCGAGGAAATCACTGAATTTAGAATCACGTGATCCAACACCGTCATTCCATACAGCAACAAGACTACTATTCTAAAGTGTGGCCATCCATTTATCCGGACTAGGTTGTTAATGTTTCTTTAGGGGATGTGTAAAAAAACAAATTCACACTCAAAGGATAATTACCAGACACAGTTGAGACTATCTGGAAAAATGTGTTAAGAGCCAGTCTAAAAGTGTTGATATAATTAACTTTTTTCTTTTCTACAGCTCACTGTTTAAAGTGCTTTTAAACTAAAATGCTCCAAGGTTTCCAAATCAGGGAGCTTTCCGCTGCGATCACAAGGGTAGCCTTTCTTTTTGTCTTCACCACTGTGGCTACCTTAACCTGGGACCCCTCACCCTTCACCCAAACCCAGACTCCTCTTGTTCCCTCCAGTGCATTTGCCACAGCAGCTGGGACAATGTCCCTGCTTGAGGATCCTCCAAGTCAGGTCTTGGTCTGACTCATTGGCCTCCTCCTGGCTCAGCAGAGAACAGGCCAAGTTCATCCTTGCCTAGGCAGGACACTCCCTAGCTCCTGCTCCTGGACCACTCAGCTTGCTGTTGTGTGTGGCTATTTCTTAACATCTTAATCTCAGTTTAGATGTCTCTCTTCAGAAAGAATGCCTCTCTCACTGTAGAACCCACTAGGTTCCGCTGTTCCATGCCTGTCACTTGCTGCTCTCCCCCAACCTCACTTAAAAGCTGTCTCTGGCATGTACAGCAGCATCCCTGGGCAGAACCAACACAGTTTCCATAGGGCCCAAGTCAGGCCTGACTCCCCTGGAATGAACGAGTGACAACTGCCAGACGCCAATAAAATCATTAAACCAAATCTGTTTAAAGTAGGTTTCTAAAAGTTCCTATAACTTATCTTTTTAGGGACGTAAACTAACCACTTACTATTCCAGATGGGTACCGGCAACAGACCAAAGAAAGGACTCCATGAGTCTAGCTCAGTGAACTAGTGAGTTTGTTTACCTGTGTGACTTACAGGGGCACGGTGACTTAAAGGCAGCTACGAAAGGCCCATCTAGTAGGTGACAGCACGCAAATGCTGTATCCCTGGAGCTCCCTGCACAGCTGGCACGCAGCTCAGCTGATCAGTCTCTGATTCCCAGCAACTGCCATCTCTCATATAACCTCGAGGGAGGTCACTCCCAAACTTGAGGAGCTTCCTGTACCTTGCAAACTGATTTTCCTTCCGGAGTTTTAAACTTTTTCTCCTTCTTCTGGGAGGGCCTGTTTCAATGCAGAAGAAACAGCTACATAACATCCGCTGAAGAAAGTTTTCTTAAAGACTAAGTTGGCCAGCCCTGTGACTCCTCTGTGTAGTTTATGTCAAGCCTCTGAGTATAAAATTAAGCAAATATACATCACATGAAAAAGACACTACATTCTCACGTCATAGAACACGGAGAAATCTAGCTGATACTCAACCAGAAGCCTCATTCCTATTGGCTAGCATTCACAGTGCTGGAAGGCAATACACAAGCTACCAGAAGAGAAAAGAAAGCATCAATTTCACCCCCTTGAACCCTGTGAGCTATAATAGCGATCTGCCTGCAAGACACGCCCACTGGTTCAATAGCGGCATGAACGTTACGGAGGTAACCAATTGCTTTTTGTTTGATTTGGATTTAAGGCTCAGTCCACGAGATGAAACTCATACCCAACACTGTCAACGAGGCCAAGGACTTGAGGCTGGAAGGTCATGGGCCCTGGGGAAAGCTTACTTCTATTATTCTGCTAAATTAACATAGCAATAAAATGACTCCCAGTAACATATTGCTATACCCAAGGAAGCCGACTCTCATCAGAGAAGTTTCTTCTTGTAGTAGACGACCATTAACACAGAAACCCACAACTGGTTAACCTGACTTTGGAATACTCAGCCCTAAATGTGATGTCTACATTGCACATACCCTTCCCTCAAGGTTCCGTGATCTACATAGAAAAGAGTCGGAGATGGTGAGTGACTTCAAGGAAACAGTGTTTAGGGCAGATGCACGTACAGGCTCACAGGGACTGTGATAGCATGCCCAAGACCTGCGCTAGCGCAAACCTAACAAAATCCCAGCAAGAAGAACAGGGAGTGTGTACAAATCCCACCCTTAACCAAGGAGCTATTGTAACTGATGGCTGCTGGAGGAGGGGAAGTTAGTTTTCTTCAATAGAGTGACACTGCTCATCAACCATACTCCGGGGCAGGCCCCACATTTCAGGGTGAGGGAGGGAATGAATTGGATCCAAATAGAGTCTATGAAATTTTCAACGAGTAAATAAAAATATTATTTGAAGAAGTATCTTTCTATATAACACATGGCTACTTCAAATCAAATCTGAAAAAAGCTACTTTTGTCTGTAATTCTTTTTCCTTTTTATTATTAGTCTTTTATTTAGCAGCGTCATGGGTCTCTGTGCTGTGTGTGACGTGTTCATTTTCAGAAATATATGTATTTGTTCTTGTTGCCCCCTTTTTTTTCTGTACTTAGCCCCTAAAGTGCTTCCACGTAATCAATAATTTTATACTTACTCTGGGAGAAGTTTATATTTCTCCAAATCAATTTCTGGGAAAAATGTGTCACTTTCAAATTCCTGCATGATCCTTGTCACAAAGAGTCTGAGATGGCCTGGCTGATTCATGGCTTCCTTTAAAACAAAACACAAGGTATCACTTTCCTTAACCTGTGCTGGAAGACAAGGAGACTAGAAGATTCTTGTTCTAGTTAAGTTTGTACTAGGCATTAAATGCATATTTACTGTTTCTCGATCTTACTATCTATAAAATATTTTGAAAAGAGATTTGTTTATATTATTTTAAGTTATGTGTATATGTTACAGCTCTTCGGGTGAGTATGTACATGTGAGTACCGGGACTTGTGGAGGCCAGAGGAGCTGGAGTTACAGGTGGTTGTGGGTGATCTGAAGTGGGTGCTGCAAACTGAACTCTGTTCCTCTGAAAAAGCAGCAAGAGCTTGTAGCTGCTCATAACCACTGAGTCCCCTCTAACTTACTATAAAATTAAATTATGAAAATATATTCTGGTCTCTGTTAAAAAAAACAAACTTTTTTTTTTTTTTAATTTAAGCATTCAGTTTGGCTCATTTCTTTGGTTGCTCTTTTAAGCTGCTTGTGTGTCTTTGTGTTTAGATACCAGTCTGAGAATTTGAGTTGGGGACCAGTGTGCTGTGTCCCTGGCCAGTCAGCCTAAAAGCCACATTCAATAAAGATCTTTTGCTTTGGAAATTTTTGGGTCTCTGAGCCTGAGTTGTGTTGGATCACGATGGACCCTAACAGATTTTAAGTGTTCTCGTCACAAAAAATAATCAAGGTGATGTATTTTAATTTAGCCACTCCACAAATGCACAGGTTTCAGACCATCTGATTATTTGTTAGTTTACACGTAGATTTAAGATAAGGCATTGAACTTGACGGGCGTGGGTGAGTTGGGGTGGGGGTGTCTGGGGAGAGGGACAGTGGGAGGGGTGAATATGACTAAACCACACAAACTAGGCCACATTATAAAGAATTATATGATTTTATACATAAAATATCTAAATAAAAAGAGAATAGATTGGAATAAACTATAAATTTTACACTTACGTTTCTATTTATTTCGGCATGACAGCGTCTCATAATTCACCTGGACCATCTGTCTAGCTTACAGTAGAGGTAATGTCCTATGCTCATGGCTGAAAAGTGGAAAAGGACATTTCTTTCTATTTACAAATAACTCGACTTACCTTGTAAACAGAACTGCCTCCGACTATCCAGACCATGTCTACTTTACTTGCTAACTCTGGTTGTTCAATAAGTTTTAAGGCATCATCCAGACTTTTGGCAAGAAAATGAGCTCCTTGTGGTGGCTCCCTGAGGTTAAAAAAAAAAAAAAAAAAGTTGTGGTTTTTATAAGGTCCTGTCCATATTAGTCAAACAATCTGACTTGGAAGCAGTCAGTCCAAAGCAAATTATGAAAACTAATTCTTCTAACATAAAGTACTTAGAATGTGTGGCCAGCGCCCAGTATCCACTCTACATTTCCTGCCCCAATGGTACTTAGAAATCAAAACACACAGCCGTATGTGATGTCTCACTGTATCTCAACCGTAGCTGTCTCTGCTGCGGTTGGGTGAAGGTTGCCTGGGATAAATGAGTTTTCTGGAGGGCTAATAGGCTTGAGCTATATAGGTGTAAATCTCTGTCAACACTTAGCTATTGTGCACCTACGACCTGTGCATCTCACTGTATTAATGTTTACCACAGCAACATGCTAGAGCAACACAGAATTCTAGCTAATTACACACGGGAAGCATACGGGGGAAATATACCCATCCTGCCCTCTGTTTTGAAATGTGCAGACAGACAACACCAACTGGATGGATGACTTGGCAACAAAAGCAGCAGAGTAAATAGCTACTGGCAGAATCTAGGTGGTGGGCATGCAGCTATTTAACACATAGCTCTTTCTCTCAGTTTTAAAATGGTCACGGTTAAAATACTAGACAGAGAATATCCAAATGACTAAGAAAAATCTGAAGCAAATCTCAGACTGTTAATTTACGTGGGGAAAGAATCTTCATATTTTGAACAATACAGAAAGGAGAGAAAAGTATTTGAAAAAAAAAATGAGCTTGTTACATAACTACTGAGAAAGGAAAAAGTTAAAATACATTCATTCACTGTTTTTATTGACTAGCTCAAATTTTGGGACTCTATATTTTTGATGATGAGGGGAGTTGCAACTTTCTTTATCAACGAGGAAACTTATACAACGAGTCTCTCATAGTGGTTAGATACAGAAGAGAAATTATTAATTCAATGCCAAGTCCTTAGCTGGTGCTTTGAAAGGATTACTTATGCAATTGTCTTTGAACTTGTAACAATGATTAATCAAGAACGAATGGGGACTATTCATTTTCCTAGTGGCATTCTCCCTCTCTTCCCGATTTCCGTTTTACTTTTTTCACTCTTTTTCATGTGTAAGGGAATTAGGATAGAGCGAAGGATACATGGGACTTATGCCGGAAAAAGAACAGAGGCCAAGGCAAGTTAAATGAGCTGAGATATCATCAAAGGTTATCAGGGTAACTTCAGGGACAAGATCAGGGTATGACGGTGTTCAAGACAGAATATGAATTAGAAGGAATAAAGATTTAGAGTCATTGGGAGGAGATGATCTAGTTAAATAAATGGTCAACGAGGACTGGAAGGGTGGTTTCAGTAGTTCTATAAGTAGGATGGTGATAGGAGATGAACAGCAGAAGGTGATCGAGGAGCTGAGATGCACAATCTGACAGCATAAAGCAGAGAGCAGTATGATCTCCAGGGTGAGCGAAACCTTAGTGTCCTTTGTATGCTCAGGTCCTGGGTTTGATCCCCAATACACACAGGGGAATAATAAGAAATCACTAATTAAGTTCTGAGCTTAACGAGCTTAACCCAGAGATCTCAGAGTAAGAGAGCCCACTGTGCTTCAGAGGATCTCCTTTCTCTCCTTCTTCTTGCAAACTTCTCCAGGGTCCAGCATCTGATTTACAGTCACTCACATCCGAACAACTTTTATGCTCCCAATTAGAATAGAGGTCCATATAGAAGGAAAATGTAATGCCTTCCAATAACCTTCGTGTACTTGATTAGTTAATTTACCCCATCTAACCCCACTAACAAACTCAAGTCCTTTATTTTAAAACAACTGCGCCATGGCAGAGCAGCCCCGATGTCTTCCTGGTACACTGTGCTTTTCCAGGAGCTTTCAAGTAACCGTTGACTGACGTTCTTATGCACAGGAAGGTGTCTTAAACACAACTGACCTATCCAGGTTATCAATCAGTTCTTCATTTAAAGAAGATCTCTTTTCTACCTTGGGGTCGCTCTGACTCCTTATTTTGGGACAGTTTTTTGGTTATCAAATGGACCTAGTAACTCTTGAGGCAAGTTTTCAGAATAAAACGAACCTTGATTAATTGTAATTAAATTATAGTCTTGTATAGATTGGAAGTCACTCAAGAGAAACAAACACCACATGTGTGATACTGAATTAAATCGTGGAAGAGTAAAAGAACAGCAATGGAAGAACTGGTGAAAGGGGGATAAACTCTCTAGTTTACTTTAAAAAAAATAAAAACAGAACAAATCAACAACAAAGAAAGCAAAATAAATGGTTGGTATAGACTTCAAAGAAAAGGGGCAATCATATGAATCCTGTGTCAAGAACTATGTGGACATGGCTGACATTGTGTTGGACGTGAGAATAATTCTGAATTCCCTCAGAGAAGCCAAAGGATCAAGAGAAACAATGTGTAAGTAGGTAGTCCAATTAGTAGAACCTATTCACCCAGGTAGCTACTAAACAGTAATCTAGTTTCTAATTCACTGAGTGGGGAATATTTTATAGTTTTCAATATACAAAGTAGTGTCAGTAGGATGACTATTCTTAGGACACCTAAAGACCACTTATTCTGTGAAGGTTTGTTAACTTCTAGGCTGGCAGTAGAGATTTAAAAACCAGCACTCCTTCTACCTAGAGGGATGAGATGGTAATCAGAGACAGCCTCAGCAGCGGCCAAAAAGTATGAAAGCAGAACTCGAAGATGTGCAGAGGAACTGGATCCAGACACAGTATATAATTTGTGGTGGGGCAATGATAGTGTAGGACTCCTTAGCCGAATGTCAACGGAGGTAAAAACATAACCGAAGCACGGAAATGGCACACTTCTTTAGAAATTACTGTAGGCTACAGCGAAGCTATTTAACACAAGAAAACTCAGAGAAAGTTGAAGGTAGGAAATAAAAGGAACTCGAGGAGAGGCTCAAAATACTAATGAGAACAACAGCGCAGTTTCCGGTCACCTAGATTAAAGGAGAGGGTACGAGTTGATTTATTTATGTCTTAGGATCCAAGAAATAAAGCTTATTCACTGTGATCCCATTAATGTTAAAAGACAAAAGATCTATGTACTATGAAGAGAAATCAAATACCATTAATATTTATTTTTATGATGCTAGGGCTCAAACCCAGGGCCTTACATCTTGTTCCTCCCCAGGCTCCTAATATTAATATTTTCTATGAGCTACGAGGCAGTGAGGTTGGGGGACAGGTAGGAGCTGGTATCTGCCGAGTATTGTGTTGGGTCATTTCTTCTAACTGTGATAACACACTTGAACAAATCGGCTTAAGGCTGGAGAGGTTTAGTCTGGCCCACTGCTTTGGCCTAGAGCTCACTAGCTCCATTGCTTTGGGCTTGTGGTAAGAAGAGCAACAGTGTCAGGAAACACATGGTGGAATGGAGACTCACTTCCTGGTGGACAGGAAACAGATGCCTTTCCAAAGCTCTGCTCTAAATGTTTTCTCTAACCAGGCACCATCTCCGAACACCCACTCAGCTGTGAGCTATGTACATCAGTCCACTGATGAAGTTAGTTTGAGCCCTCATAATCCAATCACCCCCCAAAAGTCCGTCAGCTGGTAACTAAGCTCTTTACACAGGAGCTATCTGGGGACACTGAAAAATACAAGCCATATCAGGGGTACCTTTTGTGAGTCAGAAACTTAACATACAAAATGAAATGAATCCTGAAAAATCGTAAGACCTGTTATTAAGGAACTCCAATTCCTAGCAACGGAAGACCAAGATCCTTGTCAAGCTGGCAGTGTCCATTGCCTGGATACTTATTGCACCCCAGCACTTTAGTAGGTAATACAGTTGGGGTTCAGCAAGCTTTACTCATGAGCTGCCTAAATTCCAAAGCTGCCTGGAGTCAGAGCAGGGAGGAGAGGTTCAGAGAGCCAGTGCTCAATGGGCTACACGTGTGGGTGGGAGCAAACGGCTTTAAGAAGAGGAAATTGTCATCACAAGAAAGAATGTGGTAGAGGAATCACAAAAAACTATTACACCATGAAATTTAGAATAGCTTTTATGGAGTTTACAAACACAGTTTGCAGTATGTTAGGTCAGAGGCAACTGGGATCTCCTAACGATAATCAAGGGTACAGCACTGATGTGGTTACCAAAGGCATGTTTATTCATATGAACATTTTCTTATTGTTGTTTTTTGAGACAGGGTCTTACTCTATATAGCCCAGCATGACCTTAATTGCAAGAGCTTCATGGCAAAGCCTTGTAAGTGACAGGATTACGTGTGTGCGTCACCATGTCTGCCCTACTAAAAACTTTAAACGCCCCTCCCCCAAATAAACCAATGCATTCTTCTAAGGTATACAAATAAGTGACTTCTAGTGTGCTCTGAGTTACACAACCATTACTACAGTCTCATACCTGTCAGCGGGCCTCATTATCCGCCATGTTAGTTCTATTAAAGTCACAACTTGACTGTCTAGAAAGCTTTACAAAAGGTATCCCCTCTGCATACCTTAGTGACTTTTGGGGTTACCTTGAGGATTCAATGTTTTCCTATATGGAGACCCAAATACCAGGAAAAGCCTACGTAAGTGATAGCGATCGCCATGTGTAATGCCTGTCCTATGACATAGGACCCAGCAAGGCGTGGCACCCAGCAGGTGCTCTGAATAGACGCGAATTGACAATCAAGTTGAGAAGCCAGAGAATGAAGAAAAAGAATGAACCCTAATAAAATCTTTCACTAACTGATATCCAATTTCTCTAGAATGCTCGATAATAAAGACTTTAAAATTTTTTTCAGCCTAAAAAAAAAAAAGCAAAGCACTCCACTCAATGGTATATATAAACACATGGAAAGCAACAAAATCCAATTACATACACCATAGGGGGGTCATAAAGAAGCGATTAGACTCATCATTTGAGGAGAAACGCTGGCTCAACTGAACATCTCCCCCACTGAGATTTCCTTATGTTTATTTTAGCTCAAGCTGGCTATAAATAAACTTGAGTAGTATTCAAGAATATGTTATTAAAGAGTCTCCGGGAACGGCGATATAGCCTGTCATATAGAATGTGGATTTCTTTTCAGGGAGAGTTATCATTGGGATACCCTAGCAACCAGGACCGGGAGCAGCATGAAGATGGAGGCAGATGGCAAGAGGCACATCACATATCTCCCATCACCAGAGGCAACCAATGCAAATGTTTGTGTATTCTCTTCTAGTTTTTAACCTATGCCACTGTAGGAGGGCTGTGGGAGAAACCCTACATAAGAATCTCTTAGCATGCCGCTATGGAGAGCCTTTTCCCTCCCAGTGCTGTGCCAAATTGCTTCACTCAGATACTTGTGTCTTGTAGATGTGAAGACACCTATGAGTTGACTTTGAAAGGCCTTAAGGGCAGAGCTGATACTTCCCAGAAGCCACCAGAGCACCTACTGGAAAAGTTTCAGCTTGCTCTCCCTGACAGTCTGCTCTCTAAAGTTTAAGACTCATGTAACCATGCCTCACAACCGTGAAAGCCAATTCCCCACAATGAAGCTCTTATGCAATTATAGCTTCTACTGCATCTGTTCTCTGGTTGGATGCTGAATAAAACACATAGGAGTGACATTCTTGACCACTGTTCAAGGAGGCAGTGTCTAGTATCCCAAGATGCTACATTGTTTTTGGTGATTACATATTAATTTAAGGAAGAATAGTCAATATCCTGAATCCTAATTTCCCCTTAGATTTTAGTCATCTGCTGACCAAAAAGTTCGAATTAAAACAAACCCTTGTAAGAGTTTATTTTAGTAAGTTAAGAATTAGTAACAATAATATCAAAGTCATGGTTAAAATCAACTACTGGACTTGGCTTCATAGCTAATCTTATCCACCTACCTACCGTACCATCCCCAGTCCTTTTTTTTCAAATTAATTTTATTAATTTTATGTGTATCAGTGTTTGCCTGTATGTCTATGTACCATGAGCTTGCCTGGTGCCCTTGGAGGCCAGAAGAAGGCATTGTAACTCTAGGATCGGAGTTACAGCCAGTTGTGAGCTGCCGTGTGGGTGTTGGGAACTGAACTCAGGTCCTCTAGAAGGGCAGCCAGTGTTCTTAACTGGTGAGCCATCTTTCCAGTCCCAACCACCTCCAGTTCTTAAGACATTTCCAGTCACGAGGAAGGAACTATCTATTGGAGGATAACGCTACTCCCTTCTCCTGAAGATACTTGGACCACTTCAATACCTGGAACTACCTTACCTTCCGACACTGTATAAAGGACACAAAATGCCTGGAGCTGTGGCGAACGAGAGATAATAGGTACATGACCAGGACCAGTTTCTGCATGTCCTTCAAATCTTATTGCATTTAGAGTTGATTCCAAAAATGGGAAACTACTTACATTTGCTGAAACTCAAAACATAGGCATTTTATTTTTTGTGAAACTAGAAACAAGTTATTGAGCACATTATATAACTGTCAGCTAGGTTTATAGAATAATGGTTTAAAGAAATTTGCGAAACTGTTACCATAATGAGATTCCCCTCCCCCCCACAATTTGTAAGGTGATAAAACCAACCACTTAGGGAGCAGAATTAAGTTGCCACATGGCATAACTGCCCACTCAGCTTCTGCTGTCCCTTTGTTATATTAAGATATTCATAGGTAGCATGGCTGAGTGGTCTAAGTTGGTAGAATGAGGCTCTAGTCTTAGGGCGTTAGTCTAGGGCGTTGGGTTTGAATTCTGCTGGTGTCAACTTATTCGGATAGTGAGTCATTTATTAGGAGTTGGGGAGATAAAAGTGTCTGCTATGCAAATATAAGGACCTCAGTTTGATCCCCAGAACCTGCCTCCCCAAAAAGCTGGGCTTGGTCCCACTAGTAGACTAGCAGAGATGGAAGGATTCTTGCATTTTGCTGGCCAGCTGGCCTAGCCTAAGAGGCTAATAGGCTAGGGTATTAGGTCTCACATCCCAGTGAGAGACCCTGCCTCAAGAAAATAAGATGGACAGCTCCTGGGGAAGGACATGGAAAGGCAACGCCCAGATTTGTATGCATGGCTGCACACACATGCACCTGCTCACATACTTGCGCACGCACACATGCACACACATACCCAGATGTTCACGATTTGTACTGGTGTACTGATTTGTGCCCTGGGAAATAATCACAGTTTTCTTGTGGTGAGCTCACGTTATGGCACTTACTTGAGTTCTCTACTGAGAACTATATTAATTCTGTCCTTTAAAGGTCGATTCTTCTCAGGAATGGAGAACCAGGTTTTCCTACCCATAATCACCAGATTCTGTTTACCTATAAATTCAAGCAGAAAGAATAGCTTTGAAAGATACATATATTTTCAGTGACACACACATACGAGATTGTCATAGTGACATCTAGTGGATATCCCTTAGAAACACCAGCCCAAACAGCTTTACCCAAAATTCATTAGCTAAATATAGTACTTTTTCCTTTTGGTTTATCCAATTTACATCATTTACTTTGGTTTTAATCAATTGCATCCATGCATAATTTCAGTTCAAAGTGCTCAGACTGTCTGGATTTTGTCATCCCCTAGATAACCTTATGTTTTATTAAACTCTAAAGTGGAGAAAAGAATAGCTTCTACTCCTGGAATTCTTGAGAAGATTAAAGACTCAGAATATGTGTTTGCCATCTAAAGCTACTGTTCTCTGGGTCATCTATACCAGTTCCCACTAGCCAAAGGTCACCCCATGGCGGAAGAGGGGGCGGAGAGAACATGACAGTCAGTGCAAGGGGAACAGAGATATGAAAGGCTGACTTATGGACATGACACGGCTGATGTGTTTGTCACTCACAGCAGTTTTGGTTACCTACTGGTCAAGCCAGTCAAAATTCCAGCACGGAGGACAGGTCCCTGAGCTCCCCACCCCCCATGGATAGCTATTGCTAGCTGATGGCTGCTGAGAGAGGGGAGTCTTGGGTCCCAGCTCATTATAGATTGCTCATGCCTACTTACAGGGTCATTAATAACAAAAAGAACATGAACTGGGCGGGGGGGGGAGGAGGGGGCACAAGGAGCTGCTGGAAGATACGCTCAATATACACTGTATAAATGTATAAACTTTCAAAGAATAAAAAGTACATTTAAAAAGTACTGTTATGAAAACTTTATGCATACAGTTTCCATTTTTTATTTGGTTACTTGAAAAAAAAACTTGAATGTCAAACATCTGGATCAAAGGAACAGTCACAATCATCACATTACATTTAGGATTCTTTTAAAGAATGATTTTGGGGGCTAGGGACACGGTTTAGCTGTTAAGGGCACTGTAGAAGACTCAAGTTTGGCTCTTAGCATCCATATCCAGAGTCTCACAACTGCCTTTAACTCTAGTTCCTGGGAACCGACAGCCTCCTCTGGCCTCTGTGGGGTCCAGGTACACATGCTTTATACATACATGCATACAAGCACCCTCAAAGCACACATTAAAAATAAATACATCTTGAAAAAATTATTTTTATTTTGCATGTATTGTGTACCTGTATACACAGGCCAAGCCAGGCAGGGAAGTTGGGTGTCTTCACCTTATTTTCTTGAGACAGGGTTCTCTCTTAATCTGGGAGCCCATAAATTTGGCTAGAGAATAATCCCCAGGGATCTTTATGTCTCCCTCTCCCTGATGCTATTATTACAAATGTGCACCACTGTGTCCAGCTTTTTATTTGGGTGTTGGGATTGAACTCAGGTTCTCAGAACTTAACTAACTGAGCCACTTCCCCAGTCCTGATACTTAGAATTCTTGAGAGTAGACTGTGTGAAGATGGTACTTGCTGACTTGTCTACAAGTGACCAGCTGTGCTTTCTACCTGTCCTATTGATGTTCAACATCTGTACTGCTGACCTGTCCCCCAGTCTGCTATGCTATCCTTCCCTGTCTATACGCAGACATGTCTATTAGGGAGAAATTACACTGTCCGTCCTACAAGCAACTAGAAACAGCCATTATTGCACACTGTTCCCCATTCCGTTATTTCAAATCAGTCACCCAGACAGTACCACTGAAGACCACACAGCCTTCATTCCTTCATCCAGCCTTCCTACCTCTAGAAATCCAACTCAAGAGTATCTCATTAAGTATTTTATAGATTTATTTTTAAAGCTTCTTCTCCTTTGAATTCTTCTCCACTCATTCAGGTCTTACGTTGTGGGATATTTTACTCTTGTGTACTGTTTTGGTTTGATGCCTTGCAGCCAGTGCAGGCCTTGCTTCCTACCTAGTGACACCCTTGTGCTACCCTTGAGATCTCCACAGATAGAAGTAACTGTTAGAGTTGAAGGTGACAAAGCAAAGACTCTGATCACTCCCAGCCTAGTATCATTGTGTTGTAATGAAGGCCTGGAAGTAGAAAGGGAGCGGAGGAGAAATTAAAAGGGGGCTAAGGCAGAAGAGAAGAGGTTTTTTGGAAAGAGAATTGGGAAAAAAGATGAAGTCTCTGCCTAGCCGCCTGGGTATAGAATTCCCTGAGATTTGACATGGCTTGTGATTAATAAAGAGCACTGGAAAATTCAATGATGGACTCTTATTAAGTATTAAGCGATCGAACGTTAAATTAACATTACGTCTTCAGCAACAATTCCAAATACGGCTCTGGTCTCCATACAAAGCGCTAAATTTTGCTGCCAGTCTTGCCCCGTTATACTTGAGTTATATGCACTTGCAAACCAAATTGGGAGTCGTATAAAGATTCCTGGCAAGAAACAAAGATCCCATATTCCCTTACACGTCTGCGTTGGAAATCTTGTTTCAAGCAAGCCCTGGAATCTTCAGGACTTAATAACCCCACATTACCTTCCACTGAAGAGGTTGTAGTCATTCTTTGGAAGTACATGAACTCCTTCCTGAAAGTCAGAAAAACACTGCCTTAACCCGATCCCTGTAGTGTGTGCTCAGGATCCAGCGAAGCAACAACCGGTTTAAGTGCGGGGGTTGGTGCTGCCCAGCGCTCGGACTTTGCTCCAGGCCAGGACGTCTCTGGGCAAAGGCCTGCATGGCAGGGGGGATCACCGCGGGTACACACCGCTTGGCCTCGCGCGGCAGCCTGCCGGGCCTACCCTCTCACGCGCGTCCTGCAGCAGATCGGCCCGCGCGTCCCCACCCCCGCCAAGTGCCCGACCCCGCTCAGGGAACCGCATCGGTTTTTTGAACCCAGCTCGGCCAGTACCTGAGCAGAGGCCAGGGCAGGTCTCCGTTCTTGCCGATGCCCATATTCTGGGACACCGCGACGATGCAGTTCAGCGGACGAACCATGACGGCAGCAGCGATCACCCCCTAGTCAACTCTCAGCCCGGAGTCCTCTCAAGTTTGGCGCGAAATTGCGGCTGCCTGGCGCCGGATCCCACTGATGTAGCAGAAGCCCCGCCCCGACAGGCTCCGGCCTGCCTTCTATTTGTGCAGCGGAGCCCCCGCCCCGCGTTCCATTTGTGCAGCTGGAGCCCCACCCCCCGGTAGGCCCCGCCCCGACAGGCCCCGCCCCGCACAGGGTGCAGCGTGCGCGCGCAGGCGCGGGTAAGTGCGGTCGCGCGCTCGCGGCCGGCCTGCTCTTCTGCACCCTGCCATGCCCCGCACGAAATCGGCGTCGGGAGGTTCTGCTGCTGCCGGCCCGGCCCCGGGGAGGCAAGCGGTTCTGAGCCGGTTCTTCCAGTCTGCAGGAAGCCTGAGATCCACAGCGTCCCCCACGGAGCCAGCGGAGAAGGTAGAGGACAGCTCCGCAGCGCCCCCAGCGTTCACCGGCCCGCCTTGGCGGAGGCTGCCCGGGGCTGTGTTTGGTCCGCGGTTGGGCGGAGCCAGGGTGGGGGCGGAGCCAGGAGACATGGGCGTGGTTAGGGGCGGAGCGGGCGTGTGGCCGGAAGCGAAGGCTGTGTGGAGAGCCTGCTAATGGTCGGGAGGACTAAGAAGGGGCGGAGCCGGGGAAGGAGACGATCGAGTCTTCTGCGGTTCCATGTTTTACTTGAAAGGCTTTATTACCCTATTGGAAGTAATAGATTTGAAGTCTTGATATCTCCAGTCGTTAACCGGAACCTGAGGCGGAAACTTCCATTCTGGTGAATGGTCAGTGCTGGCAGGCCGCGGATGCGTCTTTTAACCCTGCGTCGTCCCTTCTTTACAGTTTCCCTACATATTGATAGTTGGAGAGGAACTTTACGTATGCTCGCTTGGCTGACTAGAAGTTAGCTGTCTTTAAGGCTAGTTTTTCAGAATTCAAAAGCGTTGCTCTGTATTTCAGATCACTGTGTCCGAACACCGCTATAAGTGTTTGGGTGGATGAAGTTTCTGGAAATGCTTATCTTGCAGCCCTTCAAGTAGTTAAAATGAATTTACTGAGATTTTATTTTGCACTCGCTGAGAGAATATTGGGCAAAGGTTTTCAGTTTTTCTCAGGTTACTTGCCAATGAATAGTCGTAGGACATCTTTTAATAGTGGATATAAGCTTTGAAACGGGAAATACAATTAGTGTTTCAGAAATAACATTGTTCGTTTATTATCTCCTCTCCCCCTGTAATTTTGTGTTTTGAAAATAGATTTTTTTGTTTCTCTTGTAGAGTTATTTTTTGGAAACATATGTAAATAGGAAAGGTGGAGAATGTCACTTAATTTCAGCAGGATGTGAGGTGATGAGAGACTGCATGTGCCAGTTTCTATATCTGATGCAAAAACAGTCATCCCCAAAGCCTGTCCAGAACTAAAAGTAGATCACTCTATGAAGAGTGGAAAGCAAGGAACTTAACTGTCATTCTGAAGCAAGGTTTAAATGACTTCAAAGACTTGAAGCCTTAGAATAGCATTAGCATGCCATTTTCTGTTCTTTTCTTCTGGTTTATTGAGACAGGATTTCTCTCTGTAGCCTTGACTGACCTAGAACTTACTCTGTAGACAAGGCTGGCCTTGAACTCACATAGATCTGCCTGTGTCTGCCTCCAGTAGATCACTGGGATTAAAGGCATGTGCCACCACCACCCGGCTTAACACTATTTTCTAATTTTCTCAATATAGGTTACAAAAGGTGATGGCAGAAAGAGATCACTGGAGAATGATGGGCCTTTTAAGAAGAAGAGAGCAAAGAAAGTTCCAGAGAAGGAAGGAGAAAATACCTCAGTGATATCGGACAACTCTGGTAAGTGCTAGGGAATGAGTCTTCTCATCTGCTGGGGTTCTGCTATGCTTGGGGTGTCCAGAGGGCAGAGGAGGCTGTTGGAGCATCGAGCCTTGTTTTCCTGTGTAGAGGAAGATCTCTGTTGTGCCTGAGCTGGTGTTTCAGAGGCTAGGGTGATGATGGAACTCAGTTCTCTGATTTGGCTGTAGTTCTTCCAACTTTCTCTTTTGTTTGCTTTTGCTGTATTTTAAAAAAGTGTGTGTGTGTGTGTGTGTGTGTGAGAGAGAGAGAGAGAGAGAGAGAGAGAGAGAGAGAGATAGATATGAGTGTAGATGCCTGCAGAGGCATGAGGTATGGAATCCTCTTGGAGCTGCAGTTATAGGTCTTTATAAGCCACCTGGTATGGTTGTTGGGAATTAAACTCCAAGATCTCTGAAAGAGCAGTATGTGTACTTAACCACTGAGCCATCTCTCGAGCCCCCCCCCCCCCTTAGCTGTCTTTTAAATTCTGGTTATAAAAATGAAACATTTGTTAATGATTTATTATTTATTTGTGTGTATGCACATGTCATGTGCTGAGCCCCAGTAAATGACAGATCTCTTTTCATACCAATTGCTAACTTATAAATAACAGATAATGAATAACTACTTAAAGTCACTGCTTGTAATGGTGATGGGTGGTAGAGGGAGTTATGGACTTGCTGTAGAAACACAGGCTAAGAAAAGAGACTATTATGGTGGGGAATGAGCACAGACTTTCATGGAAAAGATAGCTTTGGGATGGGGCTTAAAGAATGGACATATTTTGATATAGCATGGGAAAGCTAGAAAGGCAAGAAAACAAGTCTGTCTGAGCAGGGTGATTCCATTGAACTGGTAAGATTGTTCAGCCAAGAGTCTCCTAACTTATGTTTGGAGGAGACCTGGGTACTGGGTCTTGGCCAGGCCAAGGTCTCAGCATCTAGCCAGCTTGACTTCTCTTGTTTTCCTCGGGGTAGTTTATAACCAGAAACATTGTTATGCCTTTCCAGAGAAATCGCTAGTCTGTGCTGAGTGGGAGAGAGGCCTTCAGGGCCTGAAGGGTGAGAAGAGTCCAGGATCTGTTCACTCTGAAGCAGTCCTTCTTATTGCAGAACTCCATGGTGCCCCAATTCCTGAGTCTCGAGCATTTTGGGTTGCAGATAGAATCGGTCCTTGCTTTTCTAAGGACTATGCTGCTTGACTGAACATCGGTTCCCTGTTCTGTCTGTCGTTATATCACAAAGAAACAGAAGCAAAACTCTACTACAGTCCTGTTTTTAAAAATTCAAGTTGCATTGCTTATTTATTTATTTGTTTGTTTATTTATTTTTTATTGTGTGTCTGTGTGTGCATGCATGGGATGCTTATGTTTGTGGAGGTCAGAGGACAACTTGAAGGAGTCGGTTCTCTCCTTCTACCTTGTTTCTGGGGATTGAGCGTAGATCATCGGGCTTGGTGGCGAGCACCGTCCCTGCGGATCCGTCTCGCCAGCTTCCTTTACTATGATTCACAATGGATTTCATCAGCGAATGAAATTATATGTATGTAGCAATGTGTCTTCTTTACCTTGAACGCAGTGTTCTTTGTCATATTATAGTTAGGCTCATTGCTCCAATGGGAATATCCCTCTGAAAAATTCCATGCAGGTTGTGAATTGACATAATAAAGCCAAACTACTATTGGTATGTTTTCTTCTTCTTATTTCCTAAGAGCCAAAGAAATGTCTGAGGCCCAGGATTGTTTTAAAGTCTCTGGAAAAGCTGAAAGAATTCTGCTGTGAGTCTGCCCTCCCTCAAAACAGAGTCCAGACAGAACCTCCTAGGGAGAGATTTGCAGTTCTACCAAAATGTACTGATTTTGAAGACATCACTCTGCAACGTGCAAAGAATGCAGTTTCTTGTGAAGATTCCAAATCTCAGGCTAATCAGAAAGTATGTAACTGCTGAAGTACTTGCAGGTTCTTTGGGGTTACTCAGGGGAATAAATGGTTTCCAGACCTGGGTGGCTGATCATCTGCGTTAGCTAAGGGAGCATTTGTTTCTTTCTTTCTTCTTTTCAATTTTTAGAGTTTTACTGTTTATTTGAGAGAGATTAATTTGTTGGTATTAAAACAAGACAAAACACCCCCAGGCAATGTTGTTCTATTGTGTAGGTTAGGAGTGTTGACTTGGGGTGCTTTTTATTGATAGTTTCTGTAATTCGTGTGGGAAATCCTAGAGGGTAGCATATAGATGTGAAGTTTTTCAGGTGAAAGTGTGGCAGATACAAAGTTAATTCAGAGGTAAAATAAATGGATTTAGGCTTCTATTTTTTCTTCTGTGAACTTTGTGACTTACTAATGTTTTTATTATTGCAGGAGCCTCTTGTTCCGCTATTGAAATCCATTTACAGAGGTAGTTGGTTCTCAGTGTTAGCTTTAAATTAAAATAATTTAGGGGACTTTTGAAAAGCCCTAAGCTGGTATTCAGAACCTCCCTCAGAAACATATTTAGTTGGTTTTCACTGAGAATTGGGAATGAGCATTTTAAAAAAAGCTTTCATTTTAATATGTAGATATGATCAATACCATTGAATTAGAGAAATGGTTACCCACACAAAAGTGCACACGCACACACACCACACACACACAGAGTTTTAGACATTGAAATTCTAGAAAACTGCTCAAGACAATACGTTTTTAACCAAAGTGTTCAAAAGTTCACACCTCTTCCCACGAAGTCAAGATCCATGAACTCTCTTAGAGAGAGAGATAAAGAGAGAGAGATCTGGTATGATAAGCTTATCTGGCGTGATAAGCTATTTGAAGTCATAGGACACAGATGAGTGGCAAAAAGCTACCAAATTGTGGGCTGTCAATGCAGAGCCAGTAACACCAGGACTCTTTTTTTTTTTCCAAGACAGGGTTTCTCTGTTGTAACTCTGGCTGTCCTGGTACTCACTCTGTAGACCAGGCTGGCCTTGAACTCACAGAGATCCTCCTGCTTCCGCCTCTGAGTGCTGGGATTAAAGGCTACCACCGCCCAGCTATACCATGATTCTTGAAAAGTTTTCTGAATTCACAGTTGAATCCACTGAACTGTCTTTAGGGATATGAAAGAGAACAAAAGATCTGAGAAATATTTCTTCTTTCATGTCTTTTTTAAACTTGTTTAATATTCAAGCATTCAGATCGACTTGTTAGTATCACACATATATAAAATTTTTTTTCTGGGGAAACCCCAGTTCCAGGGAATTGAACACCTTCAAACATGCAGGCAAAACACCAATGCACTTAAAATAAAAATAAATTATAATTTTTTTCTGGAAATCTATCAATTTATATAGTTTGTCTTTTTATTTATTTAATTTTTAAGGTTATCATACAAAGCTATGGTTTTCTTTCTCATCATGACATCACATGCCACCATACTTCATTCTCATTTGCTCCCGTTCCCCGCTGCTCTCTTCCCATGTTTTAAACTTTTATTTTGAAAAAATTTCAAACCTACAGATAGCTTGGCCCAGTATGCCTTTAGACTATGCAGCATGTATTTAGAAGCCATCCACGTGGAGTCACCAAGGGTTAGCTGTTTGCCAGACTTGCCCTTACTCTGAGAACTCAGCAGTTCAGTTGGTACTTTCCAAACAGTATAAATCTCTTGGTTTTCAGGACAGTGAATTTGGACCAGGCCCCAAGAACTTCCAGAAGGCTTCTGACTGTAAGCCGTTCAACAAGCGTTCTAAGAGCATCTATACCCCGCTGGAGTTGCAGTACATAGACGTGAAGCAGCAGCATAAAGACGCAGTCCTGTGTGTGGAGTGTGGGTACAAGTACAGATTCTTTGGAGAAGATGCAGAGGTAAGTCTATGCTAAAGGGTAAATTCAGATCTGACCGTCCTTCCTGCTTCCTGCTTTCGCATTTCTTTCAATACATACTCTTGGTTAACAAGGCGGGAGTCTCTGGTCAGAAAGGTATATTTCCTCTGTGTAAATGGGCTCATCCTTTAAAGTGCTCTGCAGTGCCTTCTACTTGTCAGTCATTTGCATAACAGTATCTTATTCAGCTACATTCTCAGGCTCTTAATGTAGGGAAGACTGAACATTTTAAGGTTTTGGGAACATTTATATGACTAAGGTCATTGACGAAGAGCTGTTGTGCTTTTGGGATTTAGAGATACAGACGTCGGCTCTGAAGTCATCCTATGGCAATGCCAAAAGGAGATGAAATCGTAAGTTTTTGTACAGGGAATGTCGTTTAAACACATTATTAATGATGTACGTATTTAGAGAAATGTACAGATCCTAAGTTCATGTATGAAACTTGATGAATTTTTAACAAAGTGAACAAACCCTAAATGTTTGTTGACATTCTCTCTGTCCACGCTTTTTAGATTGCTGCCCGGGAACTCAATATTTATTGCCATTTAGACCACAACTTCATGACAGCGAGTATACCCACTCACAGACTGTTCGTGCATGTCCGTCGACTCGTGGCCAAAGGATACAAGGTCAGCTGTGGCTTTACTTTGTGGAAAAGGAATTGGGATTCTCTCCTTGAGAGTGAGAGCATGTCTTCTGTGGTGGTAGAAAGGGTTTAGGATTTGGAATTCTGAGAAATTAAGACATGTCACAGTTATTATCGTTGTATCTTGTTTTTCACTCTGTTTCTGTTTTCCGAGCCAGAGTCTAAGCTGGAAAGCCCAGGATGGACTGAACTCACATAAACTCATGGTCCTCCAGCCTCGGCCTCCCGGGTGCTGGCTCACAGGAGCATGCTACCCTGACAGCCTGGAGTGTCCTCTGCAGTAGTGGAGTGTTGCTCCTTCATTTGTCCACTTACCAGTAGCTTGGGGTTCTCTCTGGTCTACATCTGGACATCAGGGGTTGATTTGCTTACATCCAGTGCTTCAGAATTAACGTTTTCACATTTTGAAATGATTTCTTTTTTTTAAAAACAACGATTCACTGCATTTGGCAGTAAGTGTTTCTCGTTTTTTTTGAAGGTTGGAGTTGTGAAGCAAACCGAAACGGCAGCATTAAAGGCCATTGGAGACAATAGAAGTTCTGTCTTTTCCCGGAAATTGACCGCTCTTTATACGAAATCCACACTCATTGGAGAAGATATCCTTTTAGAATAGGGATTTTCCTCTTTCTTGTTGTAGGGGTTTTGTTTTAAAATGTCAAATTTAGCTAAACAATTTTTTCTTTTTCCCGATTGGGAATGAGGAGATGTCCAGCCATTACCCGTTCCATCACTTCAACCATGATGGGTGTGTCGCTAAGGGGAGGGTGGGTAGAGGCTGGATACAGTGTATGTCTGTTGCCATAGTGAGTGCAGGAAACATCATACTTCAATAGCAAGAAAAAAGAAATGGGACAAATAAAACATGCCAGGTTAAAAGCTCTTTGAAAAGACATTTCCTTCAGACCATTTGTGGGGCAGTGTTAACTGTCCCAGTCTTCACAGCCTTGCTGTAGGAGACCTTCCTAGCTTCATGTGAAAAGAACTTCAAAGACAAAATTAAGACACAGTTAAATGTGAGGCCGTCTTCATGAATTGTTGACTTCGTTAAAAAAATATTGAAAACGGTAGTTAGCTGGAGTTTTCTCTGGCACGCTTCATTGCGCACAACGATTGTCCCAAAGTTTATTATCACTCATAAATTCATTATGTTACCTGACGCAAAATAATTTCAAAAGCATAGTAATAAAATTGTTAGGCTTTTGTTTTGAGATAGAATCTCACTGTATAGCACAGGCTGGTGTGAGTTCCTCCCTCAGCCTTCTGGTCCCTGGGATTCCACTCACCTGGCTACTGTCTGTCACATTAAAAAATGAAATAGTTGCTGGGCAGTGGTGGTGCATGCTTTTAATCCCAGCATTTGGGAGGCAGAAGCTGTGGATCTCTGTGAGTTGAAGGCCAGCCTGGTCTGCAGAGTGAGTCCCAGGACAGCCAGAGTTACAACAGAGAAACTCTGTCTTAAACAAACAAACAAATATTCATAAAGTAAGAGCAGGGTGCAAATAAAAATATTTATTATTAAATAGTAAAAAAAAATAGTAAGAAAATGGTGTGTGAAGTCTCTCAATGTTTTTTCTTTTACTGAGAATAGATTTCTTTCATACAATATATTCTGATTACAGTTCCCCTCCCCCTACTTCTGCCAGTTCCTCCCCACTGCCCCTCCCGCCGAAATCCATACCCTTTCTGTCTCCTGAGAGAACAAACAGGCATCTAAGGAACAATAATAAAAATGATAAAGCAGAAACACAGAGATTGGAATAGGACGAAACAACCAAACAAGAAAAGGAAAGACATATAAACACAGAAATGCACACCATTCGCACACACAGGAATCCCATAAAACCCCAAACTGGAAGCTATAATATATATGCAAAGGACCTGTAAAGTTTTTTAAAAAAAAAAAATGCCCTGACTTGACATTATGAGACAAAGACCCTCCAAAGATGTGGTTGAGGTCACTTTCTGTTGGCATCTTCTGCTGGGTATGGGGCGAACCCTTAAGAGTAATTTTTATCCCCAATGAAACTCCCTTGGAGAAAACTAATTTTTCATTGTAGGTGCTGGTGTAAGCTAGAAGAGGGTGTCGTATCCCCTTGAACTGGAGTTACAGATGGTTGTGAGCCACCTTGTGGTGTTGGGAATTAATCCTGGATCCTCTGGAAGAGCAGCCAGTATTCTCAACCACTGAGCCATCTCCAGCCCCTCTACTGTAGTTTCTTACAAAGCTATTTAAACCTGCATAGCTTCTGCCCAAACTCTGAGATGCTTTTGTTCAAGTAAGAGCATAAATAGTGAATGATTGCCATTGAGATTGGACTGAGGACCATCAAAAGCCCTGTTGTTTGGAGCTGACCAAGCTGTAGGAATCTGGCGTTTTGGTTTTTGACTGAGCTTGAGTCTCTTATTTGAAGTTTTTTCCCAAAACAGTCCCCTTCTCTGCTTAGCTTCAGTTGGCATTAAGGCTCTTACCTCCCGGTAACCAAATAGAATTTGTCCAGAATCAGCTTTCATCCTTAGAATTTTGATTGATTCCTTTTAAACATGTGTGTGCATAATACTCCTATATGCAAATGTATTTTCCATTTAATTAAAACGTCTTACAGTTCTCTTGATATTTCTAGAGTTTCAGGCACTCTAGAGGTGGGAATTCATTTATCCTCTTTTAGCATGTTTGTTTTGCTTTGGAGTGTCTTAGGATTGTTAAGGAGTCAAGTGTCGGCATCATGCCAGCGAAGTGGGTTCATTTTGGACTTCCACGGGGTTGGAGGTGCCCTGCTGGGCCATTTGGAAGTGAAAGATAATAGTTGCCTGTCCCCATGCCTCTTCTGGTTCAGGGAAGAGACAATGTGCAACTATCCTGCATGAGAAGAATGACCCTTTATCGGTCAATGGGAATTAAGCGTGTGATCTTCTTTAATCACTATTACATGTGAATCCTCTAATCAGGCTGGATGATTCCGTAAATATTGATGATGTAATGACAGAGACGTCTACCAACTATCTCCTGTGTATCTACGAAGAAAAGGCAACGACGAAGGACAAAAAGAAGGGGAACATTTTCTTCGGTATTGTGGTAAGAAGGCGAGGGATGAATGGCGGGCGTTCGAGGTACCTTGTGTCAGCAATCACGAATGGTGCACGATGAGGGTTCTGACGTGTGCTTTCAGATAGCTTCCTGGGAAGACACTTCCCTCACGTTACCTGTTAGCTACGGTTTTCTTTTCTAGTTACTCGGCACTCTGTGCTATGGAAAGGTCCAGACTGTTCAGGCGATGTACTGAAGAGTTGAAAATGGTGGCAGCGACAGGCAAGCATTCGGACAGGGAGCTGATAGCGATGAAATACTGTGCCTAGCGTGTGCACGGCCGGCGAAGGGCTCCAGAGATTTCTCTGTGGTGTGTATTCTAGCGGGAGTCCCTGTGGGACTACCCTAATTGGAGCTGGAGGAAGGGAGAGTAAAACGGAAATATCAAGCGGACAATGCAGGATAGCATGCTGCATTAATACCTGAAGCATGTCCACTCTGTCTTCCAGGTAAATATGATTCCACAGCTATAGTTGTACAGATTTTACGTTTTTTCCAACTCATGAACAAATTTACCCCCTTCCTGAACAACTTAGACTGTGCTCCTCAGAACTATTAGACTCCCTCATTAGACTATTAGACTCTCTTTGCTTTTTCTAACATCGGCAGTCAGTGACCAGCATTAACAAAAATTCCTGAGTCTTGGATGTCTTCAGTGTACCTTTTAATACATTATTCATACAGCATAACTGTGCTAACTTGACATTTTCTTAGCCAGTAAGCCCTCCTCTCAGGGAGTCAGCTATATGGTGGGTGTTGGGGAGGCGCGAATGAATTTTGTTTTCCCCTGAGAAGCATTTTTTTATCTAGTTGTAGACAGTTGGTCCCATCTACAAATAGTAAGGTTATTTGCTTTTCAGCTGTAGCATATGTAGTGTTCTCTTTTATGTTTACCTGGAGCTCAGACTAAAGAACAGAGCTGATAGCGCAGGAGAGCACACAGGTCCTACTCGGGCATTTAGAAATAGCATCCTGCCACTGCCAAGGTGGACGGTAGCAGACGGGCAGGGACCTGCACAGACGAGCAGCGGTCATCAACCCTCAGTGTTTTCTGGTTCTCATCCTTGACATCAGCAGTCAGCTCTCTGGCCGATGGCATCCTGAGCTCCAGGCCCAGGCTGCGCTTTTCACCTGAGCTCCAGAATCCTCCAGATCTGCACAAGCCACTCAGAATGTGCTCCAGTTCCTCAGAGTCAGTGTGACTGAATGGAGTTCATTTCCCTTTACCCTCAGCACTGTCCCCCTTGGGGATTTCTCCCAACTGTGATGAGTGTCTCACATCTCCCATTCACCATCTGGGAGCCTCCTTCGGGTGCTAACACTTAGTCTGAAATTGAAAGCCTCACCGTCGAGAACTACTGCTAGTGTGCCCAGTACCATTGTCTGGCCCATGCCGTTTTGTATGGACTGTGGGCTTCTTAATGTTCCACGGCTCTTGGAGTATTACACGACGCGGGTATCGGCGTTAGACTCGCTCTTTGATTAAAGAAACGGAGCAGCTGGCTGGCCGACAGCCTGTCATCCGAATATCCATAAAGTGCTTGGTTTGTAGAGTGGGACATGAACTTAACTTGAACTTAAATAGGTAACCTAATGTGGTGCAACAGCTGTGGGCACCCAAGGGTGCCTTGGAGCTGGAATTAAGGACATTTCTTGGCTACAAATGCAGGATTTAAAGATTATAAACTATTCAAAGGAAGAAGAAGTGAATAGGAATTTAACAGAGTAGTGTGAGACAATCACCAGGTCAGGAACTACTAGAATCCACAAGTCCCCTGGTCCCTTTCCTTCTACAGTAACTGTCGTCCAGACTTTGAGGTGATCATATTCTTTCAGTTCTGGTTTTACTACTGTCAACTTTATGCAAAGCAAGCATGCTGTAATAGTGTTTTGAATCCCCCCCCCCATTTTGAATGCAAAATAAAAAAATCGTTTTTCTGTTTATTTGTTGTCAGGGGCGGGGCATACATACATCATGGTACATGCATGCAGTAGTCAGAGGACACTCTGTGAGAATCACTTCTTTCTACGTGTGAGGATCAGAGGTCACCAGACTTGGCAGCAAGCGCCCTAATCAATAGCTGGGCCATCTTGCTGGCCTGAGTGTGACATTTATTTACATGCCGCAGGTCATTGATTGTGATGCTATTTTATAATTTTGTTTTGTTTTTGTTTTTTTTTTTCAAGACAGTGCTTCTCTGTTGTAACTCTGGCTGTCCTGGAACTCACTCTGTGGACCAAGCTGGCTTCGAACTCACAGAGATCTGCCTGCCTCTGCCTCCCAAGTGCTGGGACTAAAGGCGTGCGCCACCACCGCCCAGCTCTTTTTAATTTTATAACCTGTTGCTAGAGGTCTTGGTAGTTTTGGGCTCTGTAAAGAATACCGTTGGTTATGTTTGATTTTTGTTGTGCAAGAATTAGACTGTGTTACTCGTATGTGATTAGGTGTGTTCACTGGGACTTAGTCACGCTAACTCGCTCTTCTGTACTGGGCTCAGCTTTCACACAGCTGTTGTCTGATTTGATCTTTGTAACAACCTCGTGAGGGAAGTTGATACCCTATTTCCATGTATAGGAGAGGAAGCTGATGCCCAGCAGGGCTTGGTAATTTGCTGTAGCAGTCTGTCGGGTCCCAGCCTGTACTCAGAGTGTCTCCTGAGTACACATAAGCCTAACGTGTTACTTACTTGTTTATGTGCGGGCACATGTGCGTGTGTGTCACGGTAAGTGTGCGGAGGTCAGAGGACAACTTTGGGCATAAGTTCTCTCCCGCCACCTTGTGAATCCTGTGGCGATCAAACTTGAGTCCTCAGGAGCAGTGGCAGGAGCCGTTACCCGTTGAGCCATCTCACCGGCTCCCAGCCGGTTTCAGATGCCTGGGAATCTCCCTTAGTAAGAATCTTAAAAGGCAGACAGATGTTCAAGTTCTTTAGAAACTGAGCACATAGCGGTGATGGCGTCATTACTCCAACCGTGTCAGTGGTTGGGACAGTGGCTGTGTTCTGCGCTGTTAACAGTTCCCTCTGCTTCCAGGGAGTGCAGCCTGCCACGGGTGAGGTCCTGTTCGACTGCTTCCAGGACTCTGCTTCCAGACTGGAGCTGGAGACTCGCATCTCAAGCCTGCAGCCCGTGGAGCTACTGCTTCCCACGGACCTGTCCCAGCCCACAGAGACGCTCATCCGCAGAGCCACCGCTGTCAGGTGAGGTGACACGGGAAAGTAAGGACTATTCTTAAACCTGGAGTTCATTCCCCAGCCAATACTTGTTCTTATAGAAATTACTTATAGTCACTGTATCCTAATAATAGTGCTTTAAAAAGAAAAAAAAATAATTGTGTAGGGCTCTGTATAGACCATAGACTGTCATTTTAAAGGGATTTATCACATTAATTATAGTTTGATGATTTATGTATACATTCTAGAGATAACTTAGAACTTGTTTCTTGAACCATCTATATAATTTCTGTGCTGCGTGTTTCTCCTCAGGGTGGGCCCAGTAGTTTTATTTACTAGACCTCCTGTCACGACACTCATCAGGAAGGAAAGTATGGGCGCTGTAGCGGAGGGAGGAGACCACGTGGGACTGGGCACAAGTCTCGTTGGCTTTTCAAGGCTCCCAGCGTAATACCCTACAGGAAGGCCTCTCTGGAGGAGCGTGGCTGGAACGTGTGGGCTGTCTACAGGAAGGGAAGGCTGTCAGGATTCACAGCTAGTGGGCTGACAAGTCAGTGAGAAAATCAAACTGATTTAAAGTGAGGCTGTGCTCTTTTTTGTCTTTAGAGTTCAGAATATTCATTTTCATTTACATTTCTTTTTTTTTTTTTTTTTTTTTTTGGTCAAAGTAGCTTTTGCAGTTTGTTTTTCTGGTGATAGCACTAATATACATTCATGCAGAAGAATTCAGAGTTAACAAAGGGAAAGTAAATCGAGTTCCACAAATGCAAATACAGAAATAACTGTACTTTGGTGCTTTCTTTCTTCATGTGTATCACTTTTATTTGTAAACTTTTGTTCACGTAGCAAATACAGTTTTCTACCTGTTTTCCTAACTTAAACATTCCTTGTCTATTTTCCCATGGGAGATTCAGACACATGGAATTACTCACAGTGCTGTGGGGTGCCGTCACACATCAGCCAGGGACGCCGTGTCCCCACTCAGAGCCGGTTTCATTCGTCCTCACCCTTGTGTCTCTGGGATGCTTATCTCGAGGCAACTCTTAGCGAACATCGTTTGTCTGCTGCCGTTTCAGTAAGCGCTCCGAGAGCACCATGCTGTTTGCCGTTCGTTGTACAGTGGACTGTGATTCATCCATTTGCTTTTTTGTGGTAGTTCTGGTTTCAGCACTGAAGATGCTGCTGTAGCAGCTTCTTTCCTGAAGGTAGTTCCTGAAAGTGGAACATCTCAGGGAGACCCATGTGTCTCCCCACTGGAGCCTTCCTAATACTGTGTGAGAAAATTGGAAAAAATTGCCTGGAATTATAGATGATTCTATTGTAGTAGTTTGTAAAACGTTTCTTAAAAATTTAACTTTTTATTCTTAACTTTAGCCACACGAGGTCTCCAAAGGATTTTGTATTTTATGAGTTAAGATTCTCTTTTTTTAATTTCTCAAGCTAGATGTGTTTATTTTGTAACACTTTTAGATTTAGAACAAATACTAGGCCAAGGTGGTAGTCGGCTGAATTAGACACTCCTGAATAGTGATGAATAGTTTTTTTCAGGTTGTTTGTCTTTGCGCAGGATGTATTTGTCGGATGGGATCAGTCATACTACCCTGTTATTCTTCTGTTTGTTGTCAAAATGTATATAGAGAGACAAATAGCAGCGGTTTTGAGATTGCTTTGGTTTAGATATTTTTATGTTTATAGAACATAGCTTATAGTGGAAAGAAAACGTATGGAAAGCACTACATTAATTATTAATTGTTACTAATATTTGCTATCTCAAACTGAGTTTCAAGGCAAGAGTGGTGAACATTAGCAGGTGGTGCTTACTTCTCAGTTCAGGGAAATGGGGATGTCCTGGGCACTGGCATAGCCAAGGAAGCCTTTGTGTAGGAGGTGAGTGCATGGGACACCTGCGGGGTGCAGGAGATGAGTGCATGGGACACCTGCGGGGTGCAGGAGATGAGTGCATGGGACACCTGTGGGATGCAGGAGGTGGTGAGTGCATGGGACACCTCAGTCACCTCACCCGTCAGTGCCCAGTGACTTTAGCAGTCTGACCTTTGAAATAAGTGCTCGAATGTTTCCTTTACATTTCTGTGCTGCGAATTTAAAGAACATGTTGAAGTCTAGTGTTATGGTAGAGAGATTTATAATAATAATAGTATAGTAATAATTATAAATAATTCATAATAATAATAAAAATAATACTAATGATATTAGGAGTAGTATTTTGACTGCAGAAAACCAAACATCGTCTGTGCTTCTTTAAACAAAGGATTTTCAGGTGTGATTATTGTATCCTGGAGACTTACATCCCTCAAATGCCGTTTTCAGTGACAGATGTTTGAAATAACCACCACAGCATTTCAATTTAGTCCTCTGTATTAGAGGCTGTTCATCACTTTGCTGTGCTTTGGTTTTCAAGACTTTTAAGGAAAATGTTTAGTAGTATTAGTGTCAAAGTGAAGTTCAGGTTCAAATCTATATGAAGTAAGTTTCTGTTACGGTTAAAGTCCAACTTCTTCCCAATGTCATTATTTCTGTTTGGTGTTAGTTAAAAAATACCAGGCCAAGCCAGTTGTGGTGGTGTATGTGCCTTTAATCCCAGCACTTGGGAGGGGAGGCAGAGTCAGGTGGTGGTGTCTATTGATTTTTTTAAAATTTGGTTTGTGATCTTCCTGTTTCTTGGTGTGATGAGTGAGTTTTGGTGTTAACTTGTGGCTTGTCCTTGTTATGACGTGAGAATCCACATCTTATTTAGACCTTCTGTCCAATGTACCAGGAGGGGTAGATGAGAAAACACTCTTCCCTTCCCCATGAAGAAGTCCTCTAGCCAAGATACAGCGATGCTGTTGTCACTTTACTTCCATGGAGTTATTTTAATATAATTAAATTATTAGCCTATTGATTATATTGCAGATATTTACTAGAGTAGAGTTTCGTAGAGGTGTAAATATGATTAAAAGCCTCTTCATTTTTTTCTAGTTTGAACTGTAAAATATTTTTAAAAAATTTAAATTAATTTAATTTTTTGTGTTTTTCAAGACAGGGTTTCTCTGTCATAACTCTGGCTGTCCTGGAACTCATAGGCCAGGCTGGCCTCGAACTCCCAGAGATCCGCCTGCCTCTGCCTCCCGAGTGCTGGAATTAAAGGCATGTGCCACTACCACCCAGCTGGCTAGCCTTTCTTATTAGGATATTTTCTTTCACTGTCTAGGTAATTTTATTAATCTAGATGTCTAGCTGAACTTTAATAAAACGTCCTTTTCTTATGTCTAAACTTCTTGATATCGATAGATGTTTCCAATAGATTCTCAGCTTATTGATGCATCCTCTGAGCTGCACACGATTACATATTCCTTTATTCATCGTTAAAATCAGTCATTGAGTAGCTGCTGTGTACCAAGTTTGTTGTTACGTGGTAAAGGTACAAAACGGACTAGGAGTCTTACCTTCCAGCTTCCGGAGAGGAGTTAGCAATGACAGGAGAGCTGGTTGTGGGTCTTGAAGACCCCACTCCTAGTCTGCTATGGTGGCACTAGCTGCGAACCAGTACTCGGGAGGGTGGCTGAGGAAGAAGGCTCTTGACTTTGAGGCCAACCTGGGCTACATTAAGCAACAAGCAACCATAAGAAAGTCACTCCATAGGTTGGAAGCTGAGGAAGTCGGCTTCCCAAGGGAGTGTCAGTAACAGATGTCGGAAGCGCGACAGCTGGGCAGATGGGAGTTTTTTGGTGAGTGGAGCTAGTTTGGTGGCCTGTTCTGCATGAACATGACAGGCTGAGGCAGGACAGAGGGGTGGTGTGGAGGGGAAAGGTGTGCAATGTGGAACGGAACGAAGGTGAAAGGCGGGGCAGATGTATCATGGCGGGCTGGATGAAAAAGGGTAGACATGGCTGCTGACAGGAGCGTTTTCATAGTGATCTTTCTACTTCAGCCTTTCTTTTCTTCTCTGCTTTTGGTACTGGGAATTAACTGAGGGGCCTTGCATGTGCTAGAGCATTGACCTACATGCTTAGCTCCCAAATGATCATCAGCATTCCCAACTATCAAAGTAGCTTATATATTGGCAAATGGTTAAATAAGTTACATTTTTAAATAAGCAGAACAATTGTCATCTATTTTTATTTTTAAGAAAAATGGTTTGGGCATTATAAACAGAGAAGGTATACTGTCAGAAAACCCTAGCACTACATGTCTGAGTCTCAGTGTATAGATTCTCAGTGCATAGACACTCAGTGTATAGTATATAGAGTCTCAGGGTATAGATCTCAGTGCATAGACACTCAGTGTATAGTCTCAGGGTATAGATCTCATTGTATAGAGACTGAGGGTATAGTCTCGGTGTATAGAGTCTCATGGTATAGAGTCTCAGTATACGGATTCTCAGTGTATAGATTCTCAGCTAGCTCACCAACTGCTTTCTAGAGGACTGTGTTGATTTTCTATCTTTCTTGTTTTATTATTTCTATTTAAACTTTTTTTAAAAAAAAAGTGACTTTAAATTAGCTTAAACATCCTGGCATTTCTTTGGATAGTCCCTTGTAAGAACCATTAATGAAAGTAAATATTAATGTGTTAAATAGCAGAAATAAATCTTGCACACAGCAGGGAAATGCTGGTCTCTAGGAAAACATTTAAAGAGGAAATGTTCCTGAAATCCTGGTCTTCTTGCCTCTGCCAATCTGCGATTATGTGCGTGGGCCTCAGGCTCAGGAAAGAATATTTCCTTATTGTTTAAAAAAAATCTGTTTCGTATGGCTTTTCTTTAAAAATTACACTAGGCTTTAGCTCTGTGTGTTGGTGTACTATAATCCCAGTGCTCAGGGTGCTGAGGTAAGAGGATTGCATGTTCGGGCCAACCTGGTCATGCAGCAAGACACCATCCAAATTATCTATTTTATATCATATGTATATATATATGTATATGTATATGTATATACACACACACACATGTATACACACACATACATGTATACACACACACATACACATACATGTATACACACATACACATACATATATACACACACATATATGTTGTATATTATATATCGGTATATATATGTATATTATATATATACCGATATATAATATACAATATATATAATATATTATATATATACATATAATAATATATAATATATATAATATACACATATATACCGATATATAATATACAACATATATATGTGTATATATGGTATATTACATATACTACATATATAGTACATATATGTTACACATTCCTTCTCTGGTGGAAGCGCTGTTGTGTTGTCAGTTGCTTTCCTGTTACCGATACCTTCTCTGTGTTTTCTTGGCATTTAGGTGAGTGAGGCATTCTACATATATGAAGATTCAGAGTTTGAAAATTGATAGACGAGAAGGTGCTAACTGAGTGAGAGGGTTTGTAAAGGGTTTAGTTAAGCGGTGAGCATCTTTCCTTGAGAAGAACAAGTGGGCTGTACCCGCAGTAAGTTTACTAACAGCCGAGAAAGCAGCAGCACGTAAGCTTCGGAGGCATGAACTTGGCCATTTGTCTCACTAATTCGACTTGATTTTTGTAAATATACCTGTTTATACGGGGTCATGGGTTTAATTACATAAAGTCTCCTCATTAACTGAAGTACTTTGTCCCTCAAGGTTTTTCTCAGAGGGTTGTACTATAAAATTTACCTTAGTATCCTCTCCCCCAATTACAGAGTTTGTATTTACATGTAATTTACAGATCAGGTTTTAAAACTTATTTTACTATTTTATGTGCATAAATATTTTGCTGGCATATATGCTTGTACACATACATACACATCTGTATATGTATAGACACATACATACATGTCTGTGCATAGTGCTCGTGGAGGCCAGAAGAGGACAACAGATCCCCTGGAACCGGAGTCACAGACTGTGTGAGCTGCCACATGGGTGCCGGAAACTGAACCCGGGTTGTCTAGAAGAGCAGCTAGTGCTCTTAACCACTGAGCCATCTCTCTAGCCCTGGCAAAAACATTATTTTTGGAAACTAGTCATGATTCAGGAGTAGAGCTTTTAAATTGTCTATGATTATCATCTTAAACAAGAAACCCTATCACAAGTATCAAAAGAGCTTTTATTATTTCAGTTGAAGGCAAAGAGACTGCATTGCACGATGCGGCTGCTGGGGAAAAGGAAAGGGGGCGATGGAGGCAAAGGTTAATCACTGCCACGTTTAGACACAGTATTCGTGGTTTTGATAACACCCAAGCCTCTGAAGCAGATGTTATCATTTTATGACAGGGAGAGGCACTCTGGGTCAACAACCAAACTGAACCCAAACAAACAGTAACAGTAACAGCAACAACAAAAGCCCCAAAATCTTCTGAAGCTGCAGGATCACTAGTGAGTGAGAATCAAACCAGTTAGACTTCCAGTCCTTGAGATGCTTGAAAGTCTCCCTTCTACTAACATAAGGGTGTGATGTACAGGTTCATAAGAGACAAAATTCTCCTTGTCACTGAACTCAGTGCAGCTGCCACCTGTCGTAGGGTTTCACTGTCTGCTCTGCAGCAAGGCTTCCTTTCTTTCTGCCTTGGATTGGAGGCTTCCTTCAGAGCCTGTTGGCCTTGTTTATCTCCCAGGGTCTGTGGATTTAGCCTCCTGTCTTTTCATCGGCCCCTCCTGTCAAACCTCCCCCGCAGAAGTGGGATTTCTTGCTATTATTTTCTCTGATTAGTCTGGGATTATCCTCTTATCTCTTGTTTCAGTGCAACAGTTTTTTTCTATCCTTACCTTCTTTTTGTGAGTTTTTTTTTTTAAGTCTCTAGCTCAAGTCTTGACCCCCAGAGCAGTGAAAATCTCTGAAGTTTGCTCCCTCTGCTTTTTTCTTTAAGTACCTCCCTTCTCTAAGAAAAAAGCCTCTGATATTGTCACCAAATCAATCATTTGTCTGTCTACCTTCCAACCTATAATCTGGTTTAAAATAAACAGCACTAAGGTTGAGAACAGACTCTCTTGTTTGCCGAAGAGGGCCCCCCTCCCCATCCCTGAAGTCCATAGTAGTCCATGGTAAGTTTTAAAAACTGTCCCTTGATATCATTGTGAATTTGTGAATTCTCTTTGTGCTGTCAGCTCTAGCCTTTTCCTTTTCCTTCCTTCCTTCCTTTTTTTTTTTTTGATTTTTCAAGGCATGGTTTCTCTGTTGTAACTCTGGCTGTCCTGGAACTCACTCTGTAGACCAGGCTGGCCTTGAACTCACAGAGATCTGCCTGCTTCTGCCTCCAGAGCGCTGGGACTAAAAGGTGTGTGCCACCACCGCCTGGTGAGCCAACTTCTCTTAAGCATGCAGAGCTGTGCTTTGCATCGCATGAGAGTGGGCAGAAACCCTGAGCATACCGTGCAGGTCTTCTAGGTTGCCTCGACATCTCATGCAAAGGCTGTTTGAGAAAAGAATGCACTGTGAGTGGGTCTCCGTGGCGTCTCTGGTGGACATGTTGGTCCATGCCACATTACAGGGTTGGCCCTTTCCTGGAGGAAGCATCGATATCAGAGGATGATGTCACATGGTATCTTTAAAATGGTTCGTCTCTCGCTTCTTACCCTGCATCTGGTACGTTTAGTGACTATGAAGTAATTGATGTAATTGGTACGACTCTTGGAGGTTGTTATCAGGATGTCTGCCCTATAACTGGGGAACGCAGACATACTGAAGGCCCATTGCGAATCTGTGGGTAAGCTGAATGATCCCACACATAAGCACTCCTTAATACCTGGAATCTGCAAGTATGTAGGGCAAATGGCAGAGGGGAAGTGAGGTTGCAGATGGGTTAAGATTGCAAACAAACTGTTCTTGTCTTAGAGAAGTAACTCTTTAGGTGGTTTAATTAACGGCTGAGAGTCCTTACATGTGGCAAAAGGAAAGGGAAGAGGTCAAAGTAATGCATCCCTCCCACTGACACTGAGAAACAAACTGTAATCAAGGGATGAGGTTGCATCTGGGAGCTGGAGGAACCAGCCGCAGATGGACATTCCCCTAGAACATCCCTGGAGAAAGGAACACTAGATTTGGCCTCTGAGAACTGCTGCTGGAATTCTGACTCTGGGAATTGTTGGATTGGAAATGCATGTTGTTTGAAGCCACTGAATTCATGGTAGCTTGCATCTTACAGTCAGAGGGCAGTACACTCCCAGAAGTATGAGGTAGCCAGTGTGAGCTGTTTCAAGCCACGACCTAGGAAAGTCACACACCAGTGTCAGTAGGCAGAGTGTGATGTAAACTTTATCTTACTGTCCATCCTGGCTGTAATGAGCTTAATTGGTAACTGCTTACTGCAATTAAATCACACCATTGTTGTCTTTCTTGGGGGCCCAGGTTCTTTTGCCTTGTTTTTAATACTGTTGAAATAGAGATCACTTTCTTACACCTGAAAAATGTTAAGCTCAGGGCTAGGAGTGTAACTCAGTGGTAGGGAGCCTGCCCAGGAAAGCTCTGCATAAACAGTAGTTCCGACTGACATGCTGGACACATGTAGGAAGAACTTAATAGGCTAATTGCCACCTGAGCAGTTTCTAGTTAAATAAGGGTACCACTTATGTATGAATTACCATATAGATGCCTCTGCCTTACAGTCCTAGGTAACTCTTAGCTGTGGCACAAAGCTTATTAAATTGAGCAAGACAGGAGACTGCCCACCATACGGAATGAAACCCTGTTTCTCCTGCGCAGTGGGAACAGCCTGGCCTGCAGCTTGCCTGTCGCCCTGTCTCCTTTGCTCTTACATATCCACACAGAGACAGACACATGGCTCAGCCTCTTGTCATCCTCTGGGGCTTCTTGAGCTTAATTCCGAGGACCTGCGTACACCGAAAGACTTCTAAAAAAGTTTTCACCTGGCTCCTTCCCTGTTTCCTCCGACTGTATTTTCCCTCTGTGCCAGCACTGCAAAGATGGACTTGACGGATGTGTGTTGTAGTCACTTGCTGTCATTATCCCATATAGTAAAATAGCACCACTGTCACAGTACCGATGTGCCACAGTGCTCTGCACACACAGACATTAAGATTAACTTAACGAACAGTTCTAGAGTTACATCCTGGCCGAGTGTAGCCAGTAATGCTGGTGGTTCAGCTGTCGTTGCTCCCTACAGAGTCCTCTGCCAAGTATCTGTGGGTGTCTTTTTTTCTAACTTAAAAGTTTAGACATCCCTACTCAGTGTAGCCTGGGTGGGCTGCTAGTGCCCCACACTCACAGAGGTCTACCTGCCTCTGCCTACAGAGTACTAGGATTAAAGGCGTGCACCGCCACACCCAGCTTGAAGTTCAGTGTTTGTGTTTCAAAGTATTTTGTATGTGTTTTGCTGGATGAAGACTGGAATCAGAATCTTACTCAGAAAGTCCTCAAGTATACATTTGCATGGGAATTTAGTCATGTTAGTTTTAGACTTAAAAATGCAAAGTCTTTAGCTTTAAATCATACACAGAAGTTTTATTTTTACCCAGCTTTAATCAGATACGGTTAAAATGTAATAAACTTTGTACATTTTAAGTTTGTGTCAATCAAAGTCCATATAAACATCTTGTTACCATAATTCCAGTTAAGTTCCATACTTCCCTCTTCCCCAGAGTTCCCTCTGCTTCTTTGTAATTGTTTTCCCTTTATCTCCAACTTTCACTCCAAGGAACTGCTGGTCTGATTGTTGTAGTTAGAGGGCAGTTCAGGCTGCGTTAGAATCTCATACAAATGGAATCATTAGCACCCTGTACTGCCTGGTGTTCTCTCCTTGACATAATGAAATGAGTCTTCGCTGTTGAGTGTGGGGAGTTTGTTCCGCTTAACTGTTGTAGTAGTTTTATGTCATACGACTATACCAAGGGCTGTTGGTTATTCACTTGCCAAATCCTCGGGTCGTTTCCAGCCTTTGGCTATTTTCAGTAAAGCTGTTAAGAACATTCCTGAATTTTTGGTCTTCTCACAGACACACTTCTTTTGGGTAAAGACCTAGGAGTGGAATTGGCTAGGTTAGGTAGGGAAATATGTACCCTTCCGTGTGAGAAACAACGGGAATATTTTTGAAGTAATTCACAGTTCTCTTCTCTGCTGCCGGTGTGTGAGAGCTGTGGATTTTCGTCATCGCTCTCAGCTATTGCCAGAGCTGGTGTTCTTGCCTTGAGTCACTATGATGAGCTCATGGTGATTTCACCTTTGGGTTTTAATTTGCTTCTTTATGACCAGTGCTGTTTCATGTGCTTATTGGGTGTTCATTCATGTATCTACTCCACCCACTTTAACTGTGGGATTGCTCGTGTTCAGTTATAGGAATTTTTATGGGTAAATTTTTTTCACCCCCCCCCCACACACACACTCACACACACTGTGATATGTTCTCCAAGCTTTTGGTTTACCTTTTAATTTTCTCATGAACTCAGAAGATAAAAAGTTTGAATATCAAACATGTAGTTTCCTCTTTAGTGATTAGTGGCTTTTATATACTAAGAGTTTCTGCCTATTCTGGAAGCATTTAGGCTTGTATTTCCTTCTTGTATAGTTTTACATAGTTTAAGCTTACAATCTTAAGCCATCAGTTTTAGAATTTAGTGGCTTTTATTACTTTAGGTCTTGTTTAAATATAACTTTGGTGTAGGTGCACTTCCCATGCCTTTGTTTTTCTCATATTGAATCCTGCTATTTGAATAACTTTGGAGTCACTCCTTTTGATTCCCTTGTGAGATGAAACGCTTTGTACCCGTCAAGGAGAGTTCCTGGATGGAAGCTATGTCTTCAGAGACTGGTAGGTTGCTTAGAACTGCAGAATGTGGAGAGGTAGCAATGTTGCAAGTCCAGAGGCTATGCCATTCCTTACCTTGGCCTAGCTTTAGCCCCCTGAATAGCCATTCCTAGCCCCCCTCTGTGTCAGAACTAACATCCTGTGACTAATAGATAAAAACCTTTTAGAATCTGTTAACTTCTTGCTAACCTCAAAGCTAAGAATGTCATCAGATAGCATCTGAAGCCTATAGAAAAGTTCCCCCTGTCTTGCTGTTATGTTTTAAATCTGCTTTGAATTATGACTTTCTTTGTTCTGTAAGACGATATAATGCCATCAAACTGCTTTCACACAGGAACATGGAATCCATAGTAATCTAAATCTGTGTTCTTGGGCCGTGGTCCTTCAGATATACATGTTTTCTTGCACGGCCTCTCAGGAAAACCATGAGAAGACATCTAAGCCATTTTCTTGCACAGTAGACACTGTTCTTGAAATTTATTTTCCTTAAAATATACATTACAGTTTGTATTTCTTTCTCTGGCAGTGAAGTTTCTGAAAGAAAGCATGTGTGTTTAATACAAAAATAGGTTTATTTTCAAAGGATCTGCTTTTTCAAATCAGAGTCACACTTGCCCAACAGAGGGTATGGGTCACATTAGCACGTGGTTCTGGCGACACTGAACAAGAGGAGGCACATCTTGGCACATGGCAAATGAGTGTGTGGGGTGTGTGTGTGTGTGTGTGTGTATGTGTGTATGTATGTGTGGTGTGTGTGTATGTGTGTTGTGTAGAATATGTGTGTATGGGTGTGTCTGTGTGTGGGGTGTGTGTGTATGTGTGTATGTATGTGTGTGTGCATGTGCATGTGTGCATATGTGTGTGTGTGTGTGCATGTGCGTGTGTGCATATGTGTATGTGTGTGTATGTGTATGTATGTGTGCATGTGTGTGTGTGTGTGGTGTGTGTGGTGAATATAGATGGATAGTAAAGACACCCTGGCCTGTGAAGGAGTGAAAGATTAAGAAAGGATAGAAGGTTGAATTTTTGTTCTTAGCCATTTCCTTGATTGACGAAGAAGAGTTTGGGGGTCAGGTCACCCAGACAGGCAGGCATGGATGGCTGCCTCCGCCCGTGGTTTTCTGCTTCCATTTCCTTTTCTAAGTGTTCTCTGCTTTCTTCTGGCCTCCCAGGTTTGAGGGTGCTGATTGATCCTACTGGTGCCTTATCACAGATAGAACCACTTCTCAGGATTGTGAAGACACAGTAGAAAGCTTGTTTTTTTTGTTTTTGTTTTTGTTTTTTTTTTGCACTAATAATCACTTCCCCGACTTCCTCCTAAGTCTGCTTTAGCATATTTGAGCGGTGAAATCTGTGCCACTGGTGTGTGATTCTGAACCAGGCCTGTTGCAGACTACAGTTTGAGGAAATGAGGATTGATACTTCCATGAGAGACAGTTTTGTTACCATTTAATCTCTAAAAATTTGTCACTCAGCAGAGGCCTGTTACATGAGTTAGAGAAGAAATTTTACTAAAATCAAATTCGACACATTTCTGGTAGGATGTTGCTCCTGTAGGCAGATTTTCAACTTCTCTCAGAGAGAACATGGTTTGGACTTACTGTACTTACACCTGAGGAACCTGGGAAGATACAGAGATGAGACTTTGTAACGGAGCAGTCTGAGAACAGAATGTTTGCAGTAGAACATTTAATACACATCTGGCCAAATAATGGGCTGAACATTTTTCTCGTGCTTCAGGATAACCGACAAGTCCATTTTTATCAAATGTAATGGGTTTTTAAACCCTTATCTGCTTACCAAAGCCCTAATTAGAGCAGTGATTAGTAAGCAGCTGCCTTTGCTTCACTCTGAGAGCTTGTCTGAAACAAGAGCTCACAGAAGGTCATTCACTGCGTCTCCAGCTGCTGATTAATAACTCCCACAGTTCTGAAAGTCTAGGTATCAGGAGTCTGTGGGAAGAAACCTGACGAGGGCCCTGTGTTAGGCTGCTTCGCTCTCCAGTGGAGTGACATAGGAGAGAATCCTTCTTCAGCACCAGAGATGGGAGGAAATCTCCCTCATGTTTCTTCTGGAATCACCGCAGACCTGTCTGGGCCAGGGGGCAACCTGGGAAGGCTTTCATGGTTAGGTGATCTGGGTTTGGATCTTACTCTGTTACCGTCTTGTGACTCTGGAATTGGATATCATCTCAGAAATCAGGCCACTTGTTTTTGAAGTGGGAATGATGCTGCAGCCTCCAGGGAGTCGCGGCTCTGGAGGCTGCCCTCCTCCGTTCACTCGTGTTTATACAGCAGTACCGTGGAGTCGAGTCCCTTGTTCAGTGTCAGGCATTGGTCCAGGTAGTTAGGTCAGCAAGAGTAAAACAGGCAGAGGCCCCTGTCCTCCTGGGGTCTAGTGAGGAATGCCATCTCAACAAGCCATTCAGAGTGGATTCTCCTTTGAGGTGACTCTCAGAGCCTGAAACTGAGGATGTCATGTGGAGTCCTGGGAGAGGAGTTTTGGGTAGAGGGAAGGTAGAGCCCTCGGATCACCTGATCTAGGGTGTTTTAAGGATAACACAATAGCGTGATTAGAGGAGAAAGAATGAAGTTAGACAAGAGAAGGGGGCAGATCACCACTGGGTAACCACAGTCCTAACTTTCCTGGCTCCCATCCCTCCTGTAGTTCTATTTCGGGTATTTCTTGATGTTGATCCTTACAGCTGGTTTGATTTGGAAAGTCATGCTTACCTGCAGATTCTCTCCATCCCCTCTCCACCCGCTTATTTGCTAAAGAAACACACATTTAAGATTTTCCTGAGTTGTCCAGAGTCCCGGTCTCCATGGCTGTGTCATTGTAGAGTCTAACTTGCTTCTCAGGATTTTCTGTGGATTTGTAGTTGACCTGAGAGGCTTAATAAGACCCAGGTGCTTTTCCGTGGGGTTCTTTTGGAGAACGAGTAAGATGACTTCAAGTATTTGTTCACTAGGTGGCGTGTGATTGTCTCTTCTTGGGAACTGAATAGTTACTGATACGTGCTAGCAATGAACTAGTCCCTTTGTAAAGTATTATTGTGGACACCTGGCTCTAAACATGCCTCGTATGTTTTGATTGGATGTGTTTGCTATTCAGTGTGTTTCTTCATGCTCCAATTGGCCCATAATTAGGTAATGAGGGCCTCTTCACGTTGGTTTCTGAGTCATTTGTCATGACCCTACTATTAGCTTTTTGGCTAATACATAATAAGATACTCTAGACTTGACTTATCCTATTCCTGAAGTTAGTTACCTCTTCAAATAGCCATAGTTCCTTTTAGCAGGAAGAGATATCTGATTTAAACATTTCTAATGTTTAGGCCACAGCCTGAGACGCAGTGTGTTTGGGTGGTGCCTGACTGCATCTGCTTTTTGTCTTTCTGTTTTTTTTTTTTTTGAGGCAGATCTTCATGTAGCAGATGATGGCCTTGAACTCCTGATTCTCTAAAGTGCTGGGAGTAGAAGCATGTTGCCACCATGCTGACAGATTTTGCATTTCTAATAAGTTCCGGGTAGTGGAGCTTCAGAGATGCATCTTGGGAGCATCTTGGGAGCGAGTTTCAATCACCGCTCCTATTTTCTGGATTCGTTATTATTTTTCAATATTTAAAATAATTGTTTTCCATTTGAGTTGGCTGTTGTTTTTTTTCATTTTCTACTTACATTTATTATCTGTAGGGTCTGTTCAGCTTAGTGTCTTTCTGTCTTGTCTTCTGAGATTACTTGTTTTCCTTTTCATGCTAATCACCTGAGTTCTGACAGTACTTTTCTGAGGACTTTTTTCTTCTTTTCTCCAGCTTGTTATCCCAGCACTAGGGAGGCTGTGGCCGGAGGGTAAATAGTTTTAGATCAGCCTGGGCTATGTAGCAAATGCCAGGTGAGCCAGGGCAACATAGTAACACTGTGTCTCAAAATGAAACAAAACAAAACAAAAAAACCAACAAAAACCAAAAAACCCTCAGCTTGTTTTTTTTGTAGTAACTTTTTTTTTTTTCTGAAAGCTTATCTTATAATATTGAGTTCTGGGTTTTCTAAGTTTTATGGACGTCTGACGTGTTATGTGCCTGCCTTCTGCTGTTATCTGTAGAGATGTTGTTATTCTGCTTTTTTTCTCTCTTGCAATACATTGTGTAAATTGACCTCGATTCTCTTCTTGTTTTTTAGATGAAATTCATTGTCCTGAGCTCTTAGATTACAGATGAAAGTAGCTTTTCTGAGTCCACAGTCATAGTCGTGTTTGTCTCTTAAGGAATCATTACGAACAGCGTGATTCACTTATCCTAAGTACAGAGTGTGGACCATGGTGGTTCTGTGCTCTCATGTACCTAGCATCCGTCCAGTTACAGAAGCCTGTCAACTGCTTCAAGTCTCTGACATTTGCCCCACGACCGGCCCCAGCGATGACTAATTTTTGTCCATCTTATTTCTGCTAGAATTTCACATACAGGGAATCCTATAGCGTGTAGCCATCTGGTTTCAGGTCTGACCTTGCTGCATATTGGTAACTATTTAAAAATGGGGTAGCTCACTTCTTGCTGTGCCCTTTCTTCATCACCTTGACTCTTGTCTCTTCTCCACTCACTTTGGATTCTGGTATCGGGAGCATATCTACCCTGTGAGATTTTTTGTTTCCAAGGAGTGCCTTGGTGGCTGGGGAGAAGTTCCATTGGTGAATTGAGAACTGGACTTGGAGAGTGTAGTTGTTAAGCTGCTGGGGTGGCTATGCAAAAAAGACAAGGAGGCGTTTTCATATGTGGAAGCCCTGCCAGACCTCAGCAGAGGGAACCACAGTCATGGCCGACACCATACTCAATTGACAGTGGAACCTCCAGCATCAGAGCTCAGGTCGTTTTAGTGATTCAGCACTCTACAGGTGCAGATTATAAGCAATCAATCATCCCCCACAGAAATCCAACACCTGCAAACAATACAAAATGCCAAGGCCTATGCATCCCCTTTTCCAACAGTGCATAACTAAAAATAAGCTTCCCCAACACCAGAACCCCCATTTAAACAGCTCTACGTGTTGTTTATTTGCTATCCCAGCACTGGGGAGGCAGAGACAGGTTGGTCCCTGTGGCTTGCTGCCCAACCAGCTTAGCTTAATGAATGAACCCAAGCCAATGAGGACCTTGTCTCAAAAATAACATAGACAGCATTCCTGAGGAAGGACTGACCCCAGTCCGCCACAGGCACATGCACACACATTCATGTGCACTTTCACACACACATAACTCCTACTTTCATGAGTCCTTTGACAGTGTTGTCAGTTCACAGGGCTTAGAGCGGTGCTTCTCAACCTTCCTAATGCTGCGACCCTTTAATACAGTTCCTCATGTTATGGTGACCCCCAACCATAAAATTATTTTTGTTGGCACTTCATAACTGTGATTTTGCTCCTCTTATCATCATGTAAATATCTGCTATTCAGGTGGTCTTAAGCAACCCCTGTGAAAGGGTCGTTGAGACCCCAAAGGGATAGGAACCCACAGGTTGAGAACCAGTGGGTTCCAGATTTCTGGTCTCTTCACACTTTACAGCAGACTATGTGTGCTCACAGTCAGTCGGTTGTCCCTCTCTTACCTGTGCTTTAGCTCTTTGGTGCCAGGTGCCTGGGTCCAACATGGCTGCAGATAACATATAAATCTTACTGCTGCTCTCCCTCTAGATTATACTTGGGATTCTTAAAGATGCTATGCAGTTACATTGTATCGTTTTTAGGTTCTGATACTGCTATTCTATTTTACGTTTTCTTGGCAGTATTTGAAGAGATATAAAAATGGTATGTGTGGTTTTATTTCTTACAAAGTTATGTTTGTAAAGACTATTTATTTAAAACAAAATTTGCAGTTGCACTTTTGATTAAGAAAAGTAACAAAATTATTACAGTGATTTCTTGAATTTGTGTATTCATTATACTGAAGGGGGAGAGGCTGTGTCTTCTCGGTATTATGTCTGTTTTGTATTATGTCTGTTGCTCTGTTGTCTATTGTTTTGGATTATAAACTAAGAGTAAGAACCTGAGTGATACGTGCCATATGTCCACATACGAGACTTTATGTTTGTAGTTATTTCTTGGAGCAGCAATAAGTATAAATAAGCTGTCTCTTTCTCAGTCATGAGTTTTCATTCTAAGATTTTTACCTCACCGCTCAGCTGCTCAGCAGAGTGTATTTATTGTTAGATTGTTGTTTAATTGGCCTTCCGAGTAGAATTTTTAAACCAGGCCTTAGAATTTCCTTATTCAGAAGAAATTTCATTAAAAATAGAAAAGTAGAAGCTTCCTGTACTTGGTGCAGGGGATTATTTCAAGGATCTCCTTAAGTTTTAGGTAGGGGCCAAGAAGGGCTGCATGCATGAAGAGCAAAAGCAGAAAGCAGAGAGACTTCCCAGCGCATCGTGATGCAGGTGTCCATAGTCTGGTCTTAGAAGCACCTTCTGTAGTCTCAGATCACTGGATCCCTATACCAGGCCGACTCTGAAGCAGCTGATGCTATCCTTCCCAGTTGCCTGGCTCCTCTTATGTCACCAGCTCTGACTCTGTGTGTTTAGATGAGTGGTCAAACTTCGGTGTGGATCAGAATTCCTGACGCTGGGCTCTGCACCAGGTGTATGTTCTGTGAGTGAGCAGAACCAACAGAAATAGACCCTCCCTGGAGATACTTATAGCATGCTATCGTTGAACATGAAAAATGTAAATAGAAAATATACCTTTAAAAGTAAACATTCCTGTGAAGGTAACATTTCTCTGTAAATCAGTTATTACATGTACAGTCAAAATCTCAGTAAGGTTTTTTTGTGAAACTGGGTAAGATGAACTGAAAATTTGTAAGGAAAACCAGAGCCCCGAGAACAGACAGGCCAGTTTTAGAGAGCAACATTTGGGTCTCTTGGCTACCCAAATAACACGCCACGGAAACAGAGACCCTGTAGTGTGAGATACAGATGAACAGAAAGGTCAGTGGAGTGAATTGAAACAGGGCCACACTAGAGGGATGTGACATAGGTATGGGAGTAGTGTCATGAGCTAATAGGAAAAGACGGAATGCTCTATAATCGTATATCCGATTGTTAATAATTATATTGAGAGTCAAACTGTGTTTCTAATCTCATGCTATCTCCAAAAACAAGTTCAAGTAAATTATATTTGTAAAACAAGTGTCATCTTTAATAGAACATATGAGAATTAATGGAGTACTTAGAAGCATTTACAAGTAAATAAAGTAACCCTGTGTAAATCTTGGAAGCATCGCATTGTGCCCCAAAGCAAATTGTGCAGATTTAGTAAAACAGTGCTCGGGAAACTAGAAGCAGGAGCCAGTACAGCATGCTGCAGAGCACAGGAGCACACTAAATCACGATTGCGTTTGTACCCTAAGGGGCTAGATAAATGTGACTGGGCTACAGCTGTATTTGGTACTTTATTATTTTGAAATCAGTGTTTGAACATAATATTTAACGAACTGTTAACACTGAGTGACTAGCAAGCAGCGAGGGAAGGGTTGAGTAAGTCGCACCACTTACGCACTATGATATATTTTCGACCATTCAAAAGAATGAGTTATGGATAAGCCATTACATATGGAGAGATTTTAAAGAAATACTACATGGGCAAACGAGATGGGGTATAGACATCTGACCTGTTTACAGTACAACGAGGAGTAGAATATGCAAGTCTGTGGTACCGACTGTGTCTGATCAGATGAACAGTAAAGACTGGGAGGGGTCTGTCTCCCACTGATGGGAGAAAGAAAGAGGGGGGGGAGGGAGAAGGGGGAGGAGGGAGAGTGGAGGAGGAGGGGGGAGGAAGGAGGAAGGAAAAAACGGGAAATAAACATCAAAATGGATGATGGGCTTTTGTTTATTTATGAAAACTTTTATTCATATTTAAAAGTTACATTTCTACTTTACTTAAGAGCGAGAACAGACCTAGGGAGAATTGACTATATAGTAGGCTAGTGGCTGGGATGAAACTGGATTTAGTAACAAGACAGCCAGGCCAAGATGCCCCTCAAAGGATGAGCTACTCAGTGTTTCTCAACAATTCATGTGATTAAATTAAAATGCTCCTTAAATTTTCTCCCTTAATATTTATAGTTCAGTTGTCTCTAATTTCAACGAGTTCCTTCTGATAATCAGTGTGAAGTAGTTGTGGTGTGCTAGAAACGCCAGTAGAAAAAAGTAACAGTTGAGCTACTTTGTGAAATGAGAATCCTTTTCAGAGGAAGTCGGAGTCTTAATTCTCACCCCCATTCGCAACGCGCACTGAGGACAATAAGGAATGAGTCTGCCTTTTGTTGTTATCCAACACTGACACTTTAATATATGTAATTCAAGATAATGGGTAATTCTCTTAAATTCCTGTTTCTTTCTTTTCAGTATGCGGGACGACAGAATTCGAGTAGAAAGGATGGATAACACTTATTTTGAATACAGCCATGCTTTTCAGGCAGTTACAGAGTTCTATGCCAGCGAGCTAGCTGATAGCAAGGGTAAGTATTTTACTCACGCTAGCCGTATGTCCTCTATTGCACTGATACCGGTGTGGATAAAGGCATGAGTGGGATTTTCAGTTTAGTGCCAGGTAGGCAGCCAGTGGCAATGTGTGACAGCGTCTGAGGGCGGAGCTGGAGTTCAGGGGCTCGTCTAGAATACCACTGCCTGTCTGTTCACCCAGCGCTGAGGATGCTGAGGCAGGAAGATGCTGAGGCTAGCCTGTCCTGGGTTAGTGGGCAAAACCCTGTCCCAGCAGAAAAGAACAAAACAAAACAGCCACCACAAGAAAAACAACCCGGTAGCATGGAACACCACTGTAATCTCTCCCCATTCAGCTGTACAGTTCCCTCACCTGCTGGTTTACACAAATGCTGTTTAAAGATGGTGTGGTTGCCCCACCGTTCTTCTTCATCCTTAAAGAGGGCTCATGCCATTGCTTTACAGAATGTTTGATAGATATTCTGATAAAGTCTAGCATTTTGACAGGTTGGTTACCAGAATTATAGTGCCAGCACGTTAGTGAGCAGACCCAATATGTGTGGCAACCATTATATGTATAATTCACACTTGCTGCCACATAGTAGGGCATGATTTTTGTATGCACTCTTATTCCTGTCAATCTAGGTTGTGTCAGTACAAGTTGTAGGGTTGGCAAGGTGAAACGGCACGTTCTGTTGTCTCAGGACATGCTGGTCCTCTCTCCAACGCATTAGACCACCCCACAGGGAAGACTGTAGAAGATCAATATGCCCCGTGATATGTTAATAAAGACACACGTGACGTGGTTAAAGGTACAAGCCGGACAGACTTAAGGAGAGCTGCCATCCTCCAGCTCCCATTGCCTGCTTTCTCCTAGCTCTCTCTTAGCAGTCTATCAGAGAGATACAGTGGTTTACTCCTCCCAAACCTTTGGCCACATCTGTAGTGGGGTGCTTACAACACCAAAGGGGCTAGGCCACACCCATCTCGGTTATGTCCGTGTGTTGTAGTGGGGGAGCTACAGATCAATAGGGCCACACCTCATATCGGCTCCAAATGACTTCTGTATCAGCAACTCTATTTACATTAAGCTAAGAGGGAGTAACTCTTATTTATATGATAAAATAGACTGGTTCAGCCATAGAAGTCATAGCCTGCTAGGCTTTAGGGAACCAGAGCAATGATATTTTCAGTGAACATAATATCTGGGGATAAGTTCAAATATACCTCAAGAGAGGACATCTGTCCTGCCACTCTCTGCAGAGCGCTCGCCATCAGCCCTTCCTCCAGCCCTGCTTAAGCCTTACTGCCTTGTCATTTCCCCATCACCGAGGGCATCACTGTCTGGGTTCTTACACCTTTAAGTCCATTTTAATGAATGTCTGAGACTGTGAAGACAGTGTGAACGAGCATCAAGGGCTCATCTTAGGTTCAGTTAGACACAGTGTAAGGCACCACAATCCTTTCTGGGCCTCAGATTAACTTAAAGACTGGGATGGAAAGAGTGCTGCCTACCGGGCATGTGTCCTCTCGTGTAAGCCTCGCCCACAGCATCCTTTACGGAAGTCTATGGCTCCAGCTCTCTGTCCTCAGGTGACAGCTTATATGTGAGGGACCGAGGCTCACCAGTGGGAATGAGTTGCCCTGGTTTAGGAGTCCCGTGCCAGGAAGGAATCTCTTGATGGAGGAGTCTTGGTAAGGAGCATTCCGGACTGTAAGAGTCGGTGCACTCAGGGAAGGTCAACACTCGGGATTTGAGTATTTGCATTTCTTTCTAAGCCAGATGTAATGCATTGACCAGATAATTTTTACCGCAGACAGTGTTATCTCCTAACACGTTGTCTTTACTGGTTTCCAGGGAAACAGAACTAGAAGATTAGAGTGAATTCTCAGGTGAAGGACAGGGGCTGTGCTTTGGTTTCTACACTCCAGGCTTATGAACAGCTGTAGTTGAGTGATGAAGCATTGCATTGTTTTACAAACAAAGGCTATTTTGTAATACTTGTTAATTTCTGTGAAAAAAAAGTCAAACGACACAATTGTGTATAAAGAAAAACAGAGAAGTTCCTGTCCTTGTCAGTTGTCTATCAAGGGTTGATCATTGACAGCTCGATACCATCTTTAAGAATTGTCTTATGAATGAACCTTCCTGTGTCTGTGTAACATTCACAGTTAGTGTGTTAGGTGGGGATAAATGCTGGGCAGAAACTGAGGCAGAGAAGATGGTTGAACTCTTAATGGGATAGCGAAGGAAGGCCTCGAGGAGAAGAAGGCATGTGACAGAGGTGTGGACAGGGGAGGAGTTGGGAGAGAAAGCCATCCAGACATGCAGAACAGTGGTCTTTCCCACAGAGGCAGCAGTGAGCACAGAAGAGCTTACAGGGCGCAGTGCTGGCCTGGGAACGGACAGCAGGCGTCCGCACACTGGACCGGGTAACTGCGGGGAGAAGACGAGGAGCGAACCTATCACTCGAAGAGATGGAAGATAGATCTTGTAGGGCCTGGTGGTTAAAGACTCGATGATAGGATTACTGTGGCTGAGTTGGGGGATGTTGGGAAGCTTTGAGTGAAGCTGTCTAATGATCTCATATCCACGTTAAAAAGAATTCCTTTGGCCTCATTAAGAATACCTGGTAGGTTACAGATGGAGCAGGTGGCCAGATGGAAAGCCGTTGAAGTATTCATGGGGAGGGAGGAGGGAGACTGCACACGCCCCTGCCCAGGCCTGCAGCCGTGGGCTGTACACGCCTTCATGGTGGTCGGGGCGCCTGTCAGTCATTCTTTCAGAGTAGGCAAATCATAATCTGGATCTACCAAATATATTTCCTCGTTGTCCTGTGGAATTTTATTTGGGCTATTTATAATTTTTTTTTTTTACTATTGCGAATATCTGTCAATTTACCTTTTCGCATACACACCCTTGACATATAGTTTAGAGTGGAAGTATTTCAACATTTTTCTGATTTGAAAAAATAGTATTTTCCAAAAATGATTCAGTGTATCAAGAAACATCTTTTTTCTCCACGCCATAAGTTATTTGGAATCATATTTTGGTTCCCAAACGCAAGCCTAGTATACGTGATACTAATTATTACTTTTATAGATGAATTTTACTTAAATGTATTTCTATTAATAGTATTAATATTGAGGGTATATATATTCTGTTTTTAGGCTCTCAGAGTTTCTCTGGTGTCACTAACTTGGAGAACCCTGTGGTCTGCTCCTTGGCTGCTGTAATAAGGTACCTCAAGGAGTTTAACCTGGAAAAGATGCTGTCCAAGCCAGAGTAAGTAATGTCTCAAAAGCTTTAAAAAAAGATGGGAGGAGAATTATGTCAAAATATTTTATACGACACGTTTGGTAGGTGTCTCGGTCACTGTTCTGCGCTGTGAAAGGCACTGTGACCAGGACAGCTCGTAAACACGGGGCCTTTCCTCCTTATCAATAGCCAAGGTAGGGTGTGCCATCGTACCATAAAGCTACCAACACGGTCATGACAGAAGGAAATGGATTACTAAGTTAAGAAATTCTTAAGGAGTTGGCTTTGTATTGCTGGAAATGCATTTGTTTCCAGTTTTGGTACTCCCCACTGAGATTTGTTTAGTTAGAACTTCAAGTAGAACAAGAATGGATGTAACAAAGAGCCAAGTCTATATCCTGAAAACTATCAAAACTGTTGAAAAGAACTAAAGAGCACCCAAATAAGGGGAAAAGCATCCCAACGTTCAGAGACTAGAGGCCAGTACCACTAGACCAGCTCCCCAGTGATCTGTCACTCACTGCAGTCTGTCAGAGCCCATGCTTTTGGAGACTCCACACCGACTTCAATAGTGGCTGCAGCCATTTGTGCCCCGACCGACAGTGGAGAAGGGGCCTCCCGCAGCCTCACCAGCGTTTGCTGCCCTCTGTTTTCTTAATCTTTGCCTCTCTGGCTGGGGTCTGAGGAAATCTCAAAGCAGTTTTCATTTTCATTGCCCTGATCGCTAAGCATGGTGAACACTTTATAAAAGCTATTTTGTAGCTATCTTTTCTCTCCTTTTGAGAACTCTGTTTATATCCAACCCTCACCCCTTTTTGATTGTATTGTTTGTTTTCTCCATACTTTGTTTTTGAGTTCTTTCTACATTCTGGTTATTAATCCTGTATGTGATGAATAGCTGGCAATGTTTTTTCCCCTCTATGTGGACTTCCTCATCCAGCCTGGTTGGGGTCACTGGGGCTGGGTCTATGCCTTTATGTCCTACTTTATTGGTTTATTGGTGGAATCAAGGGAATATTAAAGTTACTTGTTTGCCTAATTATGAGTCAACTAGAAGTGACAGTGCAATCAGACAGACTTTATTCTATCGTGCAGCTTATAATAAATAATTAACTGCCCCAAAGTTAGATAAACGATGAGTCGATACACTGAAAAACCAGAGATCTGCTGTTTCACATGTGACGTGGTAGAGTGTTTTGGTTTTCATTTCTTTTTTAAAGAAGTTTTAGAATAGGCTTTCTGCAATTGGCTGTCCATTCAGGTAAGGTATGTGTCTTTACTACGCTTTAGAAAGATTAGCTTCTTTCTTTCTTTTTTCTTTCCCAGAAAGTAAAGTAGGAGTAATAAAGCACCTTACATTTCCTTGGCAAGTTTTGTCAAAGTTATTTTTCTCCTTTAAAGCTTGAGGACAGAGAACATCCTGTGTATTTTTGTTGCTGAAATATTAATGAAGTATTTTCCCATATGACTCATATGCTTTCTGCCCAGATTCACACAGCATGAGCTCTGGCCAGGCATTGCTTATGAGCTTCCTATCAGAGCACACAAACCTTGGCATCTTCCACAGGTATAAATAATTCAGAATTGCTTGAATGTTTTAGACCAGTGATCACTTGCTATATACTGTTGAGTACCAGAGGAGGCTAGCAGATAGAATCTTCAGTTCCAAATGTGTAGAATTCCCCAGGGAAACAGGCAGTGGCAAGAAGAAAATTTCTTTTGTTTTTGGAAGGAACAGTCTAAGCCCCGCAGAGTTCTTACCATTCCAAAATTGAGGGAATTCCTAGAGCACAGCCAGTCCTCAGTGCTTCTGCATTCCAGGAGTCAGTCCAGGTGAGGACTGCCCAGGATGATATTTAAGTCAGCGGAGATGCCAGCTTAAAGAAATACCTCCTTACCATATCCTATTTGAAATTTCTTTCTTGTACAGTTAGGAAAAAAAGAAAAATAGTGTCAAAAGCCCATGGCTGTCCAATGAACAAAACTGCATGTGCTTAACACATTGATATTATGATTGCAGGACCCCAAGCCTTTGCTCTGTGAAAGTCTGGAATTGAGAACTAGCAGAGCCAGTTTGGTGGCTCAGTTGCTAGCTTCATTTTTTCGTATTGTTGCTGTTGACAGCCTCCAGTGGTTATTTGCAGATGAAGCCCCCGAGCCGCCTTCCTGATCCCTTGTTCATGATAGTGTAGTGATCCAGACCAAACTTGGCCACATTCACAAGATACTTCTTGGCAGGCAGGTGCTCAGAAAGCTCGTGTTCTTCACTTGTTTTGTTTTCTGACAACACTTGGCTTAAGTGGTTCCCTTGAATGTCAGGTGGGAGGAGCAGCGGCATGTCACTGTTAGTTAGGGTCAGGTGACACAACCTTCTGCTAGCTGCTGGACCAGAGGATGCTTCTAGTCTGCTAAGCCTCAAACATCGACTCTTGGGGTATAGACTTTGGGCTCATGGGATTCTTCTACTGCTCATGTGAGGGAGTGGGCAGCTAAGGAATATTTTTGAGTCATCAACACATTTACATTCTACTTTCCCCCCACCCACCAGTACAAAATTACTTCTTGTACTTTGCGTTGAGTGATGAAGCCATCCGAGATACTGCATTGTGACTTCTTTCATAGTCTTTCTAATGCCAGAGACATACCCCTAGATTGGTGGTATCGATCTCTTCCTCAGCAGTGTGGTGGTATTGACAGGTCGGACTCTTGGGAGGGGACGGGGGCCATTTAGTGCCTCTGTAGAAGAGGCTCATGGACCCACCAGCGACACCATTTGTGAGGAACAGGCCCTTGCAGACTACTCGAGATTTGTTGGATCCTTGATCTTTAACTTCCAGGCCCTAGGACTGTGAGCAGTCAATTTTTCTTATAGATTTCCAAGCCCAAGGTATTTTGTGAACATGACCCACATGACTAAGATAGTAACTAATCACCTATTTAGGATCTGCGTCTGATTAGGGCATCCATGTGTTAACTGATCATTGCTAGGATGTAGTTAGTTAAACCTGTCGGGAGCAGGAAGCATCGAGGCTTCACTTCTAAACAAACAAGTAGCTGGTTAGATACCAACTCAGAATCCAGGCTGCCAGCCCTTCTAACGTGGATCTGTGTAAACACCTGTTAGCTATACAGTCAAACAGTGCCTAACTGCTTCTCCCTGTAAATGATGTTTTATATTTTACAACTATGTTTGGGTGCTTCACAGACATTTCTGGGGCTTTCTGACTCGACACTTTTAGGAAGGTGTTGGATCATTAAGCGCCTATGTTCTGCTACACCCCATGGGTGTTAGAAGATGAGTAGGGAGGGCTTAAACTGGTAATCCTTGCCTTCACAGAGCGTAGGTCTATTAAGGACAGTGCAGTTGCAATCCAGATTTCTGTATCTCAAGAAAATTTACAGCTCCCTGGGGGGGTGGGGGTGGGATGGGGGGGGCTACACACGTGTGCTGTCAGTCAGCTTTAGGGTTGTCGCCCTCTGATTTGTAACAAGCTATCATCCTTTGAAAGGCAGAGCAAATCTGCTATAGGCAAATTGTTTCTAGTTTATGCTAAGTTATTTTTCTTTTCCAGGGCTCTTGGCCTTGGTTGAGGGAGTCTTCTAGAAGCAAAGAGGTCCTTTCATGAGCACTACTACCTTGGGCTCTGATTTTATATTCTCTATATTCCGGTGTGAGGGCCTGTTTCTGTAGGTGGCTTGGGAAACTGGAGCTTTGTTTAAGTCTCTTTACCCCCAGAAGTGCTGTTAGGATGCGGTATAAACACAAACACGTTCTTTCTGTATAGTTTAATGACCCAGTGTTATTTTTCTCTCCTTAAAAGTAAGCCATCAGTAGTGAGGCATCATGGGACATGCTTGTGATCACAGTACTTGGGGGGCAGAGGATCACAAATTTGAGACCAGTTTGGGCTACACAGTGAGACAGATACAAGGAAAACAAAGCAAGCAGGCAAATCACCCAATTCTGTCTAATGCTGTTGGATTAGCTGAGAAAGGAGATTGAGTTACTGTATTAGTAATGTGTGAGTCATTCTTTGTGTGAATTATAATTGAACATGTGTTTTAAAGTCAATCATCCAGGCTAATTTGAAATTAATACATTTTTCTGGGAGTTGCAGGAACATAAGGAGTATATGCATTCTTTAACTGTGTTTAAAGAAATCGCTTTTGCTACTTTCTGTTTTATACTCACTAAACATTGGCCATGTTAATTATAGAGTAAGTAACATTTGTTGTGCGCATTGGAAACATGGGGTAAAAGATTTAAAAGTTTTTACCAGCATGATCTCATGCTAATAAGAGAGGTCTTAAGAGTGTTGATAGATTTTTGTAGCTAGTTGCCTAGTTATGTTTGAAGAAACCACCATGTCCTCTGCAAGTGCTAAAAGTCCTTTTGGTTCTTTCTGTTCTCGGAGATGTAAACAAGCATGAAACATTGACCCCTGCCTTCTCCTTCTGTGTTCTTGCCCTTGGTGTCACCGAGGCATCAGTGGGTATCAGTGGAAGACGGTATCCCATGGCTTCTTGTCTTGTTCCTTTTGGGTTGATTTCCTATCATAATGCTAATTCTTGTCTCAGTGTTACTGGTTTGTTTCTAGTGCCTAATTTTTTAAAATGTATGTGCTCACCTGTGGGCTTCTTACATCTCTTCTTCTTCAGGAATTTTAAACAGCTGTCCAGTGGAGTGGAATTTATGAGAATTAATGGGCCGACGTTAAGGAATCTGGAGATCCTACAGAATCAGGTCAGGCTGACACAAAGGCTAGTTGATTCAAACTGATCTGCAGTAAGTAAATAAATGAACAAGTGAAAATTGGAGCAAGGTCACAGGCTGCTCTAAGTAGTACAGGTGAAAACACTTTCTACAGCCTCTCTATCACCTGGGAATTACTTGCTAACTGTACCACCAGCTCATGGGTGTGCAAACTATAGGGCTATTACTTTATTTATTAATGGAAGTCAGCACATCCTGCTATTTCTATATAAGGTATTTCTTAGAAGAGTGTTGTCTTTAAAAATTAATATGAAGTGATTGTCTTCATCCGGTTGATAAGGTGTTTTTCCTACACACAATAATTCTTGTTAATGTCTGCACTCTTATTTCATAGTTTGTATGTGAAGCAGCTCCCATGATGCTCAGTTTGACTGTGAGGTGCATGGCATCTCATCTCACAGGCTCAATCATTACTTACTTGCCCTGTATGAATAAATTAAGCCCATAATGGAAATGTTCAGATTATTGCTTTCATTTTTTAAATTATTACTAGGAAAACTGGAATATAAACTAGTGTTCTAACAAAATCATAAAGAAATAAAGTGAGTTCTAGATAAAATAAAATACCAATTTGTAGAGGAACACTTGGAAGAAGTTTTTGTTATTTTGGTTTCTTTAAAAATGCAAAATGGTGCTTGGATTAGGTTTGCATTCCCACCCCAGGTGTGGTAGTTGTTTACGAGTTGGATTTTGAATGCCTGATGCAGGTGGCTATGATTTGGTTAGGTGTAGTTGTTCTAGATGGAACCTGTAGCTTGTTTTGGGGATCGTGTGCCCCATGGGTTTATGGGAACTTTTGGCTAAGGGTATAAAAAGGTCTGAAGCCCTGCGAGTCGGGGTGGGTATTGGTTGATGGTTCACTGGTGGGGCTGTCTTTGTTAGTGTGTTAATTCTTCAGAGAACAAAGGTTGGAGAGTTTGAGTTTACAGACCGTGAGCTGAGACGCTAGTCTGACTCACTGTCAGCTAGTCCTCTTCAAGCTTAGGGCAGCCTGAAAGAGGCTGTGAAGATTTCTACCTTTCTCTCATTCTATATCAAGGCCGTGTGTAAAAGCGGTGAAGATTTCTTTCTATCCTTCCTTTCTCTTTCCCTGAATTGAGGGTAAAGGGCAGTAGCTTACCGCTACACCAGTTCCAGATCATTTGGCATGTAGTGGAAAACCTCCTAGGTAAAATACTATTAGCTCTTCAGCGTGCTCATCATAGGCCCACGCAAGTACTGCTTCATTTCTCGACTGGAGTTTCATCTTGTTTGCTCACCTTTTAGTCTGTCCCGTGTAGTCCAGCTGTTTTTTACTGAGGACCATTTTTGTTTATCTGCCCTTCTGCAATGGAGGTGCTGTGACTCTGCAGTCCTGCTGTAGGTGTCTTTCCCTACCTGCACACCTGCCCTTGATAGAAGCAGGAAGCAGGCGCGGAAGCCGGTTCCTCGACTGGAGGAGTCCCGTGAAGCCTGTAGACACAGCCCTGCGTTTCTCCTTGTCCTGTCAATCTCAGGCAGACTACTAGAGTCAGTTCTCAAGTCCAGTTCCTAAGGCAAAAGTCACCTGTAGTCAAAGTGTATCTTTTAGCCCCTTCCAGACCAGGGCATGGGTTCTAATAGAGACAGAAGCTCCGTCTGCAGCCTGCTTGTGGCCTCTCTTTCAACAGAGGCTTCAGAGTATTGTATTCACAATTAACTGACAACTCCAAACTCTTCTTTGCGTATGTTGGGTACGTCCATACTCTATCTTATGGGCCCAGGTGCGTTTTCCTCCTCACACATTAGGTGAGCAACTCTTAGGAGACACGCGTGCTGGGAGTGTGCAGTATTTAAATGAGGAGGCTTGAGGATGTAGCTCAGTGGTAGAGCACTTTTCTGGCTTGCAAAAAGCCCTCAGTTCAATCACTACACTGAAAAAAAAATAGGATAGGTGGGCTAATTAGGGCGCATAAACAACAGCATGAACATAATACCGTGCTATACCGCAGTCTCATTGATAAAATTTGTTTTCTCATCTTTTTCAGACTGACATGAAGACCAAAGGAAGTTTACTTTGGGTTTTAGACCACACAAAAACTTCATTTGGGAGAAGGAAGTTAAAGAAGTGGGTGACCCAGCCATTGCTTAAATTAAGGTAAAAGGAATTCTTTGTGCGTTTAAACTGAGAATATAAAATTGTGAAATTAAAGGTGTATTAATATGCTTCTTTAAAACTAAAGTTGCCATGGCTAGTAAGACCACAGTCTTAGAATTGTATTTTATAACTGACAGTGGACTATCTGACAGTGTACAGAGCCACCTCGGTCCGCTACACCAGTCAAGACTCTGCTTGCCGGTCGGAAGCTACGGGAGTTGCTGGGATGATGGGTTATCCAGCTGGTTCAGCTGCGGTGTAAGGGAGTACTGAGGGAAGGGCGAGAAAGCGTCAGTGCTCTCTGTGAGGACTTGCAGGTGAGGCTTAGCAGCTGGTGGCTGGAGAGTTAACAGATCTGAGCCTGGTGATGCTGTGATCAGAGCCAGCCTTGTTGTAGGAGAGCGCTACGTGGCATTGCTGGCAGCGCTTTCAGGTTCACGGAGAACTGCCGAGGGCCCGAGCTGAAGCAGGGACAGTTTGACTACTGAAATCCAAATGTTTCTGAAAGCAGAGTCAGCAGATCTGAAGGTCCTTCTGGGAAGGTACTTGAATCCAGGTCCTCCAGTAATGGTGTCTGTGTGTGTCTGCACATCAGAATGTTCTGGGAGCTGCATCCCAGGCTTGTGTCTAACTCCACAGATTGCAATTGAACTGGTCTGTGCTGTGGCTGGGGATCTGGAGTTCTTAGGTTCCCCAGGTGACGGATAGGAAGGTAAATGTGGAAACTCCTACTGCACCTGGCCTGTGGCAGGTGTCCAGTTACAGTTTACTGAGTGGATGCTTTTATTTATAGGCATCAGAATTTCATACTCCAAACCCCTCTCTACAAGGGCCCCATAGCAGTAATGGCCAACTCTAATGATACTAGAACCTGAGCAGGCACCAACCACTGCCCTGAACCCTTATCCCGTGTGACTGGACCACACTTGAGCGGTAGCTGTGAAGAGCAGAGCTGGGTGTCTGCTGTGTTTGCTAAGAGAGTTAGTCCCTGGGAGCCTTGGTGCTCTCACCCTTGAAATAGTTCCATTCTTCCCCCAGGGCTGCCTTCAGGTATAAAGCAGTAACTCTACCTGCTGCTTTGGCCTTTTAAATCTTGTATCAGGTATCTGGTGAGGGGCATTATGTGTGTTGCATCTCTCTTTATAATTTTTAAAAATCACATTTATTTAATTTTTATTCGTGTGTGTGTGTGTATGTGTGTGTGTGTATGTGCACTCGTGCACACAGATATGAACATGTGCCCACAGAGGCCAGAAAAGGACATAGGATCACCGGGAGCTGGAGTTATACGCAGTTGTGAGCCCACGGATATGGGTAGAGGAAACTGATTTCAGGTCCTCTGTAAGGGTAGCAAGGGCTCTTATCTTCCGAGACGTCTCTTTCTCGAAGCCTCTGCACTGCTTCTTATAAACTTCACAATAGCTTCACTGCACAGACAGTATTATTTTACTTGCAGCTGCAGTCAGGGATATTAGGAGAAGCCACAAGCTTTACTGATGAATAGATAGTGTCCTTGTGTGACCCCTTTCAGAACGGAATCACCGCTGTCACATGCTGTCTCTATGGGTGGACACAGTATTCTCTTTTATTTAATGAGCGAAGCTAGAGGAAACCCTGAGAGTTTAGGAAGCTCAATGTCATATTCTTGTTGACTACTCGGATTAACTTATCTTTTAACACTAAAAGTAGTATGTTGATTAGGGAAGTCATCTGCTAACAAAAAGACCCCCCAAATTTAATGGTTCTAACAGAGTGAAAGTTACGCATTTATTTGTTACAGAAAAAGCCAAGGTTGGGACTGCAGAGATGGCTCAGCAGTTAAGAGCACTGACTGCTCTTCCAGAGGTCCTGAGTTCAATTCCCAGAAACCCCATGGTGGCTTGCAGCCATCTATAATGGGGTCTTCTGCCCTCTTCTGGCATGCAGGTATACAAGCAGATAGAGCACTCATATATAAAATAAAAAGTCTTTTTAAAAAGCATGCAAACATTTAAACAAACAAACAAAGATCTTTCCATACATTAAAAAAAAAATCCATGTCCTTTCCAGATTATGGTGGGATAGACTGGAGATCACACAGATGTTTAGGTGTGCCTTGTGACTTCCCAGGTCACCCTGCACTGTGCCACCCAGCCAGGGGGAGGGGAAGAAGGGAACATGTGTGTTCATACCTCACTGGCCAGAGCCCATTCCGATAGTCACGTCTTTGCAAGGAGAGCTGACCCATCTGCTTATTTGTCAAGGAGGAAGAGGAATATATACAGAATACCTAGCAGTCCATTTGCAGAGATGGCTTCCACCTCTGACCCCATTGTTGTTTCAACTCCATAGTACATTTAACTTAGCATTTAAAAACAGTTAACTTGCAGCTCTGAATCTTCTCATAAATTGGAGTTTTAAAACAGGATGCCGCACATGAAGTATTTGGCTCTCGTCACTGCCCCCACTTGCCCAGGTCCCGTTGCATAACCCCAGTTGTTGCTGTGCTCTGTTTCCTAAAGGCATTTTGTTTTAACAAATGAGCAGACGCGTATGATCGCATCATTTATTCTCCGTGACACAGCCAGGGCCGGGGGTGAGATTTGCTGCACCCTTACACTTCCCTTCAGTGGGATAAGATGATTGCTTTGCGTTTGTATTGTTCAGTGTAGGTGACCAGGTGGTGTTCCAGTTCTCAAGGAATTTATAATCCCGCTTGGAAAGGTGTAATGACCAGCAAGGGGAGGGGAGTGCAGGTCATAGAGCTTTTGAGCTAAATACAGCTCCTGTCTTTGTACACTGAACGGCTCAGTGCACAGAGAAAGTGAAGAATGCTTTCATAATTCAAAGTTGATTTTTAGAAAACTGTATAAGGATTAAGCATGCTACATTTATACTGTACTTAAATTGCATAAATAAATAATTAAAATTAAGGGAAAGGAAACCGTTAGGATTAGCTCCTTGACTGCATTTCCGTGTGATTTTCATAAAGCAGCAAGTACGCTTTCATGGTAGTTAATTCTCTTTGATAATTAAATGGCACTTATTTTGTAAACCCACATGTCAGTATTAATGGCCTTATTCCTAGCTTATTACTCTGGCTTAAATGACGAGGTAATAGAATGTTACATATTTCCTTCCACTTGATATTAAATTTATACTGACAAAAGTAAATGCCACTTTTGACTCTCTAGAATTACTTACAGTTAATACCACCAGGAGGCCCCGTTAATTCTCTGTGGTTTCCCATGCTCCATGCCAACACCACTTTCCCTGGGCTCACGGTGGTTTACTCAGCCCAGTGGGATCAATTACTGCTCATTCCCTGGCAGGGAGCACGGAGCGGGGGGAGCGGGTGCATACCCGAGAGCTGTGATTGATGGCTGCTGACCTCACGCCCGTGTCCTCTGTCCTGGGAAGGTGGGTTAAGTGGAGAGTGTGACATCTGCTGCCAAGACAGACTGGAACCTAGGGCCTCATAGCCAGCGAGCATCTGCCCCGCCAGTGCTTGGGGATTAGCCATCCCCTCTGGCATGCACAGGGCTGCGAACTTGGGTTCCACCTCTCCTTTGTCCTCCAGACTTAGCGCTTCTGTGAGATGTAGACCGGAGCTGGTGACCCAGCAGAAAAGTAAAGCCAAGGGAGAACGTGGAGAAGCAGATGATGTTTTTTCGCTTCGTGGCTCTCTGGATTTGGCTTTCTCCATCCTTACGCTTTTACTAGCAGGGATTTTTCAGGCCATTCTTCCTCACAGTGCTAGAGGAGGGCTTTCTGGCTTGTGACTTCAGCAACAAGGACTTCCCTGTGTGAGTTAGCCACGGTTTTATGGACGTCTCCTTTCTGCTGCGACTGTCTGCTTCTCTCCACCCCCATAGCCGCCGCCTCCGTTCAGTTCGCTGCTGCTGCTTCCCCAGCTTTCGAACTGATCCTCAGCCAATGTCCAGACCACCAGCCTGCGCCCCAGTTTCGCGTCCCAGCTGCTGTGCGGCCTGTACTCTGGCCCACCACCACACTTCCCGCCTTCCCAGGCCACTTCCTCTTAGTGCTTCTTCATCTAGAAAAGTGGTTCCCCAGGAACCCCTCCCTGGCCCCTGAGCCCCTGAAAGGAATTCTATTTAAAAACAAGGGAGATGAAGAGGGAGAGATTAGGGGTGGGGGTGGAGAGGGAGGAAAGACATTAAAGACAATAGTCACGATTCTATTTCTTTTTCAAAACGGACTCCTAAAGCTGTGTGTGCCATTGTACCTGGATCCTAGCATCTCTATCATATCATCGCTCATTCAGAAAAGGCAGAGTAAGTTCATCATGGACAAGGGCTGAAAGGCATGTACTCAACAGTTACAGTCCTGACACCGTCCAGCTTCTACGCTGTTCTTTCCAGGTGCTGGATGGTTGTTCGTTAGGTGACTGAGTGGGGTGTGAAAGGCAAAGCTAAGTAGGTCAATGTAATGATACTTCAATCCTGGAAAGGGAGTCCCTGTTTCTAGTAGAAGGCTATTTATTTCTTTAAAAGATTTGTTTACTTTACTTGTATGCTTACTACCTGTGTGTGTGTGTGTGTGTCTGTGTAACATGTGAGTCCCTGGTACCCTTGGAGATCAAAGAGAGCATTGGGCCACCTTGAACAGAAGTTATGAATTGCTGTGAGTCATGAGGGTACTGGGAATAAAACTCAGGTCCTATGAAAAAAAACCAAATGCTCCTAACCACTGAGCTATTCCTCTGTTCCCCAAGTGGCTGTTTAAATGCTCATCTGAGCCATACCACACGACCAATGTGTTAGTGTCTAAATTCATTTTGCTGATTTCGATCAGCCTTAAAACAAACCTTTCATTGGAAAACAAACAGTAACAAACACAAATACCCCAGCCATGTTTTCGTATCTCATCTCTTGTTTCCTCCAAGTACTGTCATGTTTAATTTGCAGGGATGCAGCCAAAGAAGGAAGCAGTAGGTCCCGACTCCATCAGTGGTAATAGCTCTGTGGGTTGCGCTATTTTGAGTGATACCAACATTTATCAACCAGTTCATCTCCAAGTGTGGAGTCCAGTGACACCAACTAGTTCTTTGGCCCTTGGTTGGTAATGAGGAATCTATCGTTTACACTTCACTTTGGCACCTGGGATGAAATGATTCATACACCTTCTTTTCCTTGGTTTAGGCTATAACATTGAACAACCAATGAGGCACTAATGTGGGGCATCTCGGGATAAAATCTTTTGTGGTTGGTTTCAGTTGTCAACTTGAAATGATCTAGAATCACCTGGGAAGAAGTGGTCTTAATGAGGGGTTGCCTAGGTTAGGTTTGCCTGTGGGCATGTCTGGTGAGTGGGGAGACCTGGCCACTGTGGGTGGCATCATTCCCTCGGTTTGGGTTCTGAGCTTACAAGATTGGAGAAAGAGAGCTGGGCAGAAGCATGTATGCCCTTATTCTCTCTCAGCTCTTAACTGTGGATGTGACTGGCTGCTTCAAGTTCCTGCAACCTTGACTTCCTGCCTACAATGCAGAACTGTCACCTGGAATTGTATGCCAAATAAGTTTTTTTTTTCCGCTCCTTTATAGCTTTTGTCAGAGTATTTTTATCACAATGACAGCAAAGAAAACTAAGCTAGCTATAAAGATAACTGTTTGACAGTGCTACTTTCTGTCGCTTGTCACACTCACCCAACCTGTCTTATTGATTGAACTGACTTAATGATCCCATATTGCTTTATTATAATTTCTTGGAAGGTCTTGCAACTGCTTCTAATAAAAACAGCAACAGCTGGGCTGGTGGCGCACGCCTTTAATCCCAGCGCTTGCGAGGCAGAGGCAGGCGGATCTCTGTGAGTGCCAGGACAGCCAGAGTTACAACAGAGAAATTCTGTCTCAAAAAACCAAATAAACAAACACAAAGCCTACCACCACCACCACCACCACCACCACCACCACCACCAACAACAACAACACAACAACACAACAACAAAACCCTCTGAATTATGTGAACTGTTTTATTTTTAAAAACTCTGAAGTCATTCTTAGTCATTGGCATTTTAATCTGTGTGCAGAAGATAAAAATGGAATTATTGCTACCCAGTGTTGACAGATTTGTGCTACACAATACCATATACATTTACTGTTTCTCTGCCCACACAGGCGTATGCAATTAGTAGTAACACTTTTTCTCAATGCAACTCCTCGCCAATCTCAACCCAATACTTCAGATCATGATACCTGCCATTCTTAGTGCCGAAGAGTCTAGGTTTGGCTTTCTTGCTTACTTCCTTTGCAGGAAATTCCATTTTTGTAGGTATTCCTTAAGCTCTGTCTACAGTTACTTACAAATTTCCTTTTTGGATTCAGTTTCTTCCTTTCATGTGTTTTTTCTTTTTTCCCTCTTGGTTTTTTGAGACAGGGTTTCTCTGTGTAGTCCTGGCTGTGGTAGAACTCACTCTGTAGATCAGACTGGCCTCAAGTTCAGAGATCTGCCTGCCTCTGCCTCCCAAGTGCTGGGGTTAAGGTGTGTGCCATCAGGCCTGACCCACATGCTGTTCCTTGTGTTGTCTAATAGAACTGGTGATAGCATCGGTTAGTACTTAGTGACCGATTACTGTGTTGCAGGCATTGCCCTAAGCACGTGGCTTGTATTATTGACTTCTTGTAATAACACTGAAAGTCAGGGCCCATTGCTATTCACATTTTATAGCTGGAAAGGCCAGGCTGAGGCCACGTAATAAATGGCAGAGCCTGGGTAAGACTCAAGTCACTTTCCCTCTGATCCCAAATTCTTAAGCTCGGAGCTGCAACAGGCTGAGTTAATACCGGAATAATTCATAGTGTGCATCATGCTTTGGCCTGTGCTGACACCAGGCTAGACCAAAAGCTGCTTGCTTTGTGGTTTTACAGGTTGGAACCAATGTATTACAACACTCCTAGTCTCCTAACGAATTTATGTTGTTATGTCTGTTAAATTTGTTTCTGATAGAATCGATAAAGCCGGCTTAGATTTTTATTCAAGTCGTTTGCTCTTATCTTTTATGTTAAAAAAAGGCCTTTAATTTTGAGATAGCAGCTACTGTGTGGGTTGTCTTACGCATTCACAGATGGTATTCCCTTATCTGTCCTCAGACCATCTGTAGCATCGGCCTCATAGAATCCAGTCGGTATCATCTCTCATTTATGCAGGGATGAGTTATTGAAGTAAAACTTCACATTTATGTAGCATTTTTGGTAAATGTTAGAGTAAAACATTAATTTATTTTATCACAACGGTCCTATGCAAAATGGCTTTAATTATTTTTTCAGCTCGTTTTGGTTTACTTTGTTTGTAGCCTTGGGAATAAAGTTGAATTAAAGTAGACAACTGTTTATTGAACACACACTGTGACCCTGAAGCCATGGGGAGGTTAGTGTAGGGGCACTGTACCGGGAAGGCATGACTTCACAGGGCGGGTGCAAAGGTGATGATGGAAGTAACAGCTCTCCACTAACTGTAAACTGCAAACTCCTCCAGGCAGGAACCTGGTGTCAGGTGTACCCTTCCCATCAGCATATGAGGTAGCAGCATAGACCAGCTACATAGACTGGTTGTTTATTATTATTATTATTATCATCATCATCATCATTTTATATATATATATATACATATATATGAATGTCTCATTTGCATGTATATATGTGTACCACATGTGTGCCTGGTGTCTGAGGTGGTCAAAAGAAGGCACCAGATACCCTGGACCAGGGGTGGTGGTGGGTACAGGGTCCATGTGCACACAGATAAGCACTAAGGAAACCAGGAATGTTAAACACACAGGGTTATGTCTTCCAAGGAAGAGATTCATGACCTGTTTTCCACCCAGAAGGCTGGGAACGGATGTGGTTAGTGGTAACCTCTGTGCTGTCTGTATGGCTACTCCACATCTGGCGCCCCTAGACTTTTATGTTTATCTCAGTCATCTTCTCCAAACCCTATCTTGAACATTTCTTTTCCTCAGTCAATCTATAGACCCCACCTTTGTGGGAGATGTCACATGAACTTTACAAACAGGAGTGGAGGTAGTTTATAGCCTGGTATGCCTGAGACCACACTAGACCCGTCCCCGGACCTGTAAAATGTCACACGAAGTTGATCTATAGAACCCATCTTTATGGAAGAAGACATAGACTTTACAAAGAGTTTCAATGTAGTCATGCCTTAAGCTTTATCATATACAAGGAACTGAGTTAATTATCACCAGGAAATTTTTTTCCAAATTCTGCTGTACCTAAATATACCTAGAATAAACTGCCCAGTGTCAGTGTCTCAAAAATTGAACCAACATGGACTGATGAGCTGTGTTGAACCGGATTTTCTTCTTGCCTCAAATGGGTCGACACTCTGCTGGCTTTTGTATTTTCAGATATCCCCCTATCTGGGACTGAAATTAGAAATGGTTATGCGCCAGGCTATGGGTGTTGGGAATAGAACCCAGATCTTCCGCAAGGTCAGCAAGTGCTCTTACACACCGAACCTCCTCCAGTTGCCCACCGTGCTTACGTAACACCCGGTGCCTCTGTGTCCGCTACACATGTCATTCCTTTACCCACTGGTTCAGTCGTTTAAGTTTCACTGAAGGCCTGTGTCCACTACACATGCGCACTCCCCACTGTCTTCACTATCACTGACGGCCTTTCATGTTTATCCAGTGTGGTTTACAGGGTCTGTGGGACACATTCACTGAGGATACATTTAGCCAGTCAGGTTTCCATTTTTGGTTGACAAGGCCTCTATACGTCTTCCCACGTGACTTATATCACTCAGGGTATATCACAGATAAAGTCCTGCCACCCCCGTTTCCTGCGTCTTCTGACTTCACGGTCTCTGCACTTTATGTTACTCCTCCTCCGTCTTTGATTAGGCTCTGTTTCTGCCAACACTTGCTCCATTTAACACCACTACCCCCCTAACCAAGTCTTATCGCTCAAGGTAGGCCTATGAGCCATGATCACACGAGCTATTTCAGCAAACACATCTCGAGTCTCAGTGTTTTAACTGCAGGAGAGGTCTATCTGGGAATGGACGTGGAAGTGGAGGACGCTCTGCTCTAGTCATGAGCTCAGGCAAATGGAATCAAAATGTGGCTTATAGCGGTGCTTAGAGCAAAGGCAGAAAGGGTGTGAAAGCCTGCACGGGATGGTTTTTATGAGCCAGGGCATAGCGGTGACATATTATCATTCCTATCCTTACTTTAGTGTGTAGAACTTGAGTACGCGGCCATGTCTGATCTCTCAGGAGACTGGGAAATATATTCTGTGTATTTGATGCGTGAGCCAGTCTCCAGCATGCTTAGTGACTTTCCTTGTATGGTACCTGTGCATTGAGCCAGATGATAGGAAGAGGCAGGGAAGAATGTGATGAAAGCATCTTCCTTAGACCCGGCGACTGGCGTCCCAGGCATTAGAGTGGGCCATGTCTACACTCTGAACTCCTAACATACCCGATCGTTGCTGCTGTTCTGTTCTCACAGGGACATAAATGCCCGACTCGATGCCGTATCTGATGTTCTCCATTCAGAATCCAGTGTGTTCGATCAGATAGAAAGCCATCTTCGTAAGTTACCTGACGTCGAGAGAGGACTCTGCAGCATTTATCACAAGAAAGTAAGTGGTAAAAGTCAAACCTCCCACGACTCACGGCGGCGGTCCTCAATGTATGAATGCTGGGTCCTAACGGCAGATCGTGTGGGGTTCTCCTCAGTGCTTCTGAGTAGCGAGAGAAGCAGCTGTAGCCTCAGCAATTTTAATTGTACAAATTATTCCAGTGTTTGCTTTCATAGTTCTCTCACTTCTTGAAACTACAACAGCATACACAGAAGTCCTTCTATGAAAGGACTTTATCTTCCGTGTTTTTTCTTCCAAGTGCAGACCATTGTTAAAATGAGAAACTTACTTTGATCTGCAACTTTGAAAGAGAGAAGCCTTAATTATGTATTGATCTTTTAAACTGCTCTTTGGCCTAAACAAAGGGAAAAGGTGCTGGTGTAGGACGTGTGACGGTATTAGTGGCAGACAAGTTTGAGTCCAGAGGGTGGGTAAAATAGATTGTGATTTTGTCGCTTAGGTTTACAGTGCAAAGCGGTTCTCAACCCGTGGGTCACGACCATTGGAAACCACGTATTTCCGATGGTCTCAGGAACCGAGACACCGCTCAGCAGCAAAATTACAATTTCTAAGTAGCAAAAAAAAAAAAAAAAATTATGGTTGGGGGTCACCACAACATGAAGAACTGTATTAAAGGGTTGCACCGCAGCATTAGGAAGGTTGAGAGCCCCTGGAAAGGGTAGCATTAGCAAGAGGTGTTTTCCCACACAGGGAAATAATTTACTTATAATTGATCATTCCTGAAATTGAAAATGATAACTGGCTGTATTTACAATAATTGCTCGCGAATAAACTTTGTAAAGTATCCGACCGCCTGCAGAAATCACTCACATGTACTGTATGCTCTCTTCCCTTTGAAACTATGACACTGAGATGAGACTCTTTTTTTTTTAATTGCTTTTTTCCTCATTTTTAAATTTGTTCTTTGAGCAGCTTGTACAATGTATTTTGATCCTATCTTTTTTATTCTTCTATCGAAGATAGATCTTTTTTTCCACTCACTATAGTCTGATTATGGTTTTCCCCGCCCCTGCCCCTCCCTTCCCACCCAGGTCCACACTGTTTCTGTCACTTCATAGAAAACAAACAGGCATCTAAGAACAATAGTAAAATAAAATAAATGATAAAGAAAAAACAAGCAAATTGGAATAGGACAAAACAACCAAACATGGAAAAGAACCAAAGAAAAAGCACAAAAAACACATATAGACCCAGAGATACACACTTTCACACAAGGAATCTAATAACAAACCAGAAGCTATAATATATTCGCAAAGGACCTGTAAGGGTTGGTTTGTTGTTGTTCGTTGTTTGTTGTTGTTGTTTTAATGCCCTGACTTACTATCACGAAACAGAACTGCCAAAGAAGAGTTTGAGTTTGTTTTCTGTTGGCCATCTACTGCTGGGCATGGGCCCTACCCTTAAGTGTGGTTTGTTTCCCCAGAAAGACTTCCTTGGAGAAAACCAATTTTTCATTTGCAAGTGGCTGTTAATTGGAAATAGCTTCTGGGTTAAGGATGAGAATATGTGTCTTCTTCTCCTCTCGGCTGTCAGACCCCATCTGGTGCAGACCTGTGCAGGTGCTGTATATGCCACAGAGTTCATATGTGCCAGCCCTGTTGTGTCTAGAAGGCCTCGATTTCTTGGTGTCCTCCATCCCCTCTGAATCTTACATTTGTTCTGCTGCTTCTTCTGCAGAGTTCTCTGAGCCCTGGGGGGGGGGGGGGTGGTCTGATGGAGACATCCCTCTTAGGGCTGAGTGTTCCAAGGTTTCTCACTCTCATTGTTTGGCCGCGGACTCTTATTTGTTCCCATCCGCTGCAGGAGGAAGCTTCTCCAGTGAGAGCTGAGCAAAGCATGGATCCACGAGTACAGCATGATGGTGTTAGGAGCCATTGGACTGCTACTTCCCGTTAGCAGAACAGCAGTATTTGTTTCCCTGGCTCCCTGTCTCATCTCAGGTCGCCAGAGGAGAATTGGGTACATGTTCCATCTCACGGAGTAACCCTTACCTCAAATCAGCCATCGGTTGGTTACTCTCACAAGCTGTGTGCCACAGTTGCACCAGCATACCCGCACCAGCATACACGGGCAGTCGACCATAGTAGTTAAAGATTTGGCTGGGCTATTAGTTAGTTAGCTGGGTTGGTGTTTATCCGTCTGTCTTTGGTAGCATGCAGAGTATATTCCAGTGCATGAACTAGTCTCTGAGGGCGAAGGCTCTTGGTAGGCACCAGCTGACTTCTCAGTGTTCAATAAGTCGTGTAGCTTGTCTTCAGCAATAGGGCCTTACCGACAGTTTGTGCAAAGAAAACAATACCCTTACAATTGCCTGAGTTGTTTAGGGGTGTCTGTGTGACCACTCTGGCAAAGAACTTGATTAGATTAACCCATTCCCAGTGCTAGAAACGTCATTTGGCGATAAGAGATGGCCAGTTGGGGCTCTGCCTCCCCCACTTATTTGATGAATTCACTTAGAGAGCTTTCGCATATGTATATATTTTAGAAAGCTTCTACTGTATTGTTTCCATACGACTCCTCACATGGCCTTCATTTTAGCTATCCCTTCCTGTGTATCCTTCCTCACCCCTTCCTTCCCTTCCGCTCCCTGTTTGGTCCTCTCCCCTGTCCCTGACCCTTGTCCCTCCAAAAGTATTTATTCTACTCCACCTTCCTAGGTGGATCCGTCTTGACTCTCTTACTCTCTGCCTCTGGTTATATTGGTTGTTGCTTGCTTATAACTGACATAAAGGCTAACAGCTATGTATAAATGAATATACACTGTATTTGTCTTCTGGGTCTGAGTTACCTCACTCAGGATGATTTTTTTTTTTTCTGTTTCCATCCATTTACCTGTGAATTTCATGATTTCCTTTTTCAATGGCTAGTACTTCATTGTGTAAATGCAGTATATTTTCTTTATCCATTCACTTGTTGAAGGACATCTAGGCTATTATGAACAGAGCAGCAATGAACTGGGTTGAACAAGTGTCTCTGTGGTAGGATGAAGCTTCCTTTGGGTCTATCTTTCCAAGAATGGAAGGATGGATGGTATGACTGAATCTTGAGGTAGGATTCCTAGGTCCCTGAGGAACTGTCACACTGGACAAGTTCGCACTCCCACCAGCAATGGATGAGTGTTCCATTTTCCCCACATCCTCACCAGCACGAGCTGTCATTTGTGTTATTGATCTTGGCCATTCTGACTGGTTTAAGGTGACATCTCAACATGGATTTGATTTGATTTGATTTGTTGACTAAAAATGCTGAACTTTTTAAAAAGTGCTTCTCAGCCATTTGAGTTTCCTTCTTTGAGAATTCTGTTTAGATCCACATCCCATTTTTCTAATTGTGCTGTTTTGTTTCTTGATGCCCCCCCCCTTTTTTTTCTTAGTTTCTCATATATTTTGGATGTATAGTTGGTGAAAATCCTTGCTCATCCTGAAGGCTGACACGTTGTCTTCATGAAGATGCCCTCGGCCTTACAGAAACTTTTCAGTTTCATGAGGTCCCATTCATTAATTGTGATCTTTGTGCCCGTGTTACAGAAAGTCTCTTCTGTGCCAATGAGTTCAAGGCTATCCCTCACTTTCTCTTCTGTCAGGCTCAGTGAATCTGGTTTTATGGTGAGGTCTGTGGTCCATTTGGAGCTGAGTTTTGTGTGGGCTGATTAGTATGGATCTTTTGGATTGTTCTATATTCGGACACCCAGTTTGACCAGCACCATTTGTTGGAGATGGTGGCTTTTTTTTTCTAGTGTGTATTTCTGACTTTTTTATATTAAAAAAACAAAACAAAACAACAGATGTCCATAGATGTGTGTATTTATGTCTGGGTCTTCAAGTCAGTTCCACCGATCAACACGTCTGTTTTTCTGCCAATACCTCCTTTTATTACTGGAGCTCTGTAGTACAATTTAAAATAGGGGATGGTGATACCTCCAGCAGGTCTTTTAATATTCAGGATTTTTTTAGCCACCCTGATTTTTGTGTGTTTCCGTATAAAGCTGTAAATTGTCCTTTCAAGTTCTGTGAAAAATTTTGTTGGAATTTTGATGGGGAATGCATTGACTCTGTAGATTACTTTTGGTAAGATGGTCATTTTTACTATATTAATCCCGTTGTTCCATCTTCTGATATTTTCTTCAGTTTTTTTCTTTACTGTCTTGAAGCTTTTATCATACAAGTCTTTTGATTGCTTGTCGGAGTTACTCCAAGACATCTTTTACTTTTTGAGGCTGTTGTGAGAGGTACTGTGTCCATGCTTTCTTTCTCATTCTGCTTGTTATTTGTATAAATGAAGGTTACTGGTGTGTGTGTGTGTGTGTGTGTGTGTGTGTGTGTGTTAACTTTGTGTCTTGTTACTTCACTTGCAGTGTTTATCAGCTGTCTGACCTTCTTGGTGGAATTTTCAGGGTCACTTATGTGTACTACCATGCCATCTGTAAATAGAGATATTTTGACTTCTTAATATTTGTATTCCTTAGCTCTCCTTCAGTTGTCTTATTGCTGTAGCTAAGACATCAAGTACTATACGAATAGGTATGGAGAGCGGGCAACCTTGTTCCTGAGAAAATACTTTTGAGTTTCCATCCATTTAGGTTGATGTTGGCTACGTGCTTGCTGTAAACTGCCTTTATGATGTTGAGGTATGTCCCTTGTATCCGTACTCTCTCCAGGACTTTTATCCAGGGTGTTGGATTTTGTCAAAGGCCTTTTCTGCATCTGATGAGATGATCACGTGGTTTTTGTCTTTCAGTCTGCTTATATGGTGGATTATATCTGTCAATAAAAAGAAACACTCAACATAGAGTTGTTCAGTTTCCATGAGTCCATAAGCTGTTTGTTTGCTGTTGTTTCTGTTGTTTTTAATATTTAGCTTTTTTCCATGGTGGTCAGTAGGATGCAAGGTGCTACTGTAATTTCCTCTTATCTGTTGAGACTTGCTTTGTGTCCCAGTATGTTGAGAAGAAGGCATATTCTTTTGTGTTCGGGCGAAATATTCTGTAGATATATTCTGTAAATATCTGTTAGATCCAATTGGTTTATGATGTTGGTTAGCTCCAGCATTTCTCTGTTTAGTTTTTGTCTGACAACCTGTTTATTGGTAAGAATGGGGAATTGAAGTCATTCACTTAAACTGTGTATGTGATTTAAGCTGCAGTGGTGTTTCTTTTATGAACTTGGGTTCCCTTGTGTTTGGTGCGCAGATGTTAAGAACTGCAATATTCTGTTAGTGGGTTTTTCCTTTGATGAGTATGAAGTATCCTTCCCTATTGCTTCTGTTTAGTTTTGGTTTGAAGTCTATTTTGTCAGATATTAAAATGGCTACACTGACCCACATCCTAGATTTGTTTGCTTGGAATATCTTTATTCATCCTTTTAACCTGAGGTGATGTTCTTGGATGCAGCAGAAGGATGGATCCTGTTTTTTAATTCTTCCTCTTAGTCTGTTTCTTTTTATTGGAGAATTGAGGCCATTGATTTTGAGAGATAACGTTGAGTGGTATTTGTTGATTACTGGTATTTTGTTGCTGTGATGTACCCACCCCTTCTTTTGATTTGCTGGTCTTATATTATTTGTTCCTTGTGTTTTCTTGGATGTAGTTAACCCTTTTCAGGTTCAAGTTTTCCTTCTGGTGCCTTCTGTAGGACTGGACTTGTACATAGATACTGCTTAAATTTGGTTTTATATGTAATATTTTTCTTTCTCCATCTGTTGTGATTGAAGGTGTTGCTGAGTGTATTACTCTAGGCTGGCCTGAGTCGGGGGCTGGGGTGGCCTTATCAGGAGGGCAGATGTTCCTCTTGGGTGGTGGTTGGTGGGGATTCTTTTAGTTCATGAGACCATGCCATCCTTTGGGGTCCCTTGTAAGGCGCTTTTCTTGTTCTAGAGGCCCACAGGCATTATCAGTGCCTCCTTAGTTTACGAGGCACCCTTGTTCTGTTCTTCATCAGAAGCTTCCTGGGTGCTGGCAGCCTGTGGATGTCAGTATTGAGTCAGTATTCTCGTCCAGAGTTGTCTAGCCCACCTTAGACTTTTGAGCTATTAGCCCTTTGGTGAGTTCATCTGTACAGTTGCCCTGTTGTGTCTAGGAAACGTCTCGGTGTAGTCTTCCACCACCCCTGGCTCTTATAGTCTTCTGCCTCTTGCTCTGAAATGAGCCTTGGGAGGAGGGGGTGTGATGTCACTTTCTTACTGCTAGAGAATTACGCATGCTGTGCTGTGCGGTCATGCCGCAGCGTGCATAATGCTGCGTAATACAGTGTGGTGGAGAGAGGGTTGGTAACTGACTGACGTATGACAGAGTCTGTGCTTGAGTCCAGCACCCTCGCTATGCTTTAGCCATCTGTCCTCGGATGCTGCCATGTCGGATGTGGTTTCCTCAGCTGCCATCGCAATTGCTTTTCTGATCGACTCTTCAGAGGTGGACTTTATTCATACTTTCCTTTTTTGCCAAATATAAATTTATTACATGCTTAATTCATGGTAGAACAATTTTTATATGCCCAAATTTCAGTGTGACCAATTTTCATTAGTGTTTACTTTGTAAGACTTAACGTCCCTGGGAAATTTTACTAGAATGGTTAGTACCGCCTTTGAGGATATTCGTGTTACCTCAGAGGACTTACCTAGTTGTTCCCTGTGCTTCGGCTGTATTAGAAACAAAATACACGCCAGCTGGTAATGCTGACCCAGCTAATGTGAGCTGATTGTGCTCAGTAGCGTCAAAGGTAGCATTTTGGGCTGTGCCGTCATTTTGCTGGCTGTGCTAGCAGCCCTGTTGATACTGGAAAATTCTGTGCTTGGCTCTTCGGTGCTACTGAGAGGTAGAGAGGTCGGAAACCATGTGTTATTTTGTACCCTGGCCAGTGTCTGGCAGTCAGTGCTATTGCCCGTCAGCAGTCAGCTGATCTCCAGGCATCTAGCCTTCACCGTTTGAAAGGATTCGTTGACAGATGTCAGAGAATTTTTTTTTTCTTTTTCTCTCAAGAGAAACTAAGAGCAGAGCAGATTTCCTTTGAGCTGTTAATCAAAAGAGCAAGGTCAGAAGTGTCCATGGCTCGAGGTGGCCACATCCTGCCAGGCTGTGGCGACTTCTAGGCCGCCTCGCTGGCTGTCTTTAAACTTCACTTTGATGTTTGCCTTTCATAAGGTTTATGCGTCTCTTCAAGTTTCCCAACTCTAGAAAAAGTCACAGCTGCATCCCTTTGAAAAGCAATCAATGTGCACTGCAAGGATGGATTTACTTTGGAATTTCTGATTGAATTTTGCTAAAAGAATTTGTGTCTCACTTGGAAGTGTTTCACCGGAGTGTGGCTCAAGTTTAGTTTCAGAAGTGAAGCATGGAAATGAATTGGTGACTGTCTTAGGGTTTTATTGCTGTGAAAAAGACACCATGACCATGGCAACTCTTATAACATTTAACTGGGGCTGGCTTACACTTCAGAGGTCTAGTCCCTTATCCTGGCGGAGGGAAGCACGGCGGCATGCAGGCAGACATGGTAGTTGAGTGTGCTACATCTGGATCCACAGGCAGCAGAAAGAGAGAGAGACACTGGGCCTGGCTTGAGGATTTGAAACCCCAAAGCCCTCCACCTACTCCAACAAGGCCATGCCTGCTAATAGTGCAGGTCCTGATGGACTATGGGGGCCATTTTCATTCAAACCACCACAGTGGCAAACCAACTTTAGAAAGTCTGAATGCTTTAAATCACATTTTTCTTAGCTCACCGTTGATCACACAATCAAATGCATGGCGGTTATTAGTTTAGTTCAGTTTTTATTTTTTTTTAAAAGCAGTGGCTGCTCAGGTTTTATTCGTGGCCCCTTTAGTTTGGTTTTTTCTTCTTGCTACATCATTCCATGGTTCTGCTGTGTGCACCAATGATGAGTGACATCCTGGGTACAGACCTTGCCAGTTCTGTGGAGCTCACAAATGGAAGGGGGCAGCCTAGGTCCTGTGGCTGTCGAACTTCCAGGGAGGCGCTTTCATGGTGACAAATGGCGAAAGATCCCAAGTGGGCTTAGTGTGGACTAAACTAAATATTTCTTTTTACATCAAAACTTCAAATACAAATCTTAGAAAACTGTGTCACAGGAGCCCATATTAGATGTTGAGATTGGTAAATGCATTCAAGGATAAGCACGTGTCTCTAATGTTGAGGGAAGAGAGTTCGCACAGTCTTGTGTGTGAATAGTTTCCAAGCCGGGCTAGACTGAACTCAAACCACATCCAGTGCTGTGTCTAGTGGCTGTGGCCTGTTCTTTGAAGTGTAATTGCCTTAGCCCAAAGGCATGCATGTTTTAGTAACTTTTTCTTCTTTTTTTCTTTAGTTTGTTTCTCTTCGTACCCACATGCTTCCAAGATCTGACACAGGTGGAATTTCTAACTTGGCTGTCTTTTGTTTGGTTATTAGATTAATGTCCTCATCCCTGCTTTTCTCCAAAATAGGCTCATAGCGACTGCGACAGGTACTTCCCAAAATGACCTGTCCTTTGCACATCTCGTGAGACAGAATTATACTGTCGTCCCTATTAAGAATTCCAGCCTGGAAGCCTGGCTCGCCGAGGGTGTATCTTCACGCTCTAAGAACCTTATTAATAGCTAGGAGGGTATGCCCACTTGCTCTTCAGAAGGGCTATGCTTCTCCTGATAGTATAGAAAAGTGTCTGTTTCACAGCTTGTGTGACATGGTTATTAACAAGCAGATCCTTGACATTTGAACAAATGACAAATATTGCCTTGCAGTTTTATTAGTTTGCTTGTTTTATTGTCATCAAACTTAAGGGGTTGGTCCTGACTGTTAGGCTGGTGCAGAGATGGAGTCGCTTGAGACACCAAGACGGACAACCCGTGTGGGACCCAGCCCCTCCGGGGAAATGGGACCTGGATGCTTTGTACTTCTCAGAAGTCTGCTGGCCCTTATCCCAGCAGACCGGCTGGACCACAGCCTCCCGCCATCCTAACAGCCAGTCTCCCCCACCTCTTACACAGTTTTGCTTGTGCTCGCAGTCCCTTTTGCTTCCAACGGTTCCGTTTCCTTAATGCTCTCCTGCCCGTCGAAAACACCCTATAAAACCCAAGCTGTCCCCTTTTGGTCAGAGCGGCTCTCCCCCCTAGTAGAGCAGCTCCCATGGTCTTATTCTCTCCTTAAGCCACACAAGCATCCGTGCCTTGTAGTCAGGACTGGCCACCTGTCCTCAGTGAGCCAAATTGAAAGTGGAGAGCAGAAAAGAGATTTATCCAGTGTGGCCACATAGGAAAGAGGGACAAAGAAACCCAGTGAAGCCACCTAGCTCGCCTTAGGTTCCAGAAGTATGATCAGAGCTTGCATACAGGGTCAAGGTTATGGCTATCTTAGCAGTCCCAGGCAGGGCATGGCCCTGCCTACCACTGACCAATCACTGTTTGGGCTGGCAGATACTTTCTGCATTCTATCTGCCAGGAAGGGCCACTTCCCTAGCTCCCCTTCCTCTGGTACAAGAGGCATATGGCGCCCTGTTGAATGTACTTACGACACATACTAAAGGCGGGGCTGGCTAGCGTTGTCCCAGACCCTCCTGTTCCTGTTCACTTACACTTGTTAAGTACCTGAAAGCCCACGCTAGCCTCCTGGCCCCTCTCACCTCCTCCTCTACTCTAAACTCCCAGGCTGCTCCAGTTCACAGGCTTCCCTTCTCCCAGCTTCTAGTCCTCCTTGTAACCCACATGATTCTTCCATACCCGCCTCTCTAGCCCTGGACACATGGTATACATGCATTCTTTTTCTGTCTCTCCGGACTCTCTTAGATGCTTCTGGACGTTCTTCCCCCTCCCCCACAATAAAAACCTTCCCCCAAATCATGGAGTGGCCATTTCTTTATTGCACGCTGGCTTACAGAAATCTTTCTTTTAATCCAGGCCTGAACCTTATGTAGCTCACACTGACCTTGAACTTGCAGAAACCCTCCCTTCCTGAATGCTGGGTTCGAAGGCATGAGCCACCACATACAGCTCTTCATGCTGTTTAGATGAAAATATCTCTGTTTCCAGTGCTCTACCCAAGAGTTCTTCTTGATTGTCAAAACCCTCTGTCATCTGAAGTCAGAGCTTCAAGCATTGATACCTGCCGTTAATTCCCACGTACAGTCAGACTTACTCCGAACACTCATCTCAGAAATTCCTGAGCTCCTCAATCCAGTGGAACATTACTTAAAGATACTTAATGAACAAGCTGCCAAGTAAGTGCAGACCCCCCACTTTCGCCCAGCGGCCACCATCAGCCAGTGTCTCTGCCGTTTGCTGTACATATATATGTAATGGGAACCTTTGTAGTCGTCTACACTCAGTTCAGACCCGGGATGATGGAGGCCTTCCACAGGTGTCAGCTGACAAAAGGGTAAAGTCCTCCTAAAGCCAGGTAGTAGCAATTTATTAACTCAAAACCAGATGTCAGATGGCCCTGGTCCTCATTTCCTAGATACCCAGGGGTGATTGTTCTTGTATGTAGAATCTGCAGTTGTCCTTCTAAGGGTGTAGTTTTATGATGTGTCTCACAGGGAGCTGAGTTTACATTTGTTGTTATTTTTCTGATTAGCAAATGAAATGACAGTTTTATCTCTTGGTTTCACCATACGAATTGTGAATAAAATAAAAATGATTTTGCCATTCCTCAGAAGTAAAGGGATGTCCCCATTAATATTTAGTGGCAGAACTGGAATGAGAACCACGTTTTCCTGACTTCCAGTCTGTTGGTATTTTATCATGCTACAAAACTGATAACTGGTCTAATTAATATGCTTCAATATATGTAACTGCATTTTTCATGTTTTAGGGTTGGCAATAAAACTGAATTATTCAAAGACCTCTCTGACTTCCCTTTAATAAAAAAGAGAAAAGATGAAATTCAAGAAGTCACTCACAGTATCCAAATGCATTTACAAGAATTACGGAAAATACTAAAACTTCCTTCTTTGCAGTATGTGACTGTATCAGGACAAGAGGTAAGCAATGTCAAGCATCCTTTGATTTCACATCAGTTTGCCTGGAGTAGAAAAGCTATGTTATTACAATATAAATAAAATCCATGGCTAGGTTGTTACAAGCAATGGTGCAGAGAAACTACTGAACTAGACAGCTCCATGGGTGGGAACAGATTTATTGGGAACCAAACTGCCAAAGCCATCTCTCAGGGGCAGAGAGAAGAGCAAAATGTCAGAAAAGCAAGTAGCTTTTATATGACAGAAAGGGGTGGGGAATCTGAGCGGATACTGGTTGTCCAGATTGGTCTGTGTGCCCTTGCAGAGGTAGTCAATCTTTGGGAGAAGGTCAAGGGAGGTTCCTGGAGGATAAAGGGTGATCCCCAGTAGACAGAAACCATCTTTAGTGACCTGCTTTTCTTGTTAACAGAATCCTGGCCAGAATCCTTCTGTTTGAGACAGTGTCATGAGCATTTCCATTGGGGGTTTGGGGCGGGTTTGGACCTGACAGTTGTAAACATTGTTATTAAAACCCTTTTTCCTTGCCATAATAACCTATTTTGATAAGAAATCAGAGTAATGTTTTATTAATCTTTCAATTCAAGCAAATTCAAGCAACTTAACGTTATATATGCTTTGTCACCCGTTGAAGCTATAGTACAGAAGATCTTAGTTCTTTTGAACAGGGCTTTGGGTTCAGGACAGAGAGGCTTAGCCTTTGCTAAGCAGACCACATATTGGGTCACACAGTGATTAACTGACTGCACTTCCTCCCAAAAGTTTTTTGTTTTTTAAGAGTGGAAATACACATTTAGGAGATTTTGCTAGCTTACAGTGTTGTTTGGAATGTGGTTTAGGACACGTACTTTGTCTTTAAGGTTGGTGTTAATATCTGAATGAGAACCATTAAAGAGAGAGAAATGCTTTAAAAATGTAATTGTAGCTTTCAGTCCTATTCTGCATCTTGAGGTGTGTTCCTTCGATGTCTTATATGTACTGTGAAGATTCTAATTAGAGAACTTTCAGACACTTTACTTTGTTAAAATAGCAATTTAATAAACTTGGAAGAAATTTCTACAGGATGAACATTCTATTTAAGATTTAAAAATAGATTTTTTTTTCCTGTGTGTGTTGTGGGAAGCTTTGTTACAGGGGGCCCTCCAGAGATTACCACTCAGACACATTTTATAGCCAATTGAAAATTCTTACTCCAGTCAGCTGGTACTACATTCAGGTATTCAGGGGCTTTTAAAGGCAAAGCCACTTCCTTGTATCTTGCTTAGCAGCTGCAGGGGGAAGTTTAGGCAAGCAAGCCGATTAACAGAAGCTAGGATAAGTTAGCTGGGGCATCTTGGCCTTGGGTCTTAGAACAGAGTTGGGTAATTTTCCATGGGATTCCCCATCAAAGAGGTCAAGTTCTAGTTAAACCTGAAATGGCTTCAGTGAGAATACAAGATGGAAGAACTTCTGAACTGTCTTGCCCTGTCATGGTTTTGTTTTGAAGTGAAAAAAAAGCGTATTTGCTAAATCCTAAGCCCCCTCCTCAGGCTAAAACTAAGGTCAGCCTGACCCTCAGGAATACATAGTACTTCATAGGAAGTACTATTGTTCTGCTTCTGTGACCGCAAGGCTTTCTGCTCCCTTCCCTGATGTCATGGTAACACAACTATGTCCCATTTTTTGTAAAAAGTTCGTATCCTGTCAATGGAGAGTGCCCAGCTGGGTCTGTGTGGCACAATAAAATCTTCAAATTCATAAAGAGCTCATCCTAGTCTCCTCTTGGACTAGAACAGCCTGCCTACAACATTTTCAAACCATATGTCTTAATACTTGCATTGATTTGTGTATCATAGTAAAAGATTGCTAATTATAATAGCCATTTGAAATAAGAAATTAGAATGAACAGTAGTGCTTATCAAAATGCTCACGATTTAACCACTGGTTTAAGTTAGCCCGTCTGTCTCCTGGCTGACGTTTTGAGGATGTTATACCAAGCACACATTTCCCAAAGCCTATTTCACTCAAAGCTCTGCACAACAGAACAAAGTATTCTTGTATATTTAAACAGACACTGAATATTTAATTGTATTTCTTGTTTCTACCGTGTGCCTATGACTTTGGCAGATTACTTGTAAAAGTGCCACTATTTTGGTTCATTGGTGAAATCCAAGTGGCCAGGATTGTTTCAGTACAATTGCTAACAATAGGTAGTAGAAGAAAACCTGTGAAACAAGTTTCTGTCTGCCCAGAAGAGCCACCTCCCTTCTTGACACGTACCTGTGGTGTATACCAAAGCCACCCCCACCTTGCTCCCCCAACCCCCACCACCCCAACTCTAAACTTCTGATCTTGTCCTGTTCACAGAACCCCCTCCCCCAATCCTGCAGCTACTGGTTTTTATTTATAACCCAAGAGGTTTTTCTCTGCTCCCACTCTCCTCTCTGCCCTGGCCTTTGCCAGTCTTCCCTGTCCTATCTGCCTCAGGGGTAGTCATGGCCGCTTTGGTCTTCCCCAAGGCCTCTGGCTGTTCTCTCTCTCATATATATGATAAAAGCCTTCTTCCCATCCATGGGCCTGTCAGATTGGTGGTTTCCCTGTGCCCTTGGTTACAATACATCTATCTCTCTGCTAAGTTTTCTAAATAAGAAACATTTAAAGTTCTTAGGGGAAAGTATGAAAAAAGTTAGGGAGAGGAGAAGCTGAAGTCAACAGGAAGCCCGTACTGGAGTTCCTTGAGGTCCGCAGCCTGCCTGGTAGTGATGATTGACACCTAGCAATTGCAGGGTAGAGGCTGGAGGATCAGAGTTCAGTGTTATCCATGACAGTTCAAAGAGTTTGAGACCAGCCTGGATTACATCATCTAAAAACAAAACAGGCAAAGGGTAGGAAAGATTTTCAGCAAACCTGGCAATGATGGCATCCTACGCTGGTTGTAATAGAGTTTGAATAACAATGTCTGACATTTAACCAAGACAGAAGTAGGTCCTGGGAGAGTAATATGAGAGCTTACTAGAATGACTCAAGGCAGAATTCTTGTGTTAACATCTGGGAGGTGGAGCCAGGAACTGCAGAGCCAGGCTTTGCTGTGAGACCTTGCAGAGCTTTGTAGAACATGCATTGTTTTTTTTTCCAGTGGTTGTTCTTTAGCAGTAAAACTACTAAACAGAGGGCCTGTGCCTGCTCACTCTTAGGATGTTTGGAAAAGGGAATAGCTAGAAAGAAAATTTCCCATCCTAAGGCTGGGCAGCAGAGACAGTATGAGGTGGTGCTGAAGAACTTAGACTAAAACCCCGCAGGCGGTCCTGGTGAGCTTGTCTTCCATTCGCCACGGCTGTTCGCACAGTGGCCTGATGGGTCAGTGGCGGTCCCCCAGTGGGTCTGTGAGAGCTACACGGTGATTCTCATGGTACACCTTGTTTTCACGGGCTTTTCAAAATGTCCACCATCCCTTCGCCGCTAACTCCCATGGGCTAGATGTTTTCTTCCTGTAGCCTTGTAGTTTGATATTTACCTCTGACATAGAACCTCTCAGAATTATTTCGTAGAGTGCTGATGTTCCTTCACAGGGCATTTTTAAACCAAAGAATTATTTAGCATAGCTAGTGATTTTATTTTTTCCATCAGTAATTTCTCAATTTTGGCTTTTCTTCCAGTTAATTTTTATAACTACTGGTACCTTTTTAGATTGTCAATTCTTAACTGTAGAATCAAGCATGGCAGATTTGAAACTGTATTGATCAATTTCTATATATGAAGATATCATTAGCTTCAAATTTTTTGCTTGGTATGGAAATTAATAAATATTAACCATTAATATATAACTACAGTGTTTCTTTTAAAAGAAAAGAAATTGACATGGCAAATATAAAGTTATGTATGCATATTACAAAACAGACAAATGGAAAACTTCACAAAACTATCTCAGACTTTATTAATCTAAGAGGCTCTGGATCTTACGTGTATAATACAGGTTTTTGAGAATGTATGTGAACTAAACACAGGTGTGTGTGTGGTAATGTGGGGACTTGAGCCACTGAGAAGAGACATCTCTGACTAGTGCTACAAATGAGGTGTGGGAGAAGCTGACTTCCTTCTGGCTCATGTCAGAGAGGCCTGCTCACGGAGGGGGCGCAGCTGGATATATGAAGGCAGTCTTACTCTGAGGCTCGCTGCTGAGGGCCTGGAAAGAATTTAAGAGCCTAAAAATAAAGGCTGCAGAGTGCTATCTTCACGATTGTCAACAGCAAGTCGCGGATGGAGGTGGGGCTCATAAGGACCTAACCCTCCTTACTGAATGATTGGCAGTCGATGGATTTTGGGGGAGGGACAGCTCTTACCTTCAGTTGGGTACCAGACAACAGCTCATTATGCTCCACAGGGTGTTTCCAAACGTGTGGCTAAACAGATGGTCTTGGTTAAAACCACTGGTCACAGAACAAAACAAAAGGTATGGGTGGGGGAAGGGGACCTTCCAGGAGGATTGGAAGATGACAGGGTGAGAGAAAGAGACAGAGGGATGCGGGGTGAACGGAATATGCCAAATATATCTGTGAGATTGTCGGAGAACAAATTTAATCAACTAAAAAAAGGGTAGTTTTTGAAAAGGTAGAGTTCCTATAAAGGAAAACATATATTCACATAAGGGAAGAAACGTCTTCTTGTTGCAGAAGTCAAAGCTAGCTTTCTGAGGTTAGTTGTAGGCTTCATCTTCTTTTTTGGGGGAGGGTGGGTTCCAAGACAGGGTTTCTCTGTTGTGACTCTGGCTGTCCTGGAACTTACTCTGTAGCCCAGGCTGGCCTTGAACTCACAGAGATCCACCTGCCTCTGCCTCCTTAGTGCTGGGATTAAAGGTGTCCACTACCACTGCCTGGCTAGTTGTAGGCTTCTTATATGAAAACTATTACCAAAAACCCTATTCTGTTCAGGCTGGGGACCATCTCAAACTAGTAGGCCAGAATAATTGAACATTGTTCAGTCTTACGTATGTAGAGTTGAGGATGACTCAATGTGTAAGAACCCTTGCTTCACGAGCCTGAGGATCTCAGTTCTGATCCCCAGTGCCCATGAAAAGAAAAGGTATGACTATCTTTACATACACTTATAACTTCAGCCCTGAAGCCAGTAAGGGAAGGAGACAGCAGGATTCCTGAGGCTTGCTCGCCTGGCAACCTAGCCCAAACCACGTTCAGTGAGAGGCCCTGTCCCAGGGAAGTAGGACAGAGAGTGGTAGGGACGAGCATGGACCGGTGTCCTCCTCTGGCCTCCACAGTTGCATGCACCCACTCACACACCCAGCCCACACACAGTCAATCTTCCTGACTTACAGAATTCTTCAGATACATGGATAGTAATGAATGAGAGAGGTTATTAGAAAACACCCAAACTCTCCCGAGAATAACACTGGATTCATTCGGAATGTTTAGAACAATGTTTACTAAATTGCCATAGCACATGATATACCGTGGTTGGTTGGCCATTTCAATAACTCTCTGTTCATTTGCACTTATTTTAGTTTTTGATTGAAGTAAAGAACACGGCTGTGTCTTGCGTCCCCACTGATTGGGTAAAGGTTGGAAGGTAAGTTTAAGACATTTTTTTACTTCTAGCATGAATTGTGACATGCGTCTCTGCTAGACCAGTGCCAGCCACGTTATTGAAATAAGAGTAGTTTCCCCCTTTGATTTTCTTATGAATTTTGAGCCGAAGAGATGCTTGCCTTTAGCTGTTTTTATCATTCATTTAAAAAATGTTTTGAAGAACATATTAAAACATTTTGCTCATTTGTCAATTACTCTTTTGCTCCATGGCTATGAATACACAGGGAGAAGTTGAGAAGCCTTCAACTGGAAGGCCAGTGTGGTTGTCTGAGCCTTTCTCATGAACGCTGCACCTGACATTTCTCTTAAGAAGCTGAAATTTGATTTTCTACTTCACTGAGCTTCATGCTTCTCTATCCTCACTGTTTTCTTTGGCCCGCAGTTAGAACAGTTACTTCTCTTTGTAAGCTATATGGCGAGGTGCTGAATACAAATGAAAACGGTATTAGAACCACATGTCGCCCTCGGTTAGCATCAGTCCCTAGGAGGGGACTCATTCAGGAGAAGTGTGCACTTTTAAGCAGTGTCCTGGTTGGGATATTTGTTGCTGCTCTTCTTCCTACGCCTGTGACCGGGATGAAAATGGGAACATTTGCCCAAGTTAATATTAGGGAGACTTCTGGCTGGTGGAATGAAGGAATTCTTATGTTAAGGGAAGGGAAATTTTGACATGGCGATATAATGGCTATTTTTCTTTATGTTTCTTATGTTGATTAAATAATGTAACTATTATCCACCGCCATGGCAACAGCTACTTCAGGCACAAACATGGGCTTCATGAACTCAAATACCTCGTTTTTCCCTTATGACACTGAAGCTGTAGATGTAAGTAGCGTTGACTCGGGGGGCGTTTCCTGTCCTTGGAACATCCTTTTTGTATTGACTTTCGTCCTGTACTACACAGCTAATGAGTGAAAAAGTGCTTTATAAAGAATCATTACTAATACCCATATTAGTCTGTAGAACAGTAACTTAGGTGTCTTGCAAAATGACTCTGGAAGAAAAAGCTGTGGTAAAGCGTTTGTCTAGAACGTTCACTCTAGATCCTGTAATCGAGGGACAAGTAAGGCACCGACTGCTGTCAGCATCTTCTGAACATGCAGTAATATAATTCTAGTGAATAATAAGGCATTTTGGTGAGGGCCTGTTAACATTTACTCTGTTGTTTGGATGCCAGAGCCTTGATAAAGGGTAAGTTGAACTCCTTTGGGAGTCAAATAGCCCTTCCACAGGGGTCGCCTAAGGCCATCTGCATAGCAGAAATGTGCCCTACAATTCATAACAGTAGCAAAATTATGGTCATGAGGGAGCAACAAAAATTATTTTATGGTTGGAGGTCACCACAACATGAGGAGCTGTACTAAAGGGTCGCAGCGTTACGAAGGTTGAGAACCGCTGGGCTAGACATCGCCAGTTAGACTGTCAGTATCCAACAGCTGCATTAAAGGTAACGTGGCAGAGTGATGTAGGAGTCGGGGAGCAAAGACTGGGGTACACATGGCCTTGAAGAGCTCTCCTGAAGCATGTATCCACCCCTTGGATCCTCGTAGCAAGGTACCCTGCTAAACACTCCATGACCTCAGCCATGACCTCCCCAGCGCTTGCGAGGGAGGCACTGTTGCAGCCCCTGCTGCAGTGGTGTACATTAACCTGTTCCGTCTGGACAGGTCACCAGTGCTGGTGCACAGCCTGCTCAAGGCCTCGGCTAGCATCTCTGACTGGGGACACTGGCTCCCACATACTGTCTACCCCTTCTCGATGGCTTACCCTCGAGCCTACAGGGGCCTGTGGGAGTTCTTCCCACGCAGCGCCCCCGGGCCTGGAGCACTGTTTTCTTTACATTCTGGATTTAATGCGCCTTGTGATGCGGTACGTTTTTCTTTTTGCACGGAATTGTGCCAAGCAGACAAGTACAAGATTTCCAGAGTAACACCGCCTTCGTCAGCATGCCTGCCTTTCTTTGCCACATCTTTTTTCTTAACCATATTTGATTCTGATGTTTTTAAGCAAGGATTTTCAGTTAACATAATAAAAAAAAAAATGCCTTTGCCAACGAAGTAAGTTCCAACTCTGGCTGTGTCACATGGATATAATTTTAAATGTTTTAAAAGCTTCCTGAACAGAGTCCTATTGTTTAGAGTCCACGTTGGGACATGGTTAGAGAATGCTGTCTGTTTACAGCTGGACGGTCAAGGCTCACCGGTGAATAATAGCCGCTTTAGTTTGCTGAAATGGTGCGGCACCGATCCTTATAACCTTGATTTCCTATTTGTTTTCTCCTTTCCCTTTGTAGCACAAAAGCTGTGAGCCGCTTTCACCCTCCTTTTGTTGCAGAGAACTACCGACGTCTCAATCAGCTCCGGGAGCAGCTGGTCCTTGACTGCAGCGCCGAATGGCTTGAGTTTCTAGAGTGAGTTCGCAGTGAACAATAAGCTCCGAGTCCACGCTCTGGGAAAGAGACCGGAAGCCTTTTCCATCTAAAGAGCAGTAGAGACGGCTGCTGTGGCCCACAGAGGACAGTGGGTGCTTGTGTCCTTGGGTTTTATTTTCAGTCCGTGGGAACATAAGCTCACCGTAGTCTGACAAGAGAGACCCAGTAGTCTTTATTGTTGCTATACTAATATTTTATGACTAATGATGCTTGGTAGAGCCATTTTTAAAGAAATTCCTCCTTGGAATTTGCCCTTCTCATCTAGTCTTTCCGCACTAGATAGGTAAGGGTTAGTTGTTTTGATTTGATCATCTTCACTTTTTTTTTCCTGAATTTTTAATATTCTATGTATTTTTCTCTAGGCTTGTATTTTTTTTTAATTGAATGACCTTTCATGCACCCTCATCTAGACATAGCAAATATTAAATTTTTGCTTCATTTGGCTTATATCTCTAGTGTATGTATATATTACATCTATATGAAAATACATGTAAATACATATTTTGTTTCTGAGTGATTTGGAACTTTTAGATATCATAATATTTCTAAATATTATGCATCCATCATCCAAAAATAGCACCTTGCCAAGGAATTTTAACAATATTATTACATCTAGGAAAAGTTAATTTTAATATAAGAATATGTTTGATGCATGCACGTGGTGCACATACATACATGCAAATACTCACACACATAAAGGAAAAATAAATCTTTTGGAAAAATGAATACATTTGTGTTTCCCTGGTGCTCCCTGCCCTGGTGTTTAAAGGACAGATGGAATTAACTCTTTCACGTTGCATTTGATCATGCTTCTTTACTCAGAGTTAACCTAGAATAATCTGCCATGTTTTCATTCTTGTGATACAGGGTTTCCTTTGGAAGAGTCCTTGTCCTTGTCTTAAAGAATGGCCCATATTTGTGGGTTGATTGACAGCCATCTGTTCGTATTGACAATGTTAGGCACTGGTGTGCTGCTGTGTGTCAGCTCTTGGAGAAAACATTAGTGTTTGTGGGTTGCTGTTTCCTTCATTGTAAACACTTCCAGCCCAGCTCATTTCCACCTACTCTGCTCTGGAGTTGGAAGGAGACGTGCACCATCGACTTCCATGCGACTGTGGGACTTCATATGTAGTTACTCACTTCTCCTTTTGTGAGCCCATTGGCGTTGAATAGCTTTATTGCATACAATTGCACACATGTAAGAAGCCAGCTTTCCACAGCAAGAGGGAGGCTTGGTGCGCAGGTTGGACTGGGCCATCATATACTCGAATGTGACCTGTCAGGCTCGAGAGCACACAGGCATGCCTTTGAACAGAAAGCTATTAGTCTCCCTGTCTAAAACTTAAATTGTAAAGGTTCAGTGAGAGTGGTGGGAGTTTATTATGAATGCATTTAAAGTAATCCACCTGAGCTTGCGGGTGGTGGCGCACACCTTTAATCCCAGCGCTTGGGAGGCAAAGGCAGGCGGATCTCCGTGAGTTCGAGGCCAGCCTGGTCTACAGAGTGAGTTCCAGGACAGCCAGAGTGACAACAGAGAAACCCTGTCTCGAAAAACAAAAACAAAACAATGAAAGAAAAATTGACTAAAATGTATTGAGAGCATTTATAATTAGAGCCCCACCTGAGGACATCATTGATTAAAAGTAATCAATGATTAATGTAACAACACATTCTCTACTGAGGTGCCAGATGGTGTGAATTTGATGCCATAAAGAGATAATTAACCTCAACGAACCTGACATCAGAGGATTGGATACCAGCCACCCCAGTGTATTTATCTCTTAACTGAGGTTCTGTTGTGTATTAGTCATGTTAATATCGCTTTTGATCAAAATGTTGCAAAAAAACAAAAAACAAGGCAGTGAACACTGCTGGGAATGAAATCCTTTCTCACAATGTGTCTCTTGTGTTGTAGTATATGAACTGTGAAAGTGAATGCTTTTCTTACTTGTAAATTCTTTAAGAGTTAAATTACATTATCTCCCGTAGAGTAGTTGACTTATATTAGAAATGCATTCTCAAATAAGGTAAAATGTTTTCCATTCTTATTAACCACCTAAGTCGTTGAGCACCATTTGATAGTCAACTTCCGGTTATCATAACAGCTATAGTACCAGTGCCCTCACTGCTTCCCGTGGGCCCAGTGACACAGTGATGGCGTTGCATCTTGTTGTGACATGAAGTCATCTTCCCAAATGCTACTTATTCATGGGTTTTTTTTTTGTTTTGTTTTTGTTTTGTTTTGTTTTTGTTTTTTTCCTTTTCTTTTGAGATAGCCTTAAACTTAACCATACTGCTGAGGCTGATCTTAAAACTCCTGATCCTCCTGCCTCCACCTCCCAAGTAGTGGGTAAAGAAGCATGCATGGGGAAGCCGATCCTCCTGAGTGGTTCTTGAAGCTGTGGAAGGAGCAGACTGAAACTGTGTTCTACATTGAAATTTCTATCCTGAAGTGAAATGATGTCACAGTCAGATGAAATGGGAATACAGCACAGATATATATATATATATATATATATATATATATATATATATATATCAGCAGCATCATACAGAAGCTGTTTTAGGTTTTATGTAATTGTCTCAGAGTGGATGAAGACTCAGTAGCCAGTTATTTTATCATGAAAGGTAGTTCAATGTACTGTCCTTCTTCCTTACTTGTTAGATGTATCTGCTTTTTTAGTTCGAGCTTAATGCTGCTAATAAATGGATAGCTTGTTGCACAGCTGTCAGAGGTCAAGAAACCAGCCTGTTCATCTTGTTGCTGTTTCTGTAGGAATTTTGGTGAACATTACCACACTTTGTATAAGGCCGTGAATCACCTAGCAACTGTTGACTGCATTTTCTCCCTGGCCAAGGTCGCTAAGCAAGGAAATTATTGCAGGTAATTGTTTCTCATTTCCCATTTATCATGGTTTTAGATAAAATGGGAGTATCTAATTGATTTTACTATTGCTATTATAAAACATAAAGCTGAATAGCACACACATATGGCTTAATTTGAAGAATAAACTCTTTTCTTCCTTGTTCTAAGACTGTGTCAAAAGCAGGTGACGGGTACAACTCCAGACACGAATGTTACACTTGAACTTTTAAGTTTATGTGAAGTTTTTAAACAAAGTTTGAGGACTCCTTTTGCTGTAACTTTCAGTAAAGTTCAGCTTTAACTTGGTAACTTTGTAGCTTCATTTTTTAAAATGAAGCTTCATTTTTTAAAAATTAGTTACAGAAGCTTGGGTCTGAGGAAGGGGCTGGGAGGATGGGGCTGGCGGGGGTTTCTGTAAGCTTCCCTATCCTGCTGGGAGCCAGATTCAGGCCACTGTTCCTCACTGGCCTCCGAGCATCCCTACATTCTCCTTTTCATAAAGGATGCTAGATCTAACTTTAAATAACTTTAAATAGATGACTATTTAGTCACCTGGCTTAATGTTGAGAACAAAAGAAAAGCCCAGAAGATGCTGCCTGGCCGCGCCTTGGCCCCAAGTTCTTGGTGGGCAGTCTCGCTATCCTTACTTCTTTCATATCTTGGTTTCTTCTCTGGATTGTGTCAATTTTAAAAAATACATATTCAGGTGTCCTGTGACCTCCAGCACATAGAGGGCATTAAAGAAAGGTTGTTTAGTGTACAGTATTTCTTCATTTGTGAGAGAGAGTTGGAGGAATTGGTTATACAAGTTATGTTCTCTAAACGTAGCATATTATTTAACTTTGCTGCCCATTTGTGATGAATATATGTATACTGTTGGTCGTAGCAGTCATGTTTAAAATAGATTCTTTGCATCTCAGTTACTACGTAGCTCTTTATCATACCAAAGGGATTCCAAACATACACAGTGTTGCCTGCTCAGTTACCTACAGAAACCTTACAGCTGAAATGTGTATCCTATTTATCATGTATTACTATGAAAACTTAGAATCTGTAGTCTGATGTGACTTCTCAAACGTTTGTGGTGTCAGTAGTTCTTTTATACTAGATTTGTGAAGTGAGCTTTTCCTGATGGAGTCTATGTCTGAATGAAGCAGAGGCCTTTAGTCTGTGCTTATGTAAGCTCTTCCTCTTTGAAACCATGTGTGTCGTCCTGTTCCTCTCATCCCTTCTGAAGGCACTTTAAGGTATTTGCTGCTGCTGGAACTACTGTCCTGAAAAAAGGACATCCAGACAGTTAGACAGTTGGACCCATTGCACTGAGTTAAAATTTTCATCAGTGTGGAATTTCCTTCTCTTACTTTTTAACCTTGTGCCGTTTCTCTGTACATAAGTAGGCCCAGTTAATTTAACGTCTTTGTCAGTTCAGGTATCTGGAACTCTGGTGGGTCTGCTTGTGTTGTTTGTTTGTTCTCCTTCCTGGCTGCTTGGTGATTTCAGTCATCGTTTGTAGAAATGGTTTTAAACTGTACCCACTCTGGAGTGGTTTTGCATCTCAGGACACTTTCAGTCTAGCATCACCTGTTCCAGATCAGGATGGAGGTGATGGAAAGGGGGCTGCACCTCCTCCCGGCTGTGCTCTGGTGCCCGGGACAGTCTGTGGTATCTCCTATGTGCTCAGCTTCCTCTGTGCCTTTAGATACCTCTCAGCACTCGATGGTGGCTCTTCACCCGGGGCCTCCTTCCTATGCAGGTCCTGCCTGCTAATGGCAGGTTAGTTATGGGGTGCCTCCAGAGAGTTGTTTTGTGAACTTCAACCAACTTTTCTGTTTGTCCTGAGGCCAAGGATTGTTCTAGATTATCAAATCCATCAGTAAGCATTTCAGAGAATATTCCAAATGCTAAAATTTTTCCAAATTATACATTGTGTATTTTATAGTAGGAAAAATCCACTGGGTTTGGAGCAACTACGTAAATAATCTTATATACTTTTGACAGTGTATTGCATCAGTCTCTTTGGCAAAAATTAAAGTGTATATAAATAGCCATGAAACAAGAAACTTGCATTTAAACTGCATCTTAACTTGTATGTTTCTGGAGGCAGACACATTTTTCTTAAATTTTCCACTTTTTACAATGTTAGTGCCTTTGAGCCACGGTCTTTAATTCAGACTGACTACTTGGCTTCACAGTTGCAGTCTTTTCCTTCCCATCGCTGCTAAGATGTTTTCATCCTGTAACCTTTAGGCAATGGTCTTATTCTAGCCCTTTCTGTCTAATTTGTATTATGTTTGCTTGTTTCACTAACATCATTTATAGTCTGTTCCTCTGGGACAGTTAAAAGAGAAAGCCGCAATTTAAAAATGTATAAATTACAGTAAGTACATCTGCTCATGTTCAAACGGTTTGTTCCTCCCAGGAAGCATCTAGGTTTCCTGCGTCCCTCTCACTGCCGTATATTGTCAGCACGCCCTGCCCATCTCCCTGCTGTAGCTGCTCCGTCCCTGAATATGGTCTCAGGGCTGTGAATTCTCCTTTGCATCTCACCCTCTTGAGGAGCGTTTGTCATTATATAATTTAGATAGCAACAGCAAGTCATTGGCAGTTTTAGAGCAGAACAAATCACTCACGATCTGGTTCTACCGCAGAGGAGTCACATCACTGTCACAAAGGTGACACACTGATTTCACTTGGTAGAGCACCTAGGATTTTATTTGAAAACTTTCATCTCTTAAATGTTCTTTTATCTTTTTCTCTTATAATAAACTCATAAGCTGCCTACATAACAACCCTGTCTTTAGAATTATACTCCAAACCACTAAAACTGTTCTTGTCATTTCAAATGTCCCTTTGTGCTGTGATAAAACACTAATTAAAAGCAACTTGGGGAGGAAACGGGTTTACTTATACTTTCGGGTCACCATGTGTCTCTGAGGGAAGTCAGGGTAGGATCTGAAGCAGAGCCCGTGAAGGAAGGCTGCTTACTGGCTCACTCTCTGGCCCGTGCTCAGCTAAGCTTTCTTATACAGCTCAGAACCCCTGCCTAGGGATGGGGCTGCCCACATGGGCTGGGCCCTCCCACATCAACCGTCAATCACGTAATCTCTTACAGACATGACCACAGACTAGTCTAATTGAGGCAGTTCTTCAGTTGAGATTCCCTCTTTCCGGGTGACTCTAGGCTAGGTCTAGTTAACAATAGTACTAAACGAGACACCCTTCCTTCGTGGATAAAAACAATGAGATAGCATCACTCACCCACTGCATTGTCAAAACTAGACAACATTAGTGTGTTAATTTTAGTTGAGGGTATGAGAAAACTAGTCAACTTCATATCATGCTGGAAGGAAGGTATGTTACAACTACTTCTCTCTATTAAAGTGGAAAGTGTGCATGCCCTGTGACTTGCAAATTCCCTTTCAGGAATTTACTCTAGCTTAGTGAAACAATTGGACACACACACACACACACACACACACACACACACACACACACACACTGAGTGATGTAGGATAGCATTGTTATAACAGAGAAAACCTGGCCATAATCTAAAAGTCTAACATCAGAGAATGATGAACTCAGCTAGGTAATGAACTGCCTCAAAAGAATGCTGAAAATCTGATAGAAATGGTCTGGTGTTTGTAGTTTGCCGTAGTGTAAGCATTCATAAGACTTAAGACTTAATTTCAGGGTTTTTAATGTCTTCTAGAGCACAAAGAAGAATTTACTCTTTTTTTTTTGTTGTTGTTAAAAAAAATTGTCTTTATATTTACCACAGATTGGAGCTTCTTATAACTCTGAGAAAGACTTGAAGGTCTTTTGTGATCTGAGTTATCTGAAACATTGTCTTACTGTTTCTGGAACTGTTCCAGCCTTCTTTATCAGTCACGACAGTATAGTATGAAAGTCCCAAATGGGACAGGGAACGGTGAAACAAAAGCAACAGGGAAAAAATCCCCGTCACACTGTTCTTCTGCTTTCCTATTGTCTTTCCAGAAGGTATGGAAAGAACACAGGCGCCACCGGTATAATCCGCTTCCAACTTTCACTAGGTACATTCAAGATTTCACTGTTTACTGTTGTAGCCAGGGGAAATTAAAATTGCCAGAAGGCATTTCACAGTCACGCAGTTACGGAAGGTAAATGTGAAGAGAAAGACAGACGTGCTTGGGACATGGCTGACAGTGAGGAATCTCTAGAGTCAAGCAGAAGCAGTTCAGGATCTTGAGTGTCCAGGTTCCATCGCTGATGTACACAGTTCCTAGTGTTGGGTTACAGTTATCGAGGTGTCAAGAATTGATTGTCAGCAATTTTGTCAGGAAAAGTGAAATGTGTTCTTCTCACCCGGTTATTACACACTGGAATTCATCATCTAGTGTTTGCTGATGAGAACCTGGGTTAATCCTGTTTTGCTGAAAGACACGATTTTCTATGTTTTTCTATATTTATTCAACAAAATTTACTTGCCACAGTTTGTAGGTGGGCAGGCGGGAAACTGAACGGGAACAGATGACATTTAATGAAAGGATTAATTTGATTGATCGCTCTAATTGGTATTTACGAATCTAAAAATTAAAATGTTTGGCATTATGGATGAAGATAACTGTCTCCTTTAAAAAAAAATTAGGAGCTTTGAACAATTTCAAAAATTATCCAGCTATTTCATTTTCGTTGATGCAAATATAAGAACCAAAATAAACTACAGTCTCCTAGAAATAAAGTAAAATTTGGAATTTAGTATTCATAGGTGAATTATTACAGTCCGAATGTTACCCATTCCAGGTGTACATACATTGAAGACCAAGAAAAAGAATGAATGAAATTTGGTTTGCCATGCTTATTAGACTATAGGTCAGTGGTTGAGCAATTGCCTGATGTGAGTGAGACCCTGGCCTCAATCCCAGCAGTGTAAAGTTATAATAATAAATAATAATAATAATAATAATAGTAATAATAATAATAATAGTATAATAATAAGTAAAATTTGTTTTGAGGTTGGTTTTTAAAAATTATTCTATTATTCTCACTTCTGTAAAATTATCTTTAAAATATACTTTAAAACATTAAAATAAAGATCCATTAAACCCAAATAGTTGATGGTGAAATGTATTTTTTATGTGTAATGACTGTTTAAATAAGCTATTGAGTTAAAGTGGTTTGGGATTGTATATTAAATACTACTCGTTTTCAAATAAAACACAACCAGTGCAATATGTCTATGAGCGTAATGGTGCAAATGAAAGCCAGGAAGGGAGACAACAGACTGATTTTAGTGGTCACTTCTGAGGGAGAGTACTGACCCAGGAGGCTTTGCTGAAGTTGGCCCTTCAGTGCTCTCTTATTCCCAATTGCCAGTTTCTCATTAATTGCTGATCAGTTTTACTCTTAATTCTCAGTCCTTATTCTGAGCATGTGTTCTTGAGGTCTAAGGTTTTGTTGTCTGTCTTCCCTATTGGGTGCTGAAGTTTTTCATGCTGTGTCAGTATATCCAGGCTGGCCTCAACGTCACAGAAATCCCCCTGCCTCTGTCTCCCCAGTGCTGAGATTAAAAGTGTGTCACCACGTCAAGCTAGCCCGTGCTTCTTTTAAAAAGATACATTCATATCTACAAATTGATGAAACTTATTTTCCAGGCCAGCTCTACAAGAAGAAAAGAAAATCATCATAAAAAATGGAAGGCACCCTATGATCGATCTGTTGCTGGGTGAACAGGATCAGTTTGTGCCCAACAGCACGAGTTTATCGGTAAGTACCACATGACACCCAAAACCAGTGCGTGGTAAGGACACTGATTTCAACCTTGTGAGTATCAAATGTTTTCATAAGTTATCCAGTTTTATCTTCAGCTATAATGGGCAAATCCCAGGCATGGTGTCACATTCAGTACCATCTGTGGAGTTGGTGTCATTCCCAATGGAAAATTCTCTGTAGATGGGAAAGATTTAGCAATTAAAGTTGATTATCTTACTTCTTCTGTGAAACCCAGCAAACGTGCTTTATAGTCACAGATATGCTAGTGATGTTGGAATCATAACAATGCTTTTCAGATTTCCATCAGCGTCCAGCGTTAGCGTGCTTTGTCCTGCGCTGCGCTACTTTCAAATTCTCCGAAAGAATTCGAAGTGATTAGCTGATCTAGACTGGAGTTCTCTTACAGAACACTGACCATCCTCCGTCTCTATTAATTTAAATATACTCAGTTCCTCTAGTAGTGGAGCACGGCTTCAGAGGTGTTGGCCGTGTGGGTGATGGCAAGATTTTAGGAAGCGGGTGGGTAGCAGGCCTTTGGAGATGCCATCAGGGAACAAGAGTTTGAGAAGGAGTTGGGGAGATTGTCACATGACTATTGAAACGATCTAAAATGGCAGTGAGATTTATTGTGGAGGATGATAGTGATCCAGATATATCAGAGACCTCAAGGGCTGGTATTTGAGGTTTGTGAATATCCGCAGTGAGGACACGCAGCTGCGGGAGGACCCCGAAGAAACAAGAACTTCTGAACCCCGAATGGAAAAGTGCAGGAAGTTCGCAGCCCGTGCAAAATAAGTGCATCACGCAGAGGGGTGAGAACGAAGGATTTGAGAGCTTTTGAAGTCTGTGGGAGAACTGAGATGTAGGCGAGCAGCCCGAGAAAGATCAGCACGGAGCTGGGACTATAGCAGTGAATGCTGTTGGGCCGCAGACAGGGATGTGTGACCACAGTCAGTTTGGCCAGCCGTGAGTGTGGAGTTCAGTGAAAAGCTTTGAACTCCGTCTACTTGAGTCTTACGTGCCAAGTCGTATAGGGTTTGTTGGTAGTATATGATCTATACGTTGGGCCTGTTACAGTATGAGACTGTTACAAGAAACTGCCCTAGGCTGGGTGGTTCACAAACATCAGAAGTTGTCTTTCATGATTATGGAGACTGAATTCAGGACCAAAGTGTCAGCGCCCCACAGGAGCTGGTTTTGTGCTTTACACGTGGCACCTCTTGCTGTGTGCTCACAAGGTCGGAGAAGGATAGGGGCCTCTCAGCCCCTGTATATTAATTGCCTCCAGAAGGTGATACTGTCATCTTGGGATGGAGAATTCCATGTGAATCAGGGAGGCATAGGCCATAGCAACCAGAAACACGACGTCTGTAAACTTTTTCATTCTAAATAGAAAATGTGTATGTTATTAATTTATCGATTATGGTAACAAATACTAATTTTTATCATCTTTAAGGAGAAACCTATATGAGAGTAAGAACTCTGTTTTTCGTTTCCATGCCAGTAGAGTATAGGTTCTCTAGAGAAAGTAATATAGTTCTGATATTTAGTAGCTTGGCTTGTGTGTAACTGTTAAGCCATCCGCAGAGCATGCTCTGTATTGCCCAGGCCTGTCCACTTGATCCAAGAATGTTATTCCACCCCCCCTCCTCAGTTTTCATTTTTCTCTCCTTTTTAAAAAAGACAAAAGATTGTATTATATTGTTAATAAGTTAGTATGAAGAATTAAAGCAGCCTTCTAATTACAAAGGCCTTTTAAAGAATCATTAACTCATATACTTACATCTTTACAAAACAAATGGACTGATTTTTTTTCCCCAGTAGACAGCTTAGAATGTTCCAGAATATTCATTCATTCCTTTTACGTAGGCTTTCCCTAACTTGAGTAGGAGTTGACATAGACTGTTGCTATGGTGAAGTGCGTTCTGTTTTTCAGGGTATAAATTTATATACAGGAATAGTGTAGAGAAAGAACTTACTATGTAAAATTCAATCTAAAACGTACTCTGCCTATTAATTTATAAACCATACCCTGACAGAAATGTCCTCAAAGTTAGGTAGCATCGTTACTTCTGATAATTACACAGTTTCGAAAGTTAATCTTTCACACATCTGAATTGTGCCAGCTTTCCTGGGTTCCGTGTCATATGAGATCATTATCGTTCCCGCGAGCAGAGTGACTGCTCCTTTTCCGTCTCCCGGTTTTAGGGTCTTTTCTATCCCCACTTTGTCCTTCAGTCTCTGCCTCCTCCTGCTGCCACCCGGTCACTCTCCCCTGGTGGCCTCTCCTAACCAGCCACGCCGCACTCCCGTTTGAGTCCATCTGTGCATTCCAGCTGTTGGGACCCCTTACGGTCCTCACGTATCTGTGCCTCTGGGCTTGGCAGATGGCATTCCCTCTGCCTAGGACGTCACTCTTCCCCACCTCACCCTCTCCCACCTCCCACTTCACCATTTCAAGCTCTGCTTTTTCTCCTTCGTAGATGTCTCCTGGCTTGAAGCCCTCCCTCCCCAATACTGAGGATCCCACACTCCGCCCCACCCCTGTGTTTCTCCCCATCTTTGTACTCACCCTTCTGAGCCACAGTTGTTCTTTCCGGTGCGCTTCCCAAGGGGTTTCGGCTTGACTAAGGACGGGGAGTGTGTGCCTGGGACACCAGTGTCCGGGGCATGCCTCTGACCCTCTGGCGCACAGCAGGCTCCTACACACGTTTGTCGCGGAGGGTTAACTGACATGCCTTCAGCGGTCTCCAAATCTCACTTTCAAGTTTTGCCTCTTTTTCTTCCAGAAAATGTTACTTTTTCAGGATCGGGAATTTCACAGTTTATAGAATATTACACTGAAGAGATACAAGAAAGATGAGAGATGCTACAGTGTAACACCTCTTCTTACTTGTGATAAACTGATTCCCAGACTGGGAAAGTGATGTGGAGGCTGCCCAAGCTGAGCCGTAGAGAATCTCTTGAAACACGGTGTAGTCTGGGCAAGTGGTGCTTTTTCAGCCATGCTCACTGCCTGGAACACCTAGGGAATGATACCATTTTGACAGCACACCAGAATAAAAAGAGAAAGGAGAGGTTGCTCTGGCCTAGAGGATGTTGGCCCGAGGGCCGTAGCAGTCCCAGCCGCGCCTGCCACCTTGAGAGTTAAGGAGTCAGTACCTTGGATCCTTATGCAGTGCCTTGTATCCTACCATCGTTTTCCTGGGGCAGGCCGCCATGCTCGCTGGGCCTAGGTTTTCTCATCCAAAAGGGAAGCTGGATATCAGTCCTCCTTCCACCGCTGGACTGAATGCGTTGGCTCCAGTTTCAGAAAGGTTTAGACCACTCCCCTGGCACCTCAACTGCAAGCCTCCCTGCCCCCCTCCCTGTTTCTCATTCCCTTTGGCTCAAGAGTACTGAGGTTGACCGAGAGCGTGTGTAGAGGGAGTCTTTTACCTATAACTTGCCATTGATTGACATTTTCAGGGAATAAAGCACTTTAAAACTGACATTTCTTCCAGTGGCTTGCAGCTACTATAAAAATAGTTCTACCGCATTCTTTAAGGATGGATGTCAGTGTCTGTGCCTGTCAAGGAAGGAAGCATGGCTTGCAGAGAAATAGCTCTTACCCGGCTCTTAGAAATGAGTGTGTGACAATGTTGGATTCTTTTCTGCTGTTGACTTTGAGGCTGTTATGACTTGCTGTCATCCTATTATACCTAGCGGCAAAGCCAAGGACCACAGGCTGAAGCCCCACCCCCACCCCCCATGTAAGAATTTAAGAGTGAGTGTCTGTGCCTCCTTGTCATCAAGCAGAGGCCCCTTGTGAGACGTCTATCAGCTGTTTTGGGCAAGAGTCCTAGCTTCCCAAGCCTTTGTGTGTCTTCACCTGTAACATGGGAACATAGCAGCCATGTAATGTTTGTAGTGCTTGTATCAGGAGATGGAGGCAGATGGACCACAGGTTTGAGGCCAGGCTAGGCTACATAATAAGACCCTCTGTCGTGGAAGTTTTAGTTATGTGTAAAATAATTGTTTTGTGCACTACTGTCTGCCGAGGTCTTGGCGTTTTGTATCGTCTGCAGGTACTGGATTTATGTGGGGGATGCTTGATTGCTGATGGTCTGCACGTGTTATCAGTAGAACACCCGAGGAGTTCTGAATCAATAAAAACACCTGATCTCAGATATTCGGGGTTCTTCTGTCCAGTATGGCGCTGTCCAGGACAGTGGTTCCCTCTGCTGAGGTCTGGCGGGGATTACATCTATAAAAATGCCCCCATATCTTCCTTTCTGAGCTACCACAGCAGCATACTACTGCAGCCCTCCCTCCATGAAACTGTTGTAAGAACTAAATGAGATGATGCACATGAACTCCTGCGAGTGTGTGTGTGCTCAGGCACAGGTGTATTTGTGGTGTGCGGGTGTGAGTGGAAGGCAGAGCATTCACACTGGGAGTCTTCCTCAGTTATTCTCTGTCTTACTGTGTTAGGCAGGCTCTCTCATTGAACCTGGAGCTTGCTGATTCAACTTGGCTGCCAGGCCTGCAAGAGTCGGATTCTCCTGTGTCTGGGGTTACGGGAATGTCCCACTTCATCCAGTGTTATTTGTGAGTGGTGGGGATCCAAACTCAGGTCCCCGAGCTTACCCAGCACTTACTAAGCTGTCTCTCAGCCCTTTATGGCTTTCTCATGCTGCTGATTTTTCATCTTTCCCAGAGAGGAGTGTTTAATGTTGTGAGTGCTTGGTTTTTTCAAGTTCTAGCCAACTTCTGACTCTTGCATATCAGTTTCAATCGTACTGCCCAGTGCTGTTCGGGTAGATGCCCCTCATGCTGGAAGCAGACACGAGAGAGGCACCTCTCCTGCAGAGGAATTCCACAGTCTTCCCTTTTCTGTGCACACCTGAGTTTTGGACCTGTGCCTTGGTTTCCAACAGGACGCCTCCCACCAGCTCATCAGTGGCACTCTGTCCAGCAGTAGCTCAGGCCTCCTGGTACGGTACTTGCAACTTTTGTTTACCTTTGTTTCTCCATTAGCATCTACAGTTTCTTAAGACTTGTGCAGTGTGTGACCTCATATGGGTCGTCTGACCAGTCCAGTTGCATACATTCCCACCCACTTCAGTAGGCTTCCATGGGTACAGAGGGAGTTCTGGCCAAGTTCTGTCTTTGTTCTATCCTGCCAGGATGTTTACTCTTGCTAACAGTGGCTTTTGACTGTTCTCTTGGGGAATGCTCACTCATCCTGACTGCTGTTGTAGACAAATTGAATGTGTGTTATGACTGTCTCTGGAAGCCTTTGATGTGTGGTACCTCAGATTCCGATTCTAGCCAGAAGATAGATGAGCATATTAAATGCGGGTGAAGTCCTTGGTTGTTATCTCCCTTACTGTGTCGTCTTGGGGTAGGAGAAAAGGACTCATATCTTCCTGATTTTTATAGGTAATGCAGACCCTGCTTTTAAAATGTAAATGTGGTAGATATCTCCTTTGTAACACATTTGACTATCAAACTCATCTATCATGGGAACTTTCTAGCAGTGAGATGGGTAATAACAGGCAAGCAAGATAAGGTAATTTCAGAGAGGAAACAAAGAAAATGGAATGGGAGAACACAATGGAGAATGACAGGTGGAGGGGCTCAGCCCACAGCCTGGGTGAGGGAGGTCTGTCCTGCTCAGACTTGTGGAGAGGCCTGAAGGCAGGAATGAGCCTTGAGCCAGCCTCCTAGCTGGTCACCGCAGAGCAAAAGTCAGGTCACCAAAAGGCACCTGGTAGGAGTGTGGGGTAGGCAGGAAAGTCAGACATAGAAGAGACTGGAGATGCCTGCCCCAACTCAGCTGTGTCTAAGGCAAATTCTGAAAAGAGGCAGTCAGCTACTCAAGCAGCAACGGGGCACAGCAGCTGCCATGATCAGCTCACGTTTCTTCTGACATGTCTGTGTCCTCTCCAAAGCCACGCGTAGACATCCTAAGGACCAAGTTGATGGTGGTAAGAGGTGTCTCTAATCACCGGAGTTGATTAGATCTTAAAGTGTAATCCTCCTGAATAGGATTAGTGCCCTTAAGAAAGAGCCCAGAAGGGCTCATTTATCCCTTTAGCTATGAGAGCACCCAGTTAGAACTTGACTGTGTACCTCACACAGAGACTCTCACTAGATCCCAGCAATGTCTGTACCCCGATCCTGGGCTTCTCAGCACCTGGAGCTGGGAGAAATAACTTTTTGTTATTTATTAGCTAAGAGAGTTGGGGAATAGGAGTTACAGTTGGCTGTGAGCCACCATGTGGGTGCTGGGAATTGAACCCTGATCTCTGCAAGAGCAACAAGTGCTCTTAACCGCTGAGCCATCTCTCCAGCATATGTTTATCCTTTTACCTCCCTATTCTATAGGGTTTTTCCTTTGTCGGAGTTCTCATAGAAATTGATATTACAGGGGAAAGCTCTCCAATTTCTTTTTTCGCATGGTCCTCAACATGGCGTGTGTTCACTACATGGGTGTCAGTGCTGACTTCTGCAGTTATGAGTAAGCTAGGGGCTGAGACTTGGGGTGTGAAGGAAGGGAGAAAGGGAGCCGCTTCTTAATTGGCGGGAATTGCTGTTGGTATTTACACAGATACCCTGGCAGCATTATTATTATTATTATTATTATTTATTGTTATTATTTATTATTATGTTTCTCGAGACAGGCTTTCTCTGTGTAACCCTGGCTGTCGAGAAACTAACTCTGTAGACCAGGCTGGCCTCAGACTCAGAGTTCCACCTGCCTCTGGTCCTCCCCAAATGGATTTTATTTCCCTTTTCAAAACACAGCTGTGATTGTCTCATGTTAAACATTTTATAGCCTGTATTTTTAATTTAGTAACACAGATAATTCCGTACGTTTTCAAAATAATCTTAGGATAATTTTTAATCATGTTGTGGTATTATATTAAATAGTACGAATGGACCGTAGTTGTCCCTGCAGTTTGTTTCTAACTTGCTGTTATGAGTGAGTGTGCAGCAGTGCCCCAGAATGTTCATGACAGTAAGCTTGGAAAGCAGAAGAGAAGGGGGCATCTAGGGAAGGAAGGATTGGGGTTTCCCTTTTTGTCAATATTGGCTTCTTCCTCTTCTTCTTACTAAGTGTCTCGTTCCTCACTGAGGAAATAGTTTCTTTTGGAACCACTCATTGTGTTTCATTAGATCAGTCTAACTGCAGGGGAGGCAGATGGCAGCCGGTTCTGCAGTTAAGACTGTGGCCTCTCTTCGGATCAGTTGTAAATATTCTCTCAGCTCCCAATCGCCTTGTTCCGTCTCTCTCTTTTATTGGCCAGGGATCAAACCCAGGCCTTTGTCCTGGCTGATCACATGCTCCCCTACTATCCAGGCCTAGATGCCAGGTTCTGTACCCGAAAAAATGATGACTGGAGCCTGTGCGTCCAGAATGGCGTCCCGTGTAGGTGAGGACTGCGGAGGGGGTCTTTTATCTCCTAGCTAAGTAACTAAATCAAAATGAACTGATGTGTGGCCTTGGAAGGCGGCTTCTCAGTGACTTTCTAAGCAGAAGTAGAAAGGGGACCTGCCCCAGAGGCACCCTGTTCTTCCATCTCTTGCTGACCCAGCCGAGCTCAGCCCGTACCACCTGCCTGGCCACTGTTTGGCTAAGCTGCGGAGCCTCCCTGTTACAGAGAGAAACGAGGAAAATGATAGCAGCCGCCATGGCTTTGGGAGGCCGATGGCACTGAGACACACCAGTGCTGCTGCCTGAGTGGTCAGCCCTACTCCACCAAGGGAGCCACGTGGGACTCCTGTGGTGCCCACTTGGACTACCTATGGCTAGAAGTAGGCATGGGGCACATAGACTAGCCCTCCAAGGGGACCACAGGTGGTTCTGGAAGTTGGAATTTGGGAGACGGATGACTCTCATAGGTGTTGATCATCCAGAACTCCTGGGGCCCAGTAAACCTCTGCTGGCTAGTAGTAGCCAATAAACTACTGGACTTTATGACAACCTAGAATAAGATTGCCTGATTTAGCAAGTGAATGTATAGCAGTTAAGTTTAAATTTCAGGTAAGCAGTACTTTTTAGAATAAACATGTCCGTGTGTGATTTGTTTTTTATGCCAAAACATTGTTTGGTGTTTATCAGAAATACAAATTTTATTGATGTCCTCTATTTGACCTGCAACTCTCATGTATCCAAGGGACCTTGTAGAGGTTCAGGATGGTGAGGTCCGGGGAATAGCAGTTTAACCATTTTCAAAGTTTTACAGCCAGTCTGGCTTATACATGCATAAATAATCCCTTGATTGCTTAGGATCATGCCATAAGGAAAGAAGAGTTTAAAATGTTCAAGATACGTTACATAGTGGCTAACCTTACACCACCGCCCACAGCTGCACTGGATGAGATTCTGAGGGAAGTGATTGATATGATCTTGATGATAATGTACATTTGACCAGACAGCCCTGTTCTTTGTTAGTCTTCAACATGGGCATTTGGGAGCACTGTGCTGACAGTTTTAGAATAACTAACCTCAAATGCTTGTTTTCTGGTACCTTGGGCTGAAAGATCCACAGGAATCCATCCGCTGTGCCCATCACATCACTAAGATGTCTCACCTCTTTGTAGACCTTTCGAAGCAAAGCACAAGGCTAACCTACAGCTGCATCTCTCCAGATGTAAGGCTACAGCCCAACCTCAAACCAGAACAGCCAAGCGCAGTTTGAAGCTGGTGTTTGGATCAGGAAATATGCATGGCGCACAGGAGGGCCAATTAGAGGGCTGGGTGGAAATCAGCTTCCACACACTTCAGTCCTCTCAGTACTATTTTTGACTTTGCAAGTATCAAAATGTTCCCTGGTGCACACAATTAAAAACTGGAAATAGATGTTAGGATTTAGTAGAAAAACAGATATTTCACACAGTAAGCGCATTCTAAATCTTTCTAGCTTCTTGAAACACGTAGACATCAATTTCTATAGTCGCCCCGATGTGCAGCAACACCAAAGCTTCTTGCTCCAATGTAACTGCAGCTCTGAGCCCATGGATAACTTCTCCCCACTGTCCATTATCCCCTGCTTCCTCAGCTTCTGGTTCCATCCCCTCCCTAATGAGATCAACAGTTTTATATTCTACATAGAATTTGATCACACGCCTGGCTTATTTAACTTAGCACAGTGGTCTTTAGTTCCAACCATTTGGCCACAAATTACAGGATTTGTCATGTTTTATGACTGAATAGTATTCTATTGTGTATATGTATCGTCTTTCTTTCCTTTGCCTTTTCATCTGCCGAGAGGCCCTCCGATGTTGGCGGGTTGTTTGCGTTTCTCGGCTGCTGTGAATCTTGCTCCCATAAACAGGGAAGTACAAGAAGAATCTGCAACGTATAGATTTTAATTTTCCTTGGCTATTTACCAGGTTGGGGGTGGGCAGAATTGTTTGGCTCCGTCTGTTTTCAGCTTTGGCAGATACTGCTGAAGCTTTCTAAAATGGTGGGGAGAGTGAGAATTCAGGCTCCTCTCTCATCTTTGCTAAAATTTGACATTGGCAACCTTGGCAGGCTTTCTTCCTTCTCTTTCTTTTTTGATGTTTATTATCGCGCAGGTGTGAAGTGGTGGTGTCTCTGTAGGGTGTCATTTTTTTCCTTATTGAAATCGGACGCCTTTTCATATTCTTGTGTGACCATCTGTGTATCTTTTGTCATCGTCCCCTCCCCCCAAAATGAGATGGGGCCAAATGGAAGATAATGAAATCATTTGGGGTGCTGTCCTCAGAAAGGATTATTGCTGGTCTTCTGGGTCATTTCTCATAAGAGTATGTCTTTAAAAAAAAAACAAGACGGCCCTCCCCCCAGCCTCTCACTTTCTTTCTGCAAGAGATTCACTTTTGCATATACTCCTGCCATCTTGATGTCATCCACTGTGAACCCAGACCTGAGAAAAAGTCAACACCATGCTCTTGAGTATTTAGAACTTTGACCTTACTGAACCTTTTTCTTTAACAAACTACCCAGTCCCAGGCATTTTGTTATAGAAATGGAAAACAGATTAATTCAATGACATGTGTAAATATTGCCACAAAGGAATACTTTGCCTAATGAAATCCCTTTTATGATGAATTGTAGATACTACATGAAGACAAAAGCAGCACAGAAACCCTTCTGGGCCAAGCATGGTAGTAGATACCTGTAATCCCAGTTCTTGGCAGAGACTGAAATACGAAGCCAGTCTGGTCTACATAGTGAGCTGAAGGCCAGCCTGGGTTATTTAATAAGACTCCCCCAAGTAAAAATCAACCATTCCAGTCCCCTTGTGGCACACTAAGTGAAATTCCATGTTTCTCTTTCCAGCAGGACTCTGAGAGAGTAATGATAATTACAGGACCAAACATGGGTGGGAAGAGCTCCTACATAAAACAGGTCGCGCTGGTTACTATCATGGCTCAGATCGGCTCCTACGTTCCTGCAGAGGAAGCGACGATCGGGATTGTGGATGGTATTTTCACAAGGTAAAAGCGTTCATTCTCTCTCAGTGTATCTCTTAATATAAGCCAAGGCCGCATCTCACACAAACTCTCTCTTTATGACGTGTTTGGATGAGTGAGTTTACACTTAAAGCTCTCAAGGTTTAGGAGTGTAAGTCATTTGTCGTCACGTACGTTAATATGGAAGACACCTAGGGTGTTATTGTCCTCAGCAAGTCTTTTAAATGAGTCCTTTAAACAAAATCTTAGGGAGGAAATCAATGTCTACGTTCAAGCTCAGCCGAAAGGCTGGGAAGAAATGGAAATCAATATTTAAACTGAGAAAAGGTGTTCTGGTGTGCCTTCCCGCACAGGAAGCTGAAACCCGCTCCTCCCCGTTGTTGAGGTGGAAGTACCAAGCAAGATTGCTTAATTCACATTTATTTCCTCTCTCAAACACTGCCAGGGCTTACTAACCCCAATATATAAACTTAATTTCAAGCTTTTAGCAATATGAGTAGAAACCCTGGTTTTATGAAATAAATAGTTTATCCATTTCATACCTCCAGTTTATCAGTCCTTGAATGGTCTGTATTTCTTGTGTTATAATGGTTAAGTAAATGTAATACGTGTAAACACAACACTGTTTAATAACCAGGCTCTCTATGCAGTGTGTTTGTTACTGTTCAGCTTCATGGTTAGACCCGTGACTCTTGAATCACACAGGAGTGTCATGTCACCAATCTTAATGAACTTGGACAGATACTGAAATACCTTAAAAGCTGCACATTGAAAGAACCTCTCTTTTGACTTTTGAGGGCCTCGCTGAGGGTTCACTAGTCAAAGAAGGAAGGAAGAGCTATTCAGACAGCGTGACGTGTAGGCTTCAGCATTAGTAGACACAGAGAAGTCCCTGAGGGGAGGCCCTCCAGGAGAGCCCGAAGTAAATCAGGGCTTGGTGAGAGGTGAGTACATTGGGTACAGTGGCGGAGATAAAATGAGTAGTCAGACTGACAGTAGTGTGCACATCTGGATGGAGAATCCTGGTACTTATTGAAAGGGGGCGATATTTTCATGTTTGCTGCTGCGGAAACAGAAGACTACAGATTGGAGGTGAGAGAGGAGAGAAAGAAGGGAGGGCAGGAAGAAGGAAGGAGAAGGTACCTGTGTGCATGTGCACGTGGAAGTCAGTGGTCAGCTGTGGATGTTCTTCAGGAACCAGGAGTTGTCCATCTCATTTCTTTGACACAGGGTCTTTCAGCGGAACCTGGGGTTTGCTAACTAAACTAAGCTGACTGGCCAGCAAGCCCCAAGACGCTGACTGGCCAAGCTGCAGGCTTACACCATTATGCCTCGTTTTTTCTATGTGGACATGAGAGATGGTCAGCGGTGCCAGAAGGCCCAGCAAGATGGAGCCTGAAAAATCATCTTTGTTCCTAGCAAAGCAGGGTTACTAGCAACTTCAGCAGGAAGTGTCAGGTCCACACTCCAGTTAGCAAGGGATGAGGTGTGAGTCTGAAGTGAGGTGCCCTTGCAGGAGAGCGGCCAGGAAGAGGAAGCCAGAGGCCGAAGAAGGGGCTTGCTTATTCTGTGTTTTATTTGTGAGTGTAGGTTTGCACATGTTTTAGTGTTTCCAGAGGAGAGATTATGTCCAGCTATTTATGATCCTAACAAAAAATGCAAAACGCATCCATCACTTTTAGAGTCTGCTGGAATGAGTCACAATACCTAAACCAAAAATAATTGTGAATTACTTTGGAGAAAGACAAGTTACTGAAGGGAAAGATTGAAGTAGCTCTCCTGACTTGAGGGGAAGTTTTTCTTATAGAAACTTTGTAGCTTATTAGCAAGAAAGGATGTTTTGGATTAGAGTACAGCCCCTCAGCTACTTCTAGATCTAGGTCATTGTCAGAAATGGCTTGCGTCACCAGAAGAGGGGCAATAGGACACCTGGTACAGGTTTGAAACATAGGCTATGATGTCTTCTGGCCAAAACACCAAACCTAAATCCACCCAGATCTTCAGCTCTGCCTCCAGGTTAGAGGAGTACATGGGCACAGGAAACTTTTAAACCCAGCACCACTGGGAGTCTGTGAGCAGAATCTAGACGTGGGATACAGTGGAGTAAATGGTGGGTACGCGGTATGATACCTGAGACTGGGTAACTAATAAAGTGGCTCGTTTGACTCAGATGTTTGATTATAGAAGAAACAGATGTGCTATGACAGATACTAAGTAGGATAGTAGAATGTAAAGCGAAATGAAAGCATCCTCTTCTCTACATCCTGCTTGTCCTTGGTCTGTTCATCCAGTGTCTTTCTCTGCATTTTTACCGTGTAGATGCTCTTTGAAATGATACCTCACAGTATTGGGTGTAGTTTTAAATCTTATGAGTACTGTACCATACTAATCTTCTGTGAGTGGCTTTCTCCCCTTGTTGTATTTATAAATCCAGGTGTGGGGGTGTGGATGTCTCTGTATGTTACTATGTTGTATTGTATGCATGTACCATACATTACTTGGCAGCTATTTAGCATGATTTCAGTTTCTTACAAGCGTGGACTGGTGCTTGTGTTTCTTGAGCTGTGGGGCAGATCTGGCTCCAGAAACCCCAGTGGCCTGGGCTCGGCCACCCATCCCAGAACTACAGCGAAAGGCAGAGGAGGGAGAGAAACAGATAAAGGGGCCCAGTGACACCCCCTCCCCCAAGTCCGTCCTCAGCATACTGAAGTACTGACATGAGCTTTAGGTTTAAATAGAGGAGGGGTTGAGGCAGGGGGAGAGGTTTGCATAATGAACTGGTCTTGGTCAAAGTGCAGTCTAGCTGATCATTTTCTCAGTGCAGGTGGCTCAAAGAAGCTGTGCCTGTCTGGTTCGCAGGCGATGATTGTTCCTGCTCTAAGCTTAGGTCTCTGTGTCAGAAGTCATTCCTGTGGTGGCTTTCCTGGAGGCTCTTGTTACTTGGCAGGGAGTTTTGGTTGCTTAGATACAGAATGAAGGCAGTGATGCCAGGCTTTCATCCAGCTCTCACTTACGTTGTGGTCCAAGTGAGGAATTCACGTGTTTGAGCACAAGCAGCTTCTAAGTGATGGTGACACTGACGTACACACCTCGTACTGTACAAAAGTGAATTCTCCCAATCCAGTCTATATTGAGGGGTACAACTATTGGGTTGTAAGGAGCATGCATCTTCTGAGTTCTCCAAGGAGGCCATACGGGTTTAGGATAAGCAGCGTGTGAAGTTTGTCCTCATGTTTAATGTTAAATTAGAATAAGAAATACCCATTTGGTGCCATTTCTATGCATTCTCCGGATTGCTTGTAGGAACATGTTCATTTCTATTATTTAATGTCCTTTATATGAAGTACCATCTGGTACATTTTTGTTTTGGATGCTTGGGAGATTGATTCCCTCCCCCCACGTACACACTGTGTTATTTACAAAGATTCAGAGACTGCGTTGTCTTCCCTCTCGGCTGCCAGGTCTCCCGTTATCATCCAATGGCTGCTTCCTCCTTCATCCCTTTTTGGCTTGGCTGCTTAGACGGCAGAATCTAAATTCAAGGCTCAGGTGTGGAAGCAAGTTTGATCTAGTTTTCCCTTCTGTTCTGATAGGTTTCTCTACTGTGGTTCCTGCATAGCTGTTTGTTTAAAATGCTACTTTCTAAGCCCAGCCCTTATCTAACCAGAATCTCTGCATTCGCATTTTAAAAGTTCATGTCAGAACAGCCTCAAATTAGAGAATCACCGCATGGTTTGTACTCTTTATTTAATATGCATTGCAATTCTTCCAGCAAAAGTAAAGTGGTTATTCAGATTACATCATTGTTACTCAAATATCCTTTTTGTATCCATTGAGAAATACGCTATAGCTAAACCAAGGGAGATTAAGGTTTGGCTTCAGACGTTAACTGCTCGTTTTTATGTTTCATTGGACCCCGGAACATCTGGCTTCAATGTGCGGATTCCATAATTATCAATGCCATGTCTGCTGTGGCTCATGCAGTGTGCCACAGAAATAGACGGAGGGGAGGTTTCAGTCAGATGATCGAGGATCTTTTTTCTTGAATATTACAAGGTCACATGACCTCAGTCCTGAGTCGTTAGCAGATCATTTCTTAGATAGGTTTTTGGCCAACATCTATATTTGACTCTAAAGTGATATATTTATTTAAATCAGTGTATTGGGATGCATGTGCTCATCAGTGAGATGCTTGTTTCCAGGATCATTAGCATCTGAGAGCATCACCGAGATCACTGGTTGTCTCTGATAACTGAGTGCAAGCTTAAGCCTCATTCAGCTCCTTAGATTCGGTAATTGAGTTTGGGAAAAGCAATACGTCATTTGAGAAACGCAAAGCAGTTGTCCTCTCCTCTCAGCGTTATTTCTGTTTATGCCAATGACAGGTTTACGGACGAGCTGTTTACAGTGACTGACCCCTAGTGAACAATTTAATGCTGGCGTTCCCTCTGCCACACCTAGTATAGTGGGGAGCTGTGCTCAGGAGGGCATGGGTGTGCACCACAGTGCCCAGGTCTATGTGGAGAGGTGGATTTACTTGTTACAGTTTTTGTACCCTTTGAATACTATTTGGTATCTTCACATTTTTTAATAATTGCAGCTTTTGCTCTTCTTAGACTTTATGTTTTGTATTCTTTTCTCTCTTGCATCGACCATTGTTTTTTGGTTTTGTCTTATTTTTTTTTCTTAAAGTATGGGCCAGGTGTGGAGGCACACACCTTAATCCACGCACTCAGAAGGCAGAGCCAGGTGGTTCTCTGTGATTTCAAGGCCACCCTGGTCTATGTAAGATTTCCAGGACAGCCAGAGCTACATAGTGAGACCCTGCCTCAAAAACAATCAATCAAAAAATTAGATTTTTTTATTACTGAGTAGGTTTCTTTTTTATGTATTTTTTTAAAATTTTATATGCATTGGTGTGAAGGTCCCAGATCCCCTAAACTTGAGTTACAGACAGTTTTGAGCTGCCATGTGTGTGCTGGGATTTGAACCCTGGAAGAGTAGCCAGTTCTGTAAATTGCTGAGCCATCTCTCCAGCCCTCTGAGTAGGTTTCTTACCTTTTGTTCAAGTTAACTATCCAGAAAACAAGAGGCTTAGATGCCTATACTGGATAGAATTCAGCAAATATTTTAGCAAAGTAAAACAAATGGGAAAGAGTGCAAAAAGGCTTAAACATTTTTAAAAAACTAAATAAAGGATTCAATGGGCAATTGTTGTCTACTTCCCCCTATCTGCGATACTGAAAATGGACAAATTCAGAGTCAGAAAATAGAACATGATCAGTAGTAGTGGTGATTGTCAGTGGATACAGAGTCTCTGTTTGAGAAGGTAGAAAGTTCTAGAAAAGGGCAGTGGAGACAGCTATACAACATCGTGAACACGCTTCCTACCATAGAACTGGACACCTCCCCAGCATTAAGATGGCAAATTTCATTATTTGTTTTATAGTGCTTGATGTCAAAGAGTCTCACTGTAGGACAGGTAACTAATGTTTCATCTGATGGCTTACTATTTAAGCCCTGGCTGAGCATGCAACGGCCTCACGCAGGCAGCTCCTTGCTAAGGCCCAGCCACTGTGATCTGAAGGAAGAGAGGCCGTTCCATTTTCTGTAGCCAGGAAACATGTAGCACACTGACTCAGAATGTCGAGGGCTCATTCAAAATGCTGTATCAGAATTTCCTGGAAGTAATTCTTGATTTTAGGAACCTATTCAAAGAAGTAATCATTTCTTTTCCCCCATTTATGTTTTATTAAGCTTTGTTGACCTATATACGGGTTATGGGATAGGAGGGAGGAGGGGGATTAGGAAGATTAGTCAGCTGCCACTCCTAAAAATATCGGGTTGATTTTGTCTTCTTAATCACGTAACTGTAACCTTCTGTCTACTCGGAGTGGACTGGCTCCAAGAAGAATGTTAAAGAATGCATTTTCCATTTATACTACAATTGAATGTAAACAAAACAAACACGCTTACGTGTGTTCTCCCCAAACTCCAACACATTTTAACGTCTGAAAGACTTCAGATTCATTATCCAGCAACATGTCTTGTGATTGTTGTTTTAATACAAAATTACATTTTTGCTTATTTTTATACATCCTACTTTGCTGCAAAAAGTTATTGTAGGTTAAAAATAATTACTAAGATATGAGATAGTAAGAAAATGGTTGACTAAAGGTACTGGATCAAAGAGAAAGATAGAAACTTAAGATAATGTCAGATCTATTGATTGTATCCAACCAAACTCAAATTCATAGATATGATGATTGTTAAAGTAAGCTAACAGCAAACCCTTTCATTGGTAAACAATTCCCATCTAACAGACAATTCCCATGTGACTTGCAGGGTCAGTGACTGGTTAATGAGCCATCATTTCTGCAGTGTTCAGTCAGCAACATTAGGTTTTCTGAAAAAACAGAATTATGATCAGAATTGTGCTCGCTCCTAGGGCAGTGACTCTTAGACCCTTCTAGGGGGAGCAGAGTGACCTTGCTTATGAGAAAGGATTTAGTAACAACTAAGAAAAATATCTGCAACCACTAAGTAGAAGCATAATAAAATTCTATTCAAGCGTCCCTGAAAGCATGTCTGGCTTTCTTAGGGACAGAAACTTTGCCAGGTCTTGAAGTATTCACGATGGCTTAAAAACCCCTCGCCCTAGATGGCTCAGTGGTTAAGAGCACTTACTGGCTGCTCTTCCGGAGAACCCAGGCTCAATTCTCAGCACTCACATGGCAGCTCACAGCTGTCTGTAACCCCAGTTCCAGGGGATCTGACACCAGTGCACATAAAATAAAGTCAATTATTTAAAAAACAAACAACCCTCGCCGCAAGTAGGAAAGCCTGTGTTTGCATCTCATCTGCCATAGATCAGCCCTGCCACCTTAGGATACTGACCTGGCCTCTCTGCCTTCCTTCATCTGTAAAAGAAAAGTGTGGAAGAGTTGCTGAGAACCTGTCCAACACCAGTGGTTTCTGCCTTGCCGTAGTGAGGGCAAGTTCTTTCTATCAAAGTAGAGGAACTATTGGAGAAAACAGTGTCCCGAGTCTATCTAGATGATGTGGGCCTAGAACAAAATGAACTATGGGAAAGGTAGGCAGCGTGTGGGCGCTGCCCTCTCCTGCCCATAGCTTGTCTAGGTCAGGAGTGTTGAAGGAAAAATCTAATGAGAACAAGCATTTTGTTGTCATTTTCTCCAACAGGGCTTCTCTGTTGTAACTCTGGCTGTCCTGGAACTCACTCTGTAGACCAGGCTGGCCTCGAACTCACAGAGATCCGCCTGCCTTCCGAGTGCTGGGATTAAAGGCGTGCACCACGACCACCAGGCTGAGAACAAGAGTTTTTTGATAAACAGTAACTGAGAAGTAGTCTAGACTTTGGTTGGGGTTTCCAGAGGCATCCACAGACGTGGTGGTCCCCAGTGACACGGTCGAACAGAGGGATAAGGTGGAGACTTGGGGGTCTGTCTGTCTCTTCAGGAACGAAAACTTTGAAGATATCACCAGGGGACTTAAGCAATAGAATTTTACAAAATATGCTCCACTGCCTCAGGTTCAATTTTACCACCTACAAGTTAGTATAGGAAAGCCATTTTTTACATTAATTGGGTCATTGTAAAAAATTAAATTTTCAAATGCAGTTTTTAACTCAATGGAAAATACGGGCATTGTTGAAACTAGGTACCAAACCAATTACCAACTCTCGTATTATTATAATAACCTTTCCATGGGAGCTTTAAAATTACTTCTGATATTCATTGAAAGTACTTAATTTTTCATATTTCTTACAGTTGCATGTAATTAATTTTTGAATAAACTCAACAATATACAAGAACCTTAATGTTTATGGTCACATATGGACAATACTATAACTTTAAATCCTTTTGTTCCTTGTGACATTTCTCACAAATGATCAGTCAGTGCACATTCCGTGCAGTGACTCGTGCACCTTAAAGCAGCAGTGCCCTGGGTTTAGGTTTGGAGTTAGCCCAGTGGGCTTTATGCCGTATTCACGTGTAACTCGTGTTCATTAAAAACTGAGGACTTGAGACGCAGGCCTTAGAGGGTTTTGTTCGACTTTGTTTGGCCTTGTGGATCGACTCCCTTGTTTACGGGTGAGGAGCTGCACTCACGCAGCAGCTAGCCAACTTGTATAAGGTGACTCAGTTCTTAGTGGCCAGCCAGAGCACTACTCGGGTTTCTGCTTTTTTTATATCTAGCTATGAGTGTGTGTGTGTGTGTGTGTGTGTTGGTGCTGGAGATTGAACCCCGGGCCATAAATGAGCAAACAAGCACTCTACCACTGCATTAGGACCCCCAGCTCTTTGCTGTTTTAATTTTGAGATAAGGTCTTTCAGAGTTGGTTGGGCTGGTCTTGAACTCATTCTATTTCCCAGGCAGAACTTGACTGCAACTCACCATCCTCCTGCCTCAGCCTCCCACAGAGGTGGGCTTACAGACCCGCACCACCATTCCTGCCTCCATAATTCGTTAATAACATAACTTTAAACATTTCACTCCATTTGAGACATACGAAGCTCCTTAGCCGGATCACAGCTAATTTTTTGATGTCAAGAAATAGAGCTAAAGCTCAATGCCTTTGGCCTCAAACGAGAGTTTGCAAAACTTGAAGGTGGAGTGTGGTTGCTAAGCATGTACTTAGGGCCTGTGAGGCTCTGGTTTAATCCACAGAACCAGAGGAGAAGTAGGGGCAGGGAGGGAAAGGGAAGGGGAAGAAGAGGATTTGTAAATATCTTCCTAAAAATCCCCATTAGTGCTTTAAAGTTGGCCACTTCCTGTTTGTGCACATGATACATTTGCTTTATGCATTTCATTTCAACAGATCCCTGAAGGCACCCCAGTGATAACAATGAAGAGAATGCTTAGAATACTGTTATCCACCATGTTGCAGCAGGATTTCTTTCATGTTTTAATCCACTGGAGTTGGGAAAGAAGGCCCTGCTACATGGCCTCCATTTAATGTACACGTTAATCTCCATCTCTGTGCCAGGTGGGCTGTAAGACGCTCAGAGGAGAAAACGTCACCAAATAGCCAGTCATGCGCCAATCCCACCCAGAGCGTGTGGATAGCTTCCCACACACTCCAGTAACCTAGGTTGTGCGCAAGTCATTTTTGTAAGAGTGACACACAGTGCAATGCTTTTCACACATTCTGACTGCAGAAGCAGTGGCCGTCCTGATAGGAAATACAAAGCGGTAACAGCGACTACTGAATGGCGCGGGAGCCACTGTCCACCTCCACCTCCACCTCCACCTCCACCTCCAGCCCCCAGGCCTGGTCACTAGAGGCTGTCCCGGAGCCTTCCCATGTTGATTCCTCTGGGAGTGAACGTTGTAACTTCTCGGGAAGATTTATATTTATCAGCTGGCTCTAATGGCGTCCGACCTCTCGCTACAAAATCTGAAGGGATCTCTTTTTAGTTTCTGAGCTTGTCTTTTCTCCTTCCAGTTCTGAAACCTTCGACCTTGGCCAGGTCTCTCGCATTTCTTTTGCTGCAGTGATCCCTTGTGCGTGGGCTTTGGATAGTGGTAAAGGGCGTCGCGATCAGGTCTCACTGAGTCGCTCAGGCCTACCGCTTGCCATGGTCTTCCCATGATGCCCCGTTCCTACGTTGCTTTTTGGACCATTTCATAGGCTGGTTTTAAGACACAAGGATATAATCAGGTATATTGTTGCAATACAGTTCCTGTACATTCACGTAAAATTATGTAAATTATGCACACATGTAGTACATGGACATACAAGAGCACATACGTGAAATTCTAAGATGCAGGCTCTGTCAGGCGCAGGGGAGTCTTCTGAGCATCCCAGTCTGAAGTGCTTCTTACTTTCTGACCTTTTTCATTTCTTCTCAATTACTATTTCCTCTTTTCTTATCTGTCTCAGGCTCTTTCCTCATGTAGGCAGCATCGTGGCTAATTTTCTGAAAATCTAACGTAGCCTACTTTGTCTTTGTATCTATTTTGCGAGTGTAGATAGATACCCAGATTATAAACCTCAGGGTGTTGTTCCTGCCCTTCCAGCCTGGCTCTCGTTGTAGACGGAGGTTGAGCGCAGTCTGAACTTCTTCCCTTTGTTCCCAATGAGATTTTTCTTTGAAATACTTAGGGTTTTCTTAAAATCCTGCGGTAAAATTGCACCCAAATGTAATCTAATCATGTTTAGCATTTTTGTGGGGCTGCCTGATTGTAGGGGGAACCTCCCCGTGCCTTAGGAAGCTGCCCTCACTCGGCTGAGTCCACCGTGGCTGCCTCTGTGCCTGCCTGCGGACCCGGCCTCGGGCACTCACACTTGTGAGCACACACTTGTGTGCACTTGCACTCCTGACTTGTTCACGCCCTTGGAGGTTTCGTCTTCCAGATTCACGTCTCGGACTTCCACGGCATCTAATTTTTTTACTGATCATGTTTTTTATTTTAGTTTCCAGGGCTCTCATGTTTTGCCATCGTTTCTCTGTGTCAGACCTTTCTTGTAGGTCTTTTCTTCTCATTCTGGCTTAGAATACCACAAGAAGGTCTTACTGTTTCAATGTTGTTCTAGAAATTGTACTGTTATCCATTTTCCCCCCCATGGGGCTTGTCAGCCCTTTTCTTTCTTAGTCTCATGTCTCTTCGATGTGGACTCTGCCCATATAGCCTCACTATTTCCCAGTAGTAACACAGGCTAGCGATCAAGCCCTCGACAGGTGGCCTTTGGGAGACATTTAAAATCCAAATTGTGACAGTAATCATTGCAAAATTGAGGTAAATAACAGCATTTGAACTTTGAAAAGGCAGCTAGACTTGCTAAATTAGCAGCATTTCAGAGGATGTTTTCTGTTTATTGATTTTAAAATGGATAAAATTGACAGCACTTTGTTTCAAATGCTACTCATTACTGGCACAACTTGAGCTGTACCCACCTGTGGGCATCAGGCTTCATCTCCCTCGCAATTGCCTGCTCCAACTATGCCACCCACAACTCAGTGTAGCTATGAATTTCTGCAGAATGCAAGCTATATTCTGCAGAGTGCTGCAGGTCTGTGTGACGTGTGTGCCTGATTTGTGAACTGTTGATGCAGATCTAAGTTGATAAGATGGTTTCACTGAGAAAGCAGTTATTAGCATTCCCCGAAGCCAACTGTGAACTCAAAGCCCGAATTCTGGGTTTTGCAATTAGTTTCATGACCTTATTCTTTTACTTATTACTCCTCATCTCTTCAGGTTCCTTTTGTACTGAATAAATGTCTTTCCAAATAAATGTGACATAGAAAGAAGTTTCAGGGACCCATGTTTACATGAGTTAAGGAAATGCCTGTGCAAGAGCCTCTTCTGAGACATGCACAGGGCACAGCTGGGTATTCAAGGTTCCGGGAGACTGTTCTGAGACGTGCACAGGGCACAGCTGGGTATTCGAGGTTCCGGGAGACTGTTCTGAGATGTGCGCAGTGCACAGCTGGGTATTTGAGGTTCCAGAAGGTTGTTCTGAGATGTGCACAGTGCACAGCTGGGTATTCGAGGTTCTGGGAGACTGTTCTGAGATGTGCACAGTGCACAGCTGGGTATTCAAGACTCTGCCACATTGCTTTATGGAAGGGAAGTCTTGAGACTTTTGGGCTCTTTGACATCTGGGAGCTGCATTTACATGGGAACCTCTGCAAGCTGCTGTCTAAGGCCACTAACATCTGTAAGTCTATTCTAGGACAAAAGTTTCATTGTGTGGAAATAAATAATTTTATATGTAGTAATTTACTTTTTAATTACCTGTTTTATTTTGTGTGTGTGTGTGGGAGGGGTTGTTTCATTTTGTTTTTGTATAAGAAAATGCACCGGACAGTGGTGGCACACACCTTTAATCCCAGCACTCAGGAGGCAGAGGCAGGCAGATCTCTGTGAGTTTGGAGGCCAGCCTGGTCTACAGAGTGAGTTCCAAGACAGCCAGAATTACAATAGAGAAACCCTGTCTCGAAAAAATAAACAAAAACCAAAAACAAAAAACTCCCTAATTGTACAAGTCCTACCACTAATAGATTTTTAAGCATAGCAACACAGGGAAGTGTTATTTTGTCCTGGAAATACCAAAGTGTGGGTTTGAAATTTTGAGAACAGAAGCAGGTCAGACCGCCTACTTTTCCAGAGTTCTGTCCATTACCCTACACCAGCGGTTCTCAACGTGTGGATCATGACCCCTTTCAGGGCCTATCGATCCTTCCACAGGGATCACCCTAAGACCGCCTGTGTATCAGATATTTACATTACCATTTGTAGCAGTAGCAAAATTACACTTACGAAGTAGAAATGAAAATAATTCTATGGTTGGGGTCACCGTGAAGATCTGCATTAAAGGGTCGCAGCCTTAAGAGGGTTGAGAACCACTGCAATGGGCTCTGTCCAGAATGTTATGTTCTTTCAGGGTTCAATTTAGTGTTAGACATTCTTTATATCCAACATATGTTTTGTTTAATATAACTTCAGTTACTGTTGACACGCACACACACATCTTAAATGTATTGTTCATAAAACAATCTATGGCCTCCTGGGAAGAAAACTCAGGAACATCGAGTGTTGTCATCTTGCTCGCAGGATGGGTGCTGCAGACAATATCTACAGCGGCCGGAGTACTTTTATGGAGGAGCTGACAGACACAGCGGAAATAATCAGGAGAGCAACGCCACGGTCTTTGGTTATCCTGGACGAGCTGGGAAGAGGGACAAGCACCCATGACGGGATCGCTATCGCCTATGCCACACTGGAGTATTTTATCAGAGACGTAAGCATCCACCACACCTCTAAAAATGTTATTAGCTAAGATTGTTTTAAGTCAGCGCACTCAATAACATACATTTAAACATGAGATAATTGTGTCGGGCTGATGAGCAAGCCACCGCCTCACTTTGTGGTGAGACATGTAATATGTTCTCATGCTCACTTATGACCTTGGTCGTAATGCCTTTATACAATTCCTGCACGCCCTTTCCCCTGTGTGTGTATGTGCAGGAGATATGCGTGCTTGTGAGGAGCACATGGCACACACGTGTGTGGAAGCTAGAGATCAGCCTGAGGTGCTGTTCCACAGAAGCTGTCCACCTTGTGTTTTGAGACAGGGTCTCACCCGGGACCTGGAGCTGGCCTAATAACCCAGGCTGGCCGGCCAGTGAGCCCCAGAGACCCTCCTGCCTCCTCCTCCCCAGGAGTGAGAGGACAAGCTCACACTACCACACCGAGCCTTTCACACGTACGGCAAGCACTCCCCTGCTTGCCATAAATACCCAGGAGAGGCTCTGGGCGCTGTCCAAACATCTGTTTAGATGGTTAGATAATAACGTAGTTTTCTTTTCCTTCAAAATAAATACTTTTTATTTATTTTTGAAAATCCTTATTTGAAAATAGATGCATCTTGCTATGCAAAGATTTTGGTGAGGTCCCATTTGCACCACCAACACATTTTAACATCTGCCTAACCTTCAGGAGGAAGTTACTACAGGACCAAGTTTTCCAGCCCTGAGATCTAACTCGTAATCTCGGTTTTGTTGTACTCTGTCAGTGCTCGGACTGCTTAATGAATGAGCGTCACTGTCGACCCAGGACTCGACAGTGGCGTGGTGGGGTGGTGTCCGGTTCAGCCTTTGCTGTAGCTGTGGTAAGCTGCAGTGGGAGCTGCAGTCATCTGAGGGCTGGGCAAGAGCTGCAGGAGCCCCTGCCTGTGTGGCTCACACTTAAGGTTCCCGGGTTGGTGCTGGTGTCAGGTGGCCTTCCGTTCCTTCTCTGGGCCTATTGGGGATCCTAAACAGAAGGAAAACAGTCCAGGAGACCCAGAGAGAGCAGGATGTTTATTTCCTCACCCCATGCTGCACACCGTGACTGCATCTTGTCCCATCCGCTGCTGTCGGATCTCTAGATCAAGTTGGGAAGAGCTGTCATCTGACAGCACTGACTTCTGTGCATCAGCATGGCTTAGCTTCTCTGTATCTGGCTTTTCTTTGAAGTCTTTCCTCAGTTACATAGTATTTGTTGTGTGCATTTTAAAATATTTTCGTTAAGTTTATGCCCGGGTATTTAATGTGAGTGGTACTTGTAGTAGATGATACTTTAATTTTTTTTTAACTTCAAAATCTACTTTTAAATTTCTGGTATATAGGAAAGTAATTGACGTTTGTATGTTAAGCACACTGTTAATGCCATAAAAGACTAAAACAGAGAGGGAAAACTCATTTTTTGATACTTAAGAAAACATGAGTCATATTCTATAATTTCTTGTGTATAAATTTTATCCTGGCTATATAGTAAACTCATTTTGTTCTTAGCAGAGAGAATCTTAAATGTCTAGAAATGCTACCTGCAACTGATTCTCAAATGATTGGGGCTGAGAGTGGAGCTCGGTGGCAGAGCTCTGGCCTAGCATGTGTGCAAAAGCCTTCTGGGTTCAGTCATCAGTACTGGAGGAGGGAAAGACGAGTGTGTGTGTGTGTGTGTGTGTGTGTGCGCGCATCTGTCTGTCTACGTGCACGCCTGTCTCCCTCGGATGGAGGAAGGAAAGGAATGTGATAAAATATTAACTGGTTGTCTAAGCCAAGAGTATATGGTGGTTTTTGGTTCTTTTCTTGCAGCTTTTATGAAGTCTTGGGTTTTCAAAGTTGCGACGTTTCAATTAAAACAGCACTATATGTCTTGCTGTTTCAGGTGAAGTCTTTAACCCTGTTCGTCACCCACTACCCACCAGTTTGTGAACTAGAAAAGTGCTACCCAGAGCAGGTGGGGAATTACCACATGGGATTCTTGGTCAATGAGGATGAAAGCAAGCAGGAGTCAGGTATGAGATCCCATGCAGTACCAGCAAGGTGAATATTCCTGCCTTTCAGTTTGGCAACTCGCAGTTGATAGGAACGTGAGCTTATTGCTTAGTAATAACACAGACCGTCCGGTAATGAAGGACATTTGCCACATTCATTTACTCTAAGCTTCGAGTCACGCGGAGTGCGCGTTTGTTTGTGTGCTGACTCAGAGTCCCTCTCTGTCCTTCGCTCATCTCAGTTTAAATGGCAACCCTTCAAGAAGTGGGTAGAGGCAGTGGAGTTCCTCTTAGTCCCCACATTCTCCTCCGGTTCTCATCCTAGGAAAAGACAGGAGCAGAGGATTTCCCGCCACCTTGTTCGCCACCTCCCCCATGTCATCTAACATCAGTTACGCACCGCAGGCCGTACCCTGTAGTAGAGGTGTGTCTTGTCTTATAATAAAAGCGAGTCTCGGGCCGAGGGGCCTGCCCGTGTCAGAAGATCCACATTCGCTGCTTCTGGATCCGGCTCCACTAGCTGAGGACTCCGCAGCCATGCTCCTCGCTCTCCCAGTGCTGCTGCCCTCGGAGGACAAGAGCCGTCCCTGAAAAAGAACATCATTAGCCAACAGGAATGCATTCAAGTGCCCTAAGTAACTCAGTAAGCTTTAGAACATGTCCCCTTGCTTGGTAGTAGTTTTTTTAAGCTACCAGCCTGTGGAAGTTTGCACAGTTGGTATACTGTAATGGAAAATCCATTATCCAAGACACTCCAGCGTCCAAATTTATTTTTGAAAAAGTAGTAAGGACAGAACTTAAAAGAAACCAGGCAGACGGCCCGAATAAAACAAAATACTGGACCTGAGATAAATGTGATGCTAAGCAGTCCCTGCTCTTCACCACCTTGAGCCCGGAAAAACACATCGTAAATTCTCTCATGAAGAAGTTCTGCTTCTTACTAATCCGTACCCAGTGTGACAGGAGTAGCTTGCGAGTGAAACCCACAGGGTGAACAGCGTAGACTTGGGCAGCGGGGAGGACCTGTGGCGGTACCCTGAGTGTCTGCGAACCCACTGCCAACACAGGGCAGAATCCGTCCCCTGGAGCGTCTGGCATTTTATTACATTGCTTTAAGCTTTATCCATGGACATAATTCTTATAATGGAAGGAGGCTAAAGGCCACTGCTAACAAGCCTGCATCCCTTCACTCCAGGCCTTTCCCTGTCCTAGGTTGAGGCAGTAGTGACCTCTTTGTGGAAGTTGGGACCTTAGCCTTCCCCTCCTCTGTCCTCCAGGCGTGTCATTCACGTTATTTTCTGTCTCGTGTGTGCTCACTGCTTTAGCTATATGCAGTGACAATAGTGCCCACTTGTCAGACAACCCCCTCTTTCTTTTGCTTATAACTTATAATTTCTGGGTTCTAAGAACTAGGACTGCCTAATTGCTATTTTTGCATTTTGTCATTTGCTTTGAGTCGGTAGCTGGATCCTCCTTGGCCTTCTGATAGCTTTGAAAAATGCCTCTCTGAACATTGCAAACATAACTGAACCTGTTGTGCTCCCACTGGAGTGCTCCCTGCTGGAGTCTTTTGTCATTCTCCTCTTGTGAACTGCCCAGGCTTGCCACACATCACTTGTCCTGAGGACTGCCTTTGTGGTCCCCTGGGAGTTCTCTTTCCCTCCTAAGTAATGGAACACTTGATCGCAGTGGATCAGACAGTAGGGTTACACTGTGTGTAACATCTCAGTGCAGTCTCCAGCTCCTCCTCTTGGCAGTTCTCCAGGCTCTGTCTTCTTGCCTTGCGGGCTCCATCCACAGGCTAGTGGGAAGATGGCTGTAGCTCTTTGGATGTCACTCACTGGATGCTTGACAGTGTCCAAAGCTAGAAAAAGGAGCTAGCATTTCCTGAGACCCATTGTTTTCCTTGTTTTGTCCGTGTTCCTTCTTATAACCCTAGGAGCAGAGGAACTCTGTTCCAGGTGCCTTCTAGCATCTCAGGATTGTTCCGATCTCATTTTCAGAACTGAATCACATCTAAGTGAGATTGACAGAAATGACTTCAGCTCAAAGTTAGTCAGGATCCACTTGTAGAGCCAGATATGAGGACATCGCCCTGATTAAACAGACAGGGAGTTAATTCCTTATAGTACAAAAGTTTTCTTAGAAATGGAATGGATTTTTGGTAGGCCACTACTGATAACAATGAAACAAAGTAAAATATTGAAGGCCTGTGTTTCAGGGGGTGTGGTAGCCAAAGTAACGGATCCGCAGCCAGGAAACCAACTGTAAAATTTTAGGCAAAACTGTATTGTATCACATGCCTATACCCTGGTTCTTTGAGGGTGAAGGCGTCAAGATCATTTTAAGATCATCTTTGGCTATGTGGCCAGTTCAAGGCCAGCTTGGGCTACATGAGACCCTGTGTCAAAGGTGTGAGAAAAACAAGTCATCTAGCCAGGTGATGGTGGCACATGCCCTTAACCCCAGCATTTGGGAGGCAGAGGCAGAGGATCTCTGTGAGTTCGAGGCCAGCCTGGTCTACAAATTGAGTTCCAGGACAGCCAGAGTTATAGCAGAGAAACCCTGTCTTGAAAAAAACAAAACCAAAAATGCAAGTCATCTAATCTTATTCATCTCTAAACTTCTATAAATCTGTCAAAGAAAAATTTCAGCTCAGAAATAACTTGATCAGGGCCCGATGAGATAACAGTGGATAAAGGCCCTTGCTGCCAAGCCTGATCCTGAGTTCATTCCCTGACACCTGCATCGTGGAACGATAGAGCTGACTTCCAAAAGTGATCCTCCAGCCACGGACACCCTCTGTGTCACGCGTGTACTGTCCCCACAGCAAAACAAACAAGGATGAAAATGTTTGGGGAAATTATTTGATCAGTACACATCTCATTAATTGAGAAATCTGGCCTTAAAATAGATTCTGCTAATTTTCTTTATTATATTCACAGACTCTAACAGTGATTAGTTTTCAAAATATCCCCTTGGAGGGGGGGTATAACTTGTAAGATGAGAACTCACCAAAAAGGTTTTGAGGGTACAGAATAAGGGGTGGTTTTGACTCATCTCTCCTCCCAGCAGCCTCCTCCTGCCCCCATATCTCCATCATAGACACATATATGTCATAGACCCCACCGAGAACGTACAGGCTTGAGACAAAACATACCTACAGAAGAGAGCCCTAGGTAGCTATGAAAGAGCGGCCATGTCCTTTACCTTGAAGGTGTGCAAACAATCAATGCTGAAGTGGAAACCAGCATACGGTGTTAGACCCAGCCACTGTTTGTACTAACGGGTGGTAATATGTTCCAGGTCTGGGGTAGCATAATGCGTTAAGCAATTAAACTATAATTTATAGCTATATTATGCTCCAAAAGCATTGTAGAAAATATGCACAAAGGAGATGTAGGCCTGTAGTTCCCAGTCCTGAGGAGGCTGGAGCCAGAACTTTGCAGTGACCTGGATCACACAGCGAAGCCTGTCTTCAAAAGTATAAAGACAAACAGAACCGTTTTTACAGCCATCTCTTTACCTATAGCATATACATATCGATATATCATACATGCCTCAGCATATGCTATACATTGTACATAAAGAAAAAAATAACAACTCTTGGAAGATATACCAGCAAACCCATTTCTAAGAAAGGAGCTTTGTGCTACTTACCAGGCTCTCGGATGATGCCAGTCAGCAGCACGCCTGGACAGACGGCCATACAGACAAATGAATAAATTTTGTCTTGCTTCAGCAAGACCAGCATGGAAGCTAGATTGGCCTAGAAAGAGCTAGGAATGTTTTCTGTCTTGAAGATGAGAGGTTTACACTTTGGTTGTTTACTTGCTTCCTCGCCTCGCGCGTGGAAGACTGACAAGGGCCCTTGGGGTTTGCAGAGTCTGGTCTTCCCTGATCTGTGCTCACCCACTCTCACCTGCTCTTTTATCCCTCTCTCATTCGGGGCAGACACATTCTTAGTGCTTTGCAACAGACAATAGTCTGTATTCTCCCACTTCCAGCAACCTCAACCCCCACCCCGCCCCAAGAAAGCTATTATTTGTCTGCTACTGAATTCTGAGAGGCGGGTAAGGAAAATTCCATTGTCCTCTTTCACCGTTGTGTTCGGTCTCTCGGCTTTCCTCAGCAGCAGCTGTTTAAAAAATCAAAGCATACACCCTCAACAAAGGAAAGCGCGTGTGAGGGAGGGCTCCTGGTGAATTTACAGCATGTGCTAGAGTCCCAGAAGCCATCACAGACCCCGTTCATCTGGTCCAGATGTGACTCGCTATGGAGTCTTTGTTTTAGAGCTGCAGGATCCTGAGGTGCTTTAGGCTCCTGAAAGATGGACCTGTATGTAGCGCTCTTTGTTCTGTGCCTAAGGGTTTCCCAGTTCTTAAAAGTTTTGAATTGGGGGGCTGGGGGGGCAGAGCTCAGAGGCCTGGGGCGGGAATGGTCCTTCAGAATTACCTCAGCTGGAGTTAGAGGGCAGGGCCTCTATGTCTTTTATTATATATCACTGTTAGCTTACAGTAATTTGCAAACAATGTTCGGCAACTTGCTATCTCCATACATCAGCTTAAAATAAAGATTGTCCATCAAGACATCAGACATCAAGAGAGCTTTGAGTGGAAGGCAGGCAGTAGGGTATCTGCTTCCTAGCCCCTCGAGGCCTCTGTCAGCCCTAGTGCGTAGCATCATCTCAGCTGTTGGCAAGCCGCCGTCCCCCACTGACTGTTGATGGGAGACAGGTTTCCGTGCAGGCCTTGGCACAGGGCAGCCCACAGCACTCAGCTGGCTCTCCTCAGAGGAAGCCATGGGAATGCCCAAGATGGAAGAGGCGGTGTTTTCTGCCTGCTCTCTGTGGTGACTTCTCATTGCTTCTGTTGTATTTTGCTCATTAGAAGCGAGTCACTGGGTGCATGCCACACTCAAGGGGAAACGATCACACGTGGGACAAACGCTGGCCGACGGTTTCAGGCCAACAGCCTTCCCAACAGCTCTGGGAATGAACCCTTCATCCCAAGTGGCACCCGAGCAGAAAACACCCACTCCAGGGTCCGCAGCTCCTCTAAGCGGAATTTCCCTGTTACCTGAACCGTGGGACGTGTAACAACCCCTTCCTTCTCTAAAGGAGAGCCATCATACTGCACATGGCCTGACCCATTCTCTTTGAATACGGAAGTTCAGTTCAGATTGTACAGTCACCCATGGTTCATGACTGTTTTAAGTGAGCCAAGCCCCCTAAATGCATAAGCATTGTCAAAACTTCACCTTCTTCCAAAATCAATCAAATCAATAAACAAGCTAAAGGTGGATAAAAAAGTGTGTTCAGATCGTGAGCTTTAACAGAGGCCAGTAGGAACTTGTGTCTTCTCTGGCCATCCACTTGACTTGCCTCTCGGGTATGGCGTTGACCTCGTCTCTTTCTCGCCATCTTTATTTCATAGGTGCCGGGGAGCAGGTGCCGGATTCCGTCACTTTTCTCTATCAGATAACCAGAGGGGTTGCAGCGAGGAGCTACGGGCTGAACGTGGCTAGGCTAGCCGAAGTGCCCGGAGAAATCTTAGAGAAAGCAGCTCACAAGTCAAAAGAGCTGGAAGGCCTAGTCAATCTGCGAAGGTCAGAATGTCTTTGTTTTGGTTCTAGCAGAACCTTCCAAGCTGTTAAGGAAGAGGGCAGTCCTGCAAGTGAAGGCCAGGCCACCAAGCTCTCAGATGTGAAGTTGTAGTTGGAACTCCCACTCCAGTTCCAGCCCCTAACTCGCTGACTGGACAGCTGCTCTGCTGCTGCTTTGCCCTTTTGCTTGCCAGCTTTATTTTATCGAATCAGAATCACTTTTTGTCCTGGGACCATTTACTAGGAATATTTTCTTTGGCCACAGATAGGGCCACCACCAGCCTCTGGCAGAGGTCAGGAGTCCTATGACCGACTCTCCCTGCAGGCAGGATTTTAGAAGGCAGCAGGAAGACAGTTGTTGGTGATCAGTAACCTGGGTCTTTGATACACCTATAGCCCTGGAGTGGGGACACAGCTTCCCGTTCCCGGAGCCCGTGCAGTACCAACAAATCAGGCTTTCCCTTGCTCCTGTGAGGCATCCCCCCAGCCCCTCCCCCCATCAATCCCATTTCCAAAATAACTAATGTTTTATTTTTTCTTCAGGAAAAGGCTTAAGTATTTTGCAAACTTATGGATGACACATAATGTGAGAGACCTGCACACATGGGCAGATGAGCTGGAAACGGAGGATATACAGACTTCTCCTCCATGCTAAAACGAAAAGCAGACATTTCTGAGCAAAATATGGGAAACTACAGATACAAACTGTACAGAATAACTTTCAAGTGACGGTCAGCCCACCTCTGCTGTCAACACAGACTGAGCATAGTCTGCTTATGAAATGGACTTCCTCCTCTGCGAATGGAGAGCTTCTCAGGATCTCCTCTCCCCACCTTCAGAAGAACAAACACTTTGGAATGTGAAGGCTGCACTAGGTAATTAGAAAACTCCCTGGGCAGTAAGTTTTGTATAAAACCAGAATCTTCTAAATAGAGACGGCAACAGCATCCTCTGCCGGCTCTGCATAGTCAGAGGGGCGGCTCATTTTCTTCTTATTTCTGTTCAGACAGTTGGCAGCAGGATAACCTGATAGGAATCTCCTTTTGTGAGAGCTGAAGAATTTTATAATGCCCACTGTTTGTTCACCTTTTTTTTTAAGAAGTGGAATCATGAAACCAAAGCACAGGAAGGAAAAGACCATATGAAATTTGAAGAGCTAAATGTTGTCATCATTTTAAGGAGGCTTAAAGATTGTTTATAAAATTAGTTTGTCATTCATTTAAATAATAAATATGGAATGAATACTTGCTCAAAATTATGGTGTGGCTTACTGAATTTTGTTTTCTGGATACCAGTTTACCAGTTGTCATGTTTTTCTCTTCTTTTCTCTTTTATTTGTCTGTCTGACTGCCTGTCTGTCTATTTTGAGACAGGGTTTCTCTATGTAGCTCTGGCTGGCCTGGAACTTGTTATACATAGCAGACTCATCCTGAACTCATTCACAGAGATCCACCTGCCTCTGGCTCTGAGCTCTGGCAGGTGCCACCACACCCGGTGGTTTTTATTTCAACCGAGGATGGTCCTTGGAGCTGACCTCAGTTGTCCTGACTGCTCTGCTAACCAGCATAGCCCACAGAGCACCTAGAGGCCTTTTGGGTTCACAGATGCCCTGCCTCCTGCACGTTTCATGGGACAAATCCCCAACTGTGTCCCTGGGTTTTTTACAGCGCTCACAATCTGGCTCCTCATATCCACGCTCTCTTTCTGTTTCTAAGTTATGTCATCCCGCAGAAGGGTCCTTCCTTCCCCACCCATTTATTATTCCTGCTCAGTTAAATGTCTTCCGCATAGTCGATGGACACAGTTTTAATTTCTTCTTCTAGACTAGTACCTACAGTGGCCACAACAGTGACCTCAGACTCTGGAGGAAACATGGTGACCCACGTTGGTGCTAAATGTCTGTTGTTTAGTACTTCTGCATGGCTGTCTTAATTATGTTGTGTGTACACAGTATCATGTTGACCATTTAGGGTGTGAAGTTAAGTGGGTGTTCCTTTCTTCATGAAGCTGTGGAGCTGTCACTGTTGTCAGTTTTAGAATGTTCTCATCACCCCAAGTAGAATCCTTGTACCCACTGACAGCCATTCTCCATTTCCCCCAGAACCCCAGCACGAGACAACCACATCCTTCCTCTATGGGTTTGCCTGTTCTGGGTACATCATATAAATGGACATGTGATCTTCTGTGTCTGTTATCTTTCACGCAGCTTAATGTTTTCAGACTTCATCCATGTCATAGCATGTACCAGTAAGTCATTCCTTTTCATCGATGAAGTATTTACCATCCTGTTTCAAGCCCATGTTTTATTTAACCATTCCCTGGATGCGTTCATTTGGATTATTCCATTCTGGCAGTTGGAATAGTTCTAGGAGCAGCTTTTTATGTGACAAACCTTAGTCTATTTTAGAACCCCCTGGTTCATGAACCATTGGTCCCAATGGTTACAAGTGCCTTCTAAATTTACAATTATTTGTTCCATCTCTTCTCTGCTATAAGAATTAGGAGTAAGCGTGACACACTGTAGACCCCAATAAATAAACATTATTAAAGTAGAAAAGAATATCAATAAAGTTTCAGGTCAGAAACTCAATAAGAAGAATGTTCCTTGTCATCGAGGTGGCAACTCACTGATGACTTGAGATACTCATGGGAGAGAGTTATAGTTTAAAAGAAGACAGTGAGCAGTGGTGGCGCACACCTTTAATCTCAGCACTCGGGAGGCAGAGGCAGGCAGATCTCTGAGTTCGAGGCCAACCCGGTCTACAGAGTGAGTTCCATGACAGCCAGGGTTACAACAGAGAAACCCTGTCTCAAAAAAATAAAAAAATAGACAAAAGTTATTTGGTCTGACAGTTTATCAGAGTTTGAGCTTGTTGTTGTGGGGGGGTGTGGTCAGGGAGCTGGTGAACCAGTACCTACCATGTGAATTCCTGAAAAAGACTAGATCGGATCCAACACAGCCTACCAATTAATGCTGACCTTTACTGAGTCCCAAGATCGATTGTAATTACTACTGTGTTGTGTAATTAAGAAAGTGCTACTTGATGCTTCTCACCAGAGCGTGGAGTGTGGAGTGCCTGCCGTCTGTGGTTCCTCCATGGAAGTTTGTCTCTCATGCATATGAGGACTAGCTTTACTGACACCCAGGGGAGGAGGAGGGACAGGGCTGTGTCAGAGAGATGATCACTGTGGTGTGCCCGGGACATCCTGGCCTCTCCCTGCTTGGCCAGCACATTTCTTAAATGCCTCCTTAACTCAGAACTACTCTGTTCGAAATCACAAATTATAAGGTCACCCCGGTGACGGTTGGTACTTTGTGGCCCAGCCTTCGATTGACATGACAAGTTTCAAATGCCATTTTCAAAAATCCATTTTCCCCGTACTCATCAGATGAACGCAGGTTCCTCACAAAGGCCTGCCGGTCACTCTTGCTCATTCCGGAGAAGTACTTGCTGTGGTGGCATTTAGAAACTGTAGGTTTGCTCATTGCTGTTAGGCTTCACCCCTGATCCATTTTCAGAACTAAATCCCAGAGATAACTCGTCATCCACGCTGTTTCCCATGAGATCATGGTGAAGAACGTGCACCTCCTTGACTTTGTGAGACACAGCAGGCCTATGTTCTGGCAGAGACCGTTCAGTTTGGGAGACGGAACTCTTTTTCTCTGGTTGTTTTGTCCTTTATTGAAGTGCTCAGCTGCCCTTCACTGCCTTTGGTGATTTCATTCATATTCTCTCTCTTATTCTCTCGAGCACGCTTCCCTCTCTCTTCCCCTCCTCTCCCTCTCCTTTTCCATTTACAAGATTTTTTTATTAATAATTTTTATCAGTAGCTGATAACTGAGCAGGGAGAGGGAGGACCCACCCATGCCTGACAGTTGGCAGGGCCAGTCTTGTGCAGATCCAGTGCAAGTGAGTGAAACTCCTGTAAACTCATAATCCCAGTCACCGTGCCGTGTCCAGAAGACATTATCTCTCGGACATTTTCCCCCTCCTTCGGCTCTTACATTCCTTCTTCCCATCTAATGTTTCCAAAGAGTGTCTGGAGGACTGTGTGTCGTCCTTCTCCCTCCTTCTCGAGGCCCCTTCTCTGACTCTTACTTCCTGGAGCTCCACGGGATGTGGGGACGTACTTCCTTTGCAGTCTAATCCCACCCTGACTCTGGATCTGAATGTTTGAGGTGGGGAGACAGGCTGCCATCAGCATTAACATCTGTCTTTATCAGATTTTCACTTTCTCTCTTCTTTCTTTTTCTCAGAGTCGGTGATCTAGTCTGCATGGAAATGTGTGCGTGTCCCTCCCTCGCCCCTCCGAGATTCTGCCTGAATGAGGAGGTCTCGCGTGGAACCCAAGGAATGTCATTTTTTTAATAGATCATTTCTTAGGGCAATTTCAGATTTAGAGGAAATCGAGTAGGAGCCAAGTTTCCATACCCTCCCTGTACCCACAGCCTCCTCAGTGTTGACCTCTGGTACATTTGTTACGGTTGAGGGATTGACCTTGACACCTCAGTGTCCCCGGGAGCCGTGTCTTACGTTAGGGCTCACTCTTGTACATTGGCGTTGGACGATAACATCTCCCCCATCTAGGGACATGAAAGCAGTTTAACCGCCTTAAAAGTCCACACGCTACCTGTTCAGCCCTCCCTCCCTCCCTCCCCTCACACTCCTGGAAACCTCCAAGTCTTTCATTGTCTCCATAGCTTTGCCATTTCCAAAATGCTACATAGTTAGAATCAGAAAATGTAGCGTTTTCAGACTGGCCTTTTTCAGTTAGTAACGTGCAGTTAAGATCCCTCTCTGCCGGGTAGCGGTGGCACACGTCTTGAATCCCAGCACTAGGGAGGCAGAGGCAGGCGGATCTCTGTGAGTTCGAGGCCAGCCTGGTCTACAGAGTGGGTTCCAGGACAGCCAGAGCTACAACAGAGAAACCCTGTCTTGGGAAAGAAAAAAAAAAAAATCTCTCCCTGTCCAATGAACGTATGCCAATAAAAGTATCGTTACAAGATTTTTCAGTTATTTTCTTGGCTTGACATCCCATTTCTTCTGGTGATGAGTGATATTCCAGTGTCTCGCTCTGTCACAGTTTAGTCAGCTCCCAAAGGGCACCTTGGTTGTTCCTAAGCTTTGAAAACTATGACTAAACTTTTATAAACATTTGTATACAGGCTTTTGTGTGGACACAACTTTTCAACTCCACTGGGTGAATACCAGGGGGTGTGGCTGCTGGATTGTGTGGTAAGAGTATGTTTAGTTTTGTATGGAATTGCTAACCCAGCCTCCAAAATGGCCAAGCCGTTTTGCATGAGTACCAGCAATGAGAGTGTCTCTCCTTAATAGCATGAGGCATGTCTAGCTGTTCTCAGACTGTGTATAATGTCATACTGCTATTTTCCATTGTCTTTCCCGATGACATACGGTAAGGGGGCATCTTTTCCTATGATTCTTTGCGGGCTTCGTGCCTTTGTTACGGTGTTTTTGTTTTTAGCTTATTTTTCTACCTGATTATTATTGTCTTGTTGAGTGTCAAGTGTTCTTTGTATATCCTGGGTAACAGTCTGTCTTAGTCAGTGTTCTCTTGCTGTGAAGAGACATCATGACTGAGACGGTTAGGCTACCGTGGCGGTCCAAGAGGAAGACAAGGAGGCATTTTCGTAGGTGTAAACACTGCCAGCCCTCAGCAGGGGGGACCACCTGTCACTGCAAGCACCATCCTGGACAGTGGAGCCCCGAGCATCTCATCTCAGGGGTTTTTATTGACACACAAGCTCCTCAGGTTTTTTATTGATAGCATGGGCAGGTCATGAAAAACAAGAAAAGTTCGGTTTCTGTGAGTGTCCACAAAGAGCGTTCAAATCAATGTATAATGTTGTCAGGAAAGAAGGTAAGAATGTTTCTAAGTACTAACTCAAGATCATTACTTTTGAGCATCTTGGTTTTCTAGCCTTGCTATTTTTTTTTTTTAATAATTTGTCTTTTTTTTTCGAGACAGGGTTTCTCTGTTGTAACTCTGGCTGACCTGTAATTCACACTGTAGACCAGGCTAGCCTCGAACTCACAGAGATCCGCCTGCTTCTGCCTCCGGTGGAATGCTGGGATTAAAGGCATGCACCACCATCTCCCAGCTATCAGCCTTGCTGTTTGCACACATGCTAAGTTCCCGAAGTCTTCCTTCACTGGAAGTACAAATACACCATGGACTTAAAGAGTCAGGAGTTAACTCACACTTTGCAATCAGTAGGCAAACCAGTTCTGTATAAATGGCTGCTGATCAGCAATGGGGTCACCTATTAGGTTAACCTGCAGTGTTAGATTCTTCCAGAACAGTTAATCGCTCCAGTGTCAGATACGAACTTTACAGGAAGAACAACTTGAAAATGCTGACTTGTCTGTAAAACTAAGCACCCACAGACTTCAAGCTATCTGATCCAAACTTTAAAAATAGATTTATAAATGGCGGGTGAGTGAAGGTGGTCAATCTCAAGACACCTAATTATATTCAGGCAATCTGTGGCTAGCTATACAAAATGTTATACAAATGCCCGGCTGTAGCTCAGACGTTGTTAAACCAAAATGGTCCCTTCGATGGCAATTTGTTATAAACTCATTGATCTGTGCTTAAGTGAACAGTTGCAAACTTAGTTAATAGTGATAGATTCATTTAAGTTGCAAGAACGGTGAGACACCAGAGAATTCATCCAAATGGAAAACAAAAACATCAGCTCTGTCTGGGCTTATGGGACAGGAAATAAATGGAGTTTTTTCAGCATGGAGCCTAGCTCTGTTTCTTTTTCTTGTCACTTCATGGGTAGCAGACTTATAATTCCTTCTGCTTTTTACATTTTCCCTGTTTATGACTCCACGCTGTAATGAATCAGCTTCTCTGTATGTGTACGGGCGTGCAAATGTGTGTGCTGGTGCATGTGCACACAGGTGTGCACATGCGTGTGGAGGACCGGATCCAGAGTGCCAGGCTTGGATTTCACGTGGGTTCTGCAGATCCAGACCATGTTCCGTGCTTGACCAGCTGAGCCATTCCCCCGCCCCTCTCCGTGCTCTGCTTTGTCTCCCGTTGACTTTAAGTTCTGTTTTCGCCTCTGTCCTTGTGTTTTCTGGTCGCTCATGCTTGCTGCCTTCTTTCTGAGTGTGTGTGCTCACTACAAAGCTCACACATCCATTGGCCTTTTGGAGAAGATAAACTTGGGGGGGGCGGGGCTGAAACTACGGCAGCGGTAGAGGATACACTCGGCATATTTAAGGCAGTAAGCTTGAGTAACCCTAAGGAATAACAAATTTTAATCAATTCTAGGAAATAAATATTTTCCCATGGCTACAATACAGATAGAACTCCTCCTTGTCTCTTTGCTGAGCCGCCACAGCAAGGAACTACTACAGTCCTCTATGCTGTCCTCCCATCCCCCACCCGAATTAATCCTCCCCATCCCGTCCTCCCCACTAGGCCACTGCATTCTTCCTGCCCTTCCTGGAAAGATCCTCGTGTCCCCCACGGCCCTTACGACTTTTCTAACCTCTATGGGTATTCCAGATGAAACGTCCGTGTCTGAATACTTCAGTGCTGACATCTGTCTATGAGAGAGAACATCCGACACTTGTCTTTCTGTGTCTGCGTCGCCTCACTCAGACGCTAGCTTCCGGCGACATCCATTCACCCACAAATTAGATTTTTTTTTGTCTTAACAGCTAATAGCAGTATCACATTGTGTTTGGAAACATACCGACTCTTTATCACCTAGCCATCAGCTGGCAGGCATCTGGGCTGCTTCCATTTCTTGGCTATTGTGACCAGAGCAGCAACGGACACGGATGATGGAGCATCTCTGCAGTCAGAATCAGAGCCCGCTGGGTGTACACCCAGGAGGGATAGAGCTGGATCACACGGCAGACCTATTCCACCCGTGTGAGCGAGTGTTCCCCACCCCCCACCCCCGTGTCTACACCAGCATCGCCGTTTTCTTTTTTGATCCTGATCTTTCTAACTAGGATAAAACGAAACCTCCAAGAAGTTTTAATTCGCGTTTCCCTGATGGCTAATGGTGTTGATTTTTTTTTTTCAACGTTTCTCAGCCACTTGTAGTTGATGTCTTGAGAACTCTGTGTAGCTCCGTGCCGTGTTTTTATTTGGGTTGTTTGCTTTCTTCATATTCTCGATACTAGCCCTCTGTCAGATGCATAGCTTGTAAAGCCATCTTCCCGTTTCATACGCTGCCTCTTTACTCGAATGACGTCGACCCCTCTGCCAATGCCCTTTTGGTCTTCGTTCCTGTGGGTTCTTCTCAAACCTTCCCTTTCCTCTGCCTGTGAGGTCAAGTGTACCCCTTACTTTCTCTTCTATTAGATTTAGGGTTTCAGGTTTTCTGCTGGGGTCCTTGATCCATTTGGAGCTAAGTTTTGTGCAGGGTAAGAGATGAGGAGCTAGTTTCATACTTCCACAAGACAAAGTCTCCGGAAGCCAAGGCCACGCTCATCATCTGGGCGTCTCTTAATCCGTTCGGTTGAGAAAGTTAACCATCACAGTCCCTTTTGTTCAGCCCGTTGTCTCAGTTGCTGTCTAGAGTGTCTGTATACTTGAAATAGCGTAAACTTGATTTTCCATGAAACACCGTAGAAGAGAATTGGGAATCAATTTTCTTACACCACGTTCCCCCCACGTTTCCATCTCATTTGCCCCCGCATCTCTGTAGTCGGCCATTTTCTCTGCGTCTAATACCGTAAGCTCCCGTCTCTAAGCATCAGTTAACTTTTCAAAAACTTTTAGTAATAGTAGTCCGTTCTTATTTATGTTTAAGGGACTTTGCATTTATCTCCAGCTTTCCTGCGTAAGACGTTTTCGGAGAGCTCTTTGCTGTCGGCTCTCACCTTCTACAGTGTATTTTAGAAACGAATCACGGCCGCTGTATTTCTAGAATTCCGGAATACAAGAACCAGACATTCTTTTGCATTTGCCTATGAATGGAAGCAACTGAAACTTGGCTTCGTGGACTTTTTGGCAGAATGTCGCCAGGGAGAAATATGGGCTTTGCGGTGTCATTTGTAATTAGCCCTTACTCCTGAAGTGCACCAGTATAGCCAGAGTTGTCACATTAATGACATTCTGCTCACTTTTGTTAAAACATGTGGACACTGGCTCTCCTTACTCCCATTCTGCTTTCAGACCGAGAAGTTCTTCTACCGTGTATTTAAGTGTGCTGTTTTGTACTTTTCTCATTTAGAAAACTGTTCCCACGTGTTGACTCTGAACTCCCTGCTGTGATTGTTGGTAGTAACTTCCACCCCTGTGACCTTGGCTCCTATATTCTTACGCTCCGTTGCCATTCTTCTATTTGTTCTCCTTGGATCACTAGATCACCTAGGCTACATCTTCCCCTGAAAGCGTCAGGAAGAATTTTCAAGCACGTGTTCTGCATTGATGTTTTTAACGTATCCTGCGTGAATTTCCCACCCTTGTTTTCTTATCTTAGCCAAACCCCACCGCCTGGCCCAGGTAGTACCGTTTAAGCTATTCCATCTACTGAGTCTTTCCTCGGTAATCCTCATGCCGCCATACAATTTTCCCAGGGAAGGTGGGCAGGAAACAGGATGTTGAGCAACGGAAACTTCAGGGATGCCTTTGCCAAGCGCAGAAGCACCGGATCCCCTTCATTTTCCGTCACTGAAGGGTTCTACGGTGATGGAAGGGGAGTAGAGTAGATAACCCCAGGCTTCTTGTGTGCACCCCATTTGGTTCTCAGGACACTGCAAGGTGATGCTATGGCTCGTGGGCCATTTGTTTAAGGCTTGATCGTATACCTTTCAGTTCAGTCGTCTGTGTTCTATAGTTTGCTGAAGTCACTCTATGCATCTACTCATCTCCTGGACTCCCTCCCTGGTTAGGACCCAGATAGGAAAAAATAAAAACAGTATGCTCAGCAGACATGACTATACATATTATGTACACAAAGCCTAGAAACATCAGGGGGAAAAAAAAGCAAAATCAACATACTGTTAGAAAGCTTCATCGGGGAATGCGAAGGTAGCCACGATGACATTCGGGCTCCTGAGATGATGGTAATGTACTGCTGTTATACTTCGTAGGGAGATTTGGTTTTCTCCTAAACACGGGCTGGCAAAGTGTCCTTCCGACTTGCTTTCTCTTCAGGCTGTGACTAGAGTGAAATGCTCAGAGGGGAAGCCTCACACCGTCCCTGATGGAATTGAAGACAGGGACCACACCCTCCCTCCCTGCTGTGGCTGTGTCTGGCCTAAGGTGAGATCACAAGGATGTGAAATCTCGCATCCTCCTTCCATGCTTTGGTCTCTGGACCAGGACCTTAGCACATCTGACTCCATGATGGAAGTGCCATTCAGGCTGTGAGACTCAACTCTAGACAGCACCACCCACGAAAATGGACACAAATGCCTAATCCATCAAAGTCCGTGTAGTTCCGAGAAGGCCTCAAAATGGACTAACCTTGCTTTTTAGCTTCTGTAGTTCTGCTTCTGGCTAACTGTTCTTGTTAACCAAAGTATGTCAACCCGGGATATGGTCTTTGTGCTTCAAAGTTCACCCTGAGAAAGGGTCTACACTGGGATCCTGAACACCCAGTGTAGTAACTGGCTGGCTGATAAAGACTTTCTATTGGCTTAAACCCATGTCCGAGCAGTCTTCTCTGGTGAATACCCCACAACAGTCTCCGTTTCATTGTATGTATGTAACATGCTTTTCAGAATCTATTCAATGGAATTGTGGCTGCCCAGGTTTTACTATCCTTATCTCCTCCTCAAAGCTTGGCAGGGTTTGTTATTCCTGTTTCAGATGAGGCGGGTGGAGTGATTCAGCTTATGTCTCTCCCATATTTCCTGGAAGACACTTTTCTTCTTAAGAACTATGGGTCTGGAACACATTTTTAACAACCCGTTTTTAGCCGCTATGTTTGGCATGAGCTCTTTTAATAGAAAACGTTCATTACGATTCCCACTGGTGAATTCTTTAAGATAACAGATTTCACATAGTCTCCAAAGGCTAGCAGAATGGCTTCCGCTTATGAAACCTCTTTGTGTCTCCTGCTGTTTCTCAGCGGCTGTACTTTGCCTGGTGGGGAACAACTCCCAGAGCTTTTCAGTGTATAGAAAGCATGCAGCTGGTTTCTGCAGTCTCGGGCATCGGGGTGATTGTCTTGTTGCAGCTCTGAGGTATACCTATCGTGAGGACGGCAAGTTTATGAGTCACACGTGAAGCAGGCTGAAAGGTGTGGTACCTCACACCTGCGATTACAGTACTAAGGAGGCTGAAGCAGGAGAGTCGTGAGTTCTAGGCCACTGTGGGGTATAAGGCAAGGTCTTGTCCCATGTCTCAAAAAGGAGGAGGAGGAGAACAGATACAGCAGTTTCTGATGATCAGAAAGAAGACGACTTAATGAGGAACTCTTAGTTCTTTGTTAAGAGTTTGATTGATGTAATTGATGTAAATGTTCCATCAATAATTATTTCAACAATATCTAATAATTTTTGTAAACAAATCAAAATAGCTACTACTACTACTACTACTTACAATGTTATTCTTAATTTTAGGATTGTTTCATGGCCAAGGAGGTGGTCTACCGGGGACAATATCACACCTGCACTTGAAAAGAATCGATATTTATCTCTTTTAGGGTGGAATTTATTTATCACTTCTTGGGTGAAATTTCTGCAAAGGTCAATTAGATCAAGTTGGCTCATGGAATTTAGATTTTCTGTCTTCTAATTGATGCTTGTCTACGTGTCCTGTTGATTGCTGAATTCAGGTTGCATTTTCCGTTTATCTGTTTCTCCCTTCAGGCATATCAACTCTTGTTCAACGCGTTTTGAAGTTCTGCTGTTTTCTGTATATATAATCATGACTGGTGTAGCTTCTTTAGTGACTCAATTGCTCATTTATTACTTAAATTGCTTTTTAAACGTGTGTTGTTCTGGAGTACCCTTTTATATAATACAGTCCAGCTCTCTTTTAATCAGTATTTGCATACGGTGCTCTTTATATGAGAGATATTTTCAAAGAATTTAGAACTCTGACATTTCTGCCACCTCAGACAGTAAGGCACATGTCATATGAACACTTTATAGACCTGAGTTTGGAACCACAGCACCCAAGAGAAAAGCTGTGCCCACTTGTAATCCCAGTAGCCACAAGGTGGATACATTTAGATCTCTGGAGCTCACTGGCCAGTGAGTTTAAACAAATTGGCAAGCTCTGGGCTCAGTGAGAGAGACTGTCTCAAAATGTAAGGTGGAAGGTAGCCGGGTGGTGGTGGTGGCGGCGGAGGCCCACACCTTTAATCCCAGCACTCAGGAGGCAGAGGCAGGCAGATCTCTGTGAGTTCCAGGCCAGCCTGGTGTACTGAGTGAGTTCCAGGACAGCCAGAGTGACAACAGAGAAACTCTGACTCAGAAAAAAAAAAAGCAACTATATATATGTATGTTATGGGAATTTATTTTTAGTTATGTATAAAATGTTTTATTCACTGTTGGATGAGGGATTAAGCTAGGTTTAGGTGTTTTATATTGTTTACGGTGTTAGATTTCTGTGCGGGATGTTTAATTGCTTATGATCTGCACATGGTATCAGTAGAACACCAAAGGAATCCTGAATCAATAAAAACTCTTGAGCTCAGACGCTCAGGGTTCCACTGGTGAGGATGGTGCTTGCCATGACCATGGTCCCCTCTGCTGAGGTCTGGCAGCGTTTGAGTCTATGAAAATGCCTCCTTGTCTCTCTTGGTGAGCTCCCACAGCAGCCTAACTTTCACGGTTTCATGGAACAGTTTTATCTTGGCATTCTGTTATCATCCACAATTTTAGGGGTTATGTTTTTGTTTTTTGTTTTTTGTTTGGGTTTTTTCAGACAGGGTTTCTCTGTTTTGCTTTTTAAAGTTAACACTCACCAGAGCCGGGCACTTCTTTTCTTCCCTTTCCCTCCCTCCCTCCCTTCCTCTTTCCCTCCCTTTCCCTATTCTTTCCTCCCTTCCTTTCTTCCTTCCATCCTTCCTTTTACATAAGAAAGGCTCTCCCACAGATGTTCCTTTTCTTTACTGACTAAGCAGTCAGATTCCTCTCTCTCTTTTGCTGCTATTTTTCACCTGGAGCTTGGAGTGGCACCTGCCACTCAATATCTGTCTGTTCAATTAATGAAGGGGTGTTGGAGACTGGCCTCAAGGCTGATAAAAGGAAATACAAAGTGTTTTTGATTCAACTGTCTCAAGCAAAAAGAACCATAGTATTTTCATCTCTTAAAGCTCTCTGATTGGGTGGTGGGTGGCGCACGCCTTTCATCCCAGCACTTAGGAGGCAGAGGCAGGAGGATCTCTGTGAGTTCGAGGCCAGCCTGGTCTACAGAGTGAGTCCCAGGACAGCCAGAGTTACAACAGAGGAACCCTGTCTCAAACAAATAAACAAACAAATAAATAAATATTTTGTAACCCTGTGGAGATATCTGTCTTGTCTTTATTTTAAATAGAAATAGACTGGGTGCCCCTTGTCTGCCATTGTCCCTCTTGGGACCATAAAAGCGTTTCTTTACAGCTCCCCTGTCATCACATTTGTTGTTCATGACAATTAGCATTCAATATGTGGTGGGGTTTTTGGGGTTTTTTTTGCTTGTTTTTGTTTATGTTTTTTAAAATCCTGTTTCTTATTCAACTCTTTCTTTGATTTGGCTACACGAGAGTATTACATCCATTGCTCTTAGTCCCTGCAGCGTATGGAGCTTCAGTTATAGTCTGGGTGAAATGGGCTGTTAGGAACTAACCTAGAAAACCTAAGTGCTTTTCTTAATCCTGTGTCCATGGGGAAAATGCATTCCAAATAACCAGCCAGCACCGACTAGTGCAAGCTGTTTGTATACAATGGCCCCTCCGGAACCTCGAGGGCCTGTGACTTCAATTTGTCACCCAATACTCAGCCACAAAGCAGCCCAGTGTCCTTCCTGCTTCTCTGCACCCACCCTTCTCAAAAACACCAATGTTTCAAGGTTTTACAAACTGACGGAAAAATGGGAGCACTCCCTAAGAAAACCCACAGCAAACCAGGAAGGCAGACAACTGCGTGCGGCGCTGCCCAGAGCTGGGCGCGCTGGTCCATTTGAAGACAAAGATACGGGACAATCGGCAGAAACAGATTTGTTTTTAGTTTGTTTTGTTTAGCGAGGGAGTAAAGGTTTTCTAGTTTAAGGCACGACTCTAGGAAATAATGCTAAGGACTGCATAACAGAAACCTTGACCCAGGCAGGCTCTATTATATAGGGAAAGGTAGAAAGAAGAGAAAAAAAAACTCTTAAAGCCAATTACTACAGAGTTTATGTTTGTCAAGCAAATTAAAATAAGACAGCGCAAATAAAAAAAATAGGAAATTCTTTTGGAGAAAATCAATTTGGACAGTTTAGGAAACAACATGTTCCCTCAAACAGCAGCTTGACTGGTCTTGGAAGAATTCTTTTAACACAGCTACTAGAGTTGATTCAAGTAACTATACAAAATAAGTTTCATATTTTTTCCCTTATCAATAAGGTAAACAAAGACATGGGAATCCGGATGATTAAAAAGGGGTATCAAGTGACAAAAATCCCTTTTAGCAAGAAGTGAAATACAGCAAGTGACATGATAGGATGAACCCAGGGATCCAGTAATGGCACAAGTCTATGGGACAGGTAGCCCATAGCTACCGTGTAGCTCAGCAAGAAGACAAGGAGACATTTTCATAGATGCAAATCTTCCAGACCCATCAGAGGAAACCGTCTGTAGTGCCATACTGGACAGTGGATCCCTGATTGTCTGATCTCAGGTGTGTTTACTGATCCAGAAGCTCCTCAGGTGTTCTACTGATACAAAAACTCTGTCCCCTTATCCAAAGGCATTTGCATAATATTTGCATAATGAAGGGAACCTTTAGCCTAATCTCAACCCACAATCTTTTAGTAGCCAAGCTAGGTCACTTTTACATGGGAGAACTCTCCTTGTTGCCTGGGACAATGGGAGAGGAACTACAAGGACTCCTCCCCAGCAACTTTGCTCTTCCACAATGGCTCTGCCAGAGAGCAGCGAGCAGGTGCAAGTCATGAGGAAGCAACCATCTTAAACACAGATTTACATAACGTCAACAGCTGCAGATATAACACAAGCTGCCAAGGCATAGGCAGCCCTGTCCCCAAACAATTATTATAAACATAACTAGAAATAAACTTCATGAACAGGGACAACCAACTGGATTTTTGTATTAGACTTAAAGCCTACTTCACAGGAAGAAACACATCTTTGGTACTGCAAGTCAGGTCATAAACCCATGGTCAGGAAGCTCATATGCCCCAAGGGTGAACTTACTGCTATGATTGTTCCAGATCAGCAGTTCTCAACCTGTGGGTTGTGACCCCTTTGTGGTCAAATGGCCCTTTCACAGGGGTTACCTAAGACCGTCTGCATACCAGATATTACATTACGATTCATAATAGTGGCAACATTATAGTTATGAAGTAGCAACAAAATAATTTTATGGTTGGGGGGTCACCACAACATGAGGAACTGTATGAACGGGTCCCAATATTAGGAACCAATATTGAGAACCACTGCTCTAGACATAGTATCAAAATGCCCTTTAAATATGCACCTCAATACCCATAGGTTAGTAAAGCTCTTATACCACACCAGAGAAATGTATACAGTGGACAGTGGTTAATGAAGAAACTCACAACTGTTCAAAGCGCAGAAAATGAATGTCAGTGGAGGGCCCAGTCGTAAACGGGACATCCGCATCAAGCCCCCTTTCTGAAGGCTCAAGAACTAGCTCAGAAGAGGAGGCACAGGGAGACTGTAAGAGCCAGAAGCCAGGGAGGACTGGAGTAAACCAGTGTCTTCTAGACAAGAAAACACCATTGCACGCATGAGCTCGCAGGAGCTGTAGTCTGCCCAAGATCAAGCCGGCCTACATTCTAACTCAGAGTGGGGGCGGGTTGGTGAGCTCCCAGTCAACTAAGAAATGATGAACAGTTGATGGCTTCTTGGGAAGGGAGAATCGGTTTAGTTTTTAAGAATGTGGCTCCTGGCAGATGAATCACTCTCCTGTGGATGCTCCCGGAAGTTTATGAGCATCACAAATTAGAGTTGGTGGGTTATTAAATTAAAAAAAAAATTTTTTTAAAAGCAGACACAAACTTAGGGTGAATCTGAGAGGAGTTAAGGGAAGAAATTGGGGGCGAATATGATCAAAATACATTGTATAAAATTCTCAAAGAATGAAAGAAAAATACATTTTTAAATAGACCTTTAGCAAGAAAATAAAGGTAAGTACCTATCACAGTGGTATACTCGGCCCCAAATTGGCTGCCTTATACCAACTAGATAGACTTCTAGCCTCCTCGTTCCTTTGGAAGGGGAGTTCTGGAGAGAGTGCTTCTGACACCTTACCCAGGAAACACGAGGTGCAGAACTTTTATGGGTGCAAAGCAGAATTGGTCATAAGATACACCCGCAGAGGACAAGCCCAGAGGAGACACCTCAGTGCGGGTCTGAGGAACAAAGAACAAGACAGAGAGGAGCACCCTAGAAAATTCTGTCGGAGCAAAGTCAACCGCAGTGGAGCCAGTCAGGGCTAGGAAGGGCCACGCCTGAAGCTGCACCACCTTCCGTGAGTGCCAGCACGGTCATGGTGCTAGTGGGCAGCATCACTCTCAGACCTGAAAGGCAAGAGAGTTTGCAGCAGGCCTCTGTTGTTCAGCCAAAGCAGGACTGCAGGCAGCTCCCACAGCTGGTGCCTCAGATTCCACGGGAAAGGTGTCCACTGATTCCACATCTGCAAATACGGATAATTGATGAGGCTGATAGAAAACAATATCATCATCATCATCATCATCATCATCATCATCACAATGACCTCATTGGGTGTTAGAAAGAGTGACCCCGTGAGTTTCTAGCACAGGGCTAGGCATGCAATCTTCACTCATTAGCTAGCTGTCACTCTTCTACCCACAATCGCAGATCTGAGCCAAAATCCCAAGAAATTCAATCTTGACAGATCTCCTCTGGGATCCATCTTCAGCACTGCCACCTCGCTCTTCTTCTTTCCCAATAGGCGAGAATGGGCAATAACCCACCCTCTGTGTGACCCAGTCGTTCAAGCTCCCTATGTAGAGACAAGCTCAGTTTCCTGGGAAGAGCCATCTGACATTACCTAGGGCTGCCCTTCAGAACCAGGGACACTGGCTGGCAGTTAGTACCTGGAGTGGGTTTTGTCTTCTCTGGCAGGAGGCGATGGGCATATTCCGTTCAGATTACAGTCCGGTACTCCTCTAGTGCTGGGGCTGGGTGGACTGTGCCGACTCTGATGGAGGGTACCTACTCTGCAATACAGTGACTCTGCCCCAGCACAAGGGATTAGCTCGTCTCAGCAGCAGGTTTCCATAGTGAGCAGTCATCTATGAGGAGGAGCTGAAGCTGCCTGTTCTACACACAGGTCAATCATTAAAAAACACTCTTCTACTTGGACCGGAAGAAGGCTTTGCCATTTCTCTGAGCCTCACCCAGGGAAGGCTTTGCCATTTTCAAGGGTTTGAAGCACTGGAGTCCTTAACATTGCCGTGCGCATGTCAGTAACACACATTCTCGTAGGAGGACTTCATTCACTCCCCACACCTGAATAATCAAGAAGATGCAAAAATCATCTTCGCATTTTAACATGGGTACAAAATAGTGTCTGAAGGACAAGCTTTGGTTATTGGGAACATTAAGCTAGGTGAAACATCAGAAAGAAATGATTTTACGAGCTCCTAGTGACATGGTTCGGTGCTCTGTACCACTCCTTCCAAATCTGGCAAAGAAGGAGCGCTGTTTGACCAAAGGAACTTTGGGGGTCAGGGAGGGAGAACCTCTTTAGGCTTTGCGTAGAAGTATCAAGAGAGAGCACAGAAGGCACACTCTTTTAGCATCTGCCTCCATTCGTACCGACTCTCACCAGTTTCCGTATCTACAAGCCGTAGATATGACAATTCCCAAAATAATCGGTGGGGCCAAGGAAAGGATCTGGTAGCGCTTCTGCTTTGTTTGACGATGCTGGGCTCAGACAGTGATATCTCCCCAAATTTCCCCATGCTGTAGGATTCCATCTAAAGGAAATGAGATGCCTTAAGAGAAGGCTCAGAAGCTGGGGCTCTCTGGCATGACCTCTTTCTGGAATTTCCTCGTCTGCGTTAAGAGTAGAATGGAAAGGAACACCCTGTCCACCGCAAAGCCTCCTTGTGTATCTAGGTGCAGTTGGTTGGAGACTTTTACCACTCCTGGGCAGAACTTCCTTACTGTCTGCCCCTTGGGTCCATTCAAATTCTGGTGACTATCTCTAGGGCCATTTGTCTACCCGGTCATCTTTTAGACTCCTTAACTTTGTCTACAATTCTCCTTTCCTTCTCTCCTACAGAAAAATGCCAAAGAAGTTTCTGTTATCTCTTTGGACTTGTACCGTGCGACTAGTTCTCCAATTTGTTTGTCAGGTCACTTTAGTCCAGTGAACCTTCGGAGAGATGATGGAAACATTTTCTTTGCCCTGACAACAGAGCATGTCTTCAAGAACCCAGTGCCCTGGCATTTCTGAATGACATCAATCATAGGGAGAGGTCACTATAGAGACTTACGTAGTCTATTCAAATTTCCACAGACAACACCATTTAGGGAAATGGGAAATGAGTGAAAACCTCCCTTCTGTGCCTACAAGATAAGGCCTGACTTTGGGATCCTGAAACCTTGAAGGTCAGGTTGAATTATTCCCAGGCAAACCAACCAAAGTATTTTGGATAGCTCAGATAAAATTTCTCTTCCCTCCCTCCCTCCCTCTTTTTCTTCTTACCTTCTCTGATCCCTTTGCCTCCTCATCCTTCTCTCCTCCCTCATGACTTTTGTGAACTTATCTGAATTGCATCTCTTCCTGGGAATAGTAATTAGAGTTTCCAGTTATGGCAGTTCAATGCTTCCCCTCCCCCTTAATTTGTCTAGAAAAGGGCAAATAGAATGCTTTCAGAAATATCAGTGAGAAATGCTTTTTGCTCTTAAAAAAGATGCCGCGAATTGACCTTCTCAGGACAGAATTCATGGAATGCAAAAGGGAAAGCATTTGATTCGTGGAAGAGCCTGTTCCCTTGGACTTGGAGCAGAATCCCTTTGCTAACCTGGGAGATCTTCTGGAAAAGCACCCTCATCTCCGGAATCCTCTGGCCCTTTCAGGAGAACCTGGTCCAGGGATGCAGCGTCCCTGGATGTAGGAGCTGAGTGCCCACAGAGGCCAGCCACACACTTACTGGCTATGGCTTTCTAGATGCCCCATAGATTTCTAGTTGTTTTCACCCCTTAAAGTCTTTCAGGATGAGCTAAATTTGCAGACGTCGGTGCTCTTTTTAGCATTTCAAGGACAACTGCTAAATTAATCTAGAAAACACGTATGGATCATTTATGTTCTTATTCCACGTAAACCCTCCCTGTAGGGAAGAACTGACTTTGCTACTAAGAATCAAGTGAGACGCTCTTAGCCATCAATGCTCCTCTGGACTGAATATATTTATAGCACAAGCTACGCCATTCCACACCATCGTGGAATAGTACTGAGAGGACTTCACTTTCTGGTCAATAGCTGTTGCAGTGAATTTCCACAATTAAAATCCGCTATAGGAACAGGAGAGATGGCTCTCTTGGACAGAGCACTTGTCATGCAAGCATGAAGACACGAATTAGGATCTCCAAAAACTCATATAAAAGCCAGATGAGGTATCATGTGTCTGTAATCTCCACTCTCCTATGGTGAAATGTGAGGTAGAGAAACGGGCGAACCCCTGGGAATGTGTGGGCCAGCCGGACTGGCATATGTATGTGTGAACAGAAAGAGAACCTGTCTCAGACAAGGTAGAAGGTGAAGATCAACTAAGATTACATACAGGCATGCATACACACACACACACACACAGACACACACACAGACACACACAGACACACACACACACACACACACACACACACACACACACACGATATACAAGAACTACATCAACAATACTACAGTCACCAGCCAACAATATGGAAGAAACTAGAGCTTTTTTCCTTCCACTGTCCTGGGAAAATGAGGTCCACAGCACCTTGCACAGTAGAAACTGAGATCTGACAAAGATTGAGACAGACACTTCCTGGAGCTCAAATAAGGGCATTTCTATAGACAGAGGGTATTTGAGAAGAGCTGGATGTCAGAGACAGACTGAAGAAAGGAGCTGTTCACATCTGAGAGAACACAAGAGGGTCGGAAGGTATGAATACTCACGACACAATTGCTTTTGCTCTGGTGTGAGACCCATTCTGGCTTCCATGTGAACCTGGAGTGCCTCGACTATTCAGTTATCCTCTGAATACTGTCTGCAGTATTTCTCAGACTGTCTGCAGCTAGACCATAGAGAAGGAAAGACAAGGGCCCAGAGACAACCGCCCTCTCCCCTGCTTCTAAAACCTTGTGAGCAGCAGTTTAACTGTTTCCCTCTAAATGACAGTGCAGGCTCTCTCTCAGCTGGGTAAGCCCAGCCCAACACGGAACTGCCCTTCAGAGACATAAAGTATGTAAAGGGCTGGCTCTACCGTTCTCCTATAGTCAATTTTTCTATTACCTGGTCTTCAATAGTGAGGTTTTTCTTGTCAGTAAAATGCAGAAACCAGCCAGACGTTCAGTGAGGCAGAGCTAAACCATTCTGCAAAGAGACAGTCTTTCAGGACTTTGTCAGCACACAGCCGGCAGGTGTATTGCCACTAATTCACCTCTCGAAAGGAGATATTTTTGCTATTCTGTTGCTTTCCATATGCCCCCCTAGCCACTCATTTTAATTCATGGCAACCAGGAATAAAAAGAACGGGGAGCAGAATCAAAGAGGGCCCTGTGGGGTTTCACTAGTTTTCTCTCGAAACTGCCACAACATTATTCCTTTCCCACCATGTGTTTTGTTTGAACAGAGTGTCTTGGTTTTCCAGTGATAGCTGGAAGGTTTGTTAGTCAAATGAATTCCAGTCATAGCAAGGGATTCTGCTCAGCCAGTGACAGCTTGGCCTCTGGGGACAGTTTCTGCCCCTGCCAGCAAAATCTCCCTCACAGGGTAATTTTTCTCCTTTACTTAAAACCACACACTTAATATTTCGTTTCTTTTCTCTTAATCTTCTGAAATAACAGGTGTCCAAAAGGAATTGACATGCCTGCTGGCTTTCTGGGAACACTCGACTTCTTCTATCAAGGTTCACAGCTAGTTTTAAACTCCATAGTGCAGGAGAGCAGCTGAACCGCCACCCTTGTGGTTTATGCAAAGTCACCTCGTGACTCACCTGCTGCAGTTGAACCTATTTGTGAGTGTGAGTGCATGCACACACACATGTGTGTGTGTGTGTGTGTGTGACCGCAAGAGCTGATGGATGTGTATATTTATGTATAGGTGTACATCTGTCTGATGTCGTGTGAATGTGCATATAATTAAAAGTGTATACACATTAGGTACAGTGAATAATGAGCGTCTTTAAGGTAGCACTAAGGTATGTGCATCTATGTAGTTGCCTGTGTAGGTTCAAATTCGTGGGTTTGCATTTTTGAGAAGTGCATACTGTAGGTGTATTTTTGTAATTGTGAAATGTGTACTTGTGTGCATAGGAGTGTGTTATTCGTGACTGTACGCCGTGTTCTTATTTGTAGGACTGTGAGCATTGGGTGAAAGGGTATTCGCTAATTTATGTCGTGAGTGCACACAGGGTTGTGGGCACGTGCCTAGTGCATTTGTGTGCATGCGTGCTCTTGTGTACTGTTCCCTTGTGTACGAATATAAACATCGTATGTTTGTGTGCCTGTATTGGTCCCCATGTGCGTGTTCAGTGCGCATTTGCCTTTGTGTTTGTGAGGGCATATTTGTACGTGTTTGTGCTGTGAGCAGCTTGGTGCCACCACGCTCCTGCCCCTCCCGGGCGATCTGCCCCATCCGGGGTTGACCGGGGCAGAGGCGGAGAGGCCAGGGTCCTGGCAGGAGAGTGAAGGATGCGGGTTGGGGAGAGCAGGCAGCGCCTCCGCGGCCGCCACCGCGCCGACTTTACCCTTTAAATCGGTCTCCAAGCCGATTACAGCTGATCTCCCACGTGACGTTTTACCTTCTGTCTCCCGGAGCGCGTTGCCCGAGGACAGTCCTCCGGCTGCCGCGCGCCCGGGGCTCCGCTCCCGCAACTTCGGGTGGAGCGGCGCGGGTGCGGGCGCCTCCGCAGGGCCGCTCGGCCCGGGGGCATCCGGGGATCGGGAGGCGTCGGGCGCCAGGGAGGGCGCGGCTGGGGAGGAGACGGTGCCCCGGCCGGGATCGGCGCCCTAGGTCTGGGCTGCGGGCGGGGTGCGTCCTCCCGGGAGAGCGCTCCGGGATGGCCCGGGCGCGGGGCTGAGGCTGCGCCCCGAACGTCCGCCCCCGGGTGCCCTCGCCATGCAGAAGAGCGTGCGCTACAACGAGGGGCACGCCCTGTACCTGGCCTTCCTGGCGCGCAAGGAGGGCACCAAGCGCGGCTTCCTGAGCAAGAAGGCGGCCGAGGCGAGCCGCTGGCACGAGAAGTGGTTCGCCCTCTACCAGAATGTGCTCTTTTACTTCGAGGGCGAGCAGAGCGGCCGCCCGGCTGGCATGTACCTCCTGGAGGGCTGTAGCTGCGAGCGGACGCCCGCACCTCCCCGAGCCGGCGCGGGACCCGCAGGCGCCCGGGACGCGCTGGACAAGCAGGTACCGCGCACCTCCCTTCCCCGGGCTCCCAGCTCCAGGCTCCTCGCTGCCTTGCTGGTCCAACTCCGGTGCTGGGTGGATAGCGCAGGGACAGTGCTCGGAGACCCTGTGGCAATGTGTATTATCCGTGTGCGCCAGCAGAGATCCCCCTACCCCCACAACTCCATCCCTGGACCCCACCGCACAGGGATCAGCTGGGCTAGGAACTAGGCTACCCCACCCCCAAGCCCTCTTAGAGGTAGGATTCTTTTAGTTTCTTTGGCTAACCACTCGTGGTTGCTCTAGACCTTATTCAGAACGATCCTGTGTGAAGACGTGTGTTGACACCTGTTGGATTTAGAGTGGCAAGACCTAACTTAACTTATTTGGAAAAGTTGGTTTCTTTTTTTACTCCCTTTACTCGCTTGAGACAGGCAGATTTCTTTACCTGCCGGTGATGGTTCTCTGATGACGCCGGAAATCAATTGGGCTACCAAGACTGGTGCTTCTGTTGGTCCTTGGCAATCATGCTTTGCAATTTAGGTCACTTTCTCTAGCGAACGTTTGACCACTGAGGTCAGTCATGAAGACAACTGTGTACCTATCTCCCGAAGATTAATATCTGTCCCTGAGTTCTTGCTGTGTTTAAAAACGTGGGCATTTAAAAAAGAACGCTCTGTACTCTAAAGTAAATGCGACCTTGTAGTTGTCGGTCATAGCTTTATTAGTTGTGTTATATACTCAAGGTGGTGAGGAGGCGCTAGGTTAACCTCTGAAGCCCCATTCTTGCAAATAGGAAACAATGATTTCAAATGCTATCTGTTTAAGCTTAAGAAGAATGATTTTATTCTGCCAAATGCTTTCTCTTAGCTTCTATATCCCGGACCTCAGAAGAAGGGGGAGGTATGGTGTGGGTGTAGGGTGGGGGTGATTGCCTTTGCAGTTGCAGAAAACTGTTTCTAGGCTGCATTTTCCATGCAAGTCAGACCAGGCTACATCTACTGTAAACCACCCGGGCTGCGCCAGGCACAGTGCAAGGGTGCCTAGGGTGGCCACCTAATTTTTCTGCCTCTTAAAACAAAGCTTAGAACTCAGAGGACTTGAAACCACACCAGGCACAAGACTGCTTTTTGTTTTCACTATAAATCATTAACTTCAATAGGTGATAAGAGATTAAACGCATTAGAAGAGCTAGGAATTTGAAATTTAAAAGGTGCCCTTTGGCTTTCGAAGGTGCTTCAGTCATCTGAAAAACTAGTTTCTAAGCTGCAGACACAGGCGTTAGAGATGGAAAGAATTCAAGTTGTGTGGTCTAGAATCTAAGTTGGGAGAAGAATTTCGAGGAAACGGATTTTTTTATTTTAAAAAAAGAATGTGTGTGTGTGTCTGTATCTTTTTTGAGTAATAAGTTTTAGAAGACCCACAAGAACCCTCCCCCCACCAAAGGATTTTAAATGTTATTATGTCTAACATAAAACAGGGTCCTTTAAAATAATTTTAATACATATCACTGATTTGACTCCAAATTGTTTCCTTTCTATTTCTATTTCTTCTTCTTCTCCCCTGCCCCCACAGAGTTTCTCTGTGTAGCCCTGGCTGTCCTGAAACTCACTCTATAGACCAGGCTGGCCTTGAAATCACAGAGATCCACCTGCCTCTGCCCCCCCTTCCCCCGAGTGCTGGGAATAAAGGTATGTGCCATCACCGCCTGGTCTTCCTCTGTATTTATTCTTCAGTTCACAAATAACCACTTTGTAGTTACTCTGGAGCTGAGCTTAGGGGCTGTCAAAGCTTTTGTGGCTTTCTGACCTGACAACGTTGTGTATAAAGCATCATTTATCTGCTGGGAAGAGGTCTGGACTTGTATCTTTGGGACTGTCTTCTTTCTAACAGAGAAACAAAATCCCTGAACAGTTGGTGTCCTAGAGAGAGCATCTCTTGCAAGTTTTATTTTTCTATTTTTACTGTCACAGGAGTTGGGTGCCTATCATTCTCTGCGTATATGGGAGGTTTGGCATTGGCACCTTTGGGGTCTGTAGATAAAACTGAGACATATGTCGATCATGTCACTTTCCAATACTGCGGTCATCTGTTTCTAAGGCTGTGGAGAACAGTGCAGTGTTTTTGCCACGTAGAGGATGTGAGCAGCAAATAAACAGGGATAAACACTGCATCTGAAAAGCTAAGGACAAAGATGAAATGGGCATTCTGAGAAACCAGGTCAGCAGCCACACAAACCCGGAGGAACGCCGTCCGCTGAGCTAGAGATATCACCGTCCTCAGAGGTGGGATCCCTCAGCTTTGCTTGTTTCAACAACAGTGCTTGTAAATCACCTCTAAAATTGTTCCTGGGGTGTTTTCTTTTCGAATTACCTTAAACTTCTAGTTAAGTGTGTTTATAGTTAAGCTATAAGAAGAAATACCCATTGGTTTGCTTCACCTAAATAATATTTCAAATTAAGTTTATTGACCAAAATTAAAGAAACATTCAGAAAATGGACCGAAACACAAACCCTGAGTTTTTCTTTTATTTTCATCGGTGAGCTCATTTTTCAAACATACCCAAGTTGAAGGACTATTGGTGATGCTCCATTTATTTCGTGGTGTCCCAGGATTTTTCTCTGGAAAGTTCTTGGGAAATTACTGGGCTCTCTTATCAGCGTTTCCACAGTGGCCGTTTCTCAGAATAGTAATGCTGATATAATCAAATGAAATTTGTTTTAAAATGCTTAGAGTGATTCATTGCCTCCAAAAGGCTGCTTCTTTTTTCAAATATGTATCTGGATGTGCCTCTTTTTAAGTCAGCCCCATTTAGGGCAAGTGAGAAACTTCCCTCTTTAGCAAGCGCGTTCTGTGTGGAGACATTATCCTCTGCCATCGTTTCTAACTTGGTTCCCTCTTCAGCTCTTAGAGATATCTTCCTCTTCACTGTTGTTTACTACTTTCATTTTAACCTGTGCTAGCTCAGGCTTCTAGATAAAGTCCAACTCCAGGTCAGAAGAGTAAACATGTTGAAGAGTCCTTTGCCACTGTGTTTAAATCTACTGAGCTAAAAAAAAAAATTTTTTTTTTTAAAATCTGGATGAGATAGAAGTTGGGGGTGTAATGTGTGAATCACTGTTTTGTTTATTCTTATTTAAAAATTAGTCCATTGGCTGTTGATGAGTCTTGAGAAGCATGACTGCAGACCATTACATGTTCAAAGGAAGGCGATGCTTGTTTTCAAACAACCAGATTTCCAAGACATTCCTTCACTTCAGTGGAGAGGCTTTTGTGAGTGTTTGCACTTAGGGCTGAGAGCACCCAGCCCAGCTAGTCTGGTCTGCTTAAGCAGGCCGTATGTGTCTTGCCTGCAGCAGGAAAGATGTATAGCAATGAGACTGTCTTTCTTCTTCTTTATCTGCTGTTGTATTCAGCCTAGTTTCCCCTGCTTGGTGGGAGGCTGGTGGGGGTTGGGTATCCTTGGCTCCAGAGGCGTAAAGAATTATACATGCTTGTCATATTTGTGCTGATTTAATTTTAAGGGGATTACAGGTTCTATGATTTCTCTGTCACCTCATTACTGGATGGACATCTTAACCTTCCTAACTTGACCACAAGGCAGGAATTTTTCAACATGTTCTTGAATTGCATGCGAGCTCTGAACTATTTGTAGAGGGCAGAGACTGTGAAAGGGAATTTTCATTCCAGTTCACGGTATTGAGCTGAGGTAGAATAGCCAGCTCGACTTTTTCTTTTCCATCTTTGCTTACTGAACACAAATAAAAGGAAAATTCAATAAAGACATTTGCTACATCTTATAACATGTGCAAAAATATAATCCAGGGGCCAGACACGATTTTTTTTTACTTGAACTTTATAAATATTTTCCCATTAAAGTTAAATAAAGAAAAGGAATTTGTAGGTTAGTAAAAGTTGGTTATTTAATTTAATACTAATTAAATTAGTATTTAGGTTATTGTAATCAGAGGATGCGACACAGGAAACCTCCTCTTTGGGTGTTCACTGTATGTGAAAATGCATTTGCCCTGTGAGCGGCATTGGGGCATGGGTTTTAATTAGTAAAAAGTATTCACACCCTGGAAAGGCGGAATCCTTTGCAGTGTGACACTGTTTTCTCTTTACGTTTGGGTCCAAGACATGACGTTAAACACAATTACACGGTCCGTCTAATGCAGACTGTATTTCCAAGTTGGTTTTTGTCCATCTTGACTAAAACTGATTAAATATTCATACTATAGTAAATATAATTTAAATAATATAGAATAGAAAAAGTTAGCTTTTAAAAGATGTTTTGTGATGAAATAAATAAATCAGATTGCCAAGGTGTATTTAGCCAGGTCTTAAATCCCAGTTTTCACAGTTTTGAAGTGGCTTTCTGTTTTTAATGCCTGTCTATTTCTCCTTTAAGAAAGAGATGTACGCATGTTTATTAAGTTTGTTTCCTTTGACTAACGGATGCTAACTGTCTGTTATACATGCACATATATTGGGATTTTCATTTGTATCAGTGACACTTCAAGATTTGAGTTAGAAAGCTAGCACGTGGGAGACCGAGGCAGGAGGATTGCTGGGAGCTCAAAGCCAGTCTTGATTATAGAGTGAACCTCTGTCTCAGAAAGTTAAAAATATGTGAGTTGCACGTCCACTCTGCCCGAGTGTGGAAAGCTTTATGTCCTGTGACAGCAGCGGTGTAACGAATGGGAATCACAGTAGAAAGTTTTCTCTGAGACTGGTTTACCTAAACTGAAACCCTGCAGGTAGCAATTCATTTCAACACGATGTTTCCATCAGCAATGGGCTGTCTCTGTGGCTGACTACGTCCATAGCCTTGGTGTACGATGGGCCACACTGTCTCAGTTCTAGTGAGCACACTTGGCAGTGTTCACACAATGACAACATCTCCCAATGATTTATTTCTCAGGGTGAACCCCTGTCTTGCTGTGATGTATGATGGGACAGTAGAACCACGGCCAGTATTTAAGTGAAAGCCGAGACCGTGTTAAGTATGAGCAGAGCAGCATGTGAAATGTCTGACTGATAGAACACTTGGCTCTTGGTTAAGCATGGAATTCTTTCAGATTGTCATGTTTTCCACTGGTGTAACTTTTAATTTTAATACATCAGCTGGTTCCACCATTTTGGCCCAAGGAATTAAAATATGACTGCATGCATAACTGGGGACAAAGCGGTGTATTCTTTCCTGTCCCTCGAGAGAACATGGATGCCCCAGGTGAGTCAGGGGGCAGATAGAACATGATCACATGACTTTCCCTTTTACTAGAAAACATGTGAACAATGAAAAATAAAGACTCAAACCATTTTCCTCCAACCACCCCACAATGGGTACAAAATGCTGGCGGGGGGAAAGTTATGTTTGAGTTGCTCTGTATCCATGCAACTATTTCTTTTTGAACTCTGATGGAAGACAGGATGTAAAAGTTGGGGAGGTCCACTGAGAATAGTTTATGGCGTTGGAGCAGGTAAATGAGAAGCAGACTTGTCGAAGACTTGGGAAGATATGATGCAAATGATATGATCATTAGGTATGATCTAAAATGATGCAAGACAAGTTATCTTTTAAAATGAATATATGAAGTCACATGTCATCCTTTTACTTACAAATGTGGGCCAGGCTTACAAAATGGCATGGCCAAGACTATGAGGGTGGGTACTGGGTGGGGAATTCTGGGTACTGGTACTTTGCATCACTCCTCAGTTCCCACAATGCTTTATTTTGTTTGGGGTGACTAATTTAGACAATGCCTGATTCATTTCCTGACCTGTATCTGAGACCATGCCGTTAATGTGACTAATGTAAACGACAGGACGCGTCTCCCAACTCCTATCAGAGTAACCATGTAGAAGCCACAAGCTCTCATTTGACTAAAGTGTGGGAATTGGAAGGGGTAGCTTGATCTAAGGCTCATTTTACGGTGTCATAACTCAGTACAGAACTCAGATGAGACTATGTCAGTAATGCACAAGAGCTGGAGAGGGCTTTTATGCATTAAAAAAAATAAACTTGTAAGAATGTCACCAGGTGAGGTGGAGGAATTGAGTTTGGCTCATTTCAGGGACAAAACACTGTAGGCGTAGGTCTCGGCTCTGCTATGTACAGCACCTATGATCCTGAGTCATCTCTCTAACCTTAGTGATGCCAAGACGGACTGAGGGAGTCCCTAGAAGAAGGGGTTCCTGACTACCCCCATCACACACTTCAGGGTTTCTCTGTTGCAACTCTGGCTGTCCTGGAACTCACTCTGTAGACCAGGCTGGCCTCGAACTCACAGAGATCCTCCTGCCTCTGCCTCCCGAGAGCTGGGATTAAAGGTGAGCGCTACCATGGCTCGGCCAAGCTAAGCTCTTAACATAGAGTCAAACATGGCAGATAGCATATGTGTCTGCTGCTGTTTCAATCCTCTTCTACTTTTTGATTTCCTTTTTTGTTTTCATTGCTAGAATCATTTGGGAGAGGTTTACCTGCCTTATTTTCTTAAACATGTTTTTACAAACACAATAGAATACAAGAGTTCATAGAACATTATCATTTGGCTTAAGCAGCCTCCAACTTCGGTTATTTTTTGGTTGTGTGTTTCCCTCACTGTGTGTGTGTGTGGGGGCAGATATAGGAGGGCTTATTTTAAAGCCAGTCTCAGACATTGTATTATTTCACTTGTACGTAGAAAAGCGTTTCCTCTTTGGTTTAGCTTTTGTTTGGCCCTGGGAACAATGGGTAGACGTCGTTCTGAAAAGATCTGTCTTGGAAATAGCTTGAGTTCATTCTGTGCTAGCGCGTGTCATTGTAATGGCAGCCATCTTTTTGTTTCTTCGATGCTATGATAAAGGGAAAACTGAAGACAGTTGTTACGAAGATATGAAAGTCATGGAAATAACTTTTAGATGAACCCCAACCCGTTACCCTTGGGGAAATAGAAAGTTTGCATTCAGTCGCTCACCATGACCATGTCATGAAGGAGTGACCATGATTGGACCCTACACAAAGGAACATTTAAGTTACCAATTGCTCTCCCATCGGAGGATCTTCCCTCTACTGAGGACCGTTCACCGAGATCCTCTAGTTTAACACCCAGCTCACTTAGAATCAGGCAGGAGCCTTTATCCACGGTTGCCACCAATGTGTCTTCACACCCAATGTATTGTGGTTTTGCAACACCAAGGGCACCATCTGTCAGCCAGTGTTTCCTCCATGTTTCAAAATCATCACTCAGTGCAGATGTTAAGACCTCATTAATCAAGTGTGTGGCTTGCTTTGTGAGAACGGCTGGTCTTTCTACGGTTAATAGGGTTCTGTCCCATGGCTGATTGCTTTAATGCCTTTTTGATTGCTAGGGATAAATGTGAACTCGAGTTGTCTTAAATGATGGTCACATACGAGTGATAGGCATATAGGTAGGAATATAGGTAGGAGTGGTAGGCAAATGACACAAGGCCACACCAGACAGAGTAATCTCTCTGCCTGCATCAGGACCGAGCTATTCTTTGACTAAGCTCTCCTATTATAGCTCAGGCTGGCCTGAAATTTACTATGTAGCCCAGGCTAGTCTTGGACTTCAAGAAATCCCCCTGCCTTATGTTCCCAAGCACTGGGGTTACAGGTGTGAGCAACCATATTCAGCTTTGCAACCTTCTCAATGCTTGTATTTTTTTCTCTCTCATTCACTATGTAATTCAGACTTTGATTCCTCTGCCAGAGAATCTGACTGTCTCACTTCATATTTTGGTTTTAAATAAAAATCACTGGTTTCTCACCAGTCCATGAGTTCACTGTAAGACAGCAAGGCCATGGCCCAGGGTGTTTCATAGAAAATTTAGTGGGTGTGACGTACATCATTATTGATGTGTACACTGCATTCATCAAGCTAGTTAATACTATGTTCCGAATGCTAATATTATTCACCCTGAAAAGCCTCAGTGTCTCCTTTCAGTAGCAATTTTACACCCTCATTTTATCACCAAGATCTCTATAATAACCCAATCTGCTTTCTCGTCTCGTGCTCTGCGCTTGGGTTCGTGTTCGTAGTTTCTCATCCCTTTCTAATATTTTAAAAAATTATTTAAAGGTTCTTTTTTAAATGATATAATCAAAACAAACCTATTTTTCAGAATGCAGCTGACACAGAGAAAATGCATAACCTTAAGAGAGCCACTCTTTGAATTTTCCCAAACTGGATGAGTTTCTGCGTCTAAGGCTCAGGCCGAGTGACTGACAAGACCAGCCCGCCACCCTTACTGCCCGCCCCACCCCACGGAGGCTGCCACCCTTCCTATCACACACACTGTTGATTGCTGCCGTTTGCTTTTGAGTTTCCCATACTAACCCGCGGCGTTCCGTGTCAGGCTTCTTTCCTACTTCTCATTGCAGAGATTCCTCCATGTTTCTGGATGTATCAGCCCCTTCCTCCCCTTTCTCTGTGCCCCACTGAGTGTGTGCACGACAGCTTCTTCATCCTACCGTTGATGGGCATGGGGGGGGGTGTTCCTGGGTTGGCGCTATCGTGAGTCATGCTATGAGAATCCATATGCAGGTTTGGAAACACACACGCGCATTTGTGCATTTCTGTGGAGTAGTTATGCCCGGGGACAAAAGTGTTGACGTCTAGGGCATATGGATATTTAGCTTCAATATTACTGCTCAACTTTCAAAATGGCTGTTTCCATCACTATGCTCCCACCAGCCAATTGGAAGCTTTCTCTTGTGGCCTTTCGTATCAGTCTGTTTAGTGGTAAACACATAGCGATGTCTCATTTTCAGGTACAGTTACCTGACAAATAACGAGGCTGAAACTGGCACGTTGGCTTATGCCAGTAATCTCAACACGCCGAGGCAGGATTGTCATTCATTTGAGGCCAGTTTGGGCTATAGAGAGAGACACTGTCTCAAAAAGCAACAAGGCTGAGAAACCCTTGGATACTTACTGCCTGCTCAGTCAATACCCAGTTTCTCTTGAGTCAACTTGTACGAGTCTAAATATCATGTTACACTGTGTGAGCTGCCATTTTTATGCATGGAAAGGTTCGCTATCAGAAAATACAGATCGTCTCTCCTAATACCTATGATGAGATGAATTAATTGTCAGCCATGTGTATTGAAAATACTTTCTCCTACTCTGTATTGACTTTCTATTCTCTCAGTGGTACCCTTCGGTGAACAGACATTATACTAGTGTAGTTCAAGTTCTGTATATTCTTGGTGGCATTCTGTCTGTCCGTGATCTGCATGTGAATATAAAATCAGTGTCTGGGGAGGCTTTGAATAGGAGCTGCAGGAGTTGGAGCCTTACTCTGATGCTGTGCTGTGTCAAATTGTGGCCAAAGACAGCTAATATTATTCATCGTGAAAAGCCTCAGTGTCTCCTCATCTCAGAAGGCACGATGATAAGTTAAGTGGGATGTGCCCAAGGTGGCTGGGAGCTGCCACACGGGTGCTTTCCATCTGTAGGAAGGGCCTAATTCTAATGTTCTCTCCTTCATGGGGTCTAAGGTGTTGCCTCCCTGGAAGTTGAGTTGGTGCTCTTTCTCCACCTACACGAAACTGGGTAGTCCATCCCACCAACTCTAAGGATCCCTTTTTCTAACCTGTCCCCTGCTTATGCCTACCTTTCGTCTGCACGGGACACACCAGGGCACTTTATAAAATGGAAGCAGAATTAAGTCTTCCACCCTGAGGCCTCTTTCACTATTCTGCCAATCAGGCCTGTGCTGCAGGAGAAAGGAAAAGAATGCAGTTTGGTCATGGTGGAGGCAGAATCCTTGGGCTTTCAACCTGGGGTCTATGCCACGCCCCGTGTCGTCCTGAGACCATTTCCCCCTCCATCTTTCTTGTTTGATTGCTACCTAGAAAATGGCCAAGAGGGATGATTCCTTTTTGTACTGAATCTGGCATTCAAACTGCTTTTCCAGAATGAATAGATGAGGAGATGGGGTTAAAGATACCAGTCGGTCTGTTGCTGGGCACACAGCTTAAGCAGGAGGGACAATGAATGCTTCTCAGGATATAGCCCATCCCGTTGTGAAACAGATGGGTGGGTATTTGTTGGGAGTCCCAAGGGTGCATGATTGGTAGCCTGGGTGGCAGAAATGGTGAGACTTGACCAGGGTCAATGAGTCCCCTTAGAGAATCAGTCCTTACTATGTCCTCCCTCCAGGCAGATCAGTTAGCAGCACCATTTGCTTCCAGGGTCATATCTCCAAAAAGGGATCTCTACGGTACGCTAGTCTGTAGTTCTGGACACGGAAGGCTGAGCAATGATACAACTGGCACAGTCAGAGAACGTGAGTTGTACCCCCAGCCTGGAGTAACCACAGCCACATTTGCTTCTGACAGCTGACATTGCTGCTGGACAGCTACACACAGCACCCCAGCAGGCACCGCTGCTCTCTGCTCTACCCGGACGAGGCCCAGAGGCATTAGGGGAGGCAGGCTCTGTGTCCTGAACCTTTCTGGGCTATTGGCTTTGCTTTGGGTGGTAGAGTGAGAGATTAAAATCTCTGCAGAGATTTGTTACTGTTTTTTGAGTCTGGGCCTTGCTACATTGCTTAGGTTGGCCTGAGTCTTGTGATCTTCCTGCCTCAGTCTACCAGTAACTGCTATTGTAGACACCTGTTATGGTGCCCAGTTTGCTACTTCTAAAGATGCTGAGACCAGGTACATCCCTGAATATATACTTTCCATCTGACAATCAAGGCTTGGCCCCTCCCACATTCTTACCTGAGCCTTCCTGTAGCCATTCTAAAATAGCAATTTCAGCTCAGAGAGGCACGGGGTCTCCGTGGGTCAGGTTTAACAAGGTTCAGCAGCAGACTAATAGTTACCCGTGTGCCTGGTAATTTTGATTGAATGCTGGACAGCGTGTATAAAAAATAGAAGCAATTTGTGGACTCTGGTGTTGCTATTCCCCTTCAGAGGGAATTTACTTTGCTTTCTTGTAGGCATTAGTGTCAAGGCATTGAGTTAATCCAGCCCGGATGGGGCTAGTCATTTCAGGCTGTGTGAGAGCTTTATTGACAGTTTGCCCCAGTTTTTGAAGTATAGCATGGTTGTCATTCTATCCAGAATTCGAGGATGTTTATGCAACTCTTCCTCCCCTGCCCCCAAAGCTCGCCACAGTGGTGGTTCTCGGTCCGTGTTACAGCTGCAGCTTTCTGGTTGGTTTCGAAACCTCTTGGCTCTTTATATTTGTGGATTGGAAAATGCTAGAAGGGGAGAGATGACCTAGACTTCAGACTACTTCCCTGGGGCATCTGTTTTGTACATGTTGGCTGTCTTGTCAGCTCAGTGATACTGCAAACACGCACTTCGTTTCTGTTGTTTTCAGCTTGTAAATTATGTATGTGGGGTGGAGGGTTGTCTACAACAAGCTACTTGGCCACATCACTTAGCAATCACCTTCCTTCCTCCCTCCCTCCCTCCCTCTCTCCCTTCCTTCCTTCCTTCTTTTTATTTAATTTTTTTTTGAGACAGCGTTCCTCTGCTGTAACTCTGGCTGTCCTGGAACTTACTCTGTAGACCAGGCTGGCCTCGAACTCACGGAGATCCACCTGCCTCTGCCTCCCGAGTGCTGGGATTAAAGGCATGCGCCACCATCACCACCTGGCTAGAAGCTTATTTTTAGTAATGTATGAAATAATTGTTTTGAGCAGTGTTGGGTGAAGGGTACCTAGGCTTTGGCATTTTGTGTTGTTAGCAGGTGTTGGATTTATGCGGGGGATGTTTGATTACACATACCTGCACGCGCTATCAGTAGAATCTGAGGCGTTCTTAATCAACAAAAACACCCGAGCTCAGATGCTCAGGGTTCCACTGTCCAGTATGGAGCTTGCCATGATAGTGGTTCCCTCTGCTGAGGTCTGACAGGGTAGGTATGTATGTATAAAAATGCCTCTGTGTTGTCCTTGCTGAGCCACCAGCATAGGTGAACTACGACACCTCACAGGTGTTTTTCTGCATGTGTATACAATAAATAGACATTTGCAAAGGAATCATAATTGGAACTGTTTTTTCTGCAGAAATTATATCCTCTTTCTGCAGAAATTATATATTTTTTCTGAACATTATGATATGAGCATATAGTAAGTATTTTCTGAAAACAGTTTGTTTTACTTGCAGCATGATTTTTACCATGCAGATATATAATAAGCACTCATCCATCAATGAACATTTAATTTGCTTTAATATTGTAATATTTTGTCTTTCTATTGTATACAGTACTTCAAGGAGCATTAGAGCCATGTAAACAAATGAACAAGGAAAAATGTGAGAAAGGAGAGTATTCTTTTTTGTGTGTGTGTGTGTGTGTATGTGTGTGTGTGTGTGTATGTATGTGTGTGTGTATATGTATGTGCATGTGTGTGTGTTTGTGTGTGTATGTGTATGTGTGTATGTGTATGTGTATGTGTGTGTGTAAGTGTGTGTATGTTTGTGTGTGTGTGTTTGTGTGGTTCTGGGGATGAAACCCTAGGGTGTGTGTGCTGAGCATCCCTTGGTGAGCTGTATCCCCAGCCTGTCTCCCCTTTAACCCCCCTCATAAGGGCAGCCTGTAAGGTCTCCACCTTAGGAACTCTCTTATTTCATTTTTACTCTCCTTAAATTCCACAATAATTCTTGTTTTGTTTGGTGGTGTGGGGGATCAAGCTCACAGCTTTATCTGAGCTTAAGGACATGCCTCATTCCATAGCCTAATCAAGGTAGTTCCGGCAACTGGTTGAATACCCAACATAAAACATTTCTTTTAAAAGTTAGTATGCAGGCATAGGTATGACCAAATATCATCATCTAATTCCTTTTGTTGATATTTGTTAAGATTAGTTAAAGTGTTCAAGACTCATCAGAGAACTCCATTTGGATGCACAGGGTAGAAATGTCCAAAGTTACCATACTGCAAGAACACCTGCACTTTAATATTTAAAGTTCTGTTTAACCACCGTGTACATGTTTTAGTCATTCTTTCCCCAAACATTGCTACTAACTTAGGCTGCACTTCATTATACCATCTGAGAAACAAATGTGCAGCTCTAGACAAGAGTTAATTGGCATGTAACTTTTCTATTTCTGTTTTTGGCAGGACACAGGATAGAAGCACGCCTATGCTGTGCCATAGGCTACAAGCTTTGACCTTTTCATAAGTAAATCTATAGACGGGGATTATCAGAGCCACACGAGAAAGAATTCAATGCCTGGTGCGGCTGTGCTCACTCTTACAGAGCTGACAGGGAATGATGGTAGACTTTCCTACAAGCCCACTCATATCTGAGGTTCCTTTACCCCTGCCTGTAACTCTTCTGGGCACAGAGATCTGCTCAGTGAAACTCAGACTCTGTGGCGGGTTCTTCATACGGCACCATTGTTTTCTCATTTGGGAGTGCACTTTCCTTTTCTCAGATTTTCCCACTGTGGTTAAAGAATGATAAACTTGACGGCTGGATATTTTGGTTAGCCCAACCTGAAATTAGATTATGTCACCTTTGTGGTTCTGAAAGACCAGAACAATGACAACTTCCAGGATCGGGAGACTCAAACCTTCCCACCTTTAATGTTGATAACAGCTGTCTTGCTCCTTGGACTCGTGATCCTTTCCACCCGGGTCCGGGATCCCAGCCCAATCCTCTGTGCACATCCCAGCTCTCCCCATGGCTTGTGATGGTGAAGGTAATCTTAGCCACAGGAGAACTCTTTAAGGAATCCCACCGAATTTCCTCCCCACCTCTATTTTAGAACTTACACCACTGTGAATCAGAATGAAGGTGCTTTCTAAAGTTGATGCTTAGATAAACTACTTTGTCTAGGAATAGTTCAGGGGCTTGGGTGGAGTGGAGGTACCTGCTGTCTCCTTCATGGTAACCTTGCTGGCAAAGAAGTGGGATTTTCCAGAGCTTCTCACCACCCTGCGTGGGAGCCCATCTCCAAACTCCTTAGGGTCCAGGCAGCTGTGTATATATCGATCCTGTTACTGTGGTCCAAATAAGCCAATACAGATCACTTTCAGAGTTGCTGTAGAGAAATGAAAACCTTCCACTTTAGAGTTTAGACTTGTACCGTTATTACAGTTGATAGCGTTGGGTGTTTTATTGCTTAGTTGACAGCACAGCATGAATTCTATTTTCTAGGAGAATGTTACTTGAAAACAATGAATCCTTAGCATCCTGTGAAAATGCCTTGGGATTCTCAAGGCACAGCATCGTGTGTGCTTGGGATTGATAGCACCTAGTTCCCTTGTAGCTTTAGGAACGCACACAGACCCATCTTGAACAGTGTTCCCAGCTGAACACGTGGCACCCCTGAGAGAGAGAGAGAGAGAGAGAGAGAGAGAGAGAGAGAGAGAGAGAGAGAGAGGGAGAGAGGGAGAGAGAGAGAGAAGGCTTTCTTACAACAAAGGCTGTTGATTGTGGCTGTTGCTGCCGCGTGTTCGTGTGCATGTGTGTGCATGCATTTGCATGTGTGTCCAAGCACACAGCGGTGCTTTAGTAACCAAAGCGGAGGAATTCCAGATGTAGTATTTTGCATATAAAAATGATTTTTTTAAAAGCAAGGAGCCTACTTAGTTTCAATGGGAAAGTAAAAGATACCACATTTTCCACTAAAGAAAACGTAAAGGGTGAAGTGTATTATAAAGCACGTAGAACTTTGGCCATGAATTACATCGCTAGCAGTGGTACTCACAAACTGGGCCCACCTCCGTGAGAACCTGAACCCTTCATTCATTGTGTTTCCCTTAGCAGGCTTTGAGCATTTACTGAGTATTAAATGCTATACTGAGGTTTGTGCAAATTTCAAGGTCTCATCCCTGATGTGTGGTGCCCCTGACTCCAGAGGGGATGAGGTGATGTATTTGAAGGCATCCCCCAATGACCTAGAAGGTTTAATATGGTCTGTCCACATTCTAGGAGGGAAAGACTTTTCTGCTTTGTGCTCACCAAGGGTCCAGGAGTGCCGGAGGTAATCATTGACAGAGGAACCAAGTTCAGCTTCCAGGATGAAGAAACACTTAAGATCAATTTGAAAAATAATGTTTGGGCAAGATCAGAGGTGAGGTGGAGGCAGAGTACAGCTTGGCTCCATGATCAATAAGGGTTACTGTAGGGAGCTTTTCCTGATATCAACCAGGGTGCCACAAAGCTAACAGTGTTTTGGAGCAGTGCCCCTGAAAATGTGTGTGTTTTGGTGCTGCTGGTTAGATATGTCCGCTGCCAAAATATGGGGGAGGAAGAGAGCTGGGATACATGAGTGAGTGGGTTTCTTTACTGTGGTATTTCTCAGAACCTTGCCTATTGAAATGTCTTTCAAAATGGTCCCTTTCTTTGTGGTTCATTCTCAGAACTGGGTCTACCCTGCAGCCCTGCCTGCCCTTGCGATAGTCACTCTCCATCCTAGGTGTGTCTCCAGCTGGGAACCTAGGTACCAAGCTATCCACCACCCTGCTGCAAAGTTGCTCACTAACTCGCCTACCCTGTAAAAACAGTTCTATTTAATTACCTACACAACATCCTCAGGTTTTCTTTATAGGCTACAGTCTAGAATATTTATTATTTCCCCCTTTATATAGAAAATTGCCAGTCTGTGCCTTTTAACTGCCCTGTTCTTTGTGGTATCCACTAGTCATCTATGAGTTTGTGCATTGAAAATATGATTAGTCCAAAATGAGATGTGTCTGTCTACACTTCCGCTGGACTGAAGGTTGGAAGAAGAGACAGGTAAATAAGGACATTCATAAATAAGATCCTAGCAATTTCAAATTTTGATTTCATGTCGGAGGAGAATTTGGACATGTAAGATACACTATTAAAGTTTATCTTACCTGCTTCTCTTTTCTACCTGTGATCTCTGGCAAATTTAAAATTGCACGTGTAGATTCTCTTTGTGGCGCATATTCTATTTCTCTTATCTAGTGCTGAACTATAAGGCGAATGCTTGTAGATTGCCCATTGAGTTTTTCTCCGAGAGCCTTCTGAATAAGTGGGTATTTCTCCAGAATCTCAAGCTTAGCGATCACCATGGATTCTTAAGCATATTTTATTTGCGAGTTGGTGTTTTGTTGATGGCCGAGTTACAATTTAATAGATGTAAATGTTTACCTTTAAATAATGACAGTGCTTTACTTTGCGTTTGCTTTCTCATGTATGAATATATTTGTTATCTATCTTACGTGCTATTTCATTCATGTGTGAGGTGCTGGGATCTCGGATGGTGTCTCACACACAGCAAGCCTGTGCTACGCCACTGATCTGCATACTATCATCTGTTTTATCTTACACAAACCATTCCTTTATTATTCTCCTGCCAGGCATGTCTGAAAGAACTCATGAGCTACACATTTCCTGTAATGTGAAAGTCACGACTTTACTATATGTTTAACCCAGCGGCTCTAATTCTAGGATTCTGTCCCAGGGAAACAAGGGGATGGTGAACGCAGAGGAAAGTATGAAGAGGCACTGTTGCACAGTGTCAGTCATAACAACCCTGGATCTGACTTCAATGCCTGTTACAGTTTGGTGTCTATCCCCCACCCACATTTTAGAGCCTCGGCCACAGGGTGATGCTGTCGGGAAGCGGTAGAACATTGTCCCTGAGGGGATTGTTCATCCTGGACTTTTCTTCTTCTCTGGCTTGTGATATGAACAAATTTGCTTTCCTACAGGTTCACTATCGTTGCTGCTCAGCACCCTGTCAGGGGCACAATAGCATGGGATCCATCCATCCCTGGTCCGGGATGCTAACACTATAAACTTTTACCTTTATAGATGAATTATCTCAGATGCTTGTGGTCATAAACTAACACGACGCCCGGTGATAAAGGTTGGTCACTTAAAGCACGAGATTTTTATCTAGTTAGAGTGCAAATAGAAATGGCAGCAAATGGCCATCAAAGACTGTTTGTAGATCCTTGTTTTAAGGAGAGATCCATGCATTATTTTTTGCTTTTCAAAATGGCTACAGAAACTGCTTCTGACCATCACTACTGATTCTCTGGATGGGGAGTTTTTTGCTACTTTAATTTTGTTCATGCGTATTTATGTGTCTAACATCATCAACTGAATGAGTACTTAACCAAGCTCTAACTGGCTCATGAAGCAGTTGCATAAAAAGTTCACGATTCAAATGAGAATAGCTTTGTGGCATGTAAAGGCATAAAAATAAATTTTATTGTGACATAATGTAGGGTTAGGGTAAAGAGTATTTTCAACCAAATAAGCCACACGCTTCACAGACATTTCTTTTTTTTTTTTTTTTGGTGAGGAAGAATGTCACAGCTAGGAAGGAAAGATTAAGTGTTTAAAAGACACAGCTTTAATTTAAAAGCTTTGTGAACCATACTCTGGGTTCTCCATCTTATTACAGCTGTGACGAGCCGCGATTCTCCCATTAAAATCATTTCCTGAAGGTTTGAGCGCTTTGCGTCTGGTTATTTTTAAGTGGCCCAGCACAGGAAGGATGTGGAGGGTGGGGCACTGTGGGAACTTGTGCCAGTTAATGGAAAACTTGTTTGAGGGTGACCTGGGGCTACAGAGAGCAGTGTGACGTCGTGGTCAGCTCAAAGCAGAGGTCCTTGTGATGGGTAGACACAGTCATGTGCTGACTCCGGCAGGCTTTTGGGCGCGTTTTTACCCTTTTGACTTGTTCAATGCAGTTGAACTTTGAAAAGGTGAGGACATTACTTTCATCCTAGTAGCTGGTACACGAGGACCAGCCAGCAAGCTGAGGTCCATGATGAGATTTGCTTTTAAGACTCACAACATCACACAGAATTTCATCCCACGCTCTAGAGCTGAAGCGGTATGTTACCATTCATGTAAGTTTCAGCTAAATGAGTGGAAAAGGTCACCGTGTTAGTGTGTGCGCACCTACACACAGGCGCGCAGGTTTTAGATCAGTAAGACATTCAGACTTAAGTGTTGCCGCCATTCCAGCCACCCTGTCTGATGCTCACTGACTTTTGCATTCACACCTTCTACAACACTGGATTGTGGCATGCTGAGCATCTGTGTGTCTGTTTGTCTCCTAGCATCCTTCACCCTCCCTGACGACCGTAGCCTGACTATCCTGTTTCTTTTGGTACCCTTAACTAAAACTAGATGTACTGAAAGAGGAAAGTTGCGTTCAAATGTACCCAGTGCTTTGGGAGACACGCAGAAACCCAGTATCACAAACCTGGGGGAATTCAAACCTTGTTTTCCAAGAGATATCTTCTAGGGGTGGAGCATCCCCTATCTGGACACCCAAAGTGTGAAAAGTGAGCCTCGCATGACACCGTAAACAGGAAACGCCATACACGGTGAAACTCGGCTTCACCGACGAAATGGCTTGAAATGTTTTCTGACATTCTCTGCAGGCTGTGTGTACAAGGAACCTCACGTTTCCATTTGGGCTTCATCTGCAAACTGACTCATTGTGCAGACACTGACGCTTCAAGGACCCAGAAAATCCTGGAACCTGGAGCACTGATGGTCTGACACTTCCTTGTCTTGGAACCTGATAAGACCTGCCCACTCCTGAATGCAAACCCTCTTCTTACTGTTTGAACGTCGAAGTGGCCCCCGTGCCTTCTCTGCTGCCCATCCTCTGGATCACCATCACACCCGCGTCTGCATTCGTCACAATCCCATCATCATCGTTTCCTGTTCAGTGCTCACTATTGGCTCCTGGCGATGGCCGTGTCCCCTACCACGTTTGTAGGACATTGGCAGTTTCAGGGGTCAGGCCCATCCACTACCCCTGTTCTATGTTAAGGAACCACTCAGAACCAGTCATCATTCTTTCTGAATGCTGTACTATTTTATCTGCTTAAAATGCTGCCTGGTTTCCCCCTGCTGACAAGTTTTCCATAATGTGTGTGTGTATGTGTGTGTGGTTTCCCACTACTGCCAAGTTTTCCATATATGTGTATGTACACACACACACATTTTTTATATATATATATATATATATATATATATAACACTAGCTCTCTGGTCTCCAGAGTGTTCTGTGTCCTTCCAGTGGCCCCTGCTTACCAGCTCTTTTATTTACAATGACCTTTTGACTGACCTTTGCTTTAAACGTCTGCATTGACCGGTCCCCTGCTCAGCTACAGTGCTCCAGAAATGGAGCACTAACCGATGCATGCTGGTCCTGTACCATGCCCTGGTGGTAGGTTTGGTATAAGAAGTCACTGGAGGCAGGAACCGTGGCTCAGCTTGGGCTAAGCATCAAACAAGCATCAGACTTGGTGAGGCCTCTCAATGAAACATGTGAGTGGAGTGTAGGTTTCTCCATTGTTGGTTTCAACTAGGTTAGTTGACTCCATCATTTGAGTTCAAAACTCACAGCCACCTTTATTTTGGTATCAGGAAAAGACAGCTTGGTAGCAAGTGGTGGTTGGTTTGTGATGATGTCACACACTTGCTCTTCTAGTTTTTTTAAAACTTAAATTAGCTATTGTAAGCTAGGGAAGGGCGGGCCAGGCAGGATAACAGTCTTCCCTGGGCACTAAGAAGCATATACAAGAACAGAGACAAAAGGGAGTCAAGAAGACAGATGAGTGTAAACCAGATGTTTGGTTAAAAGAAAACCACTACGAAACGCCTCAGCACAGCTTCATAGGAATTCAAATATTTGGTGAAAAATATATTATATTTTCCAATTTCCAGAACTCCTGAGATTTTCACCTTATTTTTTTTTAAATCACAATATGAAATTCTTTTCTCTCATTATTCTGTTTCCTTAAAAAGCTACATTAGGGACCACCTCCCTGGTGCTTCCTGCGTTACTGTCATCTTTCCCTTTATTTCAGTTATGCTACATTATACTTCCTTACTTATATGAATCTTCGAAATCAATGTTTAGGTATATGTTTCGTCTATTTAATTAGCCTGCAAAGTCTCTATAGCCAGACTGGGTCTTAGTTTTTCCTTTAGATCATGTGTTCTCAGTAGCAGCTTATACAGCCTAATAGTAAATACTGGCGCCTTACTGAATTGACTCATTGCTAAGTGGCTGCAGTATGTATTCCACGCTATGCTGGTTTTTTTTTTTCTCACTGTTTTATATCTATTGAAAGAGAAATGTATGGCTTCAAATGCTGACATATTAGCAGTCAAATCTTTAGTGGCAGTTATTATGGGATGGATGCAGAGGTAATGTGTATTAGTTTGCTTTCCTGTTGCTTCGATAAAAACCATGACCAAGAGTAGCTTAAGGGAGCAGAGGATTTATTTGGCTTACAGCAGGAACCTGGAGGCAGGAGTTGAAGCAGGGACCACAGAGGAGCTGACTTTCTTTCTGCACCTTGCTTTCTTAAACCATCCGGGCCTACCTTCCTAGGGATGGCCCAGTCCAGAGTGGGCTGGGTTCTCTTACATCAATTAGCAATAAAGAAAATACCCACAGGCCAATCTGATGGAGGCAATTCCCACAGTTGAAATTTCCCTCTTTCCAGATGATTCTAGTTCGTGTGATGTTGACAAAAACCCACCCGGCACACGGTGATCAAGAGAAAGCACACGCACAATTAGCCATGTTTAATGCTAAGAAATGCTTGGTGAATGAAGATGTGTGACTTGTGCATAAAAATAGAGCAAAAGGAAATAAAATGTGCAGAGTTTATATGTATATAACTTACCCTAATGAATTTAGAGTTTACTCATTAAATTAAAGCCAGCAAAAATAAAGGCAACAGTAATTGTGAATCAGGAAGTTGAACATTATGATTGCTTTTCTTTATGAGAGGGGAGCAGGGTGCTGGTAATTGGACCCAACTCTACCTACCGCCAGCTTGACTGTTAGTTTTATGATCTTCTTTTGGGCATAGGATATGATCTCATGGAGTTCAGACTGGCCTTGAACTTACCATGTAGGTAAGGTTGACTTCAAATTTATGATCTTCCTGCTCTCACCTTCTGAACACGGAGATTGTGGGTGGGAGTCGCTGTGCCTGGTTTATGCAGTGCCAGGGACGAAACCAGAGTCTCGTGTGTACAAGGTAAGCATTCCACCAGCTGAGGCCCATACTTACCCTAAAGGAGGCTTTTTGTTTTTGTGAGACAGTCTTGCTATATAGCCCAGGCTGGCTTCAAACTCATGGTCCTCCTGCCTCAGTCTCTCCAGTGCCGGGGCTGCATGTACACAGCTCTTTGCTATTTCCTCTTTCAGTAAGAACTCTTTTATTGTATATTAATATTCAAAATCATATTATGCCTGCTGTATGAATACTACCCCAGAGATACTAGATGCCAAAAGAATCGATCAAAAACCTTCTTATGGAAATGTTATTCATGATTCTGGCAGCATCTGTACAGCCATTTTTAGTGTAGACATTCCACTATAATGGGAGCTGCTTAAGGGCTCTTCTGCGGGAAATTCTGTATCGAAGCAACCTTTATCGCAGAACAACCTTGCTGCAGACTTTGGCACTATTGCTGTAGGGTGGTGGAAAAATGTTTTCATAAAGTGCTGTATCCTGTTAGCAAGTGCCATCAGGAAGGTGGAGATAGACTTTAAACCCTGTGTTTTCCTCCTCTCCCTCACATGCGAAAGTAAACAGTTGCCTTCCTGAAGCGCGGCCAATGTAACACAGCGTGGCTATACTGTGGTTAATCATACCATCTGTCGATCTACAATGCAACATAATCGTTTTGTGGTAAAATACAATTACAACAAATTAGAATGAGATGCAAGGGAAGGGTGAGTCCTGGTGGAGCCATTTCCCCACTGTAGAATATTACTCTGTCTGGGCAGCTTATTGGATTCTGGGATTCCTATGCTTTTGTGTTCCCCTCTTCTCCCCTTCTACCTGCCTCAGAGGCTGCCCAGGTGGGGGAGCTGATAGCTTTGGGTGGGAAGGCTTCATGCACGTTCACACTCGGTGACCAGTGGAAGCCATGTCCTCTGGAGAACATGGGATGTTTTCTCGCACACAGGAGCCTTCTATTTCCTTAGCTCAGTCTCTGTCACCAAAAAGAAAGATCAGAACCTAAAACAAAATCAAAACAAAAACCTCCGAGTATTTTCTAAATTGCAACCAAACCTTAGTGTAATAGAACTCATTTCCTGTTACTAGCCGGGCCTCCAAGTTCTGCAAGAAGTAGGTGAGCTCCCTCAAGAATGTAGCTTCACGGCCAACCAAGAGCTAGTTCGCAGAGTCCTGAGAACCCTCCAGCCACTTTTGAAAGAAGTCCAGAGGGAGTTCCAGAAAAAAAGCACTTTTCCTGCTACTGGGCCAAAGAAGTTCTAGGGTGGGTGCTTCCTGTCCACGGTAGCATTTTCTTTTCTGTGGCTGGTTGGCACTAAGACCTGTAGCTTAGGCCGCTGTGCCGACTCACCAAAGAAGACAAGGAGGCATAATCATAGGTGCAAACCCTTCCAGACCTCAGCAGAGGGAACCACCATCATGGCAGGCATCATACTCAACAGTGGAACCCTGAGCGTCTGAGCTCAGGTGTTTTTAATCATTCAACTCCTCAGGGGTTCTACTGATAGCATGTGCAAATCATGTGCAATCGAATGTCCCCCACATAAATCCAACACCTGCTGACAATACAAAACGCCAAGACCTAGGCAGCCCCTCACCCAACAGTGCATGACATAATTATCTTACACATAACTAAAAAATAACTTCTATAACAAGGACCTCTTAGGGCAATGGCCCTCTTTCATTTAGCAGGGTGTCAGGTCACACTTTTGTTACACATACCTGTAGTGCTCCACAGACCAAGCTCTGATCCGAATGCTCTGGCTCCTGTCTGGTGTCATCCCTCCATACTTTCCAGAGGGACTATTTTCTTCTTCTGTGGTTAGAAGCTGTGGCTTATGAAATATACTCTGTGGGAATTCCTTGGAGTGAATCAGATTGAGAGAGAGAGGGGGGGGAGAGGGAGAGAAAGAGGAGGAGGAGGAGGAGGAGGAGGAGGAGGAGGAGGAGGAGGAGGAGGAGAGAAGAAGAAGAGAAGAAGAAGAAGAAGAAGAAGAAGAAGAAGAAGAAGAAGAGGAGGAGGAGGAGGAGGAGGAGGAGGAGGAGGAGGAGGAGGAGGAGGAGGAGGAGGAGGAGGAGGAGGAGGAGGAAGAGGAGGAGGAAGAGGAAGAAAAATGAATGAATGAATGAATCCAGATTTGTACCATGGTAGAGGTGGAAACTTTTACTACATGAAGGTTTGCAAGCTGTGAGCTGTGTGAGTCTGGCTAATGATTGTGCCTTTTTGGAAACTGGAGTTTGTAGATTTGTGAGGCGTAGGGGTTTGTAAATCAGACTACAGCAGGATGCTTACTATTCTCAAGAAATCAGGGGAAGCTTCATTTTCTCTGTTATAGATGTCTAGGATCACTTCTTTCTATTTTCCCCTGCTAATTATAGATGTACACTAACAGATGACCCAAACTTCTGGTACCTTGGAGCAAGGCCTCTTGAACCTTACCCAGGTCTACAATCGCCTGGAGCTCTTAGAAATGTAGACTTGAGTAGGACCAGAGATTCTATACCCTACCAAGGTTCCTTGTTAGCCACCTCTTCTTAAAACCTTAATTAAAAAAAAAGACTTTATCCAATTTTATTTAGTGTTCCTCTCATCCTTATCTCTATCTTGTTTTGTTTCATTCTATTTTATCAATAAGGTTATTTCTGGGGCAGATCTTTGGTATCACTATGGTATAGCATTTTTGACAACATTTTTTAAAAAATCCCTAAACTACTGAATGTGTTTAATAACATTCCTTTTATTTTAAAATGGTTTCCCTCTATAAGTTGTATAAGCACATTCAAAATTTATGGAATTTTTTTTGAGCACCTGCAGTCTATGTAGGTTTTTTGCCAGGAACAATGGCTTCTAAAGATGATAATACAATCAACATGAGAGGCATGAGACTTCTTAGATGAATAGGCGCTACTATGGCAGGCAAACCAAAATAACATTTTCAATGAGATAGTCTAGGCTAAAATTCCTAGGGTAGACATAATGTACCTGGTTTCCCAAATCAGTGTCTGTCTCCCACTGCTCCCCATTATCCCTTGCCATACCAGTTTTCCACTTAACACCCAACACCCCCAACTTGGATCAGTGAAATCCCAAGCCTCTACTGAAATTCCTTTTGACAGACAGAATAGCACTTTGGAAAAGGAGGAGGAGGAGGAGGAGGAGGAGGAGGAGGAGGAGGAGGAGGAGGAGGAGGAACACGGGAACAGAGAGGAAGGAAGGAGAAGAGAGAAGAACATCAAGAGTCCAAGACTTAAAACCAACCTGTCCTTGGAAGTTCCTGCCTCTTTGGCTCTGAGCATCCTCTTTCAGGCTGAGGCTGCGGGAGGGAGTTGTCTTTCCCATTCATTCAACAACAACGTTCACATCCATTCAGTGAAGGGAGTTTGCTCCTTTGAGTGTTTCTGAAGGTCAACCCCATGAAATTTTGCCATTGCTTCTGCTTCTTCCCCTTAGCTGATGAAGAGAAAAATCAACATTCTAATCTGCAGAAGGTGGCACATAACCAGCGTGCACTTGAGAAAGGGAGGAAAACTCCATCTGGCAGGAAGGGAAGCAACTAGTCCAGAATGAGCTTCAGGGGAAGCTCTGAGCTCCATCATTCTGGTTTGGACCTGTTCATTGTTTTAATGAAGTTTAAAATATAGATTAAGCTTCATGAGAAATGGTACCTGTCGTTGCTTTTAGCCTTTCTTGAAAATTCTGTCTTTGCCGGATGGTGGTGGCGCACACCTTTAATCCTAGCACTTGGGAAGCAGAGGCAGGTGGATCTCTGTGAGTTTGAGGCCAGCCTGGTCTACAGAGTGAGTTCCAGGATAGCCAGAGTTACAACAGAGAAACCCTGTCTCAAAAAAAAAAAAAAAAAAAAACCACCCCCCAAACCAAAACCAAACCAAACCACACACACAAAAGAGAAAGTTTGATCTTTGTTATCTTTATCTGTAACTTAGTCCAAAAAAGATTTGATGTGTTCAGAAAGTTTAAAAAACACAAACAAACAAGTAAAAAAAAACAAAAAACAAAGACAAAATGCTAAGAGTCAGAGGAACCAGGGGTGAGGAAAAGCAGCCTGGGCTATAGACAGCACACTAGACATTTTCTGGGACAGTGTTGTTCCCTTGCTAGAGTCGAGTGACAGATTCGGCCAAGAGGTTTCGGGCTCTCTGAGTCAGAGATAGGATTCATGATGCCCAAAAGATTAATGGGAAGTCATTTTTCTTGTGTGGAGGCCTGAAAGAAATACATGGCAAGGGGTGGAGGTGTGGGCTGTGAAATAAGTCTGCCTGAGTAACTATGGCAGAGGGTATTGAGAGATCATTTGTCAAAGGACCCTTGACAATGTCCAACGGTATAATTTCTGTGCATGATTTAGTGAAGACCTTTCTCCAAGGACTCCACATAATGGAGTTAAAATAGAGTTCTGTCTGGCAGCCTCCCAGTGAGAAAGGCACTATGTCTAGGGGGGATGAACAGCACGCCAGTTTTGCAATTTTCTCTGGGTGTTATTTTGTTCATGTAAGCTACGATTTAGAATATGTTAAGTTCAGTTGCTCAAATAAAGAAATATTTTGAATTACTTATTGGAAAATGTGCTACTAAAGCTTTCTGTACCCCCAAAGCTGTCAAACTTTAATTTCAGAAAAAGTATTCTATACAAAGTAGATGAAACCCAGGGACCAGAGGCATTGCCCTGTTTCCTAACCTGTACCCGCCATGGGTTTGAATATAGAACCCTAAAGGCCTTTTTCTTGGTAAAGTGCTCTGTAGTCGTCAGGATCTTGGAAGTGAAGATTACCATACCTAAAAGTTAAGAGTAGAAGTGCGGGTCCACGGCCCAGCAAGTAGAGTACTTGTACAAACTGAGGACTAGAGTTCTCCAGCACCCCTGAAAATGTCGGGTGACTGTGACAATCCTCCTGCGACCCCAGCAGGAGGGAGACAGACACAGGGGACCCCAACAGCAAGCTGACTAGCTAGAATAGTGGAACCACTGAGCTCTGGGTTCAAATGACAGTCCCCGCCACAGTGTATAAGGTAGAGAGCAGTCAAGAAAGACATTTGGCATCCATGCACATACATACATATGTGCTTACAGACATGCATGTATACATATGCACATATACATATGTGAAAAGAAAAGAGAGAAAGACAGGTAAGGTAAATGTAGACCTCTGGGGTTTTGCTAACCAACAGGGCACAGTACAGGGTCTTCAGCTGGCTAGAACAGGGGTCACCACTACCTGTCAGATCTGAAGTGAAAGGAAGTCTGGTTGTGCAAATTAGGGAACAGTGACAAAGTTGAGGGGATCACGGGGCCCTCATAAGGAGCGGCTCTGAAAGGATGGCTATCACACCTGCATCTTCTCCTCTCTCTCATCTCCGATGGCACCCCCAAGGGTCATTCACAGTAGTCTATGTGTGTACTGCTTACGAAGACTTACTTCAGGGTGATCGCTTGAGGAGCACTGCATACGCTGCACGCACTTCCCACACGCAGCCTTTCCCTAAAGCCGAAACGGTACCAGTTTTCATTCTGAGGCACCTGCGTATCCTTATAAGCCGTGTAGTTCTCCTCAGACAGTTTCTTTCAAAAGGCTCCTGCTACGTTTGCAAGCTTCTGATATTTTTATTGAGCTGCTGTGTCTGGGTTGGGGAAAGCAGAGATGGGGCTGTTTTATAACAAACTACCAACCCTGCCCCATAAATAAATCTTAGTACTAAACGTGGATCATCTATTCTGCTTACAGATTTGGTGAGGTGGGAATTTGGGAAAGGCAGGCTGGGGATGGCTCTCTTCTGTCCTGTGGTGTCTGGGATGGCAGCAGCTGGAAGGGGCTTCCTGATCGAGTACCTGGATTGAGATGGCTGCAAAGATGACTTGCTTTTGGAGCTCTGAGCTGTTGTGTAAGAAATCCGCCTGACCTGCAGATGCCATGGTGGAGATGCAATGCTCATATTTTGTTAATGCCTAGCTGAGCCACGACTTCAATTTACATTCTGTCTTCCCTGTTGGAAAAAAGGCAGAATCTAGCTTTTCCAACAACTTAATTAAATATATTATATTTATATTATATACCATATTATATAATATATCATAATATATAATATAATATCTAATAATAATATATACATACATTAATATATAATAATATATACATATAATATATACACATATAATATACATACATATATACATATATACATATACATTAATATATAATATACATATAATATATAATAAAATACATAACATATATAATTATATAATACATAATATATGTAATATCATATACATTATATAATATATTATATACATAATATTACATATAATATTAAATATTATAAATTATATATTATATTATTATATATAGTATATCACATATAATATATATATTATATTATGATATATAATTTATATATTTAACATATATATTCATTATATACTTAATATATAATATATTTAAAAAATATAGTTATATATAATTTATGTATATAATTTAATATATAAATATATTATACTATACACATTATATATAATATGAATTATATACTATATAAATATTTAAAAATAATGTTATTAAACAAGGCTCTCACAGCAGGGTGCTTCTGACGGTCTGAGGTTTTTCTTTTTTGTGTTTGGTAATACAGTTTGAAGCATAGGGAGCTTGTCTGGCAATAGGCAGCAGCACTGGGCACCGCAACGCAAGCGGCTCCGACGGAGCGTCGAGGTGCCCGAGAACAATGTGAGATCTGGGGCTAGCTTCGGCTGTGGACTGGGCACCTCCGAATGCCAGGGACTTTAGCAAAAGGAAGCTCTTTTTAGTTTGGTCTTCAACAAAAGAGAGCAGGATTTGGGAGTGGACATGCCCTCTCGATCCTGTGCCCAGTCTCCATGCTGGCGCCACCTCCTCAAACGGGAGAATCTGTGAGTCATGAAGGTGAATTTCACAGCCAAAGTTACACACCTGAGAATGCTATGACAATTATGGTTAAATATTTTCCCATTTGCTGTTTAAATAGACACTGAATGTCTCTCAGACTCAGGGTGCACACAGACTCAGTTAACCGTGTTGAGAAGTGCGGGTCTAACACGATTAATTTGTGCCCTGCGTGCTTGCTCTGGCTCCTCTGTTGTTAGAATCTATTTCCTCCTGGGAAGTGCAATTGCTTCCCAGACAATAGCCTCTGGCCGTCATCTTTTTGTTAGATTTACAATCTTAATTATGTGCCTGTGCTAAAGGATGATTTTGATCATACTACCCAGGTAAGGGTGGATATGAGCTGTGAGTTCCCTGCAGAGGTCTGACTCCCTTCTCAGCATGGTTTGAGTTCTTGATCAGGCTTGCATTCCAGAAGGACCCACACACTTTGAATTCACTGCTTGCTGTTTCTGTAAAATATGCCTTCGCAGTCTCCTTAGGCTTCATCATTTTTACCCACAAGCATTTGAGTTTTCACTGTCATTTTAAGTCCGTTAGCCCTCATTGGTTCCCCTCAGGACCATGATGAAGGTTCTCAACACTCAACAGTAGAGGGTCCCGTCCCCTTGAGCACCCTGTGACCACTGGGAATGTGTGGCATGGATAGTTGATGTCCAAAGAGCTCACTCCCTGGAAAGAGCTTGCTTCTTTTGAAAACCTAGAGCAATTCCTTGTTGAAGCTAAGTCCTGGCTTGGTTGTGTTCAGTGGTGTCTTTCTTGAGGAAGGGTTATAAACCCCTTGAAGTGTGTGAGCGAGTGTTTCTCATCCGGATAGATAGATGCACCCAGCATGGTTTCTACAATATAGCAGACGCTTGGGAGTCTCTGGTGTGTAGAAGGGAATCCAGTGCTTTTCCTCATCCACTGGTTTGAACAAAGTCCTTGTCAGTCATCCGCCTCATCTTGAAGGGTGACTTTGGGGGTGATGGGAGGAAACTTCTCGAACGTGTCAATTGTAAATGTTTTCTTAGAATTGGTGTACCTACAAAGAGAGACAGCCATTGGCAGAGTCATTTCACTTGTCCCCGTAGTGATTTCTTTTTTTAACCGATGGCTTTGAATTTTCCAGTCCAGTTGGTAAAATGCTAACCATATTCGTGGAGAATCACGTATGAGGCCCACTCAGATGCCATGCAAGCTCAACAGCTATCCAGGCTTTGTAGTGAGGACTTGTTTTCTAGTTTCAAAACTTTTAAAACTTATTTTTAAACTGATGGCTGTCAACAGCCCTCCCCCAAAGGTACACCGTAGTGGGATGTTATATAGCATTCTGATACGTGTGTACATGCTGCAGTGTTTGAATCAGGTTAAATATGTTTATGTCCTCAGACGTTCTTTGTTTGTGGCAAAAAAAGAAAGTCAAAAATCTTTTCTTGTAGCTTTTTGCAAATGAACAATAATACATCACTGCAACCACCCTCCTGTGCAGCAGATCACCAGAGCCTCTTGTTATTAACTAGAACTTAGTACTGTGGCTCACCTCCACCCCCCAAAAATCCATTCTTTGAAATTAAGATCAACTTTTTCTATTAGTGTCACTCCGTCGGAGGAAAAAATAGAGGCGCTGTATGCATTTTGCATCAGTCTCCCCACAGGTAGGGGGAGTAGCTAAATGACCCATCGGCTTTATTTCCAGGGCTCCTCTTCTTCCCTCTGATCCTTCTATATGAATGTGGTTTCCTCTCCTGCATTTGTGTATTCTAGGATTTAGGCTTGGTGCTCTTCTGACCACAGTATTCACCAGAATATCGAGGTGCTGGTGAAGATGTCACTCATCTGCTACTGGCTTTAAATATCAGCGGTGAAGGGAAGAAGGGAGGGAGCCATAATTGAGGGGCACACATGGAACATCTGGACAGTAGCTAAGCAGCACTGATTCACTCTTAGTATTTCTGTGTCTGTGAAGATGAGATTTTGTGGCTATAAACAAGTAGCTGGCCGTGCATGTTAAAGTGAAGGATCTTTGATTGCTAATGGGTAAACTTGGTATCTTTGGAAGAAGTTTTAAAAATCTTCACCACATCTAAGATATGAAAATGTATTAGTGCTAACTGGGTATCTAAGCCCCATAAGTAAATGTGTGCTCTGTGAAGCTCTGGGAATCTTGTAATTAGCTGTCACTTTGCTAAATACCGCAAAGTGGTCTCTCACTAGACAGAATGAAATAGAGCAGTAATAACAGTAATAATAATTATCGCTTTCTGACGATGAGTTGCCAGCATTGTCTTGCAGTTACTAAGAAGCTTTGGCCAGTAGAACGGCAGAACGCTACTGGCCATAGGCTGCTTATAGGAAAGAAAGTCTTATGGGGTGTCTTCAAGCCAGATGGAAGCTGTCGATCAGGGCCCCTTGAGCTCTCTTTCTTGGCTGGCAGGGATTTGGTTGAAGTGGTTGATTATGTGACGATCGAATAGCTGTGACATCTCAAGATTTTAATAACACAAAGACAACTAATTTTTAATAAAAGTAAGTTGATTTGGATTTTAAGGTTTATTTATAAACAAAAAAAATTTCAGGCATTAAAATAAAAAAAGAATTCTTAGGCTGAGAGTAGATGATTATAAATTCAAGGCCAACCTGAGCTATCTAGCATGTATGAGGCTAGCCCAGACTCCATACAAGTTCAACAGTTGCTTAGGCTTTGTAGTGAGGGCCTGTTTTCTAATTAATAAACATGTATACGTATTTATTAATTAGGATATGTGATACAGGCCCAGACAGAGACTTAAGTACAGACATGAAGGAATAAAATACTCACTTTTCCTGCATTAGTTTGCAACAAAAAACCTGGCTATCTCCTGCCAAGCTAGTGGACTTAGCTTTCTAAACTATCTACCTTGTTCCGTCATTGACCAGAGCCCTGTAGATCACCCTTCGGCCTTTACCTAGACAGATGATCATTTCCTTTATGTCTGTGTCCTAAGAAGGACATTAGGCATTGTACACCCTTCCAGTCTCCTGTTTAAAAATCCCTGTCTGAGAACAGGGTGTGTGTGTGTGTGTGAGACAGAGAGAGAGAGAGAGAGATCTGGACCTCTTGGCTAAATGTGAGCTGGGAGTTGACTTCTGTTCCTGGCATTTGTTGGCAGGCACATCTGATCACCGCCCAAGAGCAGTTTTCTGAAATGATCCTGTCTCCAGAGTGAAACTCTCATTTGCTGCTGAACTTTAAACACAATGAGCTGTTTCCTGTCATTCAGTGGGGGAACAATAATAATTGCCAGTGACTTTCTTGGGTGCAGGTGATAACAGGTGTCATTTGAGGCAGGATAGCGTGGGTCACCACTTGCTGGTCTTCATGTTTCTCGTCAGGGACTGAGTGTTGTCTGTTGACCTGGGAGCTTCTGCGGCTTCTTTCAGGTTGTTGTATTCTGTCAGTGGCTCTATTGCACACCCAACAGCAGCATCTCCCACAAGGCCCCTGAGTGCCAGTCACCAGACACCTAATTAATTGCTCGAACCTGTTGAAACAGATTCATTTCTTACACCACGATAACACGCTTGTTTGTTAAAGCCTGTGTTTCTCTCTGCAAGCAGGCCTGGCTCATCTCATAGGATAGACCACACGGCAAGCCGGTCATTTCATCGGTGGAAATAGCTCTGGAGAATTTACCATCTTGATGGATAGAAGCAGGCGTTCCAGCGCCTGGGTACCATAATCGAATATAGCACAGCACAGCAGGGACAACAGTACAGATGTCTTGTACACAGCTGGTTGTCTTTGCCCAGTATGACACCACAGCGATGCTCTACTCAGGACAGAGGCACACTGCCTGATGATGGGTTTATTTTCAGCAGCTCCCACCATTGCGATGAATATCAGAATATTGTTGTTATCTGAAGGAGAAACCCTTGGCTTCATAGCCATCGCCGACTTTTCCTTTTCCCTCAATCCGCCCTGGCAACCACGAGACCGCTACTTTAGTCTGTATAGATTTTTCTCTTGGAGACATTTCATACAAACGGTCTCATAAAGAATGTGGCTCTTTGTGAGTGACTTCTTTTCACTCTGCAAAACATTTTTAAGATGAATTCATATGATCACGCGGATCGTTGCTTTGTTCTTTTTTTTATGGCCAGATAATATTCCACTGTATGGATATACCAAATTTTGTTTATACATTCCTTAGTTGAGGATGCTTGGATTGTTCCCATTCTTTTGGCCACTGCTAATAATGCTTCTCTCAACACGCATGAACTTACCTTCTCATGGACCTGTATTTTATTCCTCTCCGGCACGCACTCAGCAGTGAAGAGACTTCGTATTTCGCAGCAGGTTTTATTTCTCTCTGGTAACACAGGCTTTCTTTGGAAGGGGTGATGTTTCAGAGGCAGGGATTGTGGCTGCAGGGCTGGATCTACTTGATTAAATGAGGAGGAAATTCGAGTTGCTTCCTCAGCTGTGGAACGAAATAGCTTTTATCAGCTCATCTCGCCAGTCCTTTCCAAATTAAAAATTTCCCGAGTGGTAACCAGAGTCTTTAAAGATATGAAAGGAAGCATTTCCAGAAAGGTCTCATAACAGAGCCCCACCCCACCCAAATCCCTGCTTCTGGGCTGTTGGCCAGTTTGAAAGCAACTTGAACTTTAATCTTTACTTATTTTGGTTAAATTCTGTGTAGTTTGAAACCAAGACAAGTCGGATGGGTATACGTTCTGAATCACTGTTGATGCTGTGTGGAACAGATACTTTAATATTTTGGCAGGCGTCCTACCCCATTGTCTCGCTTTTGGCCGCTTCATAGTTTACTGAGCTGTGTCACACCCATGCCCGGCTTCCTCCTGGTGTCCTGTTCACCCCCGGGTTTGTGTTGATTGCATCCATATGCCTCTCATGGTGAGAAGAGAGGAAAGGATGCTGGTTTAGATGCCCGTGTGAAGGCCATGACAGTCTTGAGGGTGTTTTCAGATTTTACAGTTTAGAGCAGTCAGTGGGGAGGCTTGTACACTGTAGATGGAAGAAGCCGTAGCTGAATTAAAATTCAGAGGTTTCCCACTCAAAAGTGGTGAATCTGTTTTCTCCTTGGGTCTGGCCGACCCGATGGCCACTGGAATGCCTGCTCCCTTCAGGTTGCCTGAAAAGTTTCTAATGAGATTTCTAAATGGCCATGCCTTCCCAGCAAATGTGCCCTCAATTCCTTCCTGTGTTGGAAGGATGAACACCTTGAGTTCCTTTTGCTTACTTGGTGGCTTTCAAGCTCAGCAGCTTCGGAGTTCACATCAGTCTTTTTGGTTTTCAGAGAAAGCCTCCCTGTACAGTGAAGTGAGCCTTCAGCCCTAGAAAAGGGCTCTGCTCCTTGAAGAGCCAGGTCTCCAAGATCCTTGGGCATCCTCCTTCTGGTGCCAAGGGTCTTCCCGGAGTTACACCATCAGCTTCCTGGTGTATGAAGAGAGAGAGAGAGAGAGAGAGAGAGAGAGAGAGAGAGAGAGAGAGATTGAGAGAAAGTTAGAGTTGATTGGGAATGGCATTGGCTTTTGAAACCTCAAACCCAGCTCCTAGTTGCACACCCCCTCTAACAAGGCCACACCTCCTAATCCTTCCCAAACAGTGGCACTAACTGGGGACAAAGCATTTAAATATGTGAGTTGAGGGTGTCATTCTCAGTCAGACTATCACAAACTTCTTATTTATCTTGAATCTGTTTGAACCTCTGGACCAGATCCTGTAAATAAAGCATCAGGCTAGTGACAATGGCTCTATGAACATAAATGGTTACATGTAAGGAATCCTTGAACCCAAACAGTAACTCTGTGAGGCCGGCCTGACAGTTCCTGTACTTTCAGATGAGAAAGCTGAAGCACTGAGGAATTAAACAACAAGGATGGGTAAATTGAGACAGAGCAGTGCTGGGAGTTGAACCCAGGTGGCTGAAGTTAGAATAGATAAGTTAACCACTTGGACCAGCTGCCCCTTCGTGATAACAGGTTACCTTGCTCACCTAGTTGGTGCATAATCAAGAGAAGGTTGATCGCATGTTTTCTGGAGGGCAATAATCCCATACACAGTGGAGATTACCCAGACCTTCACAGACCCAAGTAGACAAGACAGATCAAATGTAGCTGCTGGTTTGGGGGTGAGTCAAGGAGAAAGACTGGAATGGGAAAAACTTTGGCAATGGCAGAAACACAGGCGTTTCAAATGCTCCCAGATTTCATTACCCCGAGCATCAGATCTCTGTCTCATACTCGTCAAGATTTTCACACCTATTCCTTATGTTCTGGGAAAGCCTTCTTATCCATTGTTTGGAAATGACTTAAATGTATATTGATCTTATTGTGAAGTGAAGTCTCATAGCACTCTTGCCTTCAACTGCATAAAGCATGTTCTGGTGAGTTCCCAGCAGCAAGAATATGAGCAGGACTGGGGCTGTTATAACATTTACAGGCAGAACGGAACTCAGAGGACTTGATGAATTTGAGATATTTATTTCTGGACCTGCTTTCTGATTCTGAGCCATTCAGTGCTCCTTTCCTTGTGACCCATCCTCCCATGGCTGGCTAGATCCAGAGAGTCAATCCTTGTTTAACGTTCTGGGTTTTGGATTCATAGAATTCGATGACTTTGCTAGTGCTGTGCACAGCTCTCATGGCAGAGACTCGGGAGCAGGGTGTGGGTGCTAAGGGTGTCCGTCACACCCATGCCTGTCAGCCTAGATCTCATGTACTTGTGGGGATGACTATCACACCTCCAGAAGCTGATCTCCTCATCTGTAAGATAGACCACGATGGGACTTACAGGAGGCAGTGCAGGGTGGACCTTAGAAGAATGACTGGCATACACTACGGACTGCGTGGGGGTCACTCAGTTACTCGTGCCTGCATGTGTTGGTTTGAATGTCACCGCATGCTGCCCTGATGAATGCTGATTCATTGGAAGTATAAACTCTTGGAAGTCGGGGACCACAGGACTGACTGTAATGCCCATCTGTGGTGTCACAGACTGCGCTAAAATGTGTGATCCCTGTGTGCGTGATCATGTGTGATCATGATGATTTGTCTTGATATAGCTTGATTTGCCAAGGAATAATTGTGTGCATTAAGCAAGTGTATGCACCTGCACGCACGCACACACACACACACACATATACACACACACACACCATGATACTTGTAAGAAGTTTGATAAGCATTTAATGGGTTCTTCTTTTACTTTTTCTCTGCTTCACTTCTTTTTCTTTTGGGGCCACTTAGTGAAGTAGCTTGCCACTCCCTTCCCACAAGAGAGGTTACACACAGGGCCTTGCATGTATGGGGCAAATGTTTGCTTCACCACTGAGGGGCAATGACTAGCCCTTGGTACATGTTTTAATGCATAAGTTGCAATTTGGGAAATGCTGGAATGATGTTGCGTCTGTAATACGAGCCTCAAATGGTTTTAGAGAATCTACTGAACGATACATCTCAAAATGTGACAATGGTTTTCTGTTCTTCATGGTATAATCCCAGCACATGTGTGGCAGAGGCAGGAGGCTCAACCTGGAGAGAGAGAGAGAGAGAGAGAGAGAGAGAGAGAGAGAGAGAGAGAGAGAGAGAGAGAGAAAGAGAGAGAGAGAGAAAGAGCTAGTGAAGGAGGAGGAGTGAGAGAGATGTTGGTGAGACTATGAACAAATTCTCCCCTCTGCTTTTGTGTCTCTGTACTGTCTATATTCATACATGCACGTATTATTTTTCACGGACATAAAAACCCCGAGTAACCACGCACTTCCCCATAAGAGCTAACCTAGTGTTCATTAGGCGGGACTCAAGAGCCATGCTATCTGACTTGTACTTTACAACGGGGGAAAATCAAGCGCACGGCACAGAATGGAAGCGTTTGTCATGTGTTCTTCAAAGATAATTGACAGTAAGACTTAAGCAAAATGAAAGACACGCTGTGCTGGAGAGTTGGAGAAAGCTTTGGGTCTTTTAAGATTTTGGGAGAAGACCATACACATATGCCTATGACAGTTTTTTTTTTTCTCCCCATCCATGATGGTTTATGGTCTTAGCCATTCTTATTGCTGGAGATTTGAGACGGTCACATTCTTTTAACAGTCTGGCAGCCTCAAGCTTTTGCTACCATCAAATGGGAGAAGTGTAGGTTTTATACGGAATGTCTTCTCAGTGAAAGGAGGCTCACAAGCACATTAGCCCGTGTGCTGCACTGAAGCCCCCTTGCCAGCCCTGCTCCTTGTGCTATCACAGTCTCTGGCTCACCCGCGAGATGTCCTCAGTGCCACTTCAGTGCCACTGTGTTTACATGAATCTGTCTGCCTGTATTGCATATTTTCCTCCTTATAAATAATTGCATACTCAGTAACTCCTGTTTTCAAATTGCTAGGCTACAGCCTCGTATTCATTTGTTCCAAACAGGAAAATGTCTAGAAGGCTCTGAGTGTTTTAAACGACTTCACTACATATGAATCTGCCTGCATTTTTGTCTTGAAACATAACATCTGTTGTGACTACCTTGAAAACGACATCAAACATGCAAATATGGAGCACAGAATTCCCAAGAAGTAACTACTGTTAACGTTTTGGAAGATTTTCTTCCACGTATTTTTATTAATGTTATTTCATAAATATCAGCTTCTCAGTTTATTTTCTAGCATGCTTGTCTTGTCTGTCCCACCCATGCTGGCGCATGCAAACTTTCTGTGTTCTTTTAAGCTACTTACTCTTTGAATAACCATACCATACTGTATGTAGTCATTGTTTACTGACGGATATAGAGATGGTGGCCTTTTCTCTTTTTTGAGGTAGAGTTCTAATTATGTTGCCCAGGGTAGCCTGGGTCAGGGTTACTTTTATATTGTTATTTGCCAAATCTATTATTATGGCTTCTGTCTTCAAGAGCTGTTCAATGAATTTAACTGATTCTTTCATCTAAATTCTAACAGTAGTCAGCACTTAAAATACAAAATGCTGATGATGTTTTAAAGGAGTCTTTCTGTCATTTTTTTATAATTTAACAAATTCAAATGCTTTTGGTTAAAAGTCTTCAGTGCTGTGATGTTTCCCAATTAATTTGGTAATTTACCCAATGAGTTTCAACTTAAACCAGGCAAATTATAAAGTACTTTGCCTCTTAAAAGACACTACCATTGGGGATGGAGAGATGATGGCTCAGTGCTTGCAAGCACTTGCTGATCTCTCAGAGGACCAGTTCTCTTTCCAGCACACACATTTACAGGCAGTTTATAACCACCCATAACTCCAGTTCCAGGGCATCCAATGCCCCTTTCCTCTGTATGTACCCACCTACCTGTGGTACACATATATACACACAGGCACACACTGCATACACATACACACTACTTTACTTAGGTTTGCATTTTCTTTTATTTCCATTTGGGAGGGCATTATACAGTAAACTGAAAAATCAAAGACAGAACCATGGTCTAGCCATTATTTTACATGTTATTTTTTTTCATTTTTAATGTATCTACTATTGTATACCTTAAGAATGCAATTCTAAATTATGTTTCGGGGACTAAAAAATTTTGCTAATATGAGATCATAGAGGTCATCTGGTTTTGTTTTCCAAGGTCAGGGATCCCTTTCTAAACACCAGTGCTCAGAAATGTAGAGATAGTCAGGCCAGCTAGATAGTTCAGTAGGTAAAGGTGCTTGCAATCAACCCCAGTGATCTGAGTTTGATTCCTGGAGCTCACATGAGAGAAGTAGAGAACCATCTCCTGCAAGTTGGCACATGTGGCTCCCAAGCTAAATAAATAAATGTACCAGAAATAGTCACAGTCATATAGTCAGAGTCAGCCACTCAAGGCATTCTGTTGTCAGAATGGTCTTTAAAATCTCCAGCTTTAAGTCACACAGTCAGAGAATAAACCTGGAGCCTGTCCCATGATCTGTTTTTTTATCTTGCCCATTGTTTGGCATCATCATAGCCCTTATTTTATACAGTACCTCGCATTTGTTTTCAGCAACACTTGGTTAGTTGTCCCTCTGCTAAGTGTTCCTCTACCAATTACCCAGATGTTAACAGCACATGTTCTTTTAATACATTTTTTTTTTTCCGAGACAGGGTTTCTCTGTTGTAACTCTGTCTGTCCTGGAACCCAGGCCGGCCTTGAACTCACAGAGATCCACCTGCCTCTACCTCCTGAGTGCTGGGATTAAAGGTGTGTGCCACCACCTACCAGCTCACATGTTCTAATTGCACATTTTTCCTCCCTACAACTGAGAATGTGGTTGGTAAATAAAAAAATGAAACCAAAAGTTGAAATAAAAATACAAAGAGGTGAAAGTATTTGCTGATTTCCCCTTTAGACTAGAAGAGGTAGAGATTCCAGACCAACACAGAAGAATCCAGGCTGGACTAACAGTGACAGTTCAGTTATTTCAGTGCAGGAGAAAAGTGACAATAGTGTCTTAATTCATGAGTCTGTTTCATTAATCGGGCTGAGGTTGACCAGATGTCTCTTTCTAAATAAATCAATGAAAGTGCTGGGGTTGGGTGAAATTCATCATACAAATCAACTGTTATTTATCTTCAACAACATTTGTCCTTGTCTGGAGTGATAATGGAAGAGAAAGACAGACAACTGTATGAGAATTTAACAAAGCATGGAAATCCAAGATGATGGCCTAAGCCACTGAATGTTGCATTTTTCTTTCCATACATTTCTGTAGGCTGGGAGCTCAGATTCCTTAGCCGATGAAAATTTCTCTGTTCCAATATTTATATGATAGTCTTTCAAAGATTGGAAAATCAACTGAATATGTCAAAAGTTTTTAGCTATTCTTAAAGTGATGGGTTTTCTGACCTCTTATTATCCTGTTCACTCTCCAATGAACACAATTTAATTTGATTCAGTTGTCTAAGATTTAGGAGATAGATTGAATGGATTTTTCCACTTGCGGTAGAAACTACTTCAGGAGGCAATTAAATGCTTTCTTCTTGAACTAGATGCTATGTTGAAGTTCTATCCACTGAAATATGTTTTCTAGACAAGCATATTAAGGCAGTTTGTAACGGTTGACACTGCTGCTCGATGCACATTTTATGCATGATAATGCTTTGCTTTAACTGTAGTTTCAAATTTCTATTCTATAAGCTGGTTTGTGTTGGGAAAAAACCATTCCACAGATTCAGTATGTCACTGATGCTTCAGAATACAAATGTTCTCTAAGGCTTCGGGAGAGTTAGAGTTTCATCATAAACATTTAACATCTGTCAGAACATTTACAAAACAGTCCTTAAGCCATCAGCACTATGGAAACTGTATGGCCCCCTCTAGTTACCTACAACCCTGTATGCCCATTTGTGGTTGTACCACATCCCTACCGTTCCCCCCATCCATTCCCCAGCTCTTTTATCTCAGGAAGGCAGGAATGCTGCAGTTTCTGCTTTGCAGCTCTAGAAGGAATTATGTGTCCTAGGCAGTCAGGGGTTGACAATATCTGAGGTGTGTTCAAGCATCTGCACCTCTGTAACAAGAGCGAGACACACCTGATTTTCATGGCACTTTGATGTGTGTTATCACATTTTACCTACATCTTTGGTATTGTTAGGAAAGGTGTGTGGCCTCCAGTTGGCCAGAGATAAAATTTAGCACAAAGGAAAATGTGTTGGAATTTACACTGTGCTCTCAGGTCAGGACAAGAGTCCCGGGAGCTCCACGTTCCAATCTGTGGCCCCTTCAATTAAACCACTGTCTTCTGCAAGGCTGAGATGAGTATGTAGAGCCGGTCGGTACTAAGTGATGGTGTCCATGACAAATTTGACTTCGAGGAGGTAAAATCACATTTCGCTCAATGTATACCTTCATAGACCAAGTTCACTTTATTTCTGAATTAAAGCACTGAAAGGAGTGAACCAATCAGGATGGAGAGAAACCTTGAGCATCTCAGAGCTCTTTCCTAAGAAGCTTTACTGGAGGCACATTTTTTGTTACTATAATGGAGTGCCACAGATTGGGTAATTTATAAAGATTAAGTGTTTATTCAGCTTACTGCATGAAGGTTTCAAGTTGGGAGCACATGACAGGACTGAATCTGGTGAGGATCTTGCTGGACTGAGTCCCACTGTGGCTCGGGACATCACATGACAAAATGTCATGTCCAAGAGATAGATCCAAGGTGCCATTTTTTTTCTAATCAGATACCTACTAATGATCTAATTTATTGACCCATCAGCCCATTGACTCAAAAGTGGATCAATTCAGTTTTGAGGGCTAACCATTTCTAAAGGTCCTATCTACTTCCGAATATCCCACAACAGGTTCTCACTATGATTTTGAGTGAGGTCATTCAAGACGTGGTGAACAGTTGAATGATAGGATGTCTGCACAGATAAAGATCTTCACTTTAAAAAAGTAATTTGAAAAAGATGGTGCTTGTATTTCAGATGGAAGAAGTTAGTTTTGACCCGTTCAGAATTTTCTTTGCGCTAAAAGCACACATGTAATGATACAACTCTGGTAAAGAGGTAACTTGGTTCCGGACTGTAACGCACACGCTGAAGCACAAAAGTGATTCTTTTTCCTTCTAGATGTCAGTGGAATTGGGTTAAGGGTAAAACTCCAAGGTTTTCTTCTTCCATTACAACCTAGGAAATTGTCACTGCATGTGATAGGCAGAGGAGGTCCTTGCAAGGAAGATCTTAATAGGCTGTATGAGAGTAAGACTGATATTTCCCTCTTCTAAAGGTGACCTGCCATTACTTTCAGCCCATCCTCTCTTGTCTCTCCTACACCCAGTCTGTTACGGTAGCAGCTGATCAGATCTAGAGAGAGACATACGTGGCTCTAGGGCCAGAACAGGGTGCTAGGAAAGGCCAGAAATGACAGGGAGAAGACATTTGAAGTTCTAGTGCACGTGGAAGTAGCTGCCAGTGGAGTTATGTTTTGAGACCTGTGAAGGTTAAAGTCATCATAGCCAACGCAAGTAAGGAGGAAATAGCTGAGCTTCATCAGCATAGCAAACGTTTAAGATATTTTGTGTCATTTTACAAATAGTTATAAGAAGAAGGGGGAAATGAGTACAGGTCTTATATCAAAAGAAGAGTAACCTGACACTTTATTACTGCTTCTGAACCTAGACTAGAAAATTGCTGCACGTTTGCCTCTGCACATTTCAACATCCTGAAAACACAGAGACTCTCTGACAAAGACACCCCTCAGATTAGATGGGTGGTTACCACAACCATCAGAGCTGCTGCAAGGCATACATATCCTGGGCTAGAAAAGCCTACTGAATGGGGTTCTTCAAATTACTGAGGGGCAAACAGGAAGGCCGGTCTCCAGTTGCCTGGGAGGGTTCAAGGGTTCCACCATGCTTCAGAGCACACCTGTGGTGCTGTTAAGACAAGCATTTTGAAGCGGTCTTTGCTGAAACTGTCTCCTCATTTGGGTCCACAGAGTAACAGAATGTGTGATACATGCTGATGGCCTCTGCCTTCATTTTTATCTAGCTCCTTACTTTGGATCAGACTCCTGCTCAGCTCAGCATACAGGCATGCTGTATCAAGCGAGTGCTCTTTTAAAACTTGATGATGCCTGGCCTCTCTCACCCCTTTCCAGAGTTGAAAGCATAAAGATAACAGTGACGGAAACAACTTAACTGTCAGCTTTTAAATGTCCTATTCTCAGCCCTCCCGAAAGTACCCGAACGTCTCCCATCACTGTCCTAAACCTGCAGTCACCCTGGATTCCGGGAGCAAGTGAGTCTAGCAAAAAGACCACTGTCTTATTAGTCTCTGTTCTGCTGTTGCGAAGAGAGACCATGATCAAGGCAACTCATAGAAGAAAGCATTTAACGGGAGCTGGCTTACGGTTTCACGTCCTTGCTTTCATGGAGTTGGGACAAGAGAACTTTCTGTGAGAGAACTTCTTTTAGACCTCCAGAGGGAACACCTTCACTTTGTCATAAAACATTTATTTTTGAGACAGCATCTTGCTATGTAGCTCAGTCTGGCTTCGAATTAGCAATCATCCTGCCTCAGCTTCCTGAGTGCTTGGATTACAGGTGTATGCTAGCGTGCCCTGGTTACCATCAAAGTTTTAACTCTTCGGCTTTTCTTCGGTGCAGGAAAGCTGCACTGGATTCCTCCCTGCTTCTTCCTGTCTTCTGTACCCGTCTCCAATCTCTTCTCTCCATACATCCCCGGCTTCCACATCATGGGAAGTGATCTTCTTCTAGGTCGCTCAGTGCCGTGAGGGCCATTGGTCTTCCTGTCATGAGAAGGTTCCACCTCGGAAGAAGAGGCCCGCTGTAGCTGGGGGCACAGGGAAGAAGTATTTCACAGCGCAGCAGACTCGTGTGTTGTGTCTGGGACAGGTCGCAGTAGCTCCGGGTGGAAGTGATACAGGGCAGAACAGACTCCTTAGCAGGAGCCGCTGAAGCCAAATGGTGTTCTTATAATGAGGGAGAGGTTTAGCTTTTTGCTTTTTCTCTGCTTGTGCTGTTGGATACAGACAGTCCTGGCAGAGAGGAGATGAGAGGAGATGTTTTGAGAGGTAGAGTTGGGAGAAGGGGCAGGCTCAGGTTTAAACATGGCGAGATTGCTGTTTAATAAGAGAAATGCCGACTGGAGAGTCGGACTACATAAGGGATTGTCCACGGGATGAAAACAAACAACACTGCAGAGAAAGAAAACTTTCTGACTGCGGCAGGTGTCGGATTTCAGGACACCAACAAGACCATTGCTGTTTTAACTTGTCCTTTCTCGTCTCATCGTGCAGAACTTTGAAACGCCTCTTCTAAATTACTGCAGAGGGACAACTCAGAGGTCACCGCATACCCCCAGGGGGTTCTGCAACTAATTTTTGACACCCAAGGGACCTGTGCTGTACCAGGTCTAAGATGTAGGTCTGCAGCATTTGCGTCCCAGTGTGGCCAGCTGATACAAGGAAAATGAACTCCATCCCTCCTCTTCCCTCCCTCCCTCCCCTCCTTTCCTTCCTCCCTTCCTTTCTAGCAGTCCTAGGCTTTGAACTTAGAGCTTTGCACACACCAATCAAGCATTCCGCCACTACACTGCATCCCAATCCTTAGCCCATCCCCCACAAGGCCTCACTGTGTAGTTCTGGCTGGCCTTGAACTCATTACACAGCCTAGGTTGACCTCAAACTCGAGATCTTGGCTATAGGCTGCACCATCATACCCGAGGCTACAGAGAGGGTGTTCAACAAGTGGCTGAAAATAAGCAGTTTGTAGGCTCCTGCAGAGGCAGTGTTGGACCTAGCCCGACTCTGGGAAATGGAAGCTACACTTCATTGCTTTTCCCATTATTTCTGTGCTCGCACCATGGTTTAACCTTTGCCTGTACTCTGCTAACGGAATAGCCTGGCTGCCTGTTAAAGGTCCTGTTAATTGGGCTCTCAGGCAGCAACTGCTGTGGAGGAACCATACGACCCTTAGCTAGACCGGGCCAGTTCACTGAGTCCCTCTCCTGGCTTGGCGTTGAGTCTGGACAGAAGCCAGCCATTGCTGAATCGCCACCCCTTAGAAGCCCGCCCTGTGAACCAGCAACTTTTCAGTTTATTGAGTTTCTGCTGCTCTTCTCTTAAATTTCAATGGACCTTTATTAGATTTAATGTTAAATTCAATGCTGCTCCTGCTCAGAGGCCTCTTCACCATCTTGTCTCTCCTGAGTTTATGGCAGTCTGTCCCCTGCCTGCACCAGATTCTAAGAACCAGACACAGCCGGAAATGTACCTAGATCCCCATGTGGACCTGATCCTGTCCCCTTTTTGTGTCTGTGGCAGACAGGATTCTTCTTGTCTTTTTGTGCTACAAGCTGCTTGTTTGTCTGGGCTGATCTTGCTGGTTCCCAGGAAGGTGCAGCCCCGCACACAAAAATGTGGCCAATTTCTGGGCTAACAACAACAACAAAAAATCCCATAAAACAAAACATGCCAAACCAAACCAAACCAAAACAAAGCAAACCAAAAAAGCCTACAAAAAACAACAAACAAACAAAGCCTGATGAGTTTGTTTTCTGTTGGCCAACGACTCCTGGGCATGAGGCCTACCCCTGGGCACCGTTGACATACACAGTACTACCTCATTAGAGATGGATTTTCTCTTTCCCAGGAGTATTCATTGCAAATGGCTTCTCGGCTAAGGGTGAGACCGTTCACTTTCCCTACTCAGTGCTGCGGCACTTTAACCTGTGCAGCTCCCATATATGCTCCGAAGTTCTTTTGTGTATCAATTCTGTTGTGTCTGGAAGACACAGTTGCCGAGGCAATTGGTTGCTCTCCACAACCTGTTGGTAAGATCCCGTATTGCTGAATAGATGCGTTAGTGAGGGTTTCTCTTGCTTTAGTGAAACACCATGGCCAAAAAGCAAGTTGGGGAGGAAAGGGTTTATTTGGCTGATACTTCCACATCGCAGTTCCTCATCAAAGGAAGTCAGGGCAGAAACTCAAACAGGGCAGGAACCTGGATGCAGGAGCCGATGCAGAGGCCCAGGAGGGGAGCTGCTCACGGGCTTGCTCCTCCTGGCTTACTCAGCCTGCCTTCTTACAGAGCCTAGAACCACTAGTCCAAGGATGGCCCCACCCACAATGGGCAGGGCCCTCCCCCATCAACCACTAATTAAGAAAATGTCTTACTTTGCCTGCTACTGGAGGGAAAAGGTAATCATCAATGTCGCCCATCCACAAATCCTGCAACCTACAAAAGATACACTTGTGCAATAGTGGTACAAATTTCAACCGCTCTTTGATTGGATGTGAGGACAACTCCGTGAGCTGAAACCCATACCTGACACTGCTAAAGCGGCCAATAACGTGAGACTACATAGGTCATAGGCCTAGGGGAAAACCTAGACTGTTATATCGATAAAGGAACATAGCGTAGTATTCCATTGAGAAGATGTACCAAAGTTTCCTCACCAGAGAATATTTGCCTCGTTTCCAGTTTGGGGTGATTATAAATAAAGCTTCTATGGGTTAAATAATTTTACTCCCGATAAGTCACTCATTTCTTTTTTCTTTTCTCCAATCATGTCAAAAAGAAATTCTGATTCTGACTTACCTCCAGGATGGCAATTACATTTCCTTCCCATGCAAATACGTTTTGTCTGTGTCACAAGGGCTTAAGCAACTGGTGATGCTTGCTAAGGCCACAGAAGAGGCAGTAGCAGCAATTAGATGCAATTATAGACATAGCATTTCCCAGAACGGAGCCTGGATATAGAATAGGTTGGGTAATAGAATCCACTGCTTCTGTGGAGTAGATTTCCATTTGCCACTCTTTCATCGCATCCTGCATAACGAAAACGTTTGGAAACGTTTTTCATGTTAGCTTCAACTTTTTATCGTTCCTGGTATAATGTTCTTATATAAAAATATGCGGTGCAGTAGGGCTGTGGGCTGAGTGCTGCTGAGGGGTGTTAAATGCTTTCTGCATTACCACCGAGATGCGAAGAGGTTGCTGGCTGGACCAGGCATGATGTTACATTTTGAAATGTGATTTACATCATGCTGGTAGATTTTGTAAGTCTATACCCCTTGTAGGCAAATACCGTGCTATTATATGTTTACTCTTGAGAAATAAAACCATAAACCCTTTGTGTTTCTTTTTCTTTGCAGTATTACTTCACTGTTCTCTTTGGGCACGAAGGTCAGAAACCCCTGGAGCTGCGCTGTGAAGAAGAGCAGGCTGGGAAAGAGTGGATGGAGGCCATTCACCAAGCCAGGTGTGGATCATGTATTGTCTTAGATTGGGCTCATGATGGCGGCCAGTACTTTCGGAAGATCTTGCCATTCTAAGAAGCACCGTGGTGCTTCCCTGTGTCCTGTGCGAGGTAGTTGTCTGCACTTTTCTACGGCTGTGTTTCATTTAAAGATAAAGAATAGCAGGCATAAACAATAGCAATTACTGGTAGTCGACATGGATTTCTTCCTATACACTATTATTTATTAAGTGACCACCCCTCCCAGCAGTCTTCTACAGGGGGTTTACACTTACTTCCTCTTCTGCGTATAAGGAAAGAGAGGCCCAGCAGGGTAGTTCACTTGCTTGAGGTCACACAGCTGGCAGTGGCAGAGGCGGATCCTCCCCTCCCCCCTGCCTCGTGCAGTCCCATTATTGAAAATGGTAGTCCAAAACTCTAACCGGGAAAACAGGAAAATGTGGTTTATTTTTTTCCTGAGTAGAACCGGGACTATGAAACACGCCTCCATGTCTATTAAATAGGAATGAGAAATCCGAAGGGGTTAGGGGGGTGGGGGAGGCAGACATTATTTTGTTGTCCCGACTCAAATCCAGTTCCTTTGCTCCTCCTGCATGTGCTTGCTGTTTTTTAGCCGATCTTCTCCCCAGTCTGGGATGCTGTCTTAGTTACAGTTGCTGTTGCCATGACAAACGCCATGACCAAAATGACTTGGGAAGGAGAGGGGTTGTCTATTTCATCTTATAGCTCAGGTCCATCATCCAGGGAAGTCAGGGCAGGAACCTGGAGGCAGGAGCTGGTGCAGAGGCCCTGGAGGACACCCCTTACTAGCTTGCCCACCATGGCTTGTTCAACTGGTTTTCTTATCAGGACTACCAATGCTGAAGTGACTCCGCCCACAGTGACCTGGGCCCTCCCACATCAATCATCATCAATCAAGAAAATGCACTGCAGACTTGCCTGCAGGCCAAGCCTATGGAGGCTTTTCCTCGATTGCGGTCACTCTTCCCAAATGACTCTAGCTGTGACAAGCCGACATAAGATCAGCCAGCACAGATGCTGTCGCTTCGCCTTGGAGTTCACTTCTCTTTTTCATCTTTCTGATATTTCAAGGCAAACCTCCAGCCATGGAGCATTTTCTTTCTGTGCATCTGACAAGTCTTGCCCTCTCCTGTGGGTCTGTTTCTCTAACACTTCTTCCTGAGACTCTGGGGACAGGTCACCCCTCATCAACCCCACTCCAAATTGCTGCGGCACCTGTGTTGTGTGCTGCATGCAGATACTTAGCAACATGGATTATTTTATGTGTGATTTCCACTTCCTGAGAAGGCTGGTGTGTACCCTCAGACTCAAAGCGGAGGACTGGGGCACATTCGTCATTAAATGACACGTATTTGCTGGTTGTGTAACAGGTGATCAGGAACGGTTTCCAAGTTGGTTAATAGAAGAATCAGAGCATGGGTCCCCAGCGATTTCTTGCTTCTCTTCTGTCCTCGACTCTTCCATCCTGAAAACTTCCCTGGCCACCCTACTTTGTAAGGACCACTCTGTAATGCTTAGTCAGGTATGGACAGCCCAATATGACAAATGAGAAAACAGAAATTCCACCAGATAGGACAAGATCTAACACCAGGATGTTGAGCTGCAGAACTGAACTGCACGGAACTGTCAGACTTCACAACCCTTCGCCAGGTTCCTCATGGATCTTCTCCTCTCTCCTGTCTCTGCTCTTCACTTCTGTTTCTTTCTCTTCTTTTAAGTAGTCCTCTGAGATGCAATTGGCGACCAATGCTAGTCCTGGGGCAGTTCAGCAAGGGGGAGGGGCAGCTCAGCAATGGGGGCAGCTCTGTGATGGGGGGAAGCTAGATGATGTGGGGGCAGCTCAGAGATGGGGGCAGGCACACTGCCCTGTGATGTGGGGTATGATGGGGGCAGGCACACTGCCCTGTGATGTGGGGTATGATGGAGGCAGGCACACTGCTCAGTGCTCTGGTGCTCACTGAGCTCCAGAGTTGGGGCTAATGCAGAATGACTTGCTAGAGAAAGAAGGTCCAGTCCTCAGAGATGAAAGATGCATGGAGTTGGCAAGGTAGAGCCTTGGGCCCATTTGCAGTCATAGTGCTTGTGGCCGTGCCTGTTCATTTCTACCTGAGCGTTAAAATGAAGCGTGTCATTTAAAATATGCGAGTTTGACCATGACTCTACATTCCAGAAGAGCGAGAGCCATGGAATACCACAAATGGCCAAGTGAATATTTTGCTGAATTGAATACAGTGTGAATTACTTTAAAGATGTATGGATTTCAGAAAAGAGATTTGTTTGTTTGTTTTGCTATGTCATGATAACGTTTTGTCGTTTGTGTGGATGTGCCCACTAATTGGTTGCGTTTGACATACGATGAAATCCAAAGCTTGTGTGGTTCTGTCAGGAGGCCGACTTGAGAACCACTTAAGTGGCTTCGATGACAGAATAATACTCTTTTTTTTTTTCTCTTAGATTTGAGGATCTTCTTTGTAGTTGCTCTTTCCTTTCTTGATGCTTTGACTCTGTTTCTTCTGTTGTACTTGCTTTACTTTGATTCAATGCCTGGGATTGAGTTCTCTGAGGACTCCTTTGAATCTGTCTGTTTTTTTTTACTTATATCCTTATATTTGTCTTTTTTAATTGAAATGATTCCAAAATATTCATTTTCTAAATCAAGGAGTAGCAACCTGGAGTCTCCATAATTTGCCTTGACTTTGTCTATAAGCAATGCGAGAAAGTTAATGAAGCTGCTTCAGAGAGAGAATCATTTGCCATTTTTTTTCTTGACATTGTGCGTGAAGCACAGCTAATGAGTTGGTTGGCTAAACACTCCACTTTTAAGGGACAATCTGGTGACATTAATTTGGCATTACTGACTTTTTGATAGAAATTTAAAGTAGTCAATAGTTAAAGCTTATTGATTCCTCTTTTCAATAGTTGGAGCTTCTAATTAAGCAGCAACTGTTTTATCACAAGACTTGTTATTTTCTGAGTTATAAAGCTTCCTGTAGACAAAGACCACTGTTTCTCCGGGTCCTGTTTCCTAGAGGAGCTCCTCCACACAGCCTGCATGTGCTGTCTTTATGCACCACAAGACAGAACATTGTGTCGGCTCGTGTGTCAGAGTACTCTCCTTGCCTCAGTTTGCCATTAGAAGATCTTTGGATCATTTCCTGGAATGTCCAGTTGTGTGATTCTTCCTCTATGCCAGATCCAGAAAAAACAAAAATAAAACCAAAAGAAAAACAAAAACAGAAACAAAATGAAAACAAAACAAAAACCAAAAACCCATCCGAATTAGCATTCTTCAACTTAAAACTTTACTCTGCCCAGGAATGTTGGTGTAAAGTTTTACACTCAATTGCTCAACATGATGATTCTAGAACAGCGACACACTTAAGATTTCATTCTTCACACATTATAGACGAGGTATGTGGGGAGCTGCTACCAAGACTCAGCCTTCTTTTTGTTTGTGTAAGTTGAGGCCAGAGCATTTTACTCACACTTGAGTCTATGGTTATTTTGTAAATGGTTTGCCACTTTGGCAGGACACCTGAGCAGCACCGATAACTGATACCATTTCTTCATTTCATTAGCCATATATGTCAGGCTTGGTTGAAGTAGTTGAGTCGGTGAGAACATCTGGAAACACGGATCTAGACAACTGTGGATCCTGAAGACGTCTTGGCTAACATGACAACCATGCAGTGTTTTATCTTCTGGGACATTGAGCCTGCAGAGCCTCAGGCTCCTTGGGCTGGAAGAGGACAAGGTGCACTCTCTCTGAGATCCTTCCCATTCTGACTGTAGCATATGGTCCACAGGGTCTGGATCTCAGGAACTCAGGGATAAGGTAGTTCAAAGGTGTGGGGGTGCCCACCAGAGGACTCTCTGGCCATCTGAATGTGAACAAAAGGAGTCCAAAATGGCATCTAGAAGGCATCTTTAGCCTTCTAGCTTAGATGATGTCACCCACTAGAAGAAGAAATGATGAGTTGGTGCAAGTTTGTGGTCAGGAAGGGGGAATTGGAAAGATGATCCATCTTCCTTGTGAGATGGATTACAAGGAAGGGTGGATTAGGGGGTCACAGGAGCATTTTGTGACTTGCCTGCCCCATGGCCTGTGAGCCAGGAGAGAAGGAGTAGCCAGGGACAACTAGAAGAGTAAGGCTTGTCCTGAGAAGAGAGCTGGGTTTGGGTTGAGGTCAGGAGACAGTTGGTGAGGCTCAGAGACGATGACGCTATTGGGTTTTGTTCTGGTCTCAACCTGTGGCTTACGTGTCTGGTGTTGGAGACCACATCCCACTGCCTTTGGCTGGTTTTCCGATCTCTTCAAACGAAGAGCTGCTCAAATCCACAGCTCAGTTCTCTTTCCTCCTCTCTGTGTGTGTCTCATGCAGGAATCTGAGGCTTAACTTGAAGTGAGAGTGTCCAGTGGGCAAAGGAATTGGCAGATGCACCTATTCTGGTAAACTGTCAGACGGAGCATGGTGAAGCCTTGACCTAACCCTGCCTTTCCCTTGTCATTCCCTAACGTGATAAGTAGAGACTTAATCTTTCAGTTAAACTTTAATCTGTCTTTGCAGAGGAAAGAAAGCTTTAATCCCTCCTTGGGTTTGTTATTTTCTGTAGCCTTTTACGACATGTGGCTTCACCTTCTTCTTTGGCATCTACTCCAAGACTCACCCTCTGTGACTAGAGCCGACCTTTCTCTGTTCCTGCTCTAGGCTGTGCTCCACGCTTAGTGGACCGTGTGCATCTTTTGATTTGATCGTCATGAAATACATGGTACTGTCTCCATGGCATCAGTCTTAGATGAAGAGACCTTGTGAAGGCCACCGACCTAGCACATGGCAGAACTAGACTCCGAGAACAGGTCAGGGCAACTATAAAGCATATCTACTTAGCCTCCGTTATACATTGCCTCCGTGATATGTAGAAATTCACAAACGTGCATTGTTGAGCTATTTATAGGTTATCTTCTGGGTGTTTGGTTCTACCTTGATTCATAATAAAACCAAAACCAACGGTTTTCATTCAGTGGCTCCTATTTCCTTTCTTCCTACAGAACTGTTTGTTTGTTTTGTATTCGTTAGCTAAATAATTAGTTATTAGCTCTAAATGGTTATGAAGGAAAAGAGAGAAAGGAAGATTTCGTCATACCCTCCTTATCTGTTTGAAGCCTGGAGAGCTGGACTAACACAAACAACTTCTATCCCATTAACTAACGCTAACTAACTAACTAACTAACTCTGGAGCCTGCCTGTCTCCCACCAACTGTCTGTAACTGTCAACCAGCCACTGCCTCTTTTATACTCTAAGCTGTTCCCAGAAGTCCAAGCGGCATCCATTCATAAGGAAGGCTGTGCAGGATACTGCGCCTCACTCACTCTTCACATCCCCTTAGTCACCCTTGAATGATTTGTGGATTGTCACAGGCTCTACTGCTGCCCGTTCCCTGATGACTACTCTCCACATGGCTACCAAAGCGTGTTGTCTAAGAACATCCATTCGGCTGAAAGGGACTCAATGTTTCTTACTGACTTGAGTTGTTTTATTCAATTAACTTCTTATTATCCAATGTTTAAAAACATGGACTTTTAATATACAAGAGAGGAAGGGTTTATACTGTAGTTTTCTATGTTGCTAGAAGGAAAGAAAATGTGTATTATTTAACTGATATATATTGTTTCTTGGTCAAACGCTCTGAGTTCTGGGGTATAGTGAGCCAGCCAGTCAACACAAGGCCCTCCCCAAGCTGAATCCCATCCCCACACTTATGTCGTAGGTAGAGGTAGAGCAGCCAAACAAGAATTTTGAAGTGCTGGCCAACACCAACTTGTCTTTTAGAACAGAGATCTCAGTGACCTGCACCATCTTTTGCGACCCCTGCCCAGTCCTGCCAGGAAGGACTGACTGACCATTCTTTTGTCTGAGCCTCTGTGACAACCTCTTGTTTTTCTCAAAGCCACCAAGAGAGCATCACATTGACTTGCTTCTGCATCTGTTTCTCTCTGTCGGCCTGAATTTCTTCAAAGCGGTTTGCTCTTGTTACTGGCATTGAGCCCCATTGCTTTTCAGAAATGTGTGTGCCAATTTAATCCCTCTCATCGAGGCGGGAGAAAGATGGAATCTTTAAAACAGTTCTTATCATACTGATGAGTAAAAATGGTACCTTAGTGTAATGAACATTTCCTCGGACATTTTTGAGGCTGATAATTTCTTACTACCGCTAATCTTTCTCTGTATTTCTTATAGAAATCTTCGTTTTGTTTTTTCCTCATTTTTTCCCATTAATGTGTTTCCATGTTCTGATTTTATGTATTCTTTGCATGATGGATTTGTTGTCTGCCTGTTATATGCGTTGTTAATCACCTGCACCATTTTTTTTGACTTGTAGTTATATCTGTAGATTTTTTTTTTTTTTTACCAAGTTTTTGAATTACGATCCAATCAAAATGAATTGCTTCAGGGGGAAATGATTTCGAACATTAAATTTTTTTATTTAATTGGCTCATATTTCATACACTACAAAATCTTTCATCTGAAGTGGTACAATTAAGAATATTCACAAGGTTGCGCAATCTTGACATTAATTCCAGAACATTTTCAACATGAAAAAATAAAGCTAGCAGTCCTTTTTTTCTCTACGCTTATCCCTAACCAGCTAGTAATTTACTTAATTAATGAATTTTTCTCTTTTTGTTTGCTTTTTCTTTAATAACTTATTTTATTTTTATTTTATGTGCATTGGCGTTTTGCCAGCTGTGAGACAACTGTGACTGGGGCTGGCATTTGAACCCAGGTCCTCTGTAAGAGTAGCCGACGATCTGAGCTGCTGAGCCATTTCTCCAGCCCATAATAATGGATTTTTCCATCTGGATATTTCATCTAAAAGGAAACACACAAGCCTGGGTCCTAGCTTCTTTTTTTTACCATGGCGTTTCCAAGACTCACCCATGTGGTACTAACATAGTGCTACCTTAGGTACTGTCTTCCTTTTCAAAGCTGAATTATCCGTGCTGTGGATATGTAGTCATCAGTCTCTAGATACATGGGTCGTTCACATGGTTTCTCCATTGCGGATGATGCTGATATGGGTATCTGTACTCAAGATACATTTTCAGTTCTGCTGGACATGTACGCACAAGAACGCTGTGCCATATGGCAACCGTGGCCAATGTTTGAGGCACTACCAAAGTCTCTTCCATGGGGACTGTGCCATTTCTCACCAATGCATGAGAGTTTTTGAGTTTTCCAAATCCTCATCAAAACTTGTTTCTGTCATTTTGCTTTACAAAGAGTCCTTCTAGCAGAAGCCAAGCTATACAGTCCATGCATTTGTACAGGTGTGCCCTAAAATTTCTTCATCCCAAAGTAATTAATTTTAGCATCATCATCTTTCGTTTCGTTTCTTTGAATCACTACTTTGTTTTTATGTTGATTTGTGCTTAAGAAAGGATTATCGATAAAACTTTCTCGTAGCCCAAAGTGAGATATTTAAATACTGAGCTGTGACTGTCCACTGCAAAGGAGCCCGGTTAGAAGAGAAGACTAATCTTTAGAGTTGTTTCCTTTTGTTTTTGTTTGTTTGTTTGTTTGTTTGGCTTTTCAAGACAGGGTTTCTCTGCTGTAACTCTGGCTGTTCTGGAACTCACTCTGTAGACCAGGCTGGCCTCGAACTCACAGAGATCCTCCTGCCTCTGCCTCCCGAGTTCTGGGATTAAAGGTGTGCACCACCACAGCCTGGCTTCATGTTGTTTTCTTAACATTTGAGTTGCCAGTGCCTGTGTAGTAGACAGTTGAGGAGCAGGGAACCTGTCAGAGAGAGATTGGCAGGGCATTAGGGCCAGGACCTCATGCTGCTAAAGTGGTACCTAAGAAGTACAGATGTGAGAGAATCTGAGCTCCAGAGCATGTAGAGGATATCCTAGTGATGCTGAGGGACCACGAGGAAAGCTGAGGAGCTGTTAGACCACTTTGGACCACTTGGCAAATCTCTGGACAGTTAAGTTACAAAGAAAGAAGGTATATATCGGCTCAGTATTTCATCTCAGATATTAGCCCACGATCACTTGTCCCTGCTCCTTGGGGTCCATGGTGAGGTAGCAAGCCACTGTAGGGATATGTGGTGGAGCAAAATGGTTCACCTCATGGCCACGAGGTAAAAAAGAATGGGGAGAAGACTAGGGTCCCACAGTCTCCTTCAAAAGTCTGTTCCCAATAGTCTGTTAAGGATTCCCACTCCTCACAGTAACAGCACTCCGGGGACCAGCCTTCTGTCCATGAGCCTGTAGGGGACGGTCAGGATCCAGACTGTAGCAGGAGGCCTGACCTTGTCTAGAGAAGGCTGCAGCCAGTGTTCAAAAGTTCCTTACTCAGACACTGTACTGCTGCCTTCTTGGCCTGGATTCTTGCCGTTCCTGTAGATATCGAGGCTTTTGGGGTGAGGGGTGTTGATTTTGAACAGTCTTTCCTATAAATCTGAGCATACCCCTAGAGTTAGAGGGCTTTTTTGTTTTGTTTCGTTTTGTTTCTGTTTTTAGGTATCTTTACTGAAATTTTTAATCTTGGATTTTGCTAGTTCAATCCATACAGAGGTCTTGAATTAAAATGAACAGCTAGTAACCTCTAACTAAGCTAACATACTTTTTACCTTCTGTAAAAATAATGAAAGACTATAGTTGCACACTGTGTCTCTTCTCTGGGCTTGTCAGGGGTTTCATTTGAGTGTTCCCTTTTCTCCTGTGTGAAAGAGTGGTGGTTTGGTTTGGATTATAAATACACACCAATATTTTGTGCCCGTGTATGTCCTAAGCATGCTACATGTTGGTATTCCACAGGTGGTTTTTTAGTTTTGCCTTTAGTTTGTTGACTTACACAGCTTCTCTTTATCTTCTTTGGCAGTGTGAAATCACCTCTTCTGTTCCCTTCTCCCCTTCTTGTTCCTTTAGGTAGGGATTGAATTGAAAAGAAAAGAATCTGAAATTATACATTGGGAAATGTTTTGGAAGCTTGGACACTATCTAGGAAATGGAAAATTGAATCAAGTAAAGTATGTGTTGGAAATACAGTGGAAGAGAAAAATTAAGAAACATTTAGAAAAATTTTGAAGGGAAGTCAGGCATGCAAAGTTGATCCGGCTGGGAACAGACATTCATTTTCTAGCGGGATTCATACAGAAGGTTTGTGAGACACGGTTGAAGGGTCGTCCAGTAAGAGTAAAGCAGAGCACTGAGGAGCCTCAGTGGCGTGAGTCGCATGATTTGAGAATTACTGTGTGAGATGTGTGAGCTATGTAAAGTGTATCGTGTTGACCGACATTTTCACGTGACGGTGACTCTTATGGCCAGTGCTGAACATTTTTCCTGGGTTATTGCAGTCTAACCTGCTGTTCTCACCTCTCCCAGCATGAGCCACACCCTTCCTATTCTGTTTATCCTTGTGCCCGATGCTTTGACATGTCTCTGAACACACAGCACTCAGTCGCAGCATCAATTTAGACTCACAGAAACATGCAAAGGAACATCTATGCCACACATAAGTGTCTGTACTTATATTTATTATCATTTTACTAATATTTAATGCATGGAGTAAGTAACTAGCATTATAATTTTATGTATCCCTGTCCTCAGTATTACAGAGGTGTGAGAAATATAGAGATATACGTAGTAACTCAAGGAGTGAGCAAGCACCGCTCCTGATGTCTCCCGCCAGAGATGACAACTCTTTATGCTTTGACTTGGTATATTTATTTTTATTTTATATATTTTATATATTTTTTATATATGTCTTTGACTTGGTATATTTATTTTTCTCTCTTCCTCCCCACATTCCCTCTTGGCTATATCTATATACATTATAAATAATTTGCTTCCTCTCCATATGAACACACACATCCATACCTAGATACAAGCTATACATTTGTCTCAAGTTCTTTCCCCCCGTTCACGTATGGGTAGGCCTTTGGTACGCTCATTATGTTATAACCGTTTTTGGCGGTTAAATGGGGATATAACCTAGGATATCGTGTGTGAGGCAAGGGCTCTATCACTGAGTGACGGTCTCTGTCCTCCTCGTTGCTATTTTTAAAAACAATTTTAAATACCTCGTGATAATTCCTGATAGACGATGCTCGTCGAACCACTTATATTTCACAAATGTCTGTAGCCGATTGTCTCAGTTATCTTTCGTTTTAATGAATGAGCATCTCGTTTCTTTGGACATCTTGGTGGAAATATGATTTTTTTTTCCAACTTACGTTACAGACATGAAAACACTAATGAAGAGAGATATAATTTTTAATATGTTTGTGATGTTGCCCTCTAGATCTGAAACGTTTAACTCTTATACTACCTAGGTTTTGTCTTTTGCTTCCTCTGTATCTGTTGCTTATATATTTTGTAGCTCTTAAGTTAGTTGACTTTGTCCTAAAATACTACAATTAAATCTCTGCTGATTTACCAACTCAGCACGGTTTGTATTGATCTCCTCAAGGAAGGGTGACTGGACCTAGTCATGTCCTGAGTTTTATTGTGTCTTCTCTCTTCTGGTGCTGAGGTTTTATTGCTTTTATTATTATTTATTATCACCTTATAAAGTTTTACACGTTTATTTATTTATTTATTTTTTTGCTCTCTAAACTCAGTTAAGCCTTTGCGTTTTGCCATAGGTGGGCTGTGAAAATTAGAAACCAATGGGAAGATTTGATGACACAGTTAGGCAGAGAAATAAGATCTGCAGTTGGGCAGCCCGGTGCGATGATGCTGGTGCACCGTGTTCCGTGAGGCTCTGGGAGGGAGGAGCCCAAAGACTCCCAATGAGGAGAAAATCTGCCTGCCTCTGACTTGACTCACGACGCTTCATGTGTTGAAATAGCACACTGTATCCTCTTACTATGTACCACTAACCCATTTTATTTATTTGTAAGAAAGAGCAATAAGGAGCATTTGCACAGTGGTCATAGCAATATTATATACCAAAGTATTGAGGTTGGTGTTTGGTCCCGCAGCACGTGAGCGATTACACAGATTGAATATTTGCTCCTTGAGCCTCACTTCTTGCGGACAGCCTGTTATATTACTCTTTGCCTCTGAACACCCTGTTTAGTTATCAGCTGTGTCTGATTTATATAGGTTGGTACATTCATTGACCCGTAGGGTTTTAGCAATGAGGCTTTGTTTCCAACACTCCTCTTTTCCTCTCTGATTGCTTCATTTCCATGGCAGCCTCTGTTTGCTTCCTGGCTCTTAATAGCCTTCCTCTCTCTGAAGACAGCAAGTCTCAGCTGCCGGAATGACCCTTGCTTCTTGTGGTGGCGTTTCTGTTTGTTCATTTGGGGCTGTATTTGCGATCTGTTGCTGCTTAACGGTTCACTCCACAATGATTATCCACGATAAGGAACTGATTACACCCTGCAGCTTCTGCAGGCAGGTGTCTTAACAAGGATTAGCTTGGTTGCCCCTGTTCAGAGGTTTCTCACAAGCTGCTCTGCAGGTCCCTGGGTTCCTCTGAATGCACAGGTCAGGGAGAGTCTGCTGCTAAGTCATATAGCCACTGGCTGGATTCACTTCCTTACGCCTTGTACTGAGCTGTCTCTAGAGGACTGTTGGTGAAAGACCTCCCTAGGTTTCTATTTATTGTGAGCTTCTGGATAGAACTAGGCAGCTGGCTTCCCTCTAAACAAATCAGCAAGACAGCAAGAGAAGGCAGGCAAAATGGAAGCCAGAGTCTTTTGTGAACTCACTCTGGGAGGAGCATCTACCCTTTGCTACACTTCATAATAAATGTGTTGTTTCCAGCCACTGAGGTTACGGTGAGCTGCTCCACAACAGGGAAGCGGTTACGCATATTTCACTGATAGATGATCTACATACTTTCCCTTTTTTGGTTCCTCCTCATGTCTACAGTGACCGTCGGGACCGACCTAAGCTCTGTTCTCTCTGAGCCCAGCTTTTACTTAGGAAGGTAGCCAACTTTTCTACAGAGAGCAGATCATAGATTGTGATCTGGGCATTTGGATGGGGAGCTGAGTTCCTGACATTCTGCAGGTCCTCTTCCAGACCCCGTGCTAGCTTCTGCTCTTTGCACTGGTTGGTTCTGTGTTCGGTGCTGCTCTGGGGCAAACCCCGGTGAGAGCCGCCTTATAATCCCATATCCTCAACCAGGGTTCTCTCCTCCAGTTTTCCCGCCAAATAAATTCTGCTCAACTCCCCCCCCCCCCGCCTCCCTCCCCCCCGCCACACAGTTCCTAAAATACTTCTTATGTTAACAGTACATCTTAAAATATTGTTATAGTTTCATTCTCTAAGAACAAACAAACAAACAAACAAATCAAATTTCCTAACGTTTCAACGGAACCTGGGAAAAAGGGCAGGCAGTGTCAGCTATGAGTCCGCAGGAACTCAGCCCTGCATCTTGGCCTAGACTTTCTTTTTTTTTTTTTCTTTTCTTTTCTTTTTTAAAGGTAAAACAAAACTACTCTGAGAGCTAATGCGTTTGTAAACACTTTGATATATTTCTGATAAAACTGATAAGAAAGGGCAGAATTTTTATAAATCTGTTTCTTATAAGATACTGTTACTACCTCACTTTAGTTAGGGCAGGGGTTCTCAACCTGTGGGTCGAGACCCCTTTGGTGGTCAAATGGCCCTTTCGCAGGCATCGAGTAGTCCCATCTGCATATCAGGCATTTACATTACGATTTATAACAGGAGCGAAATTACGGGTACGAAGTTGTAACGAAAGTAATTCTAGGTTTGAGGGTCACCACAACATGAGGAACGGTTGCAACATTAGGAAGGTTGAGAACCACTGAGTTAGAAGAAGGAAGATGTGAAAAGTCCTCTTCTTCCTTCTTCCCACTGTCTTATAGATGCATAGCCCTGCTCTCTAAGCTCAAAGGACAGTTTCTTAGAGAAAGTGCCTTAAGAATGCCGTTAACTCCGCGGTCCTCACTAACGGTCTAGTGCACGCTGTGCCAGTGAGGAGGATCTCAGATGACGCAGCTACTGCTGTGACTTCAGTGTGGCCCGAAGACTTCTTAGATCTAAGTAATACAGTGCCATTTCAAAGTGGTTGGGTTAGAAAGAGAATTCACTAGAAGGAAACTACACATCTCTCTGAATTCCAGGGTGAAATTGTACTCAGATGTCACTACAGCCTGCAGGAACCCGGGCAGCCATCGCCTTTCTGCCTCAGGCTTCTGCTTGCTTTTCTGAACACCTGCCAATGCTTTTTTCCTCAGCTGACTTGCTGAGATCACTTTGGGATGAGGTGGTCACACAGGGCTTCCCACAGTGGTACCCCGAGTTTCTAGGTCTATATCGTCTCACGTAAACAGAGCAGGATTCTGTGAAGAGGGATTCTTTTTGATAGAGCGACCGGCATTTCTTCTTAGGTTTGTTCACCATGGTCTTGAGGGAGGTTCTGTGATACAAACGTGGCTTCCGTGGGTCAAAGTCCCAAAGGAAAGGCAAACAGCCTAAAGATTTGGCAGAAGCCTTCCAGGAGTTGGGTGCTGTTCCTACACTGAGAGGCATTTTGGCTCAAGGTCAATGACATGGACTTGAGCCAGACAGACTTTGATATGATCCTAGCCCTGCCACTTACTAGCTGTCTGATCTGGGGCCAATAGGCATTCTGGGAACCAACTTCCTTCTCTAGTGATCGGGATCATAAATTCCACTTCTGGCATTGCCGGGGAGATATGATGAGAGAACGCATGATGTATCTTACACACCTAACAAGTAGCATCCAGCATCAATTGTAATTGTTATCATGGAATTGGGAAAAGGTTTATGAAGAGAGGAACGTGCATCTTGCCACCCTGAACAGCGATAGAGGATCGGGTGCAAAATTCCAGGTGCCTTGACCTTGCATTATACTCTGGGCTCCTGGGCATCGCATCACCGGTAAAAACCAAGAGCAGGTTTTCACTTCACCACGCTCAGCTGAAGAAACCGACACAGGTGGAGCAGCTGGAGTCGGGGCCTGAAGAGTCTAACTCTATGTTAAACTCTTTACGTGTGTGGCTTCTGCTCATTTTCAGAACAGAATAGCGGATGGTCTGAACCCCCATAGAGAGCCCCACAGAGCTGGTGGTCTCCGGAAGAGTCATGTTAGTTCTTCCTGAACAGCCCTCGTTCTCGAGGTAGCAGTGTTCATTCTGGTTGGTAGAATGTCAATTTCTCTGGTTAACGCTCTACCTCATGAAATAACTTTGAACACCATCCTGGAAAACCTATGGTATCAACTCAAAACACTTGAGTTTCCTCCTTAGTATCAATTCAAAGCCCTCGAGTCTCTCTTCCTTAAGGAGAACATACTGCTTTCCGTATTATAAAATCTTTCTGCACCTTGCAGCAATAGAAATTTCTTTGTATTTTTCCCACAGTCATGTTAAAAATTGTGGATAGCAGCCAATGGGAAATGGAGTCTTAATTGGAGAATATGTACAATGATGGTATTGAAATTCTGTATTATCAAGATGCCAACTGTACGAGGGAGTGTGTAAAATAGAACAGGCCCCACAACGTGCGTGGGCCCCTTTGAAGACGTGTTCGTGCTGTGCTATGTGAAGCGGTGGGAGAGCAACGCTCCAGTGACTGTGTGATTTTCTCCTAAGTTACGCGGACATTTTGATTGAGAGGGAGGTGCTGATGCAGAAGTACATTCACCTGGTTCAGATCGTGGAGACGGAAAAGATTGCCGCTAACCAGCTCCGACATCAGCTTGAAGATCAAGATACTGAGATTGAAAGGCTTAAATCAGAGGTATTTCCCAGTCGCAGATTCTGTCACACTGTTTCCTGCCTGCTGTCACCTCCTTGTGATTGTCTGTCGCGTGTTCAGGAGAAAGAACTTAATCTCAGGCTGGGTTCTTCTGCTATAAATAGATATGTGTCCAGGCTGCTGATCTGGACATGAATCCTTCCTTAGATCGGAAACACAACATATATTTAATTGTTTTCAGAGAGACTCTTGGAGTAACAACTCTAAGTCTGCCATGGATAAGTTACAATCCCATGATAGCCAAGGAGGAATTCGGAAATAACTTTACTTCTTCATGATCCAAAGGCTCTAGTTTCCCCCTCCCTCCAACACTGCAGAATTTTGAAAAGCACATTTAGGATAAACAAGAAGACACTGACTGACTTTGGGGCATTTCTGTCTCTCCTTTGGCCCCTGTACCCTCAATGTGCACTTCCGGTGAACTCCAGAGTGGCGTTCCTGCCACGTGACAGTGTAGGGAGTTGTTGAGTCTATAGTCATGGTACTCTGGCTGGGTCCTCCTTCTACCCCAGGACTTTATTATGCAGAAACCTTTCTAGGCTGCCTTGGGGGTGCTCACAGGAAGTGAGCAGTAACTTAAGAACAGAGAAGAATGCAGAGATTAGATTGTCCTCTCTGTTTTAACCAGTCCCTGGTTAGAACACTGGGGTCCCTTAGATTGAAAGAAGGATATGGGACCAAAGGTAGTAGTTGTGGATCCTTGTTGACAGACCCCTCAGTTTTGACAGCTTCCCTGCCATTTTTACAGTGCAGACATTTTCTTTCTCATTTCCTTACACCTCCAGAAGGCTCACTGTAACTCCTGTGTGGGTTTCACCTCCTGCTCCCAGGTGCATCCACATTACAGAGCTCAGCCTCTGGCTCCAGCATGGACATGAGAACTCCTCTGGGGACAACGAGCTTCCAAGTCTAACGTATCATTAGACTTGTCAGCTTCCTCTGTGCAACCCTGAGAGCCGAAACAGTGAAATCCGCAACAGGGAACTTAACAAACCTGCATTTTAAAAGACTATATCAGGCACTGTAATTTAAAACAAAATTATTGTGTTCTCTCTTTGCCCCGGTACACCAGAGCAGATGCTTGTCTACTGAGCAAAGCAGGTTGGTGTTTACACCACGAGAAAAACTCAGTACCAAGCAGTGCTCTCCAGATTTGTACGTGTGTGCTTATCTGTCTGTCTTCATCATGCCTTAGTCAGATTATAAATTGCAGTCCAAAGTACTCCATGGCTGGGATGTCCCGTTCCATCACCTCCCCATTCTTTCCTAGAACATGGAAGTAGAGTATATTTGGTTTGGTGGGACAATATCCAAAGATAGGTTATCAGGAGGCAATTATGATCTTCTGACCTGTTCAGTGTTGGTTTCTCAGCGATTCTGTTTAAGTTCTTAGGCTTGTATGAGCCAGTGTTGAGGCTAGAGGCTTGTACTGCCGTGAAGGCAAGAAGCCTCTTAGTCTTGAATTCCCCCTTACAGGTCACATGGGCGTAGATGTATATGAAAAGACCTAGATTATTGCAGTCATTTTGCTTCTTTGAAACAGCCCTTTCAGCTGACTTCAGCCAACCCCTGGGGATCCGAGGTTGCCATGGTAGCTACCATTTTTCCCAAGGAGATAATAATGACTGTGGGATATGCACTTCAAAGGCCCCGGGCTGATTATGAGAGCTTTGAGTTGAGCATCTCTCAGTCTTTAGGGCTTCCAGGAAGCTGCCTTCAGGCAAGGTCCCGAGGAGACATTGGCCTGGCCTGGCCTGTCAGGGCTAAGTTCTGGACTAGTATCTCTCCTAAGGCAGACCTCAGGTCACATTTAGTGCTTCACTCCTTGTCAGCACTCGAAATATAAGATTTAGAGTAAGATCCATGTTCCCTGCATCATAACATCCAATGAGGACAGGAACACATGCAATGGAGGTTTCTGGAATGTCTTTGCAGAAAGAACTTCAGTAGCCCAGCTATATGCTGCTGTTCCCCAAACCCTGAACTGGACCTGTTTTGTGTTACAGATCGTTGCTCTTAATAAAACCAAGGAACGGATGCGCCCTTACCATAGCCATCAAGAGGATGAAGATCCAGACATCAAGAAGATTAAGAAGGTAGGATGGGAGGCTTCTGGCAACAGGTTTACCAGTTGTCTGCTCTGTGATGGTGACTTTGTCATTGTGTCCCTGAGCTGGGAACAGCCTTGTGTTTCTGCTAATGGATCACAGACTATTCCTTCAGTGGAATCCACTCTGGTCTGGAAAATTTCAGCCTGAGATTTCTTTCCAGTTCTAGAACTTTCCTTTTGGACTCTGGGAAGAATGCTGCAAATTGAGACAGTGCGGTGTTCTGTATCAGGTTAATGCAGTATTGTTGAAACTCCTGATCTTGTCAGTTTCAAAGTTGGGAAGAAATTGTATTTCTATATTCAATAATTATTCCCTGCTAGATAACAAAACTTTAACCAAATGTTATACAGAATTTGGAATAGAAATGATTCTTTGGGCTGAACGTTTTCAATTTTTTAAGCAATAGAAAAGTAAAATAATATTATTTTCTTAGCATCACAATCTTTTATTTGAACCTGGTTATTGACATTGTTTTACAAGACTAATGGTATTCTTTTAATAGTATGCAGTTGAATGTAAACAAGGATATTAATAATATCCAATATTCAGCCTTGATCCATTAGTAAATAAACGAGGCAGCTATTGTCCATCAGGGAACAGCTAGCAAAGTGAATAGAAAGATTTTATTTAACACAAATTTTAATTGAGTTGAGTTTTCCATAACTACTTCAATTAAATAAGAGAATAACAAAAGGAAGATGTACAGTTCTCAACCTTTGTGATCCTCCAAAGATGCAATTTGAAACCTATTTTTGAACTTATTAATAGATTTCAAAATTGTCTTTATCATACTTATGTCCCAAATCAAATAAATCCCAGTGGAAAAGGATGTTTACAAATGAACCACTTATCTCCTCTAATCTTGGCAAAATGTAGCCTTTCAGCTTCAAGAGATCACAGCTCAGAATTGCTTATAATTCATAAAAATTTTCTTTAGAATCCTCAAAATAGTACGCATAGAATTTCTTCATACAATTTTACTGAAATGTGCTTAATTTCTATTGTTTGAACATGGCAACCTTAACAGCCATATGGGAACTGATGTGGTGGTGTGGTGTCAAAATTAGAAGGCATATCTCAACATGATAAGTGTTGCAAAATTAAGTGCATAATTTAGGTCACGTGGGTAAAAGTTATAAAGAGGAATGTTGAATAGATCGTGGTGGTATTAAGAGAATCAGGAAGGGAATTAAAGCTTTTATGAATGTGTGAATCTGAAATATGCCTCCTTGCCGAATCTCTAAAATGCCACATCCTAATTACTTATCCTTTAGTTTTTCTATTTAGAGAGGACTTCTTATTTTGGAGTCCATTCTGAGGAAACAGGGTTGCAGTTCAAGGTCGCCCACTCTGCTGGTTACTGACAGCTCCTTTGAGTGAAAGATGATGATATATAATTGTTCTCTCAGTGTTTCATAGTTATCTGTACATTTTAAAGGTGTTCAGCAAGTGTTTGTTGGTTGGCCAAACCACATAGACTGGTGTACTTTTCCAGATTTGCCACTTTTCCTATCATGTTCAGGAAATGCAGGTCCATCTTAAGGGCTATATGATGTAGTAGTATGCTTAAGGCTGGCTCATCAAGGAAGAAAAAGAGGTGCTTCCATAGGTGCCAGCCCTGCCAGACCTCAGCAGAGGGAACCACCGTCATGACCAATGCTGTACTAGAGAGTGAAACCCCGAGCTTCTGAGCTCAGGTGTTTTTATTGACACAGAACTCCTCAGGTGCAGACCATAAGCAATCAAACATCCTCCCCCCACCCCAAACAGGAATCCAACACCTGCAGACAATACAAAATGCCAAGGCCTAGGCTGCCCCTCACCCAACAGTATACAAAACAATTATTTTGTACATAGCTAAAAATAAACTTCCACAACAATATGATATGATTCTACAAAAGAGATTTTATATTAAAGCATTCTTTTAAAAAGTTGTTTACCATTGCAAATGGCTAGTATATGTCTTGCCCACGCACCTGATAAGAGTTTAAGGAAAGACCCATAAAAGGACATTGGCCCTGCTTACAGCTTTCCCAGCTATTTAGCTCATCTGAAAGCTCGGATTGCTTTGTAGGAGTAATTGAATGAGCTGATTTCAACAGTTATGTTTTAGGCTTAAATAAGCAAAACAAAATGCATCATCATCATCATCATCATCATCATCATCATCATCAACAACAATAATAGCAAAAACATATCAGTTGGTTTAAAATGGGCACAACACTCGAACAGTGCGCAGTGTGGATTGTAAAATGGTAAATAGACCTCGATGAAAATCAATACTGCATCTTTCAGTAATTCTATTTCTGAGTGTATTTCAAAAGAAATGACAACAGAATCTGGATCTTGAGGAGATGTCGTCATAGCCAGTTTGTAGTAACCATAAAGTCCAGTAGAGATGAATAGGACAAATGTGTAACGGCGTATCACTCACCCTTAGGAACAGAGGAACCCTGGCACATGCTTCAACATGGGTGAACCTTGAAGACATTTAGTAAATGAAATTAGTCAGCAGTAGAAAGATAAATAGTGTAAGAATCCACTGAAACTATGGAGTTAAAGTAGTTAAATTCACAGAAGCAGACAGGAAACTGGTGATTCCCAGAAGCTGAGAAAAGAAATAGTTGTGGAGTTATTCATTAGCAGGTAGAGAGTTTCAATACCATAGAATAGAGCTCTTTCAAATTGTTGAAAAATCAAAGCTGTGAATATCCCGATACTCTTTAACTGTGTAGACAAAAGTCATTAAAATGGGGCTGGAGAGATGGCTCAGAGTGGTTAAATGCTTTTGATGCTCTTCCAGAGGACCCATGTTCATTATTAGCATTCACATGGTGCCTACAACCATCTGTAACTCCAGTTCCAGGGGCTCCTGCACATACTTAATATACATAAATAAATTCACACATACATACATAACAAACAAACAGTAAGTAAATATTTATTTATTTATTTATTTATTTATTTATTTACTTTCTTATTTATTTTTTTGATTTTTCGAGATAGGTTTTCTCTATTGTAACTCTGGCTGTCCTGGAACTCACTCTGTAGCCCAGGCTGGCCTTGAACTCACAGAGATCTGGCTGACTCTGCCTTCCAAGTGCTAGGACTAAAGGCATGTGCCACCACTGTCTGGTTAATAAAATATTTTTTAAAAGTTGGTTCTGTGTATATAGCTCAATTGTGGAGCACTTACCTAACATGTATAAGACCCTGGGTTTAATCTTTTGCACTTAAAAAAAATTAAAATGATATATTTTGTGTTACTTTTAAACCACAAGTAAAAATATATGGTTCTTTAATTATTATTCAACTATATTAGCTAATTCTTGAAATATTATTAGCTAAGTAGTAGTATATTCTAGCGTCTATATAAATAAGCTTCTTTCATTTAAGCTATGGTAGAAACTTGTGAACCTCAGAAAAAGGTAAAGTGTTTAAAATCATTTTCTTCCTGCTATTTGGAGAAAGCTTGCCATTGTTTACTGCACTGAAGAAAGCCGTTCAAAGGGCGGTGCTTATATGATGCACGTGGTTATAAAACGCGAGATATGTGATACTTGTTCCCAGTTTAAGAAAGCCAGTCTCATCGTTGAGGCTCCTTTCCTTCCTCGTTCTGTAGGTTCAGAGCTTCATGCGAGGATGGCTGTGTAGGCGGAAGTGGAAGACCATTGTGCAGGACTACATTTGTTCTCCCCATGCTGAAAGCATGAGGAAGAGAAACCAGATTGTGTTCGCTATGGTGGAGGCCGAGACGGAATACGTGCACCAGCTTTACATCCTGGTCAACGGTTTCCTTCGGCCCCTGCGGATGGCAGCCAGCTCCAAGAAGCCCCCCATTAGCCACGACGATGTCAGCAGCATTTTTCTTAACAGGTCTGTCTTTGCATAAACGAATAGTTTGGAGAATAACTCATTAGTATTTCTGGAATACATCCCTACTTTAGTCTGGAAAGATTAGGTCTCACAGATTCATCTCTGTGGTTTTCACGTTAAGAGTAAAGGAGTCGAAAGGCATCGTTAGTCTCTATTTGCCTTTCTCTTGAGCCTTGACATCTAATTTTCTCAGTTGGCATCTCTGCTTGACGTCTGCGTTCTTGTCGCTGTGCGAGGGGTATTACGGATGTGTTGAGGATACTCTCTCTTACGAACTGAAGGAGATGGAGTGATCGACGGGTCTCTGTGTGCGATTTACACAGCAGCATTTAAGGAGGCTTGAGAGTCCTTGTTGACTTCTGCAGTGAGCGTCTGCAGTGCCCTTTTTGCTAGGCTCAGCTGGGGAAATCCCTGGTGTTAATACTGAGATGTTAATATTTTGATGTGAGAACAGAAATGGAGAGTGAATAAGGCTCGGGTGTTTTTCTTCAGTCTAATTATTCATTTGTTTTTGAATACATAATACACTGACATGATTCAAAAGTCAAAACAATGCAGGAGGGGGCGTTTGGAAGTTGCTCTCTTACCCTGTCTTTCTCCTACAGCGCTGTTAGCATTTTGGCCAGTTACCCGCGTGTGTGCGGATGATGGCGGGGGACAGGATGCGAACCTCACTCTGATAGTGGGCATCCAAGTATGTGGGCCCTTGGTTTTAGGCTAGCCTGATGATTTATTTCCATAGGACTATTTGATCTCAGTCGTGAAAGGCCAGGATGACACTGCTTACATTCAGAATGTGAACGTTAGGCCTCTTGATTGGAAACTGAGGCTGTGAGCTCTTCATATAGACCAGCAATTGTTTGCCACACCTAGTCCTAGGTGGAGAATCGAAGAGGTATAATTTTAATGGGTAGCCATACAGGGTGCTTGTTGTCATGGCTGCTGCTTAACTAGATTCCTTTGCCTTTGAAATGAAGCCCAGGCAGGCCAATTATCTTGAATTTCAGCAGAGTTTACACTTAAGAAAGTGTAATTCTCCCAATTATGTACAACATTTGTTTCACTTGTTTTCCAACTCGGGTATCAAAGCGTGAAGGTGAATGTATCAGTTAGCTAGGTTTCAATGTAGTAAAGAGCGCTCCCTCTCCTGACAGAGGAGAATCCTTTCCCTAGGATTTGTTGGAAGCCTGGAGAAATAAAGCTCTTCTTGAGATGTTGAATTTAAGAGCATAGCACCCCCAAATGTGATCCAGAAACAGATTGGGAGCTTCCTGCCCTCTTGACTTTGAGGTTCTTCTTGGTTTCCTTTGGGTTTTCCAGGCTAAAAGAGAAATTGCAGTATGGGGGCAGGTAGATAGTCCATGCTATTCTGGGGAACATAGTTTGGAAGCCCTAAGAGACCATTATACCATGTATATAGATAATAAACTCAACATTCATTGAGATTCTCATGGAGCAGATACTTTATAGTTATTAAATGGTATTGCTTTTCTATTTCTTTAAATAGTGAAACAATCATGTTTCTTCATGAAATATTCCACCAAGGACTAAAGGCAAGGCTGGCAAACTGGCCTACTTTGATTTTAGGTAAGTCATTCTTTAAGGATATAGATTGTTTGTTGAATGGCCAGTGTTAGTGTACAGTTACTCAGTCTTGACTGTGTCATCTTCACTGTTGAATTATGAGTTTCCTTAGACACTGGGAATGTCTTGCTGTACTGGGCCATGTCTCAGTAGTCACCTGTTGGTGCTTCCCCTTGGTCTGTCATAGGTTGTGTGGTGCTGGAGTCACGCTTTGTGCTGCAGGGCAAATTCTACCCAATCTGTTCTCCAGGCACAGCAGCTAGGGTCCTGAGCAGTATGGTGCTGGGAGGTACTTTTTGTAATAACTCACCAAGCACCAAGAGAAATAGCCATGCTTACTTCTCTTTTCCAGCTGATCTATTTGATATCTTGCTGCCCATGCTGAACATTTATCAAGAATTTGTACGTAACCACCAGTACAGCCTCCAAGTACTTGCCAACTGTAAGCAGAACAGAGATTTTGACAAGCTCTTAAAACAATATGAAGCCAACCCCGCGTGTGAGGGGAGGATGCTGGAGACGTTCTTGACCTACCCTATGTTTCAGGTAATTTACTCGGGTTGCCTCTTCTAAGTCCTTGGTTATATATTGCTCAGTGCCACCAATTATATGCCATCAATTATCTGCCCATTGTATCTAAGAAACTGGATATTTTGGCATTTTTTCCAGTGCTGGGGATTGAACCCAGGGCTTTGAGCATGCTAGCCAAGCTCTCTACCAATAAGTTACATCTCCAGCTCAGAAACCAGGCATCTTTTGGAGGCAAATAATCCAGAGACTTTTTTTTTTAAGCGGCAATTTCTCATTTTAGAATGATTCCACGCGGACCTCTTTCATGGAGTCTCCACCTCCAGCATGTTTAAAAATATTATTAGGTTCACAGAAATAGGATTCTGTGCAGATGCGCTGGTTTATACTGGTTGCATAAAAAGTTCTTGGGACCGGAGTAGCTGCTAGGCAGTCACTTTGTTCCCAACCCCTTCTCCTGCTGCAGCAGGACTACTGTGGAGTTTCTCTTGGCTGGAGCTGTGGAGAACAAACCAAGGCTTTCTCAATCCCAGAGGCTGTGGAGACCCTGGAGCCAGAAGGCACTGGCTGGATCTGTGTGTTGTGGGGACCTGGTCATAGAACCCTTCTTAAAGCAGGATGCACCCTGATGTTTGTTTTGGGGGACTGGGGAGACCCACAGGATAAGGTACATGTGCTCTCTCCTGCCTCCAGGGCTTTCTCTTGAGGTGCCCTATCTTGAGGGAGCCCCCACAGAGGCCACAATGGAAATCGCGAATTCTGTTCTCTTCGAAAGGCATTGAGTGTTCCTGTTGTGGAGTTTATGGGGCTTTTGGCGAGGCCTCCCAATTGTCGTGTGGTAGAACGATTCTCCTGATCATGCATGCTGTGGTTACTGTGGGAGCGCTTTGTTCTCTGAGTAGGCAGGTTTGACCCTGGCTGACCATTTTGGAACCTCAGGTGTATGGGGAGGATTTTCTGTGGTTCATAATTGTTTGTCTTACGTTTGCCGGTGCTGCTTGGAACCCTGGAAGTGGCCGTAGTAGTCTAGTAAAAGTTTTGAAAACCAAAAGGCTGCATTTGAAAACTATTCTTAAGGAAAGTAAAACTTCATAGTGTTATCGTCATAAGCCATATTGAATATCAAATGTGTGTACAAATGCTGATGTATATATACATGCACATGCGTACGTACTCACACATCTATATTTTTTTCATGGAACTATTTTTGCTTGAACTCTTTGCCTCTCTGAGGATCTATTTCCCAAGGAAGATGACGAGCCTTTATTTTACTCTGTACATATATGGAATCTGAGGTTTCGGATACAGTGAAGTACTTCATGAGTGCTCTTCCGTGATGCTACTTGCATTTCCAGCGGTTGCTACCTCTGGGTTGGGATTCACTGCCCCCAGACCGCATCTGTCAGCAGTCCCGGGTCATGTGACTACAAAGGGAGAGTTGTTAAAGGCGCACAAAGTTTCCTATGCTTGAAGTTTCTCTCACATGCTTTTTAATTCCCTGAGGTGTGATCCTCTCAGGGTTTTAAATGGCGGAACTTAACCGGCACTGTGGACAGGGCACCCCAATATGATTGCATACAGAGCCTTGGAGGGACCTTCCACAACAGGATCTTCCCCTCTGCAGAGTTTAAGCCCAGAAGCCATGACCACGCATTCCCATCATGTCAGAGGAGAGCATGGCGCTGGGCATTCTGGTGAGATCTGATGTCTTACGTAGCCTTCATCTCCCCGATACTGCACAGTGCTCTGATAGGGACAGCTGAGCCCTGGTTATCTCCTCAGACAGCGATCCTGGGTGGACTTCACTGGTTTGGACAGTTTGGGTTGGGTAACCATACAAAGAGTCTAGGGTTAGTTAGAACCTCATCCTCAGCCCCAGACTGTGGTAGGTCTAAGCCTTAAAATTGAGTTGAGGGATCATATATTGAAGATCTTTGACTTCTTCCATGGTGAGGTAACTCAAAGCTGATACTCCCAAGGCCCATTTGTCTGGAAGAATCCTCAACTTAGAGATCTCAGTCAGAATTACCCCAATTGCAAGAGATGAACAGATTAGATTTTGAATAACCCAAGAGGAGAAATTATTGGAGATTGCTGCCCATGAGCTTTGGTTTTCTTGGGGTGTGTCCTTTGTCTTCTTCACTGGGGGTGGGGGTCTCCCTGAGGAGAAACCATCTGAAGCAATTAGGTAGAAGTACTTTTTCTAGAAACTGGAAGGTTTTTCTTACTGGTGTCATTCAGTCCTAGTCTTCCTGTCTCTTCACGGCCCTTTCAGTGATGGGTGAAGCAGTCATGAGGGTGTTTGCTCACTCAGAGGATCTGGGATATATCTTCTTTCCTTGCACATATTGAACTGCAGTAGTCCTCTCATGCCTTGACCTTGCTCTTTGGTAGTGCTACACATGCCCTCCCCTTTCTGGCAACGGTGAAAGAAATGAGCCCCCTTCACACTGTCAGAGGACCTCTGGCCCAGACTGTTACATAGGCTTAAATATGGAGGTCGAGGTGGTGCTGGGGCAGAGGGAGGAAGAGAGATGATTGGAATCGGAAGCTTTTAACCTGTAGGTTGTGTATGACGGAAGAGAAAAGGTAACAGAGGTAACAGAGTGATGATATTATATCTCCTTTTCTTGTCTTGTATTGGGAATTTTTTAACCTAAGACCTCACACATACTAGGCGAGACTCTGCTCCTGGTCTCCCTTCCTAGATTTTTTTTGTGGGCTTTTTGTTAAGTTAGTTGCTGCCTTGAACTGTGCAAACAGGGAAGAACTGTAGAATCAGAATGATACCACCAGAACTAGTAAGTCTTATTGTTACCAAGCAATTCGTTATAGAAATAATAGAGTCATTATAATTTTTTGTTAGCAAACACGATGGCTTGTTGGTACTGTTGGAGCTGTCTCCAGGTGCTCATCTGTTTGTTTGCATGTGTGTGTGTGTGTGTGTGTGTGTGTGTGTTGAAAGTCCAAAGGTAAGCCAGCCATGACATCTGCTTCCTCCAAGAACAATGCTTCCTGAAATGTGCTCCAGGAAGGACTCACTCACTGCCCTATCTAGCGATTAACCGAAACAGCAGAGCAAGCTAATTAAAGTCTATAAAGTGACAAGTATTTGTTCCATTATCAAAAGTAGAAATATGATTCATTTCGATAGTTGCTGTAATTGTTAGACTATTCTTTTTAAAATTCTGTAGACAAGCTCTTTGCAGAGCCACTCGCTGCTTAGCAGAACCTTCTTCGCCTGCGTTCAGCCAGAGCTAGCATTTATTCCTTCCTGTACCAGAAAGTGGAAGGGGCCAGTTACTGAATTCAGCTCCATCCACTTGAGCCTTAGCCAGGGAACTCTTTAAAATAGATTTCACTAATGGAGGAGGAGCATGGTGCTACCTACTAAACATAGTTTTGTGGGGTAAGCAGTGAGGCTCTCCCACTCCTGACTCTTGTTAAGGAAAAATTGAGTATATTAGCTGTCGACTGCTTGAGTTTCTGCGGAAGTGCTAACTTTTAGCATGGTTTTAACCATCATGGGATTGAGCCAATGATAGGTATTTGTAAGCACCTGTAGCTAGGAGTCTTTTCCATGTGAGATGGTCTTAAAGGATGTTTTGGTGAGAAGTTTATAGAATATAGGCAGAAGTCTTCCTACATAGGGAAGACCTCTTATTCCCCTCCCTTCTCTGGCTGAGGGATCTGCCTGTGTTTCCTAAGACCTCGATTCGACCTTGGAGCTCAGTTAATGGCTGTGCTGATAATGAGCATTGTCTATGTGAGCGCATGAAGGTAGGCACTCCCGAGTACTGGCAAATAGTCCTGTGATGACCACGGGAGAGAGCAGCAAAGCCATTGGTATAGCCCCCGATTGTGGTACAAAGATCAGCAAAGACATGCCCACAGAGAGGGCCACCAGCTCCCAGGACAGGACGACAGAGCTGCACACAAGGCTCTGCAGAGCTGCATCTCTGCCCTATTCTCAGAGGCTCTCTCAAGCTCAGATAAGAACCAAGGCCCTCAGAAGAAACCAGAGGGAGAGGACTCCATGGGAGGCCTAAACTAGTCCTGCACTTCCTGGGAGGGCTACCTGAGACAAGTTACTGTACCTCACTGCAGTTTATTTCCTTGCTTGCTGAGTGGGGACCTAGTCCTTATGTTGCTGGAGGGGCAGATGCAGACACTAAGCTGAGAGTTCTGGGTTCACAGAAAACAGTGTGATGGGAGCAGTTGTCCACACACACTTTTCTTAAATTAACTCTCTGCTTTCTAAGAAGCTGCTTCATGTGAGAGAGAGAGAGATAGGTAGATAGATAGATAGATAGATAGATAGACAGACAGACAGATAGAAGCATGTTGAATCTCTGCAACAAGTTAAATCTCTTCTCTTGTTTATTAAAAGACTCATGTGGCAGGTGGAGTTTTGCCTTTTACAGATTTCAGAAACTGTTTGTAATGTAAGCACAAATAAATAACCTAGTTAAACAGCCCTTGAAGTGCTAGTGGGTGGAACGGGATGAAACTGGATCAGAATGTTGATACAGGTGAACATAGCCTTCCTGGTTTCAGTTGTTAAAGAGAGCCTTGTCAGGACTGTCAATTTTTAAATAACCATGTAAACAGACAACATATCTTTAAAAACAGACTCAAGTGGCTTGATGACAGAGATGTCATTGGCTTGATGACAGAGATGTCATTTCCCTATGACTCAGTCTACAGAGACCCTGATTCAAAAGTACATGGTTATGTACAGACTTAAACAATGGCTCCTTTAAACTAGACTTCTAAATTTATGACCAACTTTTCTTGCGTTTTTGGTATAGACTTTCTTGGTGTATGAGGCTGCAAGCATGGTTCACTCTGTATGTGTTCCTTTAAAAAGCTGTAAAGCCATCAGAATAAGGGTAAGGATGAGCTTCTCCAAGGGTGTCGGCCCTGGGGAGAGGGTCCCCGTGTCAATCACCTGGACCTCTTATTCACACTAACCCTGTGTATGTATTTAGATACCCAGGTATATCATCACACTGCATGAACTCCTGGCTCACACCCCCCATGAACACGTGGAGAGGAAAAGTCTGGAGTTCGCTAAGTCAAAGCTGGAGGAACTGTCCAGGTATGCAGAGAGTGTGTGGAAAGGGGTCAGAGTGGGAAAGACAGGGCACGGTGGCCTCCTGTGGAAACCCCATTACGTGGGTTTCCAGGGAGAGGAAGCTAATGACAGCTCCAATTTCCTTAGATTCATCTCAGCATGAAAGCGTGGTGCTGAATTATCATTCATATTCATTTTAATCACGGAAACTATCTTTGAAAAGTGCTCAGAGCGTATGAATATCTATAGTTAAGATCAGGTGTATTTTGGTTAAGTTTGCAAATGTTCACTTTTCTCACCAAAATAGAAAAATGACTTTCTGTTGCGTTCAGATTTGGCAAGAAGCTGGAGAATGGGCAGGTTGTCACCGATACTATTCAGAGGAAATGTGACAGTAGGGTAGCCGTCTCTAACTTAGTGCCTTCAAGGAATGACACTTCAGCGCTAACCAAGGGAGCCAGCTGTAAAACGCTGGGTCTCTTTCCTGCTGCATTCAAAGCGAGCATCTCTGCTCGCTGATGGCCGGTCCCCTTACCATATACAATTGACTCACACAGTGTGGCCTTGCTTTGGGCTCTGACTGAGCTCTTCTCTCATGGTCTTGGTGAAATCCCTTCCCATCCAGACCCGAGCATCCCGGGTGGCACTGTCTTTCCCCGTCTGCTAGAGCAACGGCTGACGCCTCTCACTGCCTCTGTCTGCGCTGTGTCTGACAGGGTGATGCACGATGAAGTGAGCGACACTGAAAACATAAGGAAAAACCTTGCCATCGAAAGGATGATAGTGGAGGGTTGTGACATTTTGCTGGACACCAGCCAAACTTTCATCCGCCAAGGTAAGGCCCGTTGATCAGAGGCCCTCTACGTATGTGATCTGCGTCAGTCACAGTATCTCTGGCGGGTCCAGGGACACACGCTGGAGCAGGCCTGTGTGTTTGGTGCAGTTCGTGTAGGACGCCACTGTGGTCTTGACCGGGGGTGCAGTTGAGGGCCACCTCTGTGCTATATCTTTTCAGGGGTCATGAGAAACAGCAACACGGTATTAGTAGGGCACAGGTGGAACAGTAAACCACACTCTGGCTGGACTCCCCTCCTCGGTGGACCGGACATTCTCTAAGCTCCAAGGAGGACAGGTCTGTCTGTCTGATTAGAATGGCAGTGCCATGTTAACGACACCCAGGCGAAGACTCATGAGAAACCGGTATCCCTCAAAGCCCTTACACACAAGAGTGGGGAAAATGCCCGGAGTGAAGACAGCTGTCTCTCGTTCCCTTTCCTCATCGGGGCTTCTGAGTCAGTGCCACACGATATAGTTCGATGCCGTTGGGAATTCCAGTTACCAGATGCAGTTGCTCCCGGCAGGCTTTGGTGATGGTGAAGCTATCCAGAGTGTGGCAGGTGCCTTGTGGGGGTAATGCCTGACTAATCAAGCTTTTGAAGAGATCAAGTTGTGTCACAAATGTTGGAGAAGGGGCAACCTGAGGATGCATAGCCCTCTTCAGCTCTTGGTTCAAAGCACAAGAAGTTAGTCACATCCCAAGATGCTTTCAAGTACTTAGGGGTCCTGGGGGGGAGAGAGTGTTCCAGGCGATGGATCTGGGCAGTCAGTCCAATCTGCTGCGAATCCTTAGAGTTTGAAATTGGTGTGGATTGGAAACATAGACTGGGAACTTGAATTACCTCTTAATGCTGCTTCTGGCCATGGCGTACCAATATCATTTGAAGCTATTACTGTTTCCTACCATAATACGCTGCTTAAAATATGTTTTACCTCATCAAATAAGACAGTATGCAGTTCACATTATTTTTTTTTGCCTACAATCCTTAAAAAGTTTAACACATGTCATTCTATTTTCTGTTATTTGTTTACAAGGAGAGACACTACACATATGCTAAAGCTGGAAGGTATATTTTAGGAATTATTCCTTTTCCCATTTTTGATGCTACATACTAACTTTTCTTAAGGTATTAGTAGAATACAATGATAACACGCCAGGCCTTTCCAGATCCTGTCCTATTTATCTGTATGTACTGTCTCCCTAGGGTGGTTGGCTTTCTGCCTCAAGGTACATTGCCTTCCTGTGCCTTTTGCCTGTGCCACCCCTTACCCGGGGGTGGTAAACCATACTTCACACTTCTTTTGTGCCTATGAAAGGTCTACTTGACCTAACGAGTCCAGGTCAGATGAAAAGTATTGAAATTTCCCCATGTTTGGCTTCACTTTGCCTTGGGTTACAATGAATTGACTTTCCTCTCCATTTCTAAAGCCCTTTGCTCATGGAGCATGGATTCTGTCCCCTTGTGTGAAGTTATCTCTCTGCCTGCCTACCTCTCCCAGTAATTATAAGCTCTGAAAGGCAGCATTCCAGAATTCTCTTTGCCTCACCTTGTCCAGTTTTAAAGCTACTGGGCAAGGGAGCATCGAAGTGTAATGAATAGCTATTGATTGAAATTGCGACTGTAAGACATCTATTTTACATTCTTCTTGTATGTATAGTCTTCTAAAGAGTCTTCTAACTGACCTGTACTTTAGATCTCAGAATGTACAGGAACCTTTTTGTAGCTTGCACACAATTTATGAACGTACTTTTGGTTGAACAGTGTTATTACTCACAAGCACTCAATGTATTTATAAACTTTAGATTTCTTGTGAGTCTGAAAAAAAAAAAACAACCCACAAATAATGAAACGTGCTTGAGGGTCAAATGCATTGAACAAGTCGCCTTTTTTTTGTGGTTACACTTTAAGAAAGAAAAGTCATATAGTGCTTCTCCCTTGAAGCCATACCCATATGTTGATATTTATTTTGTTATATCGTACATAGCTAAGGCAGTGTCAGCCATGGTTGCTTTGGATGTTACTGTTATAGCAATGCTATTGTGGTAGCTTGCCTTACAGCAGTCTTTCTGTGTGTTTGGTCTTGTTATTCTACTTAGGAATTATTCAGTGAAGATTGTTTCTAACCCTCAGAACTTAGTCTGAAATTATAAAGTGGTCAATTATAGTTGGGGTGGTTTGCACTGTTTTTTCTTTAATTTCTCTTATTTGCACGTTGACCAAATGCTTTTAACAGACTTTAACATCCACAAAACACATTTAAAGAGTATTATTCATTAAACCATCAAGGGTTTTTATTTCCTACTAAATTGACTACAACTTATTTCTAATGGTGTTCCAGTATTTTTACTAATTACTCTGATGAGTGATATCAGATCCATTTCAATATATGGGTACTTTCTACACACGTGTACTTTCAACTCTGTATGATTTCCAAGAAAAATAAATAACCCAGAGCCTCAGCAAGGTCTCACCAGAGTAAGGAGCACAGAGCATATAAAGTTCTACTATCTCAGATACCAAGCTCTGCAGCCTAAAATTGCTGTTCATATTTTCATTGCCAAGTAGAATTCAGAATAGGGGCATTGACCAGTCTTGGGCGCCATTCTGTGGGGATTAGTGATGGAAGGAAGCTGACCTCAGTTATTAGGTACCCAATGATCAGGATGCTAAGGACAGCCCACAGCAGTGGTTGGAGAGGGAGGATGTGGCAGTTATTTCCCCAATACTGATCATTTTCTAATTTGCATTCAGTTAGGGAGGAATCTTTCCTGAAATGCACATGGCTATATTGGAATATGTCAAACAAAAGATGAAATGTGACAAAAAAAAAGACTTAAAATATTTTTTGAAGCATTTTATTTATAACCAAATCTTGGGATTTCTCACTTTTAGTTTAGGTGAATAAATTTCTGTCCACGTCTAATGTAGATAGTCTCCTGTTTGGTGAACGGTTACAGTTTTACATATTAATGTATGGTTGCCAAGGAAACTTTTTTAAACCTTAAAGCTGCAACTCACAGTAATTGATAATAGATTTGCTAACCATAAATTTTGTAATTTCTGACTTAGAAGATTGCTTAAATTGCTAGAAGCATTTGCCAATGAACACATTATTATAGAGTTTTCACTGATTTGGCTACAGCTGTTCTGAAAATGGCTCTGTGACCCATTTGCCTACCTGATTGCCCTCTTTCCATGCAGTCTGGACTAACCTGACTCCATGAATTAGACTGACACCATCGCTGCCTTAGTCCCTCCTTTTGCTTTCAAGTTCCAGTTTTTATGTTGTTAAATCGACTGCCACTGTCTGACGAAGCCCTGCGCCTGAGTGGCCTCGGGAGCATTCCTTAAACTCAGACTTCATTTTCCCCATTTGTAAAATGCAGAAGGGGTTTACGTCTGTGTCCCTGGGTCCCAGGAGTTCAAATGTCCCATGAGTTTGCTGCAATTACTTGCTCATTACTTTCTAACCATCCCGCCTCCTGGTTTCTCCACACCTCCTCTACTTCTCAAATTCAGTTCTTTGCCGCAGGAGCTGTCTGTCAGTTTGAACCCGCCCACCTTATCCTCTTCCGGTACCCTCCTCTTGTCCAACCCTTTTCCTGGAGTCAAGGCTTCTCCTGGCGCTTTGTTCCCCACTCCTACACCCTCCCTGAGGACCCCTTCAATGCTGTTCTTTAAGCCCACAAGAGCTGCCTACTTCCTGTCTGTCAAGCATCCCACCTAATCACTCACCTGAAAAGATGATGTGAGTTCAGGGCATGGAAACTTGGGTCCTGTGTGTCAATCTGGCTCTGGTAATGAGAAGACGCAATTTGGAACATTCATATGTTAATGTTAATCTGGTGATTTTGTGACTCACGTAGTTTCATTGCCTTAGGTGTATATTTCTTTATATAAAGAACTTTAGTATTTTCCACATTTATAGAACTAATCCGTGAAGAAAAAAAAAAAGCCCCCAAAAGTTAAGGAACTCAGAAAACATGAAGAAAAAGTAAGGTTGCCTACAGTTTCTCTGGGCGATGCCACTGATAATACTTAAGGATTGACCAGATCCTTTGTGGTTCTTGTGGGCTCATGAGAGCCTGTGTAGAGCTACACTGGGCGAGGGTGGTAGATTAAACAGGTATTACTGGCTCCAGGTGATTCCAGAAGTTAGAGCCACTGTGTTTGTAAGAATCTTGTACTTTGTGTTTGATATTTCGTGTACTGGAATGTTCTTTTCAGGATTAGGGGAGTTCCTGTTAGCGTGTAGTGTACAAGTGATTAGAAGCAATCCCAGATGGTAGATAAATATAAAGGACGTCTGTGCACTGCTTCTCACACCGAATAGACTATACCTTTGCTCTGAGATGTGGTTTGCTTCTTATTGAGGTTTCACAAATACACTTTAATCACACTTTTTTTTGCACTTCTATTTATCAGCATATATTAATTGTACAGAATGGGGTTCATCATACCACACAAATTAAATAAAGTTTGAAATAGCTTTCCCTTAAGATAGTCCTGAAATACATTGCATTGAGTTACGTAATTTATGTATTTTTACAGTATACATTTATTAACGCCATCTATTTTTAAAATGCAAAGTAAACTATTAATATGCCTTTTAATTTGTTTGCTTCAGGAAGGATAAAAATTCTACTTACGTTTTATTAAAATATCATATTATCTATCATCATACAATTTATAATCTTACACAATCAGATCATAAACGGCATCAGTATCTCAATGCTTTGAATTTAATCTGACCTCCTTTCAAACTTAGATGAAGAATCAAGTGGAAATTGTTTCACAACAAAGCCAGGAACAGTCTGTCCCTTAAAAATATAATTCCTCAGCTAGAACAGGGGAGACTTATTTGTTCTGATGGCACACCAAATACGTCCCTTGGTATATTGGGAAACAGATCCTTCTGTTCATTGCCAAGGGCATGGTCCTCACCAGAATTTTAGTTGCTATCTCTTCTTCTCTTTTGTAACCACCAGGTTCTCTTATTCAAGTACCTTCCGTTGAGAGGGGGAAACTTAGTAAAGTTCGCCTGGGCTCACTGTCTTTGAAAAAGGAAGGCGAGAGACAGTGCTTCTTATTTACAAAGCACTTTTTAATTTGTACGAGAAGTTCGGGAGGAAAGCTACATCTGCTCAAGGTACGAGTTTCCCATGGCTGCTTCGCTTGTCTTCCCAGCGCTGAAGAGGCATCGAGGTTAACTCGATCTGTCTTTTCAGTGCCTGCTGTTGTCATGAGACAGACTGCTGTGACGGCACAGGGAGAGGAAGTGAGCCTAACAGCCCTCACGTTTATTCTGTTGTCATTTGGATTCACCGCGGTAGAAATTTATTTTAAGTGCGGATCGTCATAAAGAAGTCTTACTGAAATCAAAACCCAGGCAGAATTATTATCACTGGACAACTCCTGGGCCATAGCTATCCTGTCCAGTCGCCACAGCGCACTGATAAAATATTTGGCAACTGCGATTTTTATCTCACTGTGTATCAGGAGCAGTGAAACTACAGCCTAGAGCTGACTACCTGTTCTCTCTGATAACATTTTATTTGCACACCACCACGCATTCCCGTGGCTGCTTTCGCACCAAAATCACGTATCTGAGTAGTCAGGATAGACATAATGCGAGCCAAAGAAACTAAAATGTTTCCTATCTGACCTTTTGTAGGAAAAGTTGGCCCACTTGTTGTTTATCTGTCTCCTGTTGCTGTTTAAAAACATTTATTCGCTGGACCAGTGAGATGGTTCAGCGGGTAAAAGGCTCCCGTCACCAACCCTATGATTTGAGCTCAATTCCCAGGGCTCACGTGGAAGGAGAGGACAGATCCCCACAAGTTGTCTTCTGACTTCCTTGCACGTGTCACAGCATTGCCTGGTGCGTGTGTGCGCGCACACACACACACACACACACAGACACACACAATAAATAAGTAAATTATAAAACCAATGTAAAAATATTATTCACACCATGTCAACGGCCTTCTATAAGTCCTGGCTGGCTAATTCAGTCTTGAGGTGGGCTGTGGTCACTCTCTGAAGTCACTGTGACACCCTCTAGTCTCCCATCGATGGTTTTAATAAATCTTATAAACAACAGAGGCAAGAGTGGGAGAGAGGGAAGGATTTAATTAAAGTTAAGTGACTTCAATCTGTTTGTTCTGCTTAGTTTTGAAATCTGTGAAAAATCATTTATGATGTGGAATTGGCGTCTCTGCGCCAACCCAAATATCAAGTTTACGCAGCAGAGCTTCCCAAACGGCACAAGACCACTAACCTCTTAATTACCAATCCATTTGCTTCCAGACAGGTGGGGTCCTCTCCCTCATAGAATGCACACTGATCGAGGAGCCCGACGCAAGTGACGATGACTGTAAGTGACACCCCATCTCTTGGAACAGCGTTAGAGTAAAATAGTCAAGGTCCATAGATCTTCATCTTACAGGGCTGAGAAGAGGCATCTGCAGAGCAGAGAGATGCTAGGGCAAATTCTCCAGAGCCATTTATCTGTATAACCTGTGAATTTTGTTAAAATGTCTTTGAGAATCGAAGTTCTGCAGTTTGCCTCGTGGTGGGGGGCAGACAAAGAAGAAAAGGGGTTTGAGTTAAACCAGGATTTCTATACATGATAGAAATTAAAATAGACATAAATCAGAGACGAGGAGCCTAGTTTAGAGTAACCTTCTGACCTCAGCTTCTGTACCAGCTTATGAGCTAGGGTTTCTGTGTGCTCCAGAAGCATATTGCTGAAATGAGAGTCTGGATTTGAATGCATCTGGGTCCCAGAAATGAGGCTGGGTGGGAGGAGCTGTTGTTCGTCTCTCTTGCATCCATGTGTAACCGTTTGGTTTATGTGCTCTGAAGCCAAAGGTTCTGGCCACATGTTTGGACATCTGGATTTTAAAATAGTGGCAGAGCCTCCTGATGCTGCCCCTTTCACGGTGGTCCTGTTGGCACCTTCCCGCCAGGAGAAAGCAGCATGGATGAGTGACATCAGTCAGGTAATCCAGTAGCCTTTTTTCTTGATTTTTAATTTTTTTTTTCAGCATACTCATTTAGTGAGGATTTCTAGAACAATAGCATGCCTCTAAAGCATTGTACTTACTGCCATCTTCATCACTACACACCTCGATGGGCTATTAGTGTTTTGTTGTTCTTTCTTTGTTAACGTTTACTGAAAGTATGGTATATATGTTGAGCCTTACTCAGCCATCAGAGAAACTTCCTCCTGCAATGGATGGGAACAAATAGAGAGTCCCACAGACAGACATTATGCAGAGGGCGAGAGGCTTTGGGACACTCACCTTTACCTGGGATATCTCTATCAAATCCTCCCCTCCCCCCAGGGCCCAGGGAACCCCATGGAAGAAGAGGCAGAAACAGGGTAAGAGTCAGAGGGGATGGGGGACACCAGGAGAGCAAGGCCCTCTACATCAACATAAGCAAGGCTCTTATGAGCTCACGGAGACCACAAATGCACAGGAACTGCGTGAGTCACACCAGGTTCTTTGCATATGTATTATGGCTTCCTGTTTAGTGTTTTTGTGGGATTCCCAAGTGCGTGATCGAGCGGGTCTCTGTTTCTTGTGCCGTCTCTTGGACTCTTTTCCTTCTGCTTATTGTTTTGTCTAATCCTGATGTGTTCTATTTGTTTTGTATTATTAGGTTTTGTTTCATTATTTAAAAGATGTAGTCGCTCTCTAGTTCCCAAGCTTTCCGCACCAGCTGCAACTGTGTTAACAGTGTTGAAATTGTCCTGTTAGCAGTTTCTTTTTCCATTGACTCTAGTGGCGTTTTTTCTCTGTCTATTTCTGAAGTAGGGAAATGATGAGGTATAAAAACAGCTACGAAGTAGCGAAAGTTTACAAAGTAAAGAACCAAAGGAGACAGCATCTTTAGGATTGAATCTGGAAATGACTTCTTGCATTTGGTGTAGGAAAAAAAAACCAGGGATGTGGATGGCTTGCTCTTCCCAGGTCTGCAAGGCTCAGGCAGGAAACTGAGGCATGTATTCAGGCAGCGATGCCCCTTGGAAATATATCAAACTACATACAACTAGACTTGATTCATGCTCCCTGTGGATTTTGGCTCCATTCGCCAATGTGGGAGCAAAGAGTTGCTTATAAGGAGAACAGTACGATCAGACTTGAGTGAAGTGTGATGATTTGTCTATAATCGCATCTCCGCAGGAAGCTGAGGCAGGAGGATTGCTTGAATCTGAGTCCCAGACCAACAGACAATTAAAGCAAAAACTCATTTCTAAACTAATTAGTTTTTATTATTTTTTATTATTTATATTATTATTTATTATTTATTATTAATTGAAAAGATTTTTAGTTAACATCTGGAAATTTCTTCCAAAGTTTTCACTGGAAGATCAGGGAGGATAGCAAAGGCATTCATTGTTGAGTTCATTGCCTTCTTTTTTCTGAAGAGTTCACAGTTTTCTTCTCATAAGATGTGAATGGAAGCATATTCTAAGATCACAGTTCTTCCGCTCCTTGAACTTATGAAATGACTAAATACTGAGAGATCGTAGAGAATGCATGGTCATAAAACTTGATTTGTTAGAACAGTTTTCTAGTTCCATGCTCTCATTTTACCCTTACAATAGTATTTTGAAAGGAAACAGAAAGAAATAATGGTTAGCTTCAGCATACGGCCCAGAAAAGTGGGGTCTGGAAATTGGCCTTTGTCAAAGTTATGCAGCTCCATGGGGCTGGTTCTTAAACGCCATCCAGGTCTTCTGGTTGGTACTAAACATCCTTCCTGGATTACCCATCTACCTCCCAGACTGCTTTGATGGTGGGCAAATAGGAGAGAAGCCATCTCTTTCCTGGCTTCTAAACGGATGAAAATATAAAATCTTCTTTAACGTTTTGAGCAAAATTCTTATGATGGTTAATTAACACTTTAATTACCTCCAACCTGCATTAATACTTCACGAAGCCTCTCTTATTTGTAAAGAATCCCCGATCTTATTAAACTCTAAATCATTCGTTGATTATTCAAAGACTTCAAGAGGAATCACCATCTTCAGGTCTTGTTCAGCTATAGATGTATGGTCTTTGCTATTTTTGTCTTTTACGTTTTTGCATCTTCGTTTTCCGTAGCTTGATTCAAAGCGTCAGTGCTGGGCTCTTGTTTAGTGCCAATCACTCATCCGTGGCTCTTATTAAAGACAGTCAAGCCGTTCCTGAGAAGGGAGATGATCCCACTTTCACAGGAGGAACTCCACAAAATCTAAGACTTGCAGTTTTGCCAGGCCTCTGTCCCCGAAGCTGTAATTTTAAGGAGGAACAATTACTTGAATGATTAATTACACCTTTAGTTACACGAGTAGGGCCATAATTAACTGTTGGCGCCTCCAACTAAACATGCAAATAGCTAATGGTCTCAACCAATAATTCTTCCCCCCTTTCAGCTATTTATAGGGAAGGACTTGAGGCAAAGATTTGACCATTCATTTCAGTTTGACACCCATCGGGGCTGGTCTCCCTCACAATGCACAATGGCACATTTAGCAGAATTTGAAGTAATTATGAAAATTAACTAAAATGCAGAATTAAAATTCGCCAAACCTCTTGGCTTGGCCAGGAATTCTACATTTGGTGTCAAAGTTTAGAGCTGTGTGGAAAATTTATAGCACACTGGTCATGCTTTCCTTCTTAAAATAGCTACCTTGAAATCAATTTCGTACTTTAAAGTAAAGGGAAAGGTAGAGTTGAATACTTCTTCCTACTACAAGTAAGCACTGAGAATCTAAAACAATTTGAGGATGCAGTACACCACGGAAGACCAGTGATGTGTGGACAGAACCTGCAAACCCAAAGCAGCAACTATCAACACTTCTCCCAACACAGTTGCGTCAATGTATCCTGTTTTATTTATTTATTTATTTATTTATTTATTTATTTATTTATGAACGGACCTATTCTCACATAGACCCTAGTCAAAGGCTGGTTGGGGTGAGCTAGATGGCTCCATGGGTAAAGGCACTTGCTACCAAGTCAGTGACTGAGTTTGATGCTTTGAGGGAAGGAACCCACACAGATGAAGGAGAGAATCTTATTAATTTCGAGGTTTATTATAATTCACACAAATTACAATATGACATTAAAGCCATCTGACACGCTGCGTGTGTGTGTGTGTGTGTGTGTGTGTGTGTGTGCATTTCTTCTAAACTAGAAAATTGTACTCATTTTTCTCGGGCACTACTGTTTCTCCCCAATATCCAAGATACATGCTTCCTAATAATGAGTTCCCTTCCCCCCAGTGCCCATGAGGTTGATTAACTCTAGGATCCACAGGATACCAACATCTAGGGATGCTCAAGACCCCTGTATAAAGTGGAATATTTGCATGTAACCTGCGCACAGCCTCCTGCATCCTTTCGATCATCTATAGATCGCTGACAACACCTGAAATGATGCTTAAAGCATCGCTCGGCTATATTGTTTAGGGAATGGTGGCAAGAAAAAAACTGTGCATGTTGTATAGAGATGAAATTTCCCATCAGTATTTCTCATTCACAGTTTATTGAAACATGGATGTTGATACAGAGATACAGACGGTCTGTTGTATATGCCACACGATCCTCTACATGTGTTTTTGTATACATACTTGCATGTGCAGATTCTATTGTAGCTTAGCTTTTGTCTTCAATGTTGCATTATTTAAAATAGAAGTGAGCTAAAAGCTGAAAACTGGGTGAGGTGGAGCTGGTAAAAACCACTCCTCTGTTATGATATGATCTGTCTATCTATCTGTCTGTATCTATTTGTCTGTCTATCTATCTATCTATCTATCTATCTATCTATATATATATATATATATCATCTGTCTACCTATCATCTGTCTACCTGTCTCCTGTTTCTCCCTTCCTTTGTCTATCCCACAGATGATTGGATATTGTGTAGCATTTGTCAAACAAAGTGAAATGTTACTATTTATCATACGTGCTTTTGACTACCTGTATATTTTTACTTTTTTGAAACTTGAATGTAAGCGGACGTTTCTTTTCATTCCTGTTGAAAATAACTTTAATTCTCCACCCAGTGAACCAGAAAGATTTATAAGTGCGACCTGACCTTGCATAAGATGTCTGAAAATTGTCACATAAATTTCCCCCTTTTTATACAAACACTTATCTCAAGTTGAAGCCCTGGCGATGTGGAGAACTCAACTGATTTAGGGCTAGCTCTGGAATGGAAACATTTAATACATAGATTTGGTAACACAAACAAATGTGACACATAGCTGATTCATTGAGAAATCTCTAACCTCAAAAAACAAGAGATCCGAAACCTTGTCAGTCAAAGACCTAGAGACTGGGGAATGGCTGCAGAGGGAGGGTGGCCACTGTCCACAGCAGAATTAACACTGTACAGGGTCAGGAGAAACCCTTAGGTCTGTGAAAGTAATCAGGATACCTATTTAAAGCCCAGGCACTGGAAGGCATACCTTCTGCAAGAACTACAAGACCTACAAGAACTTAAGATTTTTCTCCCTTTGGCACAGAAGAGAAATAGAGCATTTGTCCTTCTGAGGGGTTTCTGACAATCGTATCTCTGGCTTAAGGAATTGGGATTTAATGACAAAAAATACCCAAGCACAGAAATTCTTCTTCTTCCTCTTCTTCTTCTTCTTCTTCTTCTTCTTCTTCTTCTTCTTCTTCTTATTATTATTATTATTATTATTATTATTATTATTATTGATTGCTGAAATCCCCAGAAGGTTGTGGAAGCAAATCCAGATCTAGTCTCTCTGCAACACTTGGTTTGTGACATAAGATGAAATAAAAAAATTACAAACCAGGTGTGCAAATATCTCTCACAAGCAAAAAGGAGCAGACATAGGGGTCACTTTGAACAAACTTCAGACAATAGCGAGACCATTGGGACTGTAAACTAAAACCGGTTAAAACCCAATAAAACAGTGAAAGAAAGGAACCAAGAAGGAAGGGAACCATACGAAGAAATTCATTGCTGTGTTAAGATGACAGCAAGGCTGGATTGCCAAGGAATAGATAATAATTTTTTTAATGATTTGTTTATTTTTATTTTATGTGCATTGGTGTTTTGCTGCATGTATATCTGTGTGAGAGTGTTGAATCCCCCGGAACTGGAGTTACAGACAGTTATGAGCTGCCATGTGGGTGCTGGGAATTGAACCTGAGCAGCCAGTGCTCCCAACTGCCAAGCCATCTCTCCAACACTCCCCCTCCATAGATAATATTAAATGGAAACTATAAACATCAAAGTTACAAATCTTCGGGAATTCATTAAAGACAGGAGATTGATCACAGCTGATGAGAAGATCAAGAGCTAGGTAACATTCAATAGCAAATTACAGCAAAGACAGCTAAAGGAGACTCAGCATTAGAAGGTTTGAGAGAGGGGCTAGAAAGACTTGAGAGAAAAGAGAAGATGCAATCATCAAAGTGAACATAAGTAGGGATGTTTTATAAAAAATGCAAGACATGAGTCATCAGATTAAAGAATATGTCGAATTCTGGGCTTCTTGTACTCAAATAAAGTCTCTTCTGGACAATGAGACAAAACTGAAAAGTGGCTAAAAGATAGAATGGTAGAGACATTTTCACAGGGAGAAATGTGTAAACTTAGACATGGTTTTGTTATAGCAGTACACGGAAATCTCTTAAACATATGAATATGTCTGTTTAGACAGTAGGATACATAGCAGTTAAAATGGATCAATGAACCATACAGAAAAACAGAAATAAACCTCAAAGCAATGTTGAATGAAAAATGCAAACGTCTGTGTGAATTTAAAAATAAAGCAATGCTATATATTGCAATGTACAAACACTCCCAAGTGTAGCTAGTATGAAAAAAGGAGGTAAGAAAACGTATGGGACCACTTCTATTATCCGGTTAATATCAAGGTTTGTTGTAATTCACACAAATTCAGTGTGGCATTAAAGCCATCTGACACCCTGATTATTTTTTGTGAATTTCTTCTAAACTAGAAAATTATACTCATTTTCCTCAGGCACGACTGTTTCTCCCCAATATCCAAGATTCATGCTTCATAGTAATGAATTCCCTTTCTCCTCAGTATCTATAAGATCGATTAACTCTAGGATCCACAGGATACCAACATCTAGGGATGCTCAAGTCTCTTGTTTAAAATGGAATACTTGCACATAACCTGCACACAGCCTCCTGTATCCTTTCAATCATATGTAGATCACTGACAACAGCTGAAATGTTGCTTAAAGCAACACTGTTAGCTGCTAAGTCATCGCTCGGCTATGTTGTTTAGGGAGTGATGGCAAGAAAAAGCTGCATGTTGTATAGAGATGAAATTTCCCTTCAGTATTTCTCCGACCATTTGACATAAGCTATAGATAGGGGCCTCAACTGAGAAAATGTCTCCATTCAGATTGCCTAAAGGCAAGCCTGTAGGACCTTTTGTTGATTAATGGTTGATGTGGGCGGGATGATAAAACCGGGCAGGGGGTTCTGAGTTGTGTAAGAAAGAAGACTGAGCAAGCCACGAGATGAAAGCCAGTAAGCGGTGTTCCTCTATGGCTTCTGCATCAGCTCCTGCCTCCAGGTTCCTGCCCTGAGTTCCTGTCCTGACTTCCTTCCGTGAAGGACAGTGATGAGGAAGTGTAGTCAAAATAAACCCTTCCTTCCCCAGGTCGCTGATGGTCATGTTGTTTTATCACGGTGGTAGAAATGACTAAGACAGAGAAGGTACCATTAGCTCGGCATGGTACTTACTTCAGAGTGGGAGGAGCCTAGGGAAATGGAAGACTAAAGGGGCTGTTGCTGTGTTAATGGTGTTTTATAACCTTAAAAGAAAAAGAATGCTCTATACAAATACATAAAGATGTGTTTGTTGCTAGGAGTTAACGTTTGGGTGACTGGCATATGAATGTCTTGTTCTTTTCTGGATAGTTGAAATATATCACAAACTAAAAAAACAAACAAACAAACAAAAACCAGGGCTGGAGTGACAGCTCAGAGGTGAAGAACACCTGTTGCTCTTGCAGAAAACCAGGGTTCGATTCCCAGCACCCATATGGTGGATAGCAACTTCATACCTCCAGTTCTGGGGGATCTGATGTCCTCTTCTGGTCTCTATAAGCACCAGGCAGGCACACAGCCTACTACACAGAACACTCATACACATAAATAAAAAACAAAGAAATCTTCAAGAAAACGAAATAAAAATAAAAACACCAAGATGACAAAGACCTATATTCTCTTTTGGCTTATATCTCTTAATTTCCAATGTATGCATTTCTACATTTGTGAAGGGACAGAGTTGAGAAAAGAAGGAAGAGCCTTGAGTCCTATTTCTAGGATGAATAGTGATTTAACTAAATAATTAAAATCTCTTACATCTTCTTGTGGCAGTTTTTGGACATTATGTTCCCATTAAAACTCTTTTATAGAATTAACACATTTCTCAGGAAATTAAATTTATTTCAGCCAAAGGAGTAGCCCAATGCATATAATATCAGTGATGAAAGAGAAAGATGCTTTTCCTGTTTCACAGTTTTTTTGTAGCATTCTGTGTGGTGCTGTGTTCGGTCAGAAGTCTTTTCTGTCTGCGGAGCCTTCGCAGGTCCTGCGTGACTCACTGTCCCTGGACCAGTGAGGTGAAGGATGAAGATGGAGGTATTATTCCTTATGTTGAGGATGGAGAAGGAAACTATTTTGGCTCCTTGGAGTGGTCTCATCTTTTACCTTTGGCACATTAAGCACACATCACAGCTCCTTTGGTTTCTATAGAAACAGATCTGTTTCCTAGGCAAGGGAGCTGGGAGGACTGGTCTTAAGACCCCTTTCATCTTGGTTCCTTATTTCAAGAACTTCTCTTCAGTCTGCAGGATTGCCCTTAGATGCTCTGGTTTCTTTTCCAGCTTCCAAGGGGTTTAGGAACACTCTCTTATTTTCTGACTTGGTCTTCCACATGTGAGGTGCCCTCTGAGCTCTTCTCCAAGGATGTATTTGCTGGCTGTCCAGACTCAGGACTCTCCCAATTCCTGTGTTCTATAGTGAATGGGGCCATAAATCTCTAAGAATCTGGAGTTAATCCGATCTTGGTGGAGGTATAGAGTTTCTTTTTGACCCAGGTGTGTGACTTCAGCCCTCTCTCTTGCCTGCTCCTTGTTGGCTGGGTTCCACTTGAGCAGGATGTTTGCCTCTGTGGGGAGCTCTAGGCTGGATGTGTGCAGTGCTCACAGGCTGTGGCCACACCTCTGTGCTTGCTTGTACAATCATCCTGAGGGTTCTTGTCTACGTAATTATGCCATTTGCTTAGAGTGTTAAAAGAAAATGAGAGAACATTGCTTACCGTCACACAGGTCACCAACACCATCTCTCTACTCTCCCACTTCCTGTGTTGACTACTCTGGTGGCATCCTCATTGTATGTCAGGGACATTGGAAGAGGAAGGAAGTTGTAAGAGTAGCTCGAAAGATCTCTGGAGGGAAAGATCCCTCCTCCCTCTCCCTGGCTATTTTAGCCTCTTACCATGAAACCCTTTCTTGATTACCTGATGCCCCATCACACAGCTTGACGAGATAATAAATGTTGACCCCTCTGCCCCATTATCTATTGAGAAAGTGAATTTGAAACAGTTTGCCATGATGGCCAGTGCTACCTGCCAACTTGACAGATAGTATACTCACTTGGGAAAGGGGCCTCTGCACATGCCTGAGGGGATTATCTTGAACAACTGATGAAGAAAGACCCATCTTAATCATGATCAGGACAGTTCCCTGGGCTGAGGACCCTGGATGCAACAAAGGACGGATGTCAGCACTGGCTCCCATTCATCCACTGTCCGCGCCTTGACTGTGGGCGCAGCAGGCCAAGCCACTTCTAGCTCTTGCTGTCTCCACTTCCCTGCCCATCAAGGACTGTACCCAGAACTGTGAGCCAGAATAAACCCTTCTCCAGAGAGCTGCCTTTGTCAGAGTATTTTAACTCTTAGCCCAGTGGCCATCTCAGAGTAAGCATTTAATATGTACAACCATGGAGCACCCATTTTGTAAACATCCTAGGGTTTATACAGAGTGAAACTTCTTGTTGCTCTTGACAATTCAAAAGACAGACTGATTTTGGTAAATTCTGTTTTAATCAAAGGACGTTGGCTACACGTCATCATCATCATCACTGATATTAGAAAAGTTTTAAATTATCTTACAGTAAAGCCATCTTTGATTTTTACAGTCCTTTTTGGTTTTATGGTGTAACTAATCATGTTTCCTTAAGTTTTGCTTCAAAATATCTCACCCTTTCCTTTTTCCTTTCTGTAATCTGTCTCCTGGGAAGCATGAATCATTTCATTTATGAACTTAGAATGTTGTTCTGATGAACAACAATGGGTTCTCCAATTTTTCTTGCACTTTACAAGTATCTCCCCGAGCCTGGTTTAGATCACCCAACATAAAGGAACCGCTCAGAAGTCCTCATCTGCCCTCAAAATGAAAGGCCAAATCAAGACTCTCTTCCCATTGCCTGACTCTAGATGACTCTTACTCTTACACTTCTTCATTATAAAATGTGCGGCGGGACCATCGGCACAATTGCCACCAGGCCCCGAGGACTCTCTTGTAAAGGCCATGTTCATGTTTTAGGTCCAAGAGGGTACCACTCTATGGCAGCTAGGCTCACGGGCAAACTGGGTATATACGATGCTACTGTTTCAGGATGTTGGGGTGGTGGGGTCGGGGGTGGTGGTATATTTTCAATTTCCAATGACTTAAGGCTTCTGGGAACCAGGATGAGTGAAGTATCATTTATTCCATCTCTGAAGAGGAGCAGCCTGCACACTTCTAGAGAGCGTGAGGCTGTGCTTGACATCATCTTGACTGAGGGAAGCCGCCTCAGGACCAGATTCTCTGAAGTCCAGCACGGGGCTGTTCATTTAGAATTGAAGGCATTTCTAAAACCAGTTTGGCTATGCCTGTAGTTACTTTAAAAACATTGTTAAGATCATGGTACAGTGTGGAATTTAGCATTTTCTTTATGAGAACCTGTGAAACATCCTTCCCCTCCCACGGGTCTTAAACTAAGAATCACTGGGATTCTGGCAAACTGTGAATTCTGTATCTTCTTCTGTGCTCGTCTTTGAATTGGTGCCCCATAGCCTGGCTATTTGGACTGCTACTATAGCAAATGTTTCAACATGAAGTATGCATGGTGGTTTCATCCTGAGTCTTATCTCACTGTTTCTGTTCCCCATCCAAGCATGTTCTGATCTGGCCTGACTTGACTCGTGCCTTGTATTTTCAGCGTCAACCTTGCAGGGGCTAAGTGGAGCTAATTTCACCTATAAGCAAATGTAAGCAAATCGATAGCTAAAAAACTGCTTATTTGTGTGAAGAAGGGTAACTCGAAGTTATTTTCCAATGTTGTAGTTCAAGTAAATGCATAAAGGAAAATGTCATTTTCCTAGGCTGGGACCCTTTCTGCCTGGTAGCTTAAATAATGGCATACAATTTGAGGGAAACAACTTTTGAAGGAAAACAAATATGAAAAGGGCTTATAGACCGAGTTGACCAAATAGTCAACAATCCGATCTCTTTATACACATCATCAGTTTTTCATTTGGCTTTGTGGTTAAAGTTAGGCTTTGAGATTAAGTAAGGCCTATGTGAGGTCCTATTGTAAGACATTCTCTGTACCATTTCATTACAGTCATGAGCTCTGTGTGGCATCGTAGTGACCAGAAGCAAGCTTTGATTTTAAAATTTGTATACTTCTCATTTTCACTTATTTTCCTCCAAAAGGAATATTTGCAATTCAGAATGAATTCTTCTTTAACCCAAAGTGGTCACCGAGTAAGAGTTTAAATCAATAAGGCACACAACACATCAAATGGGGGAATTAACCAACGTTCCTGAGTTCTCTTGGAAAACAGAAAACATTGTTACAGAGCGTTGAGCGTGCCAGAAACACAAGAAATTACACTTTGCCCCATCACCAACCCAACGTGGTACCAACAGAAACTGCCAGATAAACTAGCACAATGTGGGAATCTATTGGTGAAAAGACACCCAAGAAGTGAGCAACAAGAGCTTGCTAGAAAGAGAGGGGATTTCCATCCAAAATGCCATTTGCAATCAGGCCGCTCCATATTGCCCTTGGTGGCAGAAAATGAATATAGCTGGGTTAGAAGGTATGAGCCTCCCAACTTGTGTGTGAGTTGACACAGAATTGTGACAGAGTGACACGGTAGTTGGAATTATAAGACTTGGGTTCTGAAGAGCTGGGTGTGGAGTGCCTGCCTAGTACATGCCCAGTCCAATTCCATTCCCCAGTTCCATAAAAAACAAACAAACAAAAAGAAACACACTCTGGGAAAACATACCATTGTATTTATCTACAGGGATTTAGTCAGGTGTTTGGCTGATACAGTTTGATTACACGAATGGTATTGAATTAGTTCATCAACGTGTGACATCTGTCTGGTGGTGGGGGTGGGGGTGTGTGTAAAACATAAACAGATGAAGAATTAAATTGACATTTGGATAGAAACACTTCCAGAAATCTATGACCTATCTGGGTTTTCATGTGCTTTTTTTTTTTTCTTTTAATTTCACAGTGTGTGGATAATATACGATGTAATGGTTTAATGACTATAGTCTTCGAAGAGAATTCCAAAGTTACCGTGCCACACATGATCAAGTAAGTGCAGTAAACCTCTTCCTTGGGTTTCAATGGTGATCAGATTGGTAGAAAATGGGAAACCGTGAACAGAACATCGTCAGCCGAATTCTGTCTCTTCTGGAGAATGCGCATCTTGTCAGTCATGAAGTAATTCATGTTAAATCATCATAACTAAACAGTATCTGATATCAAAATGCCTTTTCAGATTCGCAGCATATTGGCAGATAGCATTAATATTTGCTTCTATAGTATTAACATATACCCTTACCCAGGACAAAAAATTCTGTCAAGATGTCCAAGTTCAATTTTAAAAACTTGCTCAAGGTCGAGGGGGTGGATGGAGGTGTGGCTGACTCCTTTGGCGTCATCCCAGTGAGTATGAATCCTCTCCTGTAGATTTGGCCGAAGAGCCAGGTTTAGACATTGAACACACCTGATGGGCATCAGCTGGCATGGGTGTGGCCATATCTGCTCACTGCACGTGTCTGGCTTTGCTTGGAGCCCATTGGCTCAGGCTGCTATCTTGTCCACATTTCAAAAGCAATTTCATGGTGGCAATGGCTCACTAGGAGGCTGTAGTTTAGAACTACCAATAATGCATGCTAGAGCTCTCTGTATCAACGGTCTTGAGTCTGTGTACTATTTCATTTTCGAATTCAGAAACTGGGGAGGAAATAGTTATTGTCATCATTTTATTTTTGGCTGCTTGGTTACTTAGTTTCAGTTATATACGTGTTTTCATGTTTTAATTGTATGTGTATCAGGGGTGGGGGGATGGTTTGTCTGCATGTATATCTGTGCACCATGGGCATGCAGTACATTCAGAGGCCAGAAGAGGGCATCAGCTCCCCTGGGATTGGAGTTGCAGATGGTTGTGAGCCACCCTATGGATGCTGGAAATTGAACTCAGGTCCTCCCGAAGAGCAGCCAGTGCTCTTAACCATTGAGCCATCTCTCCAGGCCCTTGCATTCCACATTTTAAGAGTAGAATGTCTTCTTTAAGAATAAGTTTGCTATATATTTTTTAAGTTATTTGAAAAGAAAAACATTTCTTTCATGCTTTCCTGTATGGATATTTTCAGGTCTGAGCTGCCATGTTGACAAACTGCAACATTACCTATAGAAGGATGATCTTGCTGTACTTCAGAGATGTGTTAGCACGGTCCCAGTGTACAAGAACAGCTGTAGAACTTCTTATTACATCACATGAAGGCAGAGAATGCAATGATTAAAAAAAAATTAAAATAAAATAAAAATTAAAAAATACTATCTTAAATGTTAGTCAATTTAAAAATATTTGGGGAGAGAGCCATTTTTAAACTCTACAGCAAAGTGTCTGCTCGCATTTAATTTCCTAGGTTTTTATCTTAGAAATTTGTTTTTTGCTTGTTTTTTCAAAACGGAGTTTCTCTGTTGTAACTGTGACTGTCCTGGAACTCACTCTGTAGACCAGGGTTGCCTTGAATTCACAGAGATCCGCCTGTCTCTGTCTCCCTAGTGCTGAGAAATTTGTTTTTTAATTAATTAAAATACTTGAATATTCAGAACAAGTATGGCATATTTAGTCAGGCTTAAATTATTATGTTTTATCTTTTAATAGAATTTTCTTATTAATTTTTGTCATAAGATTCTGATTTCACAAATCATATAGATTTGAAAGTCAGTGTTGCTTTAGAACCATAATGGTAAGCCAGACTTTGTAGGTAAGTTCATAGCCCATGGAACCCAAAGCAACTACGAATCTACCATGTCCACATTTTGTTGATTTCCAATGTTAATGGAAGCTTCAGTTGTGTGTCTGATCCTCATGGCCGGTGCCCCATGCATTTATCATCCTACCCATGACGGTGTCCCTGTCCATCTTCACTTGCGTAACTGCTCTCATACAGACCCAACTTTTCTGCCTTTGAGTTCCCAGAAGTGACAGCTACAGGACTTGCTGACATACCAAGGCTTCCACGTCACCCTTGATGTAGTCTTAAGGCAGGGAGATGGTTCATGCAGCTCTCTCTTCAAGTTTGCCCAGCCAGACTGGCTCTCTTCAATCAGGAGAAAGCACACCCCCAAGGCCCATACTACTGCTTACCCGTGCCTCTGTCTCTATGGCTACACGCCATTGGAGAGGTGGGGCAGGGTGGGGGGATCAACCCTTTTTCAGAGTTAAAAGGAAAACATCTTAACAGAACCACATTTTGATCCTGGCATGACATCACTTCGTAAGTGCTCGCTCCCTTTGAAAACTCACCAGTTATCATGGGTGATTTGGCTTGGCTCTCTCAAGATTGCTTTTTATCTGTTTACCAAAAAGGAGCTGCTGTTGCCGTCGGAGGCTTGAGCAGCACACTGAGCTTTCCTGAGAGTCCCTCAGGAAATCACGGGAGAGCCTCGTCAGTGTAATAAAAGAGAATTAAGTAATTTCATAATATTTAATTTCTTTTCTTAAAATGAAAATATAACCACAAACGTGAAGGACAGTGGTGTAATTAGTTTAACTCGGCTCATGCTGGCTGCGATACAGTTCTCCCTCCTAGCGTTTTGAGCAAACTAATTATAGTGAAAAAGATGCAAAGCTCAAAACTAGTTAGAATGCAAAACTGTGACAGATATTACATGAAAATATCCCTTTAACTGGTGTACAGACTTAGGCTTTCTTTCTTTTAATAATATTTGACCTTGACTTTCTTAGAAAATGGAGATTTTGATGAGACAGAAATGACCATTTTATTCAACCATTTCAGGACAGACTGATTAATTCATTAAAATTACCCAGATCTTTTGACCAACGAGAACAGGAGAGTCAGAAAACTACCGTGGGTTGAGGATCACACGGTAAATGGATGGAAGGGCAGTGCTGTTTTGTAAAAAGTCTTCAAAGAGCCACTTGCATATTTCCAAAATCAATAACGTGAACAAAGGCAACAGGCTACCCTTGGCCGGGTGCTCTGCAGAGGTAGGCTAGCCATTTAAAATGCTCTTTCATGGTGCTCATGAACCGCTTCTGCCTGCACTACCCATGGTTTGTCTAGGAGTCTTCGAAGAGCAAGCTAAGAAAGCTATCGATTCCTGCTCATCTCAAAGAAAATGAGTATATAATTTAAGACTCTCGAAAGCGTTAAAAGGCCCAAGTAGGCGCTCTCATAACAAAGCCAGTTGATTCTTAGCAAGAGGTTGGCTCTCAAAAAAATCATGGGCCCTGGACATATCCTTTAACAAAGTAGTGAAATCCAGGAGGGCCTGTTGTCTATTCTGATGCTGTCCCGAGGGGGAACAAGGGATTCGGTAAGGAAGTGAGGGCTAAAGGGGGTTCCAGTGGCCGTCCTAGAGAGGCCACCAGTGAATGGCCTCCCTCTGGAGTCAGGGACAGCAGATGGAGGCTTTTACAGAAGGATAGTTTTTCTCATGGTGTCAGTACTAGATACTGTTCAGAGGAATATTGCCCGGCATGATTATTTTTTCAAGGATGCATTTTCTATACTGTAGAATATTGAAAACAGAATGCAAATTTAGCATGCCAATTTGTGAGTTAAAAAATGTAAGCCTATAATCAATCATCCAGAAAGAATAAAATAAATCAATTATGCATTCGATTCAAGAAGTTAGGAGAAGCATGAGAGGGAGTAGCAAGACGGCAGGGTGGGTAGGGGTATCTGCAGCCCCATGACCTGAGTTTGACCCCTGGGAAACCCATGGGTGGAAGGAGAGAGCTGCTTCTCATAAGCTGTCCTCTGGCCTGCACATGCATCTCCCCACATAAATAAGCGTAAAAAATAAATAAACAAAAGGAAAAGGAAAAGAAAAGAAAAAGAACTTAAAGAAAAAAGTAAATGTAGGCAAGTATTGGAAGGGCATAGTAAATTGAAAATAGATAGTAACAGTTATAATATGGAAAACAGTAGAATTGAAAGCAATCAAAGAGCTCGTTCTAGAAGGTAAAATAGTGAATTATATCCTGTATCCTGGCATTGCATGTTTATAAGATGATGTACCCTAATATCTTACACAGCACGGCTATCCGCCTGTGTCCTCCATTCACTGGGGGCTTGTGAGCGCTATGGTCAAGCACACTTCTGACATTCCGCTTTAAGTACATGAGAAATGTTTTTCTTTTTCTTTCTACTCAAAAGGACCTTGGTATTAGCTTTCTGATAAAAACCCAATTGAATTAGAGCCAGAAGGAATCCACCCAGTAAAATCACGCGTCATCACACCCGCCCGTGAGCGCGTCTTTGCAAGCGCCGCAGCACTCTGTGGCCGAAGCAGAAGCTTCGCTGGCGTTGCTCACATGTCCCTGCTTTGCGTGTAGGTCTGATGCCCGTCTTCATAAAGACGACACTGACATCTGTTTCAGTAAGACGCTCAACTCCTGCAAAGTGCCCCAGATCCGCTACGCCAGCGTGGAGCGCCTCTTGGAGCGGTTGACGGACTTGCGGTTCCTGAGCATCGATTTCCTCAACACCTTCCTGCACACCTACCGCATTTTCACCACGGCTGCCGTGGTGCTGGCGAAGCTCTCTGACATCTACAAGAGGCCTTTCACCTCCGTCCCTGTCAGGTATCCCAGCTTTGCCAATGTCAGTCTTACTCTTGGAGCAGCCCCTGGGCAATTGGCTCACCTTTGACCTTACTCCATCAGTAGAGGTGTTGGGTAAAAGATCGCAAGAGTTTCCAGGGGAAGACATGCAGAGGCCTCAAGTCTCTAAGTCTCCAAGTGAATTTGGATTACTCTGTGACTATTTGGAAGCTGGTTCATTTATTTTAGTAGTATCATCATCACCATCATCACCATCATCATCATCACCATCACCATCATCATCACCGGCAACTGTGCTCCTAAGTGCTAATATACCTCTCCATAGCTGAGGGAAAGGATATGTTGTAGGCTCAGTAGTAGTAGGAGCAGACCTAAGTTTGGCATACATAACAAGACCCCCAAAGAAGGAGTGCTACTGGTCTTTCAAGACTTTACCGCACCTGGGTGGCAAGGGACCTGCCCGGACAGTGTCTGTGTTCCCCTAGCAAGGGCATGCGCACTTGTAGCATTTAGATTAAGGAAAACCCAGCAGTGGTAGTGCAGTGGTTTCCAGGCCTTCAAATGCAGATGAGCTGAGAGCGTGTGTTTGTGTGATATCTGACACAGGTCTTCATTTGGCTACAGTCTGTTAATGGCATTTTCTCTTCTTCTTCTTCCTAGGTCTTTAGAGTTATTTTTTGCCACGAGCCAGAACAACAGAGGTGAACATTTGGTGGATGGAAAATCCCCACGTCTGTGTCGCAAGTTCTCTTCCCCGCCTCCCCTGGCTGTGTCCAGGACATCCTCCCCAGTGAGGGCCAGGAAGTTGTCCTTGACGTCTTCCTTGAACTCGAGGATCGGAGCCCTGGACCTGACCATATCCCCATCTTCCAGCAGTCCCACGAGCACCCACAGTCCCGCTGCATCACCACCGCCTCACACTGGTAAGGTACCCCTGGATCTCAGCACGGGGCCTCCGTGTTCCGGAGCAAAGCTACAACAGGGGCTGTAGGAGAAAAGGCAGATCCCTGTGGGGATCTGTGTAGCCGGCCCAAATGAAGTGTTCAGAGTGTGTTCTCCAGCACGTTGACATGATAACATCCCACACTTGCAGCTGCCCGATTTCCCCATCATCCTTCTGGAGTCTCAGTTTCCCTCCACTTTTTTTTTTCAGTTTTCCTACTTCTGCCTAGAAGGTAGGATATATACAGTGCCAGCTGAATAGAGAGAGTGGTGGGTTGTTCTCTTTCTCTATAGTCAAAGGCTAGTTGTAGTTAGCCATCAACAGAGGACTGGTACGTCTAGATTATTACTGGAAAGTTCTTGGATTTTGGTAAAGGCTGATTGGCAAAGAGTCTACCATGAGCTTTGTATAAAAGATAAGCCTGGGGTACCCTTATCCAAGCCCTCGGGTTCACAGTTTCCTCCGCCCCCATTGCCTGCATGAAGGCCCTGTTCCCTTCTAACCTTCTCCTCCTGAGGATGACCTGACCTGGAAGCACTAAGATGGTTGAAGATCTTGGTTGGGGGAGGGGCTCTTTCAGTTTACATTCGAGGTGTAGTGAGACAGATCAAAGCAGAAACAGTGTTAATTTTCTATGATATAGCCCATTTTGTTGGTTTTAAGGCAAGGTTTTGCTTTGTGGCCCAGGATATTCTTCTCAAATTCATAGTAATGCTCCTGCCTCAGATTTCTAAGAGCTGGCATTGTAAGCATGAACCCACCATGTATAGCTCCAAAATGATTTTTTGAGTGGGGATTATATCATATGGCTTCTAGCTTACCTTCTATAGTGGCTTCCCATTGCATATAGAATAAAGTACATTTCTCCTTCTAAGGCCTGCAGATCCTACAGGACTTGCATGATTCTCTTTCCAGTGCATGCTCTTTATATTCCTTCATCTACTAGACTACCATCCCAAGGATTTCCTCTTTGTGTCCTCAAAACTCCTTGGTTGTTCCTGTGACAGGACCTTTGTAAAGCCTTTACCTGCGCAAACTCCGAGAGATCAGCAAGCTTGTGTGGCTTATTCTCCTCAGGATCTTCTGTGCCTTGGCCAGTGCTTGGCAGGAAGTAAATGTTTATTAAGTAAAGGAATGAAGAAAAACACCCAGGGAACTGAATGAATGTCCTCTAGCATGAAAGCTAATATTGACTGTCAACTTGGTGGGCTCTAGAATGGCCTCTGGGAATGTCTGTGAGCAGTGTCTAGACTGTCTTAACTGATGTGGGAATACCACGCTAACTGTGGGCAGCACCACCCCCACCCCCAGGACTGGGGTCCCAGACTGGGTAGGAAGGGGCAAGTGTGCTGTGCCAGAGTTCATCTCTCTCTGCTTCCTGACTGCGGACACAGGTGCTAGACTACCTCAAGTTCCTGTCACAACTAACCACCACCATGGACTGTGAGCCCCAGAACTGTGAGCTCAAATAAACCCCTTTTCCTTGGGCTGCTTTTGTCAGGTATTTGCTCACTGCAGTAGGAAAAGCAGTTAACACAACGGGGGCCCTGCCTAGTCTTCCTCAGGGTCATGCACTGTGGCCCTCCAAGGGTGGCCTCTTACTGGTTTTATAATCCAGTGTTACTGTGAAGAAGATAAGCGAGTTTCGCAGCTGCATTAGCAGGGAGCTTTCCCCCTGTGTACAACTGACTAATTGAGGTTAACATAAAATCAGGGAGTAAGTCAGACAGTGCCAGATTTCTAGGAGGGTCACCCAGATGGAGGCCCAGACCCCTTGCATTTCTGCTTGCTGGAGCTTCTGTGTTCTGTCTCCCTCGGATCATTTAAATAAGCTAGCTGGGTGAAGTACTTAATGGAATTTTAACTGGAGTGGTTGTCATCATCCGAAGTGGCATTTTTTTTTTTTTTTAGAAATTCTTCAAATTGACAAGTGAGCAATTAAGGAGGAGGAAAGGGGGAAGAGAATTTAAAAGTCCTTAAAACAACAAGCAAAATCATAAGATAAATTCTTCTTGGAAATAGCAAAGCAATCATGTAACTGGGGCTCTACCCAGCACCAGTGTCTGATCACCTGCATGGAGGCAGAGACTTGTTCTTATCCAAATCCTCCCTGGGGCCACAGTGGCCCAGGGAGTCCAGGAGGTTCCTACAGCGTGAGAGTTCTTTCCTCTCCATTACCAGATTGCTGCGAATAAGGAGATAAATCTGGATTCCTGTGTTCTTTGGAATCAGGAGCACTTTAGAAGCAAGGGTTTTGGTGTCAGCTCCCCATGGCTCTCAGGGAACCCTTTGGTTGATTGCTCTCAGGGCTAGGATGTGGTCTGCTGCTCTGTGTACGGTCAGGCTTGGCCCCCCCCAGGAGACTGAGCAGATGCCTTGTGTGCTCCAGTGGCTGGGACAGTTGCATGGGGAGAATAGAATGGCCCCCTACTCTGGCTATGCAGGTAAAAGACATGTAGCTATGAGGGCAGGTGGCATAAGGGGGCAGACAAGAGCGTGAAGCTGCAAACCAGGGAGATTGTGCCTGGCTGAGCATGATCAGAGAGCGCCTTTGATACGGGCCGAGCGCGCCCTGTGATGGACAGGGAGGAGGCAGGCGGGTTCTGGGTAATGAGACTGTATCATCAGGGGTTAGCGAGAGCACCTGGAGTGACTGTCCTTCCTGAGATACACCTGCTCATGGACAGCCTTTCCCTGTCTTGACACCATGAGCAGCCCCATAGTAAGCAGAGCTTCCTAGTTTTCCTAGGGCATCCAAACATTGAGTCGAATTAAAACAAAAGTCCTCCTAATGCTTCTCTCTTTCCTTCTGTTCTTCTAATCATCACAATGACTTTTAAGTTAAGAAAGCTGAGCAACCAAAAGCAGACACAACAGGCCGCTGGAAGCTTTCTGTCTTGAACAGGAACACATAACTGTGAACATTACCTCATTCCTCCCTCCCCAGCTTCTGGCAAGCACCATTCTATTTTCTGTTCCTGTGAGTCTATTTGAAGTGAAATTACGCCACTTTGGGCCTTTTGTGATCGACTTACGTCACTTAACGGACTTAAGCTTTAACCATATTGCACGTAATAGGCTTTCCTTAATTTCCTTAATATAATGGGAAAGTAATATTCCATTATATGCACCTGCCATTTCCTTTACCATTCATCCCTATGTGTAGAACCTGAGTGCAAGTATCTCTTCGAGATCCTGATCTCAGTTCTCCTGGAAAGCACATGCACACCCCCCCCCATACACACACAAGTACGCACAAGGACACAAACATGCACACACACATACACACATGAGCACACACACACACACGAACACATACACAGATTCACACACATACACACACATGAGCACATACACAGAACCACACACTCATGCACACATGAGCACATACACACATGAGCACATACACGAGCACATACACACAAGCATACACTCATTCACATATGAGCACACATACACACACATGAGCACATACACAGAACCACACACTCATGCACACATGAGCACATACACACATGAACACATGCATGAGCATATACACACATGCACACACACACACGTGAACACTTACACACAAGCACACACACATACACACATACACACAAGCACACACACATACATACCCATGAGCACTTACACACAAGCACACGTGAGTGCACACATGAATGCACACCCAAGCACACACATACACACATGAGCACACACAGGACCACACACACACACTCACATATACCTCAAGGGAGCATGCTGGGACACATGTTAATTCCATGTTGAATTTTTGGAGAGATGTGCACGGTGGCTGTACCACTTCACATTCCCAGGGGCACAACAGGGTTCCACCAGCACTTAGTATTTTATTTTATTTTAAAATAGTTATCAACCTAACGGGTGTGATGTAAGAAACTTCCTTTTCTTTTCAAAAACACTTTTCAGAGACACTGTAATTTCTCTAGCACCAGTATGGATATGAATGTTTTCTTTAGCATCAGAACAACAGGGCCCCTTCCTTTGCTCATGATGGTCTAAACCCAGCTTTTATTCCAGTGGCTCTGTCACACTGCACGCCACCCCCTGTAACTGGAAGCTCCCTATTAGCCTGTTATGCTGAGAACACAGCACTTCGGTCAACTGCCTTATTTAGTTCTGATCTTCAAACCCAAGCCTGGGGTGCACAGCATTGGTCTAGGGTGCTTAGGACACTGGTTAGGGTAGAATAAGGTCCAATTGCTTTCTCTCCTTGGAGCAATAAGCTAGAAGACACTTAGATGTAGGGCCTAATCTGTTTGGGGCTGTTATAGTATCTGCAACTGTAATTCTTTTTTTTTTTTTTTCAAGACAAGGTTTCCCTGGCTTGTCTGGCTGTCCTGGAACTCACTCTGTAGACCAGTGTGGCCTCGAACTCACAGAGATCTGCCTGCCCCTGCCTCCCAAGTGCTGGGGTTAAGGGCATGGACTGCCACTGCCCAACTTGCAACTGTAATTCAAAATCAACAGAGGTTTATTTTTCAGAGCTCCCAGAGGGCAAGAAGTCTGAGAGAAGGTACCAGAATGAGATGAGCATCTTCTTACTGTGTGGAGTAGTAGCAGGGAAGGCCTCACATGAGCAAGAGACAGGGCTCAGAGGAGGGAAGATAAATCTATCCATCTATAAGGAACCTACCCTCTGCAAAAAACAATATTTTTATGAGGTCAGAGCTTCTGTGACCTTATCATCTTTAGAGGTCCCAACTCTCAGCACAGGCTAGGGATTCATCTTCCAACATGGGAATTTGGGGGATAGATTCAAACCATATCATGAAGAGATTCTGAGAAATGAGATAAAGGCGATCACGCTCCTGGGCAGAGCTCCCTGGCTGCCTCAGAGCCTTTCGGTGTGGCAGCCTTGACTGATTACACCCTGAGGCTGGCAGCTGGAGAGGACCTGGGATGAAAAGGTGCTCATTCCCACAGCACAGAATTAGCCAGAGTGAAGGCGTCATGCCTCTTTCCTACTGGGTTCGCCTCAAACAAATGATTTAGAGTTTATTTCAAGAGTTGGTTTCTCTGGACGCTAAGAGGCTTGAAGAACTGTTTTGCCCTTGCAGCTCATGGTTCTCCGAGATCCTGCAGTTGAAGAGCTTGCTCAGGTCAAGCTCCAGTCTAGAAACTCCCGCTCCCGTGCTTCCGGGGCTTCGTAAAGCACAGCAGCCTGCTAACATAGGCTCCTTAGCTCCTGTGCCCTGCTACCCCCTTACTTATTTCTCCCACTAAGCATCTCTCTACATTTCTACTTCCTTCCCCTTTCTATAGCTGCTTCTAGTTTCTTCTCATATGTTTATTTCCCACCTTATCCCTAAAAGCATTTAAGATAGTCGTCAAACAGACTCACGGCCAGACATATCTGGACTAAAAATAAAGTAGGTAAAGGAAAGCATAGGGATTCTATGGTCTACTGGTGGTCCTTTGAGCCCTGGAGTCTCATGACTCTGCTTCTGAGTTTCTTATTTGGCGGAATGGAGGCAGACGTGAAAGCATTTATGTGATTAGCATCGAAAGCCAAGGACAGCTTTTCTGTACAGGTTCAACTTTCCTGGCTGCTGCGACTTCATAAATGGACCCTCACTGTAGAAGGCTTAGAACTAAACTGGTGTTAAGGAGGGTCTGTGGCATTTTTCTCAATACACAAGACTAAACAATTATAGACTAATTTTTTTTTATTCTGCGTTGTACATGGGCAATGTTGGCCATGCATAACCTTAGGGAAGACCTGGTGGAACTCTGAGGCGCCAGCCTAACAATTCAAGTGTGTGTATGTGTGTGCGTGTGCGTGTGCGTGTGTGTGTGTGTGTGTGTGTGTTTGTGTAAAGATGCATGCTTGTACATAATGTGCAGAGGTGTGTCTGGCGTCTGGTGTAAGTCTGCTCTGTTCTCTTGTGGTCCAGTCTTGAAAACTTTCAAAAGGCAGACGAATGGAAGACTCGGATCTATCTTTAATTTGAGAGATGTTTGCATGTGCTTTGCATAACATTAAGAGTCAAAACAGCTGGCAAACTTGACTAGACTCCAGTGCGAAGGGATGCGGCAGGTTTTGCTTTACGCTTGAGAATCCAGCCCCGCAGTCTCACTCAGCTTTGCCCGTGACAGCCATAGGGAACATCAGCTCTCTTTCTGCCACCCACAACTTTAGAGTAAGCCCATTGAAAAATGCTGGCGATCGTTGCCTAATCTCACCGTCACGGCAACGATGATGCCGGTTTTGTAAAATTTCAAGAAAACGTCAAATGCCATGAAGGAAAAAAAAAAAAATGAAAGAAGGAAAATTCCTCAAAATAAACAGGGCAGCAATTTTTTTAAAGAGATAAACAATCTGCCCCAGGCCCATCTAATAGCCATCCGTGCCTCCTGCCCTGCTAACCCATTGCTACTTTTTACTATCCCCAGATGTTTCTAAGAAACACACGCAAACTTCTCAAGTGTGGGTTCTCAGTGAAAACCAAGCCCATGGCGCGCAAGGCCGGAATGGAGAGCCAGAGGGAAGCCCACACATTTGCAGAACCTAATGGGGTTCCCTCAGACCGTGATTATGCAAGTCGGTCACCCAAGTGTGGTTGCACAGCCCACGGCACCGGTGTCCATTTCTGGGTTCTCGGTTTGAAAAGTGCCTGCCCGTAGGCTGAAAACACTCCTGATTTTAGCCCACATCTGCCCACTTGTCCTGTAGGCAGAGCTGTTTGTGTAACACTTGGTGAAAGTGAGCAAGCCAGTAGGAGGTGCTTGCCCACTCCCCTGGGATGGCCTGGGTTCTGTAGGTGTGTGTCAGCTTGTACAGGTATTCTCTATGTCCCTGCTCCTTCAGGACATTGAGGCCCTAGGTAGTTCCCCATCGGATTTTTAAAAGTCTGATGTATTGCTGACTAAAGTTTCCCTCCTACCCTCAGATGAATGAATGAGTGTTTGAATTGAACCAAGGATATGCATTTGATATTCTGCTCTGCTCTCTACAACAGATGCTTCCCATTACTGAACTTTGAAGGAGCTATTCAGAAAATAATAAAACTAACAGCTAAACACTGTTTCCTTTCTTTCTTTCTTTTTTTGTATGCATCTTGCCAGCTTTACTGTAATTATGTCACTCAAGAAAAGATTGTAACCACTTTCTTTCTCCAGCCCTATTGAGTTTCAAAAGATCAAAATCATGGCCATATTTCTAAGGGAGTAAATACTGACGCAAGCTTAAAAATAACTTTACATCATGGGTTTTGTAAAGCTTGTTGAGTAAAAAGGAAGCAGCTTAACACCAGGACAATACACAATTAGTAGAAATGGCACTAAAATTTAATCGATGGGGATCAATTAGGAACCTAATTAAAAAGCAAAGGAGGATCGACTGGACATATATTAATTTTTGGTTTGACCTTCCTTTGGAATAACACGCATGTTATTGTTTCCCCTGCATAAGAAGCCAGGGAAGGGACTGAGAAGCACCACCCCGTCATCCCAGCAGCTGCATCCTATGATCCCAGAAAGACATGTCTTTTATTTTTGGGACGTCTGCTGTCACTCGGAGACTCAAATCATCATAACTACAGTTCATTGAGGATATTTTCCCATGAGCTGGAGGTATAGTTTAGAGCTAGACCATTGCCTAGCTTTCACAAAACCTGTCAAAAAAGGAAATTTCACTTGCTTACTAGTGATGTGTAGCTCTACCTGGGAGCTAGTCAACAGACCTTTCCAGTATGAGAGAGAATCGCTCTGCAGCTGTGTTGTCTAAAATTGTAGTTACTAGCCATTGGTGGTTACTGAGCGTGACTGGTACCAGTGGGGTGTTAAAATATGACTTTAATCTTAGTTAATGTAAATTTGCTGTCCAGCTAAGTTTGGTTAGCACTACTATGTTGGGGGGTATTTCTAGATTCTAAAGAACCTCCGTCGCCCGCTTGAGCTTCCTGGGACATGGAACTAGAGATCTAACTTTGCCTTGAGGGGCAGCCTAGGCAAAGAAGTAATTCTAGCTTTGACTCCAGTTTATTTTCTAATATGAAAAAGTTCATTTTCTTTGTTCCAAGAAAAACCCATTCTGGAAGGCAGGAGACCCACTGCACACTTCCTGTTCTCTTTAACCTCCGATTGTGCTGGACAGAGGGGCTAGCCAAGGTCAGCCCTTGGGTTCAATGAGATCAGTAGATCATAAGCCAGGCTAGTGAAGATCCATATTTAAATTATGTTCTTAATGCTCTTCTGAGAAGAAGCAGCTGATTTCACAGGAAAGCACTCTTTAAGTGTGTAAGCCAATATGAAATGCTTATTATCTGTAAGGAAATTTGCATTTCCATGCGTTATGATATTGTCAATGTACTCTTGAGCTCACAGCCTGGTTACCTTTCCTGTGTTTCCCAGCCGCTGTCCTGGAGTCTGCAGCAGGCGACCGGGACCGAGCAGGAGACTCTGCAGAGCTGTCACCTTGTAGATCCCCCTCGACTCCCCGGCACCTCCGCTATCGCCAGCCCGGAGGTAAGGGCTCAGACACAGCCTCAATAGAAAAGTCATCTTGGGCTGCTATATCAACGTGCTGCTTAGTCTTAATTGTAAAGATGGACGAGAAGCAGGTAATGTGACACAGGTGCAAGGAGTGGGAATATCAGCCATTAGAAAACCTCCCCTCAGTGGCTACTGCTGCTGATCTCATTACTGTGATGTGTTCTGTGCAGAAAAAGCAGAAGGAGAAGTCTGTCTTTCTGTCTTCATGGTGGCTCGTTGAAGGATGCTCTTCCTTATCCTGCGTCCCAGTGTAACCTGCATGAGTAGGCTTGTGGAAACATTATTAGTAATTCTTACTTTGTATGAAATAAGGTTCAGTTGGATGGGACCCTGTCATTATTGTTAGTGGCAGACCCGGGTATATTTCTTAGTTTACAGTTAAAAAAATTATGACACTTGATCCCATAATTTGTTTTGAAACACAACAAGTATCTGCTGGTTGGAAGAGAAACTACATATAAGCAGAAATATTTCATCCCCCATTTTCTGTCCTTCCTGCTCAAATAAATATACCCAAATCAGAGTTGTTTTATATACCCAAATCAGACAGAAATGTCTCCTTTCCCCCCACCCCTTCCAAAGCCGGTTTATTTCAAGTTAGAAGAGAAAATTATGAAACCAGTTTCGCTCCAAGTAACCCAAGCAAATCACAGAGGTTGGTTTTTTACCTCTTGCCATCAGACTTCGGCAAGGACATTTTAGTAAAAGATGAAAGGGAGTGTCTCTAAGAAGTTACTGAGTTTGCAGTCCCAGCCACTCCATAGAAGCCATGGTCAGCAGCCCTTGTCAGTGAGAGCAGCAAGAAGAGTATGGGTTAGGCCTGGCCAGGTGTGTTAGATGGAGCTCAGCCCTTAGGGCCAGACTCCTGGCCAGTTACCAATCGCCTTTCTATTTGGGTGGTCCTAGCAAATGAAGGCAGCCTGCTAGGCTTTCCTATCTTGTCATGTGGCTACCATGGACTCAGATGAATCTCTCTATTTCTAATGCCTCAGTCAATGCAAGACTTGGCGCTTCCTTTGACAAGTGACACAGTGAGCTTCCTTGGGTTCAGTGCCACCTGGAAGAGAATGTGATCAGAGTCCCATGGAAGGCTGGGCCAAGGCGAGAGTTCATTAGTGTTTACCCTGTTACTCCTAGAGCTTTGTTTTGTTCGCCTATGCTTGTTCACACGTAGAATTTTAATTTATGTAAGGACTTATTGTTTATTATATACCATAGAGACTTGAGGACGCAGGAAGTAACCTAGAAGCTGGGATAACGTGGTGGCTACACACAGGAGCCGGTGTTACGTATTTTCTTACTGCCTAGCCAATATTTTGCTTATTCACTAATTTATTTGCCACCTGCTTTCATGTTTGAGCACATCGTGAAACCCTTGGTTTCATCTGTCTATCCATTCATCATCCATTCATTAATAATCAATACATTCATCTATCTATCTATCATCTTTCTATCTATCATCTATCTATCTATCTATCTATCTATCTATCTATCTATCTATCATCTATCTATCATCTATCTATGTATCTATCATCTACCTATCTATCTATCATCTATCTATCTATCTATCTATCTATCATCTATCTATCTATCTATCTAATCTATCTATCATCTATCTATCATCTATCTATCTATCTATCTATCATCTACCTATCTATCTATCTATCTATCATCTATCATCTATCTATCTATCATCTATCTATCTATCTATCATCTATCTATATCTATCTATCATCTATCTATCTATCTATCTAATCTATCTATCATCTATCTATCTATCTATCTATCTATCTATCTATCTATCATCTATCTATCTATCTATCTATCATCTATCATCTACCTATCTATCTATCATCTATCTATCATCTATCTATCATCTATCTATCTATCATCTATCTATCATCTATCTATCTATCTATCATCTATCTATATCTATCTATCATCTATCTATCTATCATCTATCTATCATCTATCTATCTATCTATCTATCATCTATCTATCATCTATCTATCTATCTATCATCTATCTATCATCTGCTGTCCATATAACAATCATCTACCCATCCATCTTATTATCCATCCATTCATTTATTTATAGCATTAATATTAAAATTCAGAAGCAACCTATTCAACACCTTTCATATCAGAATCCTAGCACACTGTTTTCACTGGAATCCGGGAGATAACGGTGACGCTGGCAACAGCATTAGGAAGTGCTCTGTGCTTACACAGCCTGATAAGTGAAAGCGGTGATAGAGGCTTTTTATTGCATCCTTTCCATCAAAAAAAATCAAATGCTTTAAATTACATCTGTTTATTTAGTGGGGAGGGTGTGTATATGTGCCGCGGCATGCGTGTGATGTTCAGAGGACGACGGCAGAGTTGGCTCTGTCCCTCCATTATGTGGGTCCTGGGGATTGAACTCCGTGTGTGTGTGTGTGTGTGTGTGTGTGTGTGTGTGCGCGCGCGTGCGTGAGAGAGAGAGAGAAAGAGAGAGAGAGAGGGAGACATGTTTATCTATGCATGCATGTGTGGAGGCTAAAGGTGCCTTTATCTATCTCTACCTTATTTTTGGATCTAGGGCTTCTGAACCTTGAAGCTCACTAATTTGCTAGACTGGGTGGCCAGGCGGTTCTGGAGATCCGCCTGCCTCCACCTCCCAGCGCTGGGGTTACAATGTATGCTGTCAGGCTGGCTCTTTTGTGTGGGTGACGGAGATCTTCACGCAGCTCATCACACTTACACATCAAGCACCTTAGCCGAGGAGATATCCCCCAGTCCTGCGCCTGTTCGGTTTTAAGTGGGCTACACTTAATCCACCCTTCTTGTGGGTGAGGTCAAACCAGGGCCCTCACATGTACTAAACAACCATTCAGCCATTGATTGATAAAGAAATTGTACTAAGAACATGATGTGGAATCTTCTTAAAATAGTATTATGTTGAGATATAATTTATCTACCACAAAATTTTCCTTTTTAAAGTACGAAGTTCATTGGATTTTACATACTCAGGAGGTCAGGCAGCCATAACCGCGATTTAATTTTAGAACGTATCATTGCCCTAAAATAAATCCTATAGCCATCAAAAAACTCTCCCATTTCTAGACCCTTCTCCCCCTGCGCCATGACAACTAATCTATGATCTCTATGTTTGGGGTGACGTTTACAAAAAGAGACTCATTCAGCGGAGGAAAGGGACCTATGTAACGGGCTTTTTCCCCTTCCTGGACTTATTCATTTTATAGTATGTGTCAGAACTTCCTTCTTCTCTGTGATGGGATAATATCATCTTTTTAAAATGTTTCTCAGATGATGGGCATTTGATTGCTTCCAGTTTTGGGCTATGGTAAGTGCTGCTTCTGTGAATATCCATGCACAAGTTCTTCAAGACATATGTTTTTGTTTGCTGTATGCCTCATATGAAACTGCTTATATATAATCTCCTTATTTGCTTATTAACAGGGATCAGCATGACACTGTTGGCCCAGCCCTTCATCCAGTACTTTATAAAGTATTACAATGAGGATCGAAATGATATTAGGATGAGAATATGCACTGCAGAATGTTATCTGTGTGCCTCGTTATTCCATTTCCTTTCTCTTTAAATAACCAGGACAGGCAGCCGACAGTGGCCACTGCTCCGTTTCGCCTGCTTCTGCTTTTGCAATCGCCACAGCTGCAGCGGGACACGGGAGTCCACCAGGTGAGTCCGCCGGCTGAAGTGTGCAGCAGAGTGCATTGAACCAGTGGCCCTTCACTGCCAGGGTCTTGATGACTCAGTTGGAAATCCGATCTTTTGCAATACCGGGGAATGAGCCTAGAGAGTATTCTGTTAGATGAAATAAGCTAGGCATAAGAAGGTAAACACTGTGTCAGTTATGTTTGGAATCTAAGAAAGTCGAACTCGTGGAACCAGAGAGGAGAGTGGAGGGTACGAGGGACAGGGTAAAGCCTGAGGAGAAAAGGGAGACACTAGATGCATGGAACAGAGATTCAGTTATATAGGAAGATAAGCTCCGGGGAGCTACTGCGCATTCTAGTGGCCACAGTTAACAACAACAACGACAATAACAGTAAATATGTTAATACTTGAAAATTCCGAAAGTTTGTTTTAAGTTTCCTTATCTCAAAAAGTGAATGATAGATATATTAATTAACTAGCTTGGTTTAGTCACTCCAATACACACACACACACACACACACACATATGCATATGTAAATATTCATATACATACATACACACACAGACACACACACATAAACACACCAAATCGTGCACTAAAAACATGCAGTAAAAATAAGTAGCCAGGCAGCCACCCTCAGTGAGCCTCACATGGGTGGTCTTTGGGTCATACTTCTGAAACTTTCCACGTCCCCGTAGGATATGCTACTGTCCCCGTGTTGTGTCTTGCTGTCCCTCAGCATTTGTGCCGCATGGCTAAGACATGTCCCCACCCCTCCCGCTGGATCTGAAGCATGTGTGGGGTGTAGGGGTGCTGCAGAGGGTGGAGCCTCAGGCTGCCTGGTCGCTCACTTGCATTTGCTCCATGATTCCTTCTGAACGGCTGCCAGTCCATCTTCAGGGCAAAGACAATGTATTAAAAAACAATAAAAATGAAAGTCTAGCACTTTAATAGGTGAACATTGTGTTTATTATCTATGTCCTCTCCCCTACAGGCAGAGGACATGATGTCAAAATAAACCTGTAATTGATTTAAGTTGTTGTGTCTTTGCGTGATCCTAAGCAATGGTTCTAAACAGATTTGGAGAGCCGCGAGAACAGATCCACTTTATTAACCACTGTCGCTGGCCACAAAGAGATCTTTCTTCCATGCCCTGTGAACCCAGCTTTACAATAGTAACCAGCAGAAAATATCTGTGTGAAGTCATTCTAGATCGATGAATGAAGAGACGTGCTCATTCTACAAACGACTCGATGGGTGGGAGGAAGTTATTTTCTGTATCTCTCCTAAATGGAAGTCACGGAGGCTCAGCCCCTCCAGTGCATTCTCCATCTACTTCATTGGATGTGTCAAGGGGTGTTCTGCGTCTCAAAGATTCTTTAAACTTTACTCCAAAGGTTCCATTAGCATAGCACGAAACAGACCGTAATAACCAAATCTCGGCAATCCAGGTGACTTTTAATATTGATTGTATTCTATAATGATGAACGTCTGTTGGTTAAAAAATATAAGCAAACTTTTTTTTCGGTAGGATTTGTTGTCAGCTGTGGTTTTTAAAAATGAAAAGCAAAGGCAACCTTTCCCTTTCTTCCACTCCTGAGGGTTTCCTAATTCAAATACAGCTCCAGGGCAAGTGGTTTGGTTTAGATGAGGAGCCCATTTTTCCACCGCCAGGGTCCCAACGGGTAAGGACCCATTTCACTCAAAAAAGGAAGCAAGGATAGACTGTTCCAGTGAATTCTGGAGAGGGGTTTCTGACTTTAGCGTCTCATGTGTTGCTCCAGTGCTGTTTCTGTTGCCTGAGAGCATCTTCCCCATCCCTGGAGAAGCTTTAGCAGACACTCTTCAGTGAGCTGCCCAGGTCTCTGAGGAGGCAACCTAGACTTGCCAAGTGACATCAGTAGGCATGACTGGTGTAGGGCAGCCCAGATTCTGTATGAGCAGGCTGTTGTGTCATTACAGTGTTGATAATATTGCTTGCCTGCAGACAAGAGTCATATGGTTGACCGTGTGCCTAGAGAAGAATATAGTCACTTTGATTTTCATCTGTGATGACATAATATGCAGATTCCGAGTCAGGCTCCCATAGTGCTCGGCTCTGTGGTGTTGCTTCAACTCTATATAAACTTACTGTGTAGGACAATTGATGGGGCCCTTGTGTGCTGTCACATTGGCTAGAGTGTTATTTAAGGGTATTTGCTCAAACTTTAGAGATCTATATGAAGCAGGAATTAAGATGTAAACATCTCAGGTGGTTGCTGATACAAGGGATGCATGGGTGCAGTTGGGATATAGTCAGGACACAAATGGAAGTCAAATACAATAAAGAAACATATGAAGGCACATTGTGTTGCTTGCTACAAACCTGAATCAGGAGCCTTAATCACAGTTTATCATATGGAAATTGTGGGGTGCGTTATTTTCCTGGAAGTAACTATAATGGCGGTGGGGGTACTACAATGAGATCTTGATTATCTTTGGGCATATTACATGCTCCACAATTCTGTGCAAGCCAAAGTAAATTAGCACAGTAGAAGAACAGTTGAATGCATTTATGGGAACATTAGTGACATACACAGTTGCTTTGGAAATAGAGGACCCTTTACTGGTGATTGCCTGGTACTTATAATGTAGATGGTTTGCATTCAGTTTTCTCATCTGTGGAACCACTGAGGCAGCAGGGCTGAATTTGTGTAATTAAGTTTGGAGAAGTTTTAAAAAATACTAATACCTGGTTTCATACCTAGAGATTCTGACTTGTTTAGTCAGAGAAATGTCCTGGGAATCAGAATATTTAGAACTTTCTCGGATGATATAGTGTAGATCCAAGATGGAAAAAACCCACTAGGTTACCTGCAGCAAATGTGTGTATATATATATATATATATATATATATGTGAGTGTGTATACATATATGTGAATATTTTACTGAGATAGCCACTTAAAAGAGAAACATGAGTGCTTCCAAATTCCACAATGGATTTTGATGTAGATGGATTTTGTAATTGTCTGAGTAACTCATATGAAATGCAGACCTGAAATGGTTGGTATTTCTAACCCACTTCTGTGGGAAGTTTGGAAGCTATGTCCGGATTTCATTCTGCAGTTTAATGTTCTTTGTTTATTTGATGTCTTAGATATATGGCCAGTCTGGTGGACTGGATATGAGGAGAGAGAGGCCGAGCCCTATGTGAGCTACAGCAGACAGTGAACTTAACCTCTGCAGGCTCAGAGTTTCTCATGGTTGAAGCTGGAGAGTGGCACCAGTGCATTCTCTGGTTCTCAAGGTGTAGATGTTGACTTAGGGCAACAGGTAGTTCATGGATTGACTAATTCAATCCCCTGTCCTTAGACAATCTAATCTTAAGCCTAGAATTGGGAAGCTTCAGCCTCAGTACAATCTAATCTTCAAGCCTAAACCTAGAACATTTCAACCTCCAAGACTTACTGCCGACTGACTTACTCTGACTAGCTCCTTCTGAACTCAGAGCAGTGTTGAATTCAGCTGACTCTTCTGGTTGGCTGAGTCAACTTACTTGCTGTTCTGGCTCAAACTCTTCTCCAAGCTGCTGATTCAAACTGACCTTCTGTGCTGGCTGACTGTTTCTGACTGAACATTTCTAACTCTGGTTGACTCTTGCTGACTCCCACAACTTCTCTGAAGCTCTCCCTAGCTTCAGATTGACTCACACTGTTAGCTGACTCTTTCTGCCAAGCTCACTTTCCCAACGAACTGCCTCTGTGTCTCTACTTCAGACTGCCTGACTCTGAGCTGAGAACCTGCTCTTCACTCTGATTCATCTCAGATGTCACTTCCTGTCTGACAGTGACTTCTTCTGAGTTCTACTTCCTGTCTCTGCTTCTATTTGCTTCTCTCTTGGGGATTAAAGACATGTTCTACCACTGTCTTCTGAATAGTGGGATTAAAGGTGTGTATTAATATTCTTTCTACCCTAGAGCAGCCATGCTGCCAGATTAAATTAAGGATTAAATGTTCCTCTACATACAGTTGTGGTCCCTGCATTGAAGCATCTGCATCACTTGGGGACTGGTTAGAAATGCAAATTCCTGGTCCAGAGAGTGGTTCAGTGATTAAAGCCCTTAGCTGCTGAGGCTGACAAGCTGAGTTCCACCCATGAGATCCACAAGGTGGAAGGAGAGGATCAGCTCCATCAATCCGCTGAGAAGCCTTGTACCTGCTGGCAGTTTCTTCACACCTGTCTCTTCCTCTAGTTTTTCTGAGTTGCTAATATCTTTCCTGTCTCTATAAATTAATCCATCCTGGACATTTCATATAAATGAAACCATGTATTGTGTTACCTTGTGTCTGGCTTCTTTTGCTTAGCATAATGATTTGGAGGCTTTTCCATTTGTTTGTAGCACGTACCAGCCGCTTATGCCTTTTATTGCAGAATAATATTCTGTGGTGTGGATGTACCATAATCCATTTATTCATCCACTGGCATTTGAATTATTGCTGCTCTTGGGCTACTGTGAATGATACTGCCACTAACATTTGCATACAACTTTCTGTGTGGATGTTTGTTTTCATTTCACTTTGAGTACATGTCCAAGGATTGTATTATTTGGTTGTATTATTGGGATTTCCTGAACGCCATTTAATTCAAAAAGCCTTGTCATTATTGCTGCAAATATTTCTTCTCATACATTCTCTGCAATTCTAATTATGTGTATGTTGGATCCTTTGAAATTATCCCGTGGTTCTGGTATGTTGTGTGTCTTACTTTTTGTTTTGCCTTGCGTGTTTCTTTATTTCCATGCCTTCTTTTCCTTGCATTTCAGTTTGAGGATGTCTGTTGACCAGTGTGTTGGGCTCACTGATTTTCCTTCAGCTTCGCTGAGTCTACTGTGAATTCAGTGAAGGCATCCTCCACCTCTGTCTGTCTTGGATGCCTAGTGTTTCTTCCTGACTCCTTGTTTGGGGCATATACTTACAGTACATAACTGACTGTGCGTGTGCCTACTTCTCTCATTAAAGCTCTTAACACACTATTTATAGTTTAAATTCCCCATGTAATAATTGTGATAGCCGAGTCTCATTCTGAGGCTTCCTTCATCTGTTACGCATTGACTTGTGTTCCAAATTCATAAATGTAAGTCCTAGTCCCAATTACCACCAAATATCTCTGCATTTGGTTTTAGGTTCTTCAAAGGGTTAATAAAGGTTAAATGGGGTTATGTCATGGGTCTGGTCCAGTATCACTGGTGCCCTTAAAAGATAAGGTGTTTAGGACACAGACACACAGAGAGAGTTGACCCCATGATGCCAAAGCAAGATGGTGGCCCCTAGAAGTCAAGGGGAGGGACCTCGGATGCAACCAAACCTGGTGACAAGTTGGTCTTTGGCATCTAGTCTCCAGAACTGTGTAAAAGTAATTTCCTTTTATTTACATCTCAGCCTTTGACATTCCATCATGACAGCCTGAGCAAACCATTGCAACCCCTCAAACTGTTCTTTCAATAAACCTTGTCGTTTTTTGTTGACACTGAGGCAATAGAGATAAAGACACCCAGCCAGGCCTTGAAGTGTGGAGATGTGAGCTCAGATGGCTGAAAGTCAGGTTGTACTTGGGGTGTATTGTACGTATGAGAACAACCAGCTTCAGTCTCCTCTTTGTGTTTCTCCTCTTGGCTCCGGTCTCCCCTAACTATCTGTTGCAGAAAGCCTGTGTCTTGCAGCCCTTCTTGCCATGACCCACAGCCAGCAACTAGATCTCTGATGACATGTGGTGTGATGGTTGGAGAAGAGGGTTCTGTGTCTTCCAATAGAAAGTAGTGCTTCAAGGGACTCTCTCTCAGAGGTGTAGCTTTTTCTATTGAAATAGTGAAACTATTTCACTTTTCCTGGAGATAAAGCAGAAAGCTGAGCCAGGAACGCTCCGGATCAGGGAGGAATGCCTTTCCTAAATTGGCAAATCTCTGGTTTAGGCGGAGGTACTGGGAACATTCCATGTTCCTCCTCTTCTCTCCCTACAAGAACCATGAAGAGATCTCTCTCCTGCCTTTACTGTGGGGGCACAAGTGCTTCCTGCAAGTAAGTACCACAAAAGTGTGGGGCTCTTCTAAGAAAGTAGACCTTCAGGGCTCCTCAAGTTCATTTCTCAGCAATGCTCATCCATCCGTCAGGAAGCAAAATGGTCTCAGGGCTACCGCTGAATGGTTCCAGTGACCTGCTAAATATGGGCACAGCCTTGGCTTGTCTCTCTGGATACACCTGCCTCTTTTGACTCGGGGCAGCCATTTGCCCTGCAGCTTAGTCCTCTGATGTGTCTGAGTAACACTATTTAGTTTTAGTCTGCCCAGCTTTTCCTCGTGGTAAGCACAAACGTGGTAAATGCCAAGATGATTACATGTTGGAGCTAAAACTTGAATTTTCATGTGGTGGGATGTTTATGATTCTATTGGTTCTATGAATGAATTTGAGGAGAAATACCCACTTTAACAATGTTTGGTATTTCAGTCCATAAATTTGAACAACTCTTCACTTATTTATATCTTCTCTCATTTACTGATTTATGAATTAGTTGCATTAGCATTTTTATACTCTTTAGGATTCTCCACATATCAGCTCATCCATGAATAATAGGAGCTTTATTTCTTCCAGTGTAATCTGAATAACTTCTATTCATTTTCTTGCTTTATTGCATTTGCTGGGACCAACATCAACTTTTTGATTTTTGTTTGTTTGCTTCTGTTACTGGTTTCTAAAATGGGACTGGTGTAGCTGACATTAACCATCAATTGACACTGCCTGGAAAAAGAATCTCAATTGAGTAACTGTTTTTATCAGGTTGATCTGTGGCATGTCGGCTAGGGATTGTCTTGGTTGTTGTTGTTGGAGGACCCAGATCATGGTGGACAGTGCTGTCCCTAAGTAGAGAGCTCTGGGCAATAAAGGAAGTCAGAAAAATATGCATGAATGATCCAGAGAGCAAGTCAGCAAGCTGTGTCTCCATGGTTCCTATCTTGAGTTCGTGCCCTGATTTCCTTCAATGATGGACTGTAGTGTGCACACTGAAATAAATCCAAGTAAGTTGGGCGATGTGTTTATGACAGGACCGGAAAATAAAGGAGAACACGGGGCTGCCTGTATGGTCTGTCTGGACTTAAACATCTGGACTCAAATGATTTTCCTACTTCAGCCTTCCAAGTAACTGGGACTAATATGCAAACAAACACTTGGTTTTAGCCTCTATTTGAGCTTAAAAGGCTCCTTCAGGTCCTTACTGGATATGGGAGCTGGACGATAGTGCTGATGTAGATGGTGCCGTGCTTTACACTGATGGTATAAACATATAACTAACCCACAAACCCACCCAACGAAATCATACCTGAAGAGCTACTTATGTACACATCCTGTTATCATTCAGACTCTGGAACCAGATCACTAGTGTCTGCGCGGGTCTGTTGCTCATTGCATCAGATTGGACTGAAAGCATCTAGAAGGACCTTCCTTTTCATTTACGCTCTTTCATGCACTGATGATGGGTTTAGAATATCTGTTTTCTGCTAAAGTATTTTTGTTTGGGACATGTTTTCTATATTCTTTTCAAAATGTTTAAAAACTTCATTTCATTAAAGACCACGAGCGAGCTGAGATTTAGGGAAAAGGTGTTATATTCTTTATAATTTTAAATAAAAATATCATCACTTCTGTTAATGGAAAACACAGAGCATTAGCAACCCAAGCTTAAATTAATCATGACCTCAAGTCTTATTTTTAGATAAACGTGTACACACACACCTTCCTGGAATTAGAATTGTGGAATTGAAAAGCTGCATCTTTCACTGGTATGAATGCAACCCCAAGCCTGCAGACCAGCTAAGAATGCTCACGGCAGGTGGCCCTTGCATTCTCATCTTGGAAAGGGGCCACAGGGCAAGCTTGACCACACATGTGATCCATTGCTGACCACATGTCTTCTCTACACCCCTTAAGTGGACCCACATCCTTACTGCAGAAGCCTGGGCACCCTCTTCCCTGGCTAAGATGCATTGCCAAGTCCTCTCTCTGTGTACAGACCTTTCCCTGGATGCACTCTCTGCATAATTCTCTGATGGATGCTGTTCTAAAAGGCTGCAGCGCAAGTTGACTGTGCCTCACAATGCTTAATCACTGATTACATCACCGATCCATCGGTTTAGGGCCAGGAAGGTAGCCTAAGTAGGGGATCGGAGCTGATAACGCATTTACGGGGGTGGGGAGGGGAGCCGCAGCTTAGCTTCTGCTATGCATTGCTCTAAGGCAACGAATCATTGAAGTGTCTGACGTTCAGATGTGCTTGTTCCCTTTGTTTTTAAAACGAACAGCCAGAAATCTGGACACTTTTTGTGAAATTTTCTGTTTTTTAGATTGAAAGATTTGCATTGAAAGTGAATACATATTCTTTTTATAAACACAGTTCTAGCTAAACAAAGTATTTGGCTGTAGGTCATTGGCTGTTGACCTTGCATTTACTGTAATCACTCACAGCTGGAGTTGAGGATCCTTGGAGCTTAAATTTGCTGAGAAACCCTCAGATGTTATTAATAGAGTCCCGAATCTCTTTAATTAACCCTCCCTGAGATTTTTAACGGTGGATTCCTTCAGAGAGTTACCGCCACTTTTCTTCTGTGTTTGGCCACTTCTGTTGTCAGAGGGAAATAATCCAACCTCAAACGACTTGGGAGATGTCTCATTGTCACGCGCGTCATCGGCACCGTCTCCCTGTTTTACAGATGATGCTGAAGCGCGAGTACAGAGGTGACGAAGGGGCTCGTCCAGGCTCCCAGTTACTGAGACAGAGGCTGAGATAAAACCTAATTGCTGTCTCCTTGCCTCGATAATGTCACTAATCCCACATTCACTGCAAAAGAGCAGGAGCTCAGGAAACCTGGAGTATGTCACTTGTACCCGTTCTCACACCTGTATCTGTGCAAACACACCCACCTTCCATCTTCTCAGCCCTGTGGGTACCTGCCTGACCTTACCCTAAGCAGCAGATTCAGCAGCGTGGAGAAGAGAGATGAGCTCAGGAGAAATTAGTTATCAGGGAGGTGATCTCTCGTTGGTCAGAAGTTGGTCTTAAAGGCTCTGTGATTTCTTTTGCAGGCAGAAATCAGGGCCTTGCTGCGATGATAGGATCTCGGAAGCATTTGTGTCTGTAGTGACAATAGGATTACATTTGCAGTAAGATATTGATTTCTGTCAATTAAGTTAATGCCACACGTGTACCCTGACATGCTTTCGGGATCTGTGAGCACATTCAGCCTTTTTATAAATGGCTTATCTGCACCAATAAAGCTGTAGGAAAGGCAAAGAATCTGGTCCTTTGCCAATGTTTATTTCACAAGCTAAAACTGAAGCTGCTGGCAGGAGTCACATGTTGATCTTCTGTTTCAGAAACAGAGGCTGAATTCACATCAGGTTGACAGTTTACTGTAATACGTCCCAGTGGAGCAGGACTGGAGTGGGGAAAGAACAGCTAGGGGACCCCTAAATACACCACCTGCCTTCTAGGGTTCTGAGACGCCACTTGCCACTTTGAGAGGCAAGCACTCTAAAAAAGAGAGTGGCTGAGAGCCACTGTCCTGACTTCTGCCATCCTGGAGAGATGGCCGGTGCTCTCTCCATCTGCTTCTCTTTCTGTTGGTTGGTCAGGGCAGAGCAGAAAATGAGCTCTCTAAGTAAACAACCTCTTTTATCCCTGCCACTCAGCGGTCTACTTCTCCTCTGACTCTGTGTGCTTCCTGCTGAAGGGTAAGCAGCTTTGCTGGGTACCATGCTACCTGCTCTGATGATCTATCTCAACACAAACCTGCTGTTGTGGGTCCTGTGACCATAAATGGAGACTTCTAAATCGTGAGCCCAAACCACATCCTTCCTCTTGTACATTGTTTTCCCATGTTTTGTCACGCTGATCAAAAACTGACTAACCCAGTCATCAAAGGTATAGTATGTGCTCTCTTGGTCCATTGCTCTCTTGGCCCTCTTGCTAATGGAAGAAACCAGTCTTCTTGTCATAAGAAGCAAGAAAGGAACCAGATCTGCCTACCAGCTGTACGTGTGAATGAGCTTGGGAATACATTCTCCAGCCCCAGGATAGCCTCCAGGTGGCTATAGGCCTGTTGAACATCAAGAACTCATTGGAAACCCAGAGCTAGAGCCATCCATATGAGCCACTAATATTATATTCTGAAGAAACTGTGAGATAATGGATGCTTGTTGTTTCTGCCTTTAGGTTTTAGAGTAACTTATAAAACAGTGGTGGAAAACTAATACAGATGGTATCATAGATACTTATAGACTTTGTTCAGATTACTCTTAATCAGATCGAGTTTAATGAACGTATTTTCATTTTGGAAAGAGAAGCATGTTTGGGTTCTCTGCTGTGGAACACAGTAGCCTGTGATTTTGTTCTAGCAAATTCCTTGAAATTGAAACGGTATATGGGGCGTCACTACATAGCGTGCATCTGCCTCGTATCCCACATCTCTGCTCAGGGCTGCTCCCCTCCCGTCACCTGTAGTGCTCTGAATAGAATCCACTCTTCTTTGTGCCATTTGAGATCTGAGAGCTTGGTCTCAGCTCAGCTGTTGCTTAGCAATAGGGAGAAACTTAATGGCTCCACTCTCCTCTGCAGATGGAGAGGGCCCTCCCTGTGTAGCTATTGTCTGTCTGCAATGCTGACTTTAAAGCTGTAATTATCATTTTAAGATGAAATTGAAGTTGGCCTCTGTGTTACACTTGGCCTGGCATCTAGACTTCGCGGAAGTTTGTGTTGGTCCAGTTTGAAGCCCCTTTGTGGAAAAGCTTGACTGTCAGAATCATGCAATGTTTAGAAGTCTTAAGACAAAGGTTAAGACAAAAATCTTAAAAGCTTTCTGAGGGAAAAAGACTAATGGATTTCTCATTACTAGGAAGCAGGTGTTTTGTATTCTCTGTATAGTGACTTGAGATTCTGAGTCCGAATTCTTGGCTCCTGTAATACAACTAACTAGAAACTGAGCCAATGAATTTAAGGGTGAGGCTACAGAGAAGGGAATAAAAATGGAAGGGTAGTGACAGAGGGTGAACTGTCTGACCACTGCTGACCTCTGGATCCTGCCTAGCTGGGTAGGCTCCCAGCAATGGCAGCTGTTGGGAATTTTACTCTTCTTCTTGTAGTACTGGGGATTAAACTAAGAGAACACACACTAGGCAAGTGTCCAGCTGAACTGTGTCCCTAATTCTAGGGGTTTTTGAGGTGTGGCCATCTCAGGCTGGTCTTGAACTGGCTGTGTATCCCAGGCAAGTCCCAAAGTCACAATTCCAAGTGCTCGCCCAGAGCACAGGGAAGTTCTTATCACAAGGTCTAAGTCAGAGGGCTTCATCAGAGGGGCTGTGGCGAAGATTGAGATCTGCGTGAAATTCCTTCGTACCGTGCTGACTGAACTGAGTATACATGCTCTTGTTTTCCTCTTCGCTCAGTTGTCTAAATCTTCTGTCTGCTGCCAGTGTCACTAGGGAGTGTGGGAAGAGAGCATTGCAATCTGAGGGGTGTCTGTGAGGGTGTAGTTATATGACAGACTGCTTCCCTAACTTGCAAAGGTCCCGTTACACCGTGGCCACCACCACCCCAAACGTACTGCCTCTACTCTTTAAAATTGAACATTCCATGTAAGGAGCTTAGACAGACAGGCATAAAGTAAATAACTATTTTACGGTGTGAACTCCAGCACGCTGGGTTGTCTTCTGTGTCATCATTGGCCACGTTGCTAAACTCTGGACTTGCAAAATCAAAAGAAAATGTCATATTAGCAAAATAATAGAAGTTTCAGTGCATAACCCTGAAGAAAGAGGTTAATATGGTTTCAGAGCATCTCAGACACGCGTCCAATTAGTCAGCTTTCGCTGGCAGCAGAGGCTTTTTTTTTAAACTTTGAAATACTTTTATCCTCTGGGTCTTTAAGTTGTTCTTTGTGGAAGCAAACATCCCGGATCAGGCAACAGTCTGAGGAATTTAGCTGGTGTTAGATTAAGGGGGGGGGGCGCTGTCTACCATGCAGGACTAAATTAATGTCGCCCAGATTTTGGCACATGCGCCATAATGAGAAGTGACAGGAGATACTGAGGCTGATCGGATTCCACTGGCTTAGAAAATCAGGAGTTGTGAACCCACAGAAACCCAAAATAGACTCGCTTAAATGGAGTAAAATTATAGTGTTGCACACGTTTAATAAGTGCAGCAGACTGCCACAGGGAGACCGAGTTCTTATTTTTCAGATGCTGTTAGGCCATGCACTGTACAGGCTAGATGCTTAATTACGTGTAGCATTCCAGCGGCCTCAGCGCCGATGAGGGTCGCACTGCCCAAATCAGTTGCAATCTATTTCAACGATCGCTGTACAAAACCAGTCGGTCTCCTTTAGGGAAGGCAGGGCAGGCAAGCAGTCACCGCGAAAGTCCTGCCGTCACCCCTCCAGCCTCCTCGCGGTGAAGATTTGCCAGTGACGTTCTCATTCTCGTCTCCTCCGTGCAGGCACCGCGGACTTAGAGAGACGCCGCCCCGCGTTTGCATTTGTAAACTACCTTGCAGTTTCGAGGGGCATTCATACGCGATGCCACGGACGGCCACCAGAACAATGCCAGGGAGTGGGAAGTGGACGCCATCTTCCTCTTCTTGGAGAAAGAGGCTAGTGAGGCGAAGACCTTACTATGTGGCTCTCAGAGCCGCAGACGGAATCCGAGTCTGGAGCTCTTGGTTCCTTCGTTAAGTGTATTTTAAAACGTGCACATCTAGTATTTAGAGAGATCGTTGGGTGTTTAATTAGTGTGCACTTTCTAACCAGCGATTTTCATGACTGACGAGCTTCAGAGGTGAATAGCTCAGCTTCAGTCACTTCCTGAGGTAAAGTCTCGGACAGCACCCCCTCCTCCACCCCCACTCTGAGACAGGGTTTCTCTGTTGTACCGCTGGCTGTCCTGGAACTCACTCTGTAGACCAGGCTGGCCTCAAACTTGCAGAGACCCGCCTGCCTCTGCCTCCCGAGTGCTGGGATTAAAGGTGTGTAGCACCACCTGGCTCAAGGATATCCCTTTAATTCCTTATTTCCTCTGTGTGTGCCCTAATCGGGATTTAATTTCCCAGCAAATCCTAGTGTCCAGTTCCCAAGTCTTCTGAGAAAGGCCCATTTGTTCTTTGTTCTCATAAACATCTCTTCAGGAAAATGTAATGTTGAACATTTCTTTAAGTGTTTCTCAGACATTTGATATTCCTTTATTGAGAATTCTGTTTAGAGCTGCATTCCATTTTTAATTGAATTATTTGTTTTGTTGATATCTAGTTTCTTGAGTTCTTTATGTATTCTGGATATCAGCCCTTTGTCGGATGTGGAGTTGATGAAAATCTTTTCCCATTCTGTAGGCTGTTGTTCTGTCGTGTTGACAGTGTCCTTTGCCTTACAGAAGCTTTTCCGTTTATGGGGTTCCATTTATTAATTCTTGATATTAGTGCCTGTGCTGTTGGTTTTCTGTTTAGAAAATTGTCTCCCGTACCAATGTGTCCAAGGCTATTCCCCACTTTCTCTCCTATCAGGTTCAGTGTATCTGGTTTTACATTGAGGTCTTTAATCCACTTGGACTTGAGTTTTATGCAAGGTGATAAGTACAGAGCTATTTGCATTCTTCTCTATGCAGACATCCAGTTAGACCAGCACCATTTGTTGCAGGTGCTATCTTTTTTTCCGTTGTATATTTCTGGTGTCTACAGGTGTGTGGGTTTATGTCTGAGTCTGTGATCTGATTCCTTTGACCAACATGCCCTTTTTTATGCCAATACCATGTGGTTTTTATTACTCTAGCTCTGTAGTACAATTTGAAAGCAGGGGTGATGATACCTCTAAATGTTCTTTTTCTGTTCAGGATTATTTTAGCTATCCTGGGCTTTTTGGTTTTCCATATGAAGTTGAGTATTGTCTTTTCAAGGTCTGTAAAGAATTGGAATTGTGAAGTGTTGGAATTTTCATGGGGATTACATCGAATCTGTAGATTGCTTTTGGTGAGATGGTCGTTATTACTATGTTAATTCTACGGATCCATGAGCCTGGGAGATCTTCCCATCTTCTGAGATCTTGAAGTTTTTCTCATATAAGTCTTTCACGTGATTGACAGACCTGTATTTCACTTGTCCTTATTCCTGTCTTTTACAGGCTTGGAGAACACTAATATTACTGTCCTCATCACTTTTATCTTCATTTGAAAACTAGTTTCTGATGACCGTTGTGTCTGAGTTGAGAGTGTTGTTTCGAACATTACATATACCTACAATGTTGATCTGCTCTTCAGAGCAAAGGTTAAAACAAGTTAGATGAGCCCTTTCAGTTCTCTCTCAGGGATGTCGATGGAAGGCAAACACCGGCTAGAACTCTGAAAGGAGCCTTAAAGCATGCTTAATGCTATAGCAACCCCAGTCAGGTGGCAGGGCTTGTGGTGTGGGAGGTGGATGAAGAAAGGTACTTCTGATTGTGTGCATTTCCTTCTTGACTTCAATTAGAGGTACCATTATGTCAGCTGACAGGAGGCTAATGTGTCCAGTGCTTAAGGAGCTGCCCATGCCTATGCTGATGAGGGGCTGGGCATTGACGTAAGCCAGTTTCGGGCATTCACACAACTGGCCTGAGCCTCAGATGGGTTGAGGACTCGATGAAATCCCAGGATGGGATGATTCTGTAATTGCCCAGTGCGTTTTACTGAGGGAGCCAATTGGGAGAGCATAGAGCGATTGGCATTTCTGATACCAAGGCAAGTTCTCAGAGAGTTAAAAATTACCTTGCTGGTGACAGAACTGATCACATTGAGCCAATGGGGCTCTTGTCGTGACCAGTTCGGAGATCTGTCGACTTGATTCGATTTCCTCGTAGAGAGGATTTCAGAGGCATGGTCTTAACAGAAAATAAGCTTTTTTTTTTTTTTTTATCATCTTAACTGATGATGGAGAATAAGCCCTTGTGGGTGACTTCAGTGTGTAATGTACTTAATTTATGTCCTTAGATCCAAGGCCAAGAGCCAGTTCTTGTAATTTCAGCACGGAAGCAATGATGAACTCTTCGGGACGACACGCTACTAACTGGTCTTAGAGTTTAATCAATTTCTAAGTTTCCTGAGCACTTTGTAGCTGGAGAGGAGCTCTTAGACCAGCCACGCGGGTTGTTCTGTCCCCGCTGCAGCCTCTTCCCAACTTGTAGGAGGGTGCTCAAGTGCGAGTGCCAGTATGCAAATGGCTTGATGCTTGTTGAGATTGTCATATTAATACGCTCCTGGGAACAGTGCTGGCACCCACGAACCCACTACTAGTTTCTTAGTTCACTACTTTTTTTCTACTTAAATCCCTTCCATCGGCCAACCAGTCCTTTTATCTGGATCTATAGAATTATTTTTGCAGTGGTTGGTTCTCATTTAAATGGGAGGTTAGATTCTGCCAGATACAGACAAATAAAGGAGGCCTTTTAACCCCCTCCCCCCACTACTGTCTTCTTTGAGAGATGGGCTCACAAATCTCTAATTCACTAAGAACTACCCTCAGGTCAAGAGAGAAGCTTCTAAGGAACAACTCCATTCTTCTGTGGGGCTTTCTTTTTAGGTATCGTGCTGGCTAGTTCTATGTCAATTTGACACACACTATCGTCATTTGAGTGGAGGGAACCTTAATTGAAAAAATGCGTCCATAAGATCTGGCTGTAGGCAACTCTGCATCATATTTTCTTAATTCGTGATTGATGGACGAGGGTCCGGTCCATTGTGGGTGGGAGTCATCCCTGGGCTGGTGGTCCTGGGTTCTATAAGAAAATAGGCTCAGCAAACTATGGGGAACAAGCCAGTAAGCAGCACCTCTCCATGGCCTCTGCATCAGCTCCTGCCCTGTTTGAGTTCCTGCCCTGTCTTCCTTCAATAATGGACAGCATTGTGGAAGTAGAAGCCAATAAACTCCTCTCCAACTTGCTTTGTTCATGGTGTTTCATCACAGCAACAGTAACCCTAACTAAGACACGGATGGGCAGTGATGAGAGATTATAAGAAGTCGGAGTATGTAAATGGAAACTATTCCGCTGTTTTAGAAGGTGGGCTTCCTCCTATACAACACAACTGAAGAGCCTTCTGGGGCTAATACGTCCAGATGGAATCCGCCATGATAATGAAATGCCAAGGCTTGCCAGGCACTGCTTCCCTCCCTCATCTGCCCCTTGCATCTGACAGAAACAGCACCTCTTGGTTTCTGAAGTGCAGACATTGTGTCACAGGCTGGTTACTAGGCATTTGATGCTGGGTGGTTGCTTACTGTTATCCATAACACCTGGTTTCAGGGGGAAACGCAACTAATCCCCAGGGAAGAAAGTTGTTACAGAGAATTAGGTGCCTAGGAAGAAAGGCTAGAGAGGGAGGCTTCCCACCCAGGTCAGGAATAACTTCTGAACACTATGCAGAGAGGTGGGGTGAAGTAGGGAGTCTGGTTGACATCACAGGGACATAGGGACATAGGCCGTCACTGTTGACATCGTGATGACATTGAGTCCGTCACTACCGCTTCCCTGTGACTCTTACTGCAGGGTGCAGAAGGATCCTGACCTCTGTGACCAGGCCCGTCTGTCACAATGGCTGCCGTGATGGAAGATAGCCCCATTGTACTAATTGGCAATTTCATTCAGAACCCTGAGTTGTAGGGAAGCCTAGGAAATACAGATTTTAGATTTGAGTCCCTAAGGTCCAGAGTACGCATCATCAGTTGTGCATGTGAAAGAAAGTGTCTGGGTTTTTGTTGTGGTTGTTTTTGGTTTTTCAAGACAAGGTTTCTCTGTTGTAACTCTGGCTGTCCTGAAACTCACTCTGCAGACCAGACTGGCCTCGAACTCACAGAGATCTCCCTGCCTCTGCTTCCCAAGTGCTGAGAATAAAGGTGTGCACCACCACCACCACCACTGCCCAGCTTGGTGTCTGTTTCTTTAAGCTACCTTACTCTTAACACAGATATAAGTACACTGCGGGCTAACGTGCAGAGGTGAAACAGTCAAATCAGCACAGAAAGGTCTTTCACAGATCTAATGTAGCTTTGTTCACCACTAAACACATGGACTTAGAATATCTTCAAGCTAAAAGAAGAATAAACAAATGTCTTGTGCAGTGTGTGGCATAGCTACAGGAGAAAACTCTGATTAGAGAGCTCCTGTCTTATGTTCAGACTGAATGACCCAGGGAAAGCTGTGAGCTGAGTCCCAGTGTGAGAGGCTGTGTATCAGAGCTCTGGCCTGGTTGGCCACACAGTGCACAAGGAGGTGTTTGCTCATCTGAGAACACGTGTACAGGGGGAAGTTAGAACGTGTGCCTGCAGCAGTCCCATCTACAGCTGACGTGAAGGTGTCCGACATGACCGTGGTGAGCTCTCTGCTGCCTCGTGAGGCCCTTGCGAGGTTATATAACAGAAAATGGATAAAGTGCTTAGGAAACAGTACCTGCTGTGTAATAAACACTACACACATGTCATGGTCATTGGTGCCACATAACTAAGTTCTATAAAGCGGGCTACCTGTAGGGTTGCCCTAAAGCATACACGTGCTGAGTTCCTGATATAAGTAAGCACTGAATGATGCTAAACAGAAGATACTCATTGTTCTAATATTTGAACTCTTAAGAGTGTGGTGTCTGACCAAGGCCTTTTAACACATAGGTCTCTGGCCCTCAAAAGACAGAGGAGTTGCAGACTTGAGTTTGAGAGAAGAGCACAAAGGGCATCTTCATGTCCTCACTGTATTTGAGCCTATCTCCAGATGCTGTGAAGTTGATCGCCCTATCTGTGCAGTGAATGGTGTTTGCTATTTGCTTTTGTAACTTTAAGACAATTAGTGTGTCGGTGGCCTGACGCAGGACTGAGCATCTCTCGGTGACATCTCATTCCCTCCCGGGGTGACTCTGGCATTTTACAGATTTCCAGTCCAAGAGGCTAGTTATTGCTCTTGGAAAGTTATTTTTCTAACCAAATGACACTTATTCACTGTAACTATTAAGGTCTCTTGCCCCTAAAACTGTTCTAAAATTAGAAACCAGTATGTTTTAGGACTGATGAAGTTTAAAAATGAATACGGTTCATTAATTCGTGCTTATGTAAACCAAATACTTTGATGTGGTAGAAAAAAAAAATTGTAAAAATATCTGGTAGACTGTCGAATCATTTCTAGACATTTGAGTCATTTCTTGGGAAGTTAAATAGAAAATGCTTTCAGAATCTGTGGTTTACAGAAAGGGCCCTCTAGTCTAACGAATAGTGATGGCAACCCAAACTCAGGGAGTGGAATTCTTGGGGCACAGCTGGAGCCTCCTGGTAATTGCACAGCAGTTAATACATGTGAGGCTGGTGCATGGGGGAAATGCGTTCCGGAGGAAATCATGATGGGATCCCTTTGCAGGAGGTACAGTACTCTGTGGATGAGGGAAAGGTGCTGGGTAAGCGTCAACAAGGAGTGCACAGTCCTCAACCTACCGTGCTTAAGAATTTCTATCTTTGTGGAGGGTTTTCAGCACTGAGCACTAAGTGACCGTTTGCCTTTGAAATGGTACTGGCCGACTGTAGCACTGAATCCATGGAAGATGGCTGATCCCTAACTAATCAGGGTGGCGAGCCGCCCGAGGATGGGGCCAGTATGACCCTGCCCTTGCACGGAGGGTGTTTTTCTGGGGTTGCAGGCTTCTCAGCTGTGTACAAGCATCTCTTTAGCATTTCCAGCTGCTACCCAAAGGCACTTTACAGTATCCCAAGTCTTTGGTTACTGCCCCTAGGGATGTAGGCTTGGGAGGAGGAGTGTGGTAAATTCCAAGGCGGGGAGGTTCAGGGACCCTGTGACTCAGGAAATGCCAAGGTCTTCCAATAAATACAACCAGTCAAGTGAATTAAAAAAAAAAAAAAACCTTAAAAAAATAAAATAGGCTAAAATAAAACAAAATAGGTTAAAAAAATAAAAGCAATTGAATAGATTGGGTACAATGTCTTCACTCATGATCTTCTGAGCTCCTCCAAAGGGAGGAGCCAAAGGTCTTTGGCTCTGCCCTCTACAGCACACACAGTTTGTCCTGCAGGCTCTGGCCAGATCCCCTCCACTGCTGTTGCTGTTCTTGGTGGTCATCCTTGGGTACTGGCATCTTCAGAATCCTGAGGTCTTGTGCTGCAACTGGGCTACACTTTCACCAGTAGCCTCTCCTGGGCTCTCTTCATTGTACCAAGCCTCGACTACTTTACATGAGCACCTCATCAGGTCCTTCAGCTACTACTGAGGCTGCACTTTTACCGACGGCAGGCTCCATACTGACTGTGGAACCCTGAGCATCTGAGCTCCTGTGTGCTCAGGAGCACTCCTCGGGTGCAGGTCCTGAGCAGTCAAACGTCTCCCACAGAAATCCAACACCTGCAGACAATACAACATGCCAAGACCTAGCTTAGCCCCTCATCCAGCAGTGCACAGAACATTTTACGCATAGCTAAAAATAAACTTCCACATTACAACAGTGCTTCTCTACCGAAGGGCTCAGGCCACAGCTGTCCCTAAAGTTAATGGGAGAGTAAAGGAGTGAGGTTGGAGAGAAAGAAGCTTAAATCTGAGCCTTGGATCTGTTTCTTAGGAGAGAAGGCTGTGTTATTAGTATGAGAACACTTCCTAGTTGTCTTGAAAGGATACTTTGGGGGAATTTTGGCCATGGTGAGCATGTATAGAAAACCCACGATTGATGGCTATAACCTAGAAGTTGTAACCTTAATGGCATGAGAACTGAATGGAGTCTCCTGGACGTGGGGGTGGGGGCATGGATGAGGCAGAGAAGGCCAGCATGGAGCATCAGGTGGAGACTGAGGAGACGGTGTTGTTACACAGATGGCCAGAGGAGATGCTCGGCTGGTCTCGGGTATGGCATGGACCCAGCCTCACCGGGGTTCTGAAAATTAATGATTATTTAACCATAGACCCACTGGTCAGTCAGTCTCATCATCTGCTCTCAGATCTCATTTCGTCCACTCTAGGAGATATGTTATGACTCATCATGCACGCGTGCACACACACACACACAGATGCATACACCACACACACCACACATACACACTCCAGCAATTAAAAAAAAAGAATAAGCAATACATATAATGTACCGTATATGCTATACACTGGAGAAACGCTTGGGCTCAGAAAAAAAAAAAAATGTTTGAAGTTCTTATCTTCATGAAGAACAAAATTATTTATCAGAAAATCCCCGAGAAGTCTGCTGTTGTGTTATAGGGGCCATGAGGTGAATGCTTATGTCATTATGAGATGCAGTGGGAAATCTGTCCTGCTCAGGCAGGAAGGCCTCTCTTGGGAAGGAGTGAGGGGATTATCCTGGTTGTGGAAGGGATGCACGGCTTGTTTCAGCATGGAACGGTGTGTGCAGAGGCCTAGGGATCCTGGAGAACTAAAGGGTGGAGAGACAGAAAACAAATTAGAAGCTCGTGGTTCCAGAAAAGACCTAATAATCAAATCCCAGGAGCCCTGTAGTCTGGGTTGAGGACTTCTGAGTTTGTTATGAGAACTCTTGAAAGGCCTTAAACACTGGCATAACACATCCAATTTGTCCTTTGAAAAGATCTTTTTGACTCCTGGGATTCCAGACTTAAGACGACAAGAGAAGGATGGGCCAGGGAGGGTTGCTGGTATTATCTAACGAAAGACATACACATTCCAGGCTCACCTACCATGATGGGTGTTGCTGTTTCTTTACTGGGACAATGACACCAGACAGGGCGGAGTTCGAAGGAAAGGTCTTGGACTCTCCTCTTGAGCATGTTTTGTTTGTGGTGTGTCTGAAATGTCTAAGAGGGAAAGTGTGAAGAGGGTTTGACACCTGGGTCTGGAACTCGGAGATGAGATCAGGGGACGCAAATATGTGAGTTACGTGTTGTGGGCAGTCTGTTAAAAGATACATTTCCGAGGGAGAGAGTGCAGACTGTCCCTTGGATGTATAGATGCGGAGGCTGTTGATGACCTCAGCAGAGTCTGTCTTGGTGGTGCATGATGGGGGCCAGAAGCTTGGAGAGAGAAGTAGAGGTGGTAAGACAAGGAAATGGAATCAGTGAACAGAGACCGCTCTTTGAAGAAGAGTTATTGTTGGATACCTGGGGTTTGATCCTTGGGTATTAAACATATTAGGCAAGTGGTTTGCCATGAAGCTACATCTAGTCCAAGATGAATTCAGTTTTCAAGAAAATAGATTCCTTAATTATTATTAGATCACAGAATTTTTTTTTTTAAAAGGGAATCGGTGTGAAGTCCTAAAATGTCTTGTTGATAACGAGGCAATGACTAAGACAGTACATGGCAGAACGGAAGGGCAAAGACACTGGTCAAAGCCGGGGTTGTAGTTTGGTGGTATGAGGCCCAAGATCCCTACGTGTGGCCACCCCATGAAAAGACACCAGATAAATACTGAATTATAGTGATGGCTGAGCTCTTGCTACTGTGCAGGTACTGTGCTAAATGTTTAACAGTTATTAGTTACCAAGCACAATTCCACAACTCTGTGAGACAGAAACATGAGGGACGTCAGAGATTGGCCACCAGGGAAATGATATGATTTCCCAGACACTGAGAGCGGCAGCTTCAGCCCACACAGTCGTTCTGTTTTGAATTATTTTGTTTTCAGCTACCAAACAACAATATTATTACATAACATTGTTTATATTGTATATAATATATTGTATATAACATTACGTAAATATTATCTCCTTAAGGAGTATAAAAGAGAAGCTTTGATACGCTTTACCTTGCGGAGTGATTAAAGCTTATTAACAAATCATTTCGGGTACTTACAAATTTTCTGAGGTGGAAACATTTGGAATCCGTACTTTTAGCAACTTTCAAATACTCCTTTTCAAGCACGGGCTATACTTTTGGTCGGAAGACGGACAACGAAACATTTGTCTCACCTGCAATCCCACATCCGTCTTCAAATACTCTTGGTTATGTGATTGCTTTTGTGGCAAAGATATACATCCATTCTGGCTCCTCTCCATTTGCTAACGTTCCCTCCTGGCTTTGTATTGTGGATCACGAGAGGCATAAATGAAATCATCAGAGGCAGAGCACTAACTTTCCTTGGTGGCCTTTAATAAATATGTGTGCATTATTCATGTAATTGCACCTGTAACCGCGGCGGGCCGGCAGTATGTAATGGGTGAGCAGACTTCACAGTCTGAAGCCACTTTCTCTCTCTGCCAAGATTTCATTTGTGAGTTTCACTAACAGGAGTCCTAAAATAAGTGACCTTTTCCTGGGCACTGGCCCTAACTACTATGTGTTGTGTGTTTTTCCCCACTCCAAAGGATTTAACAGTACCGAGCGGACCTGTGACAAGGAGTTCATCATACGGAGGACAGCCACCAATCGAGTCCTGAACGTCCTCCGTCACTGGGTCTCCAAGCACGCGCAGGTAATTCAGAAGTTCTAGTGATTCCATTCAAGGGTTTTATGTCTACGTTACCTTTGTAAGTCATTACACATGTCAACTACCCCGTGGCTCACTGTGGTTAAAAGCCGTGGGTCTTAGAAGCCAAGAAGGGAAATGTAAAGGCAACGTACGAAAAAAAAAAAAACAGCCACACGTGCGGCCAACATTGCTATTTCACATCAGCAGATGATCCGAGGCGGCTTGATAAACAGGAGCTCCCCTCTGCCCCGCACCGCACCTCCTGCACTGAATCCAAGGTGGGGCACCCTGAGGTTACCTTTTTCAGGGTCCCCTCTGAGAGTGCCGCAAAGGCTCCCACGGCCTCCTGTTGTGAACATCACAGTGCCCCCTAAAGGCCAAGACTAATTCATCTGATCAGGGAGGGCTTTCTTAACCCAGTTCACAAAATTGTCTGACCCCACATGTCCTGTTATGTTTGGGTTCCTAGTAGTCTGTTTTTAAGTTGAATGGATTTCGTGGTTTTCTATTCAAAAAGTGAGTAGAATTTACTCCACCTTTGCAAAATAAAGCCAGGCTCCTCTTTACCTCAGTGGTTCCCTTCGACCCCCCGAAGTTATCCCTGAAGCACACTTGTCCGGTGCAGGCGTGTATCTATCGCCGTCCTCCCAGTTCTGCAGTGCTGAGCACAAGGCAGATATCTTCTTGGTTCTTGTTGAACTGAGCTTACTTTTTAATGTGGCCACAGTTCACTGTCTCCGCAAGGTCATTTTCTGCGCTTTATTCCAAAGGCAGCCAAAACCTGTGCTACATCTGCTAATGGACCCACAACACGGGCTCTGAGTTGACAGGCTGTGGAAAGAGAGTGTAGTAGTCAGCCCTTGTGTGGGCTCACCAAGGAAGAGATGGAGACATTTTCAGTCGCAAAGCCTGACAAACCTCAGCAGAGGGAACCACCATCATGGCCAGTGCCATACTGGACAGAGGAACCCTGAGCATCAGAGCTCAGGTGTTTTTTATTGATTCAGAACTCCTCAAGTGTTCTACTGATAGCACGTGCAGATCATGTGCAATCAAACATCCCCCCCCACATAAATCCAACACCTGCAGACAATACAAAATGCCAAGGCCTAGGCAGCCCCTCACCCAACAGTGCACAAAGCAATTTTATACATCACTAAAACTTCTACAACAGGGAAGTGTTTTCATGAAGCATGCATGCACATGTACACACACACACACACACACACACACACACACACACACACGCACACACATCTCCTGCTGAGAAGCCTTCTGTATCATTTACACAAACCTTCAGGTATCAGGGCTGTGCCCCTCTTAGCTCCTGTGATCCCTGTCATCTACTGAGGGACTTCCAGGCTGCGAGTCAACATTGCAGGGCAATTCTGTTTTGTTTTGTTTTTTTTCTTCTGGGCTGTCTATCGATCGACCACTCTGGAACGCTCTGTGCACTTAGTTGAGAAACGTCCCAGATGTGGAATGATGTCAAAAAGGGAGCTGCACCTATGACTTCGGCTACAGCTTTCTTCCTCAAACCCTGAGGAATGTTTGAATGGCCAGTGGCAGAGATGGAAACATTCAGGTCTTCCTTATCATGGGCTTAGGTGCAACCTTAAAAGCGTGAGATCGGGCAAACAGGGCCTAGTTACATAAAACAACCTCCTTCCCCAAACAATTTATGCGTTGACCACCTCTGCTACTCTTTTTCTGCTTTCTCTATTTATCAACTAATAAGAGCTGTGCACCAGGGTGAGTGTGAGAGCGACTAAAATCCATGCACATGGTCTCTGATCTCAAAGAGTTTCCAGTCGTGGGAGCAGGTGGCCACTCTCAGCCACTGTGCTTAGTGTAGTTCCTGCACAATGGGCTCCTTCCTCCGATTCTTCTGATTGCCTCAGATGCTCAGGCAGAGGACCAAAGGCTGGGGAGAGATAACAAAGGAAACTGAATAGCCCTAAGGGAGTTGCCAGGCCACCTAAGGAGGACAAGAAAGAGTTCTTGAAAGCAACCCAGCCACAGTGTGCCCATCCACCAATTGGAAGTCAAGATAGGAGCTGTCACAGAGGGCAGTGGGGTCAGTTCCCTGCACATGAGGAAGGAGCAGAGATGCTCACCTTCATGTCAGCCACAGAAGATAGTTTCAGGAAGCCATCAGCCACATGCCCTGGGCGGAGGTACAAGGTGTCCTCCGGGGCAAAGTGAAGAGCTGTGTATGCATACACAAGCACCCACTATCTGTATTGTGAGCAAGCAGACCTTCAGGGAATCCAGTCTGGCCCTGTTCCTGCCCAAGCAGACTGCATGGAGGACTTATGTCATCCCATTGGGAGAGTCTGGGTGAAGTGGAATATTGGAAGCCTGGGACCTAGAGCAGTTAGAGCAGTTAAAATGGCTCACAGGTTGTCAGGCATTACCTAGATCAGGCAAGCTAGCCTGAAGTGCCCAGCCGAGTGGTCTTCACAGTCCCACCAACAAGTCCAGAAAAGGGAAGCTAATCACTGTCCTTCTGTCACACCCGGAAGAAGCTGAGGCCAGGCTCAGATTGCGTACCACACCAGACTCTGTTCTTTCCCCTGAGCATCTGCAGCTACAGCAAATGTGTGGGGTCAAGGTTGGGGAGCAGAAGGAGCCTTCTGTGTCACCTTCCAGGCTTAGAACAGGCCAGGAGTGGACAGGGTCACCTGTGTTACCTGTGTGGACCATACACTCTGACTGTTCCAATGAGACTGCTGTAACTGGAAGGTCCCAGGAGAGTGACAGCTCCCCCTGCAGCACGGGGGAGCATGGCAAGAGTTATCGACGCTGTTTGATGATCCTGCCCAAAGTCTGGCTTCTCTTGGGAGCCCATTTCATAGGCTGTATTCAAATAATCCAACCGTTAACATTTCTCATTCACGTCCTCTTACATGAATTTGATGGCAAATTCAGAGAGACATATTGATCTGAAAGTGAACACTTTTGAATTTGTATTGGTTTCTTCTATATTATTGAACAGTGATAGACTTCACATAAATGGCATTGAGCTTAAGCATACAGTTCAGTGACCTCTGTAATGACCAACTCCTTGAAATGCCACCCTGGTCCAACCTAGGTCATGTCTCCCCTGCAAGAAGGTTCCTCCCTGTCAAACATCTCTTCCTGAGCATTGCCCAGCTTCTGTTAGTTTTACTTGTGTTGCTGTTAATATGATGTACTTTCTATATACTCAGGATAAGTCCTTTCTCTGCCCAGCTGTATTTATCTCCTCGGGTTTATTCTAGCTTTGAACACTGTTTCTAATGCAAAAAAAGAAAAAGAAACCCACCCACAAACACATACCCTCTTCCCCATCGTAAGAGGACTTTTGTGGTGGTCAAGTCTGATTAAATGGCTAATTCTGATCAACTTAATTGGATTAATAGACACATAAGGTGCTAATGAGGCACACCTTTGGGTGTGACTATGATGGAACATTCAAAGAGGTTTAACTAAGCAGGGAAGATCCGCCGTGGCCGTGGGCAGCATCATCCCCTAGGCTTCAGCCCTGCAGTGAATAAAAAGGGAAAAGCGAGCAGAAATAAAAGCTTTTGCTTTTCCCTGCTTCCTGACTGTTACCCCGATGGAACTCACTACCGCATTCTCCTGCCATCATGGAGCCCTCTGCCACAATGCCATCTTCATCTGGTCTGTGAGCCAGGCATCCCCTGAACCGTGAGCCAGAATCAACCCACCAGCGTAGCTTTGAAATACTCTAACCTATAAATGGGGGTGTGTGTCTGAGGGACAGAAAGAGAAAGAGGGAAGAAAGAAGAGACAGACAGACAAAGAGAGAGTGGCATTTACTGGCTGTGTGGCTCAGGAAACCTCGTTGCCCCCAAATCTGAGACTTCTTCCTCCAGAAAAAAATGGGATAATGCTGCTTCTTCCTGTGAGCCTTGTGGATGGTTACATGAGGTGGTACATGTAATGAGACTGTTACAAATGGCTGCGCTCAGTGGAGATGGCCTTGTGCAGCACTGGCTAGCGTAAACCTTGATCTCAGGAGGCCGAATGTCATCCTCGAACCTGACTCATGAACTACCGGATTCTCAGAGAGCTTCTGTGATGCTGCCCTCTTGACTGAGATGGGTAGAAATGCAGGCCTGCATCAGGAGTCCCCCATCTCAGTGGCTTCTAGGCACACGTGACTGACTGATCTCCCGAGGGTAGCTAGCATGGTAGAAGCACTGAGGTTTCATCACTTAAGTAAAATGAAATCGCTACAAGTACAAACCAGAGGTCCGGCGGGAAACTGGAGCCAGCACCGAGACCCCAGTTCTTGTAGTCCTGACACATGCTCCCACAGGTTGCCAGGCATTACCCGGGTCGGGTAAGCTGGCCTCAAGTGCCATGCGGGCAGCATCATCCCCTAGGCTCCACCGCTGCCATGGTGGGAAGCCGAGGAAGAGAACCCATCCTGGTGGAGGGACGAGCAAAACCATTACATAATTCCAGGGTTTTGCTGACAAATCACAGGAGAAGGCAGTAGCTCCTCCCTCCCCGGGAAGGGAAGGGCCAGAGTGCTTCCCTGTGTCCTGCGGCTGGAAGCAGGGATGCACCTAAGTAGCTGTGGAGAGCAGGAACGTGGGTGCTGCTGTGACCGCCACTGGGAAGCTTGCTCAAGGGTGCCTGGGACCAGAGGGGTCCAAGATACAAGTGCACTTGATTCTGCTCAACTCACGGTTATTTTGACAGTTGTCGGAGCCTCTTTTTATTTATTTTAATGTAATTTATTTCTTGGCATCACTCTGCGAAACACAGGGCTCGGTGTCACATTAGAGCACAGAGTTCAGACGGATCCTTTGTTCCAGATCTGGAGTAGGGGTTGAGCCAGGACAAGCCCAGCACAGTTTTTGGTGTGGGAGGGAGGATGAAATGTGGAAGCAACAACTCGCTACTGAACAGGCAGCTGCTGTCACTTCTATTGACAGCTCTCGGCTGGCTGCCAGCTCTGTCCCATCCCAGGGCTCAGCCCCTCCTGTCTATGCCCATTCCTGCTTCTGTCCATCTGCCTCCAGTACTTTTCCATCCACACGTGCAGCCTGCCCTCAGCTCCCAAACAATGTCTGCTTCTCCACTTGCAAGACAGCCTTGCTGCGTGGATGCCTAACCACCAAGGTCTCTGCAGGATAAGGATGCCTCCCTGGCCTTCTGGCCTCTCTACCCTTGGGTGAGTGTTTCTGTTCCTGAGTCTCACTTGGGATGCTGGCGAGCGAGCTGCATGGGGTTCTTATGCACAACTGAATTAAGTGGAAATGGTCATCCGAGAAGCGTGTTAAGTTTTTTTCGTATGTGAATCCCGGGAATTCTCTGGGATTTGTCACTGCGTGTTTAGCTTGTTTGGGTTTGGTTTTAGCTGTTCGTTTCCGTTCTTCATCTTTCGCTTTTCTCGGTCCACACAGATAGGCAATCAACTTTTTTTTTTAAATCCTACTTTATTAACTACTTACCTCGTTCCTCTTATGTCCGATCCATCTGTACATTTGTCCTTTAAGCTCCTCTTAAGCTTTTTGGGTTTTTCTTTAGTACTGGTGAGGCACTTACAGCAGGATTGATTCGCCAGTGTGAACTAGATTGAGCAGTTAAAGTAGCAGTGCCCTTGGGGGGCACACTTTGTCTTTTCTCTAGTGGCCATGACAGAAAGTTACTTTCCAATAGAACTGCTCAGATCCCTTTGCCTTTCATTGACTAAGACGTCAATAAGAATTAACACATCGAGCCCAACTGCTTTGATAGATTCTTATCTCGGGATTATTTTCTGATGAGGCGTCACGGGAGTAGGGCTTGCTGTTCCTTACTGGCATCCCCCTGCTCGAGTGATCAATCTTAGAAACTCGACTGGAGACTGTGGGGTACAACCCACATCCTCATCACGGAATGACGGCCAGACGTGCACTAAGATGCTGTCGGTCCTTGTTTGGTGGGTCAGGGTTCTCATCACTTCAGAGCATCCTCATGACACCAGGAGCCGATCTCACACTCAAGCATCCCCTGGCTCGCTCAGCCCCTTGCTCGTCTCACCCGGTACCCTTCTCTGTGTTTCTCCCCTCTCTCTGCTCCCAGATGTCACCAACCTGAGCTCATAGTGTCTCTGTGTCGTGAATTTCCTTGGAACATCACCGATGCTTCATGTGCCTTGTTTCTATGGATGGAGTGTCTCCCCTGTGGGAAAGGAACAATGCACATCTGATTCCAACTCTTTGCATCTGCCTTTGTACATGGATTGACAAGATCTTATGTTGCCCTTTTCAAGGTTCATATTAGAAACTTGCTCATAGATGTAGTAGTTGCCACTGTGTGGCTTAGCAAGAAAGATATGGAGGCATTCTCACAGGTACAAACCCTGCCAGGCCTCAGCAGAGGAAACCAACATCATGGCAAACGCCATCCTGGACAGTGGAACACTGAACGTCTCATCTCGGTGTTTTTATTGGTACTCAAGCTCCTCAGGAGTTCTGTTGATAGCACGTGCAGATCATGAGCAATCAGACATCTTTACATAAAGCCAACACCTGCAGACAATACAAAACACCAACGCCTAGGCAGCCCTTCACCCAACAGTGCACAAAACGACCGTTTTAAACATAACTAAAAATAAACTTGTTCAATACAAAGATCTTTGCAATGACAGCTGGCATTATTCAACTACAAAATGTAAATATTGGAATATAAAAGTAAGCCCTTCTAGACTTTTCTTTCTCTTTTGATATTGTCTGATCCGTTTATATAGGTCACCTATCTCACACACCAATAGAAAACCCGACCTCTGGAAGAATTCTCCCTGAACCTCTCTCCCTGATACTTGGTTTTTAAATCAGGTTTTTAGGCTTAAAGAGGTAAGCAGGTAAGCTTGGGGACTGCCTACTTTCAGAGCTATGAGGTAGTATTTCCAAATTTTAATGAGTTCAACTGTTGAGGACTTTTTTTTTTTGTAAGTCTTTTAAACTCGGAATCACTTATCAGAAAATGACTGAAGTAATACTTCTCTGGGTAACACTTTCTTTTTCAGTGAATCAATGTCCTGCTACCATTTGCCTCTGACAAATATTTTTACTTGAGTGTATGTCTTCTCCTAGTATCTCCTACTTCACATGTGCAAAGCTGTTTTCCCAAACCATCAGTTTAAGACTTAGGTAGTTCATCACCACCTATCCTAAAGTGGAATTTGTCCTCATTTAGTCAAGAAATATTTGCAGGCCAGCCAGGAACAAGGCGCTGTGCTTAGCAAGTCTCAGGGTTAATTGTGTCTACAGTTTAGTACCTGGGCTGTAGGCTCCTTGGTGATAATTAATCATAGATTCCATACATGTTGATCCTCTTCATAGTTTCAAGAACCGGGTTAGGGAGTGACTAGTAAGCACTGAGCATGGATTGGAAATGTGGGAGCACTGTGGTGCTGCTTTGCCAAGTCTGTTTTGGGCACTGTTGGGTGAGGAGCTGCCTAGGTCTTAGCATTTTGTATTGTCTGCAGGTGTTGGATTTATGTGGGGGATGTTTGATTGCTTATGATCTGCACGTACTATCAGTAGAACACCTGAGGAGTTCTGGATTAATAAAAACACATGAGCTCATATGTTCAGAGTTCCACTGTCCTGCATGGCACTGGCCAGGATGGTTCACTCTGCTGAGGTCTGGAAGGGTTTGCACATATGACTCTACCTCCTTGTCACGGCAGCCTAACAACCACAGAGAGGAGCTGACACAGAATCAGTTCTGCCCAGAGATGTGAACACAGACAAGCCAGAGGTCGACAGAAGTGGGAGAAGGCAAGCTAGGCACCCTCAGGGGTTCCCATCCCAGCTTGTAGTCAGGACAACCCCTCCTAGGGCTGGCTTTCAGTTTTAAGTTCTACCAGGCATGCCTACCCTTTGGCATTAGGACACACTGCTGTCGTCTTCAGGTTCACATTCAAGATCTCCAGTCAAGTCTCTGACGACAACTCCTGTACTTTGAGTGCCTGATGCTGCGTTGGGCCCTCGCGCACAACAGCAGCTCACCAGTCACGAGGCGGACGAAGGTCCTTCTCCCCTACGGAGTGCAAAGCATTGTTAGTTTAAAGGGGTGTTACCTTCGGTTCACTGTGATTGAAGACTGTACAGGAGCATCCCTGGCCTGCGTCCTGGAGTTCAGGACCCACCACATCCTAAGCACTGACTTTATGAGCCTTTGTGGGGGAGGGGGTGTTGAACTAGTTTGTGCAGATCTGTTCCACTCTGCATGGGCCCTACTTTTAAAATCTCTGGCCACAGTAAGAACTCACGGTGCGGATTACAGAGAAAAATCACGTAATTCTCCTTCTTTCTGAACGGTGTTTTACTGACTCAGATTCCCCAGTGCCCTGGAGTCCCCTTGACCACACACAGCATGTACTTAATGGCTACCCTGCTCTCTGGAAAGAATGAGTGTGATTTCCAGAATGTCCAAGCTGTCAACACAGGCTAGTTTTACAGTGCTGGGAAACATGACTTAAAGATTCACAGATTTTATTTTCTCCTCCTTCTTTCTCCAGCACTGGGGCTTGAACCAGGGTCTTGAAACATCCTAGGCAAACACTCTCCCGTGGAGTTATATCCCAGCCCTATTTTTACTTCTTATTTTGAAGTAGGGCCTAAGTTGTCCCAGGTTGGCCTTGAATTCACTCAGTAGTCAAGGCTGACCTTGAATTTGCAATCCTCCTGCCTCAGCTCCAGAGTAGCTGGGTTTACAGCCTTGTGTGACCAGACCTAATTTACAGATTACTTTTCTGTTGTGTGGTTAAATCTTATCGATGCAAACTGCTTTGTTCAGACTGGAACCGTTGAACCGGCATATGAAAATTCCTGGGTACAAGCAAAAAGAACAGTTGCAGACTCAAACAACGTTGAGTATTATAGCCTGCTATCCCCAATTCAGCCGCGCTAGTAATGGGTACGCAGCCCGACGGTCCCGAAGGACTTTGTGGTACAGCAGTTGAAAATTCGGGCTTTGGCCGGGAATCCAGACTTGGGTCTGCTTCTCATGGCTGAACTTTGAAGGGGAGGGCTAGGCTCTGTGCGTCTGGACTTTCCTCACTAAAATTGGGAATAACCATGGAACGCACTGCAAGGCATGGGGCAAGCTGTCGCTAAGTTCGAGTCCCGGTCACTGTTAGCTGCACCTTGCCGGTCTCTTGTGCGGGTCACAACACCATCAGCTGATAGGCTCCCGCCTAGAGACCTGTGACCTGCTCCCTCCAGCCGCTGTCTCTTGCTGCTGGTTCTCAGACTGTGTCTCCAGCTCCCGCTGCCTCTCGAAGCCTCAGCAGAGTGTCTTTGATTAGTATTTCCTGAGAAAAAAGAGATCGATTGAAATGTATGCACCTCATATTTCCTGGGCCCTTTGCCTTTCTCCCCTCTGCTGATTCTCTATCTCCACACCTATGATTTATTCATTTGGAGCGGAGGGGCATGGGAGTTATGTGGAAGCAATCACTGCAGCGATAGCCTCAGTGAGTTCCTCTGGTCTCAGCCACTGCTCTGCTGCTCACCAGACGCCCAGACAGAAGCAGGGCCACCGCCTCCCAAGAGCACAGCGGCCCAGCAGCGCCACCTAGTGGACAACGCGCTCCACTGAGGCTGAGACCAGGTTTGGGAAAATAAGCCAAAATTACATTGTGATGAAATGCAGTCAGCCAGACTTATAAATATCCCATCTCTAGATTCAAATAGGCGGCAATGTCTTTCCTTCTTGATCTGGATTTCTTTTTCATTGAAAAGAATATTCTACACCTTTAAAAGAAACTTTTCAATGACCAGTTGTGTATTTTTACGTTCATTTGTGAGTAACTCGGTATCCTGTGGTTATGTCAAAGGTTTCAGCTTTAAAAGTAAAGCAGAGGTAGTGTAAAATCTTACTTCTTAAACACGGTCACTGCAGAGTTTGTCAGGAGCAGAATCTCGGAGCTGGAGAGATGGCTCCGTGGTTTGGAGCACTTGCTGCTCTTGCAGAGGAGCAGGGTTTGGTTCCCAGCACCCGCCTTGGTGGCTAACAACCACTGTGACTCCAGTTCAGGTGAATCTGATGAGTACTAGACACACACATGTCACACACACAGAGCTGCAGGCAAAACACTCATGCACATAAAATAAAACAAATCTAAAACAACAGCCAGAATCTCAGGACCTCTCCAAATGGCTGAACTGGACCTTGGGTGTCAGCCACGGCCCTGATGATTCCTGCAGGTGAGGGAGTGAGAAGCGCTAATGGAGGGGTCGGATGGAAATCCTCTGTTCTTGCCCGTGTTGTCACTTTTTCTCAGCCTCAGTGGCCCGTGGGTTATGAGGGATGTTGAGATCTTAGCCACGTCTCCTGTCTCCTCTGTAGTCCAGTTGGTGAGGAAGGATCGGATTCATGGCAAAAAACCCTGTGCAAATGCAAGCAAAAACAAGGGAGAAAACTCACCACTTGTGTGAGGTGTCAGAGAATCTGCTTATACCAACCGGGCTGCAACAGAACTATTCAAATACAACCGTGCGTCATGCTTCAGACAGTCATCAGCAGATTGTTCGCCCCATCCTTTAAAAGGCCAGTTCTCCCAAAGTTCAGAAGGATAAAATTTTACATTTAAAAACACTTTTATTAAAGAGCATTAGATTTATTTCACCTCTTACCAGGAGCTCGATTATAAATATTGGTTTATACAATGATCTTTGCACTAATTACTATAGTCTTAAAATTAGTCAAGTCACGTGAAGTGATCCTGTTCAATGAAGTCTGTTTTCTGACAGTCTCCTGCACGTATGTGATGCACGTGGATTGCTCTTATGCCCATACCCCATCCTTTCCCTCCCTTCCCTGTCTGCCTCCCGTTCCCGACCAATCTCTTTCCACGGTCATGTTCCTTTGCTCTGTTTTTGTACCTCTGGGCTTGACTGGGGCCTTCTGTGTGGCCTTGGGATTGGAACTTGCCACTGGGGTCTGGTGGACTCACCAGAATGTACGTTACCAAAGACAGTGGCGCCCCACCTAGCCCGTACTGAGCCTATAGCCTATAGTTCAGCAGTAAGGGGTGGGGTCCTGTAAGCCACCCACAGTCCCTGCCCACGCACAACTGACTGTTGAAGCATCTTGTGCAAGCTCAGTGTAAATAATTGCAGCTGCTGTAAGTTGTCGATTATAGTGTCTGTGTTGTGTCGAGGGGACAGGACCTCACTGCCTTTCTCCCGGTTTTCCGGCTCCCACGTTCCTTCCATTCCCCTCTTCTGCAGTGTTCCATGAGCCATGTGGATGACTTGTCTAGGATGGAACCCTCAGCCATCGCTGATACGCAGCATCTTAGGCAGCCGTGAGTCTAGGAGACCTTTCACATTTGCCATCGGGGACTCAGAATAACCCCTGTGGAGCCCAGGATGTAGCCTAGCGTCTGCTCAAGGATGCTAGCTAATCGCTAATTAGCTCTCAGCAAGGCCTGAACAGAAGGCCGGTGTCCTTCACACTAATCGTGCTGTTTATGGTAATCAGATTATTTGCATCATTAGAGTCTCAACACAGCTACATGGAGACTCACTAATATATATCAAATATTCATTAAGGAAATAGACTCCTGATGGTTGAGAGCTCTTTGGGTAGCGCACAGGGACTGAAGTAGGCGAGGTCATTAACTATTTAAAAATACAAATACCTCTACCTTTCATAACTAGAAGCTGTTACATAATAAATAGGTGACATTGTGTGGAAGCATTATTTAATATTAATAAGGGATCTTGTCTTAGGGTTCCTGACGGTGTGATGAAACGCCATGACCAAGTTGGGTTTATCCCGAAAGCGAGGAAAAGGTTTATGTCTTCTCCTATTCTTCCACATCACAGTTCATCTTAGTGCAGGGACCTGGAGGCAGCAGCTGATGCAGAGGCCGTGGAAGAGTGCTGCTTACTGGCTTGCTCCTCATGGCTTGCTCAGCCTGTTTTCTTAAAGCACCCAGGACCACCAGCCCAGGAGTGGAGCCACCTTCGGTTTCCTGGGCCCCTCCCACATCAATCACTAATTTAAAAAATGCCCTACAAGCTTGAATTTATAATTGCAATTTCTTAGATGAGGTCCTCTTCTCTCAGATACTAGCTTATGTCAGGTTGACATAAAAACAGGGCAGGACAGGACCCAGTGGCTCTTGTTTCCCAAGAGATAATACTGTCAGCAAACAGTAAAAGCAAAGTTTTGAGAATAGCTTACTATTCCTTTTGCCATGGAACTGAGAAGCACAAATACTCAGTTAAAATCTTGCACATTGTGCCCCTAATTTATTATGTGTAGTAAAATTTTACTGTTTTCTTTTTCATCAAACTAATTGCCATTAGCGATGTTGGTCTCCAACCATTTAAAAGGATTCAGAAGGTTAATTCTTTAAAAATCACTTTCTTTAATGTTAAAATGTAATTATAATAATGGATAATACAGCTAATAATATAATAATACAAGTATTATAACAGGCTGCGCTGTGACAGTTGTAGCAAATTCACATGGGTAACAGCTACTCCTGCCTGTGCACATGAAGACAGTAGCCTGTGAGAGCAAGGTCCCCCCCTTGTAAACCCAGCAGCCTCTGGTTCAGCGGTTCTCAACCTTCCTAACGAAGTTCCTCATGTTATAGTGACTCCCAGCCATAATATTATTTTTGTTGCTACTTAATAACTGTAATTTTGCTATGGTTATGAATCATCATGTGAATATCTGATATGCAGATGGTCTTAGGTGACCCCCAGGTTGAGAACCACTGCTCTAGTTCATTCTGAATACCAGAAAGTTCCAGCACACTTCTGGGAGAAGGTGCATCAAAATTCACTTCACAAAAGAGTGCAGGAATCATGGCTTCCCATCTTTATTCTGTTTGTCTCCTGATATTTTACCTCGAAAATTTTCAAATCAATGGAAAAATTACAAGAATGAAACAAAATGCAATAACCCACCTCTGGAATCCTGTTTATCAGTGCATTGACGTTTCTATTCTCTCTTACCATCTCCCCGCCCTTTACAACCCAGGAACAAGCCAATAATCAAAATCTAAATAATCAAATCAAATCTAAAAAAAAAATCAAAATAATCAAATCTATTATGTGTGTGTGCATATGTGGGCATGCATGTGTGCACATGTGTGTGTAGAAGCCAGAGGACAACTCTTTCCACTGAGGAGGGCCCCGGGACCAAACTCAGACCATTAGGCTTGGCAGCAGTCACCTCTTCCCTGAGCTGGCTCACTGTGCCGCCCAGAGCAGTTTACCCCGGGCACAGTGCTCCCTCTGTCAGTAGCCATGCGGTCCACAAGCAGTCCGGTCAGTGGGCACAGTGAAGCCTTCTTAAGGCAACCTACCTTACCCTGGCTCTAATCCAGGCCCCAGGCTGTTGTTCATTTTGTTTTCTTTATACTGGAAGCATTGATTTTGTTTGTTTGTTTGTTTTGTCTTTGACCTAGTTAGGGTTTCTATTGCTGTGAAGAGGCACCATGACATCTGTTATACAAAATGAACATTTATCTGGGCCTGGCTTACAGACTCAGAGGTTTAGTCCATTATTGTCACGGCAGGAAGCATGGTGGTGGCATGCAGGCAGACATGGTGCTGGAGAAGTGGCCAAGAGTGCATCTAGTTTGATAGGCAGCAGGAAGGGAGAGTGACACTGGACCTGGCTTGAGCTTCTGAACCTCAAAGCCCACCTCCAGTGACGCACCTCCTCCCACAAGGCCACACTGCTGACAGTGCCACCCCCGATGAGCCTATAGGGGATTTTCTTTCAAACCACCACAGTCTTTCATAGCGTTTGCATTTTTTAAGAACATAGGTCAAAGCCTCCTCACGAGGAGATGGAGACATGTATTTGGTATGTGTGCGGAGTTGGTCGCACATACTATGACTGGAACCGTGAGTGACATCCACCAAGCTCTTCCTTTGCTATGAATGAGTGGCAGTTAGAGGCTTTCCTAAGAGAGTCCACACCATTCATCAGTCCATGCATCCCACCACGTCAACATTCACCCATGATCCTCACCTGAGGCCGTTCTTACTGATTTGGTTGAAAATTGTGGTTTTTCTGACTCATTTACCCCTCCAACTTCCAAGTTAGTTCTCCTATAAAGGACAATTTGTTCTTCTACCCACTTATATATGCATTTATCTATTATCATGTATCCATTCATCCACCCACCCACCCAGCTATCCATCCATCCATCCATCCATCCATCCATCCATCCACCCACCCACCCATCCATCCACTCATCCTTCCACCCATCTATTTATCCATTCATCTACCCATTCATCCACTCACACATACATACACACATATACCCATCCATCCATCCATCCATCCATCCATCCATCCATCCATCCATTTATCCATCCATCTATCCATACCTCCCTCTTTGTACCAGTAATGGCTCGTGAGTTCTTTCTACTGATTATTGTTTGTTACTCTCATTATTTGCTTCTATGCTCCATCCTTCCTAGCTCTGCTCATTATCTGCCCATCAGTGTCACCCTTGTGACGTGGCCACATCAGTTTCTGAGTATTATTTATGCTTTACTCCTTAGTATATCTATGTAGAGTCAAGCATAGTACACTGATATCAATAACCTTAGCATATCTTCATTCAAGTTACCGCCCATTCTTACAACTATTTTTTTAAATTACTGCTATGTCCCTGTTTCTGTTATTACTCATGGTCTAGGAGGAAACCTGTCAGCTCCATTAGTCTTTAAAATATGTTGTACTAAAGTATGATAATAGTGAGTTACGCGTTCCATGGTGCACAGCCTCAGTGTCAATTAAGCACTCCAAGGAGAGTGTTAACAACTCCTAGGCCTGAGAAGATAAATATGAATCTACCTGGGTAGGGAGCACAGTGTTCCAGGCTAAGGAGAAACATGTCCATCTGAGGAACTAACTAGGTGTGTGACATCCAAGCAGCGTGATCAAGTATATGTTGGAGGTAGGATGTGGTGGTGGTGGTGGGTGTTAGAGAGAAGAAGCTGGCTGGGGTTGCTGATCTTTGTGATGGCTGCAAGATACCAGGTCCAACTAGTGTCCCATGAGCAGCAGTATTCAACCTTGGCTATGAGCTCATATTACCTGGGGAGCCTGATAGAAATATAACAGCATAGCCCCAGCCCAGAATACTCAAGTCAGAACAGTGGGGAACTCTGGGGCCATACATATCAGTTTAATACCTGGTTTCTTGGTAAACCATCATGGATAATGGTGTCACAGGACACAGAGATAACCTTCAAATGAAGCTCTTAAAAGATTCATTGTCTTTTATAGGATTTTGAACTCAACAACGAACTCAAAATGAACGTCTTAAACTTGCTAGAAGAAGTTCTACGAGACCCGGACCTTCTCCCCCAAGAAAGGAAAGCCACGGCGAACATCCTGAGGTAAAGACCAGCGCAGCTGCTGATGGAGTTACGTCACTTGGCTCTGCGTGGAAAGTAGGTTCTATCAAACCAGGATAGATCTTAGGCTTTTGTGGGCAGCAGAAGTTGTGTGCTCAGCAGCAAGGTGTTGTATATCATCTTCTGTTTTGGGGGGACGGTTTGGGGTCTGCTGTTCAAAGAAGACTTTGGGCTGTAGGTATAACTTGAGTGGAGATGGTTTCTGTACAACCATGTGGTCAAGAAGAGAGGCCTTGGAATCCCCAAGGCCTGTGAATCCAGCCAGCAACGTAGAGAAAGAAGCTTTTTATTCTTCCTGTGGGATGGATCAGCAGCTCACCTTTGTGGCAGGATGGTAGTGTTTCTGTGAGAGTGGCCGCATGTCTGTGAGGTCATACATGGCCCTCAGTTTGTAGCACTGGTTCTAGCTTGCTTCTCTGTTCACTTCTTATCTTAAGCTTGCCATGTAAGGTATGTCCCATATTGGAACTGGTTGGGTAGAACATGAACCAGACATCTATATGCCATGAAGGCTTGGACTGGCAGACCTACTAGAAGCTTGTGTTTGTCCATAGCTGTAATGCCCAACATTCAGACAGGTAACACGAGCCAAACTTAACTCTCTCCTGGGACGAGCTACATGGCTTGGAACTGCTTAAGTATTTTAATACTCAGTGTGTGCTTACAACTTCATTTTAGGAGACTTAGAATGCCTGGTCCAGACAACAAAGTATGAAATGGAATTTTGCACTCACTGTAATTCTCCAGGACTCAGGATTTCTAAAAGATATAAAACTGTCTTGGGTATTGGTTAACTCTTGTATCATTCATTCATCCAAAGCCTAAAAGATATCCTTTTGGAAGCTGAATGACACTAGGCATGGGATACACACTTGAAAGGCAAGATGATTACCCATCAGTTCCTGTTCTGTGTTCTTCCCAGTTGTGCACCCAAGCTGGGAAAGGGATGCACTGGGTGGAAAGGGACTGGAGAAACGTGAGTGGGGGCCAAACTTATGGTTACAGCTCACAGATGGGACATTACTAGAGAATTCCAGAGCTCTGTCCTTGGCGGGTCTCCTGGGAGCAGCACCCTAGAGTTCCTCAGGTTCTCTGTGACATGATGTTGGTTGTTTTAATCACAGCCTCGGACTACATATAATGAGCTGTCCCATTCCTTTTAAATCAGTGCTTCTCAACCTTCCTAACGCTGCGACCCTTTAATACAGTTCCTCATGTTGCGGTGACCCCCAACCATAAAATTATTTTCATTGCTACTTCATAACTGTCATTTTGCTACTGTTATGAATCGTAATATAAATATCTAACATTCAGGATGGTCTTAGGTGACCCCTATGAAAGGGTCGTTTGACCCCCCAAAACGGTAGCAACCCACAGGTTGAGAACAATCACTCTAAATCATCACTCCTGCAGGTCAAGCGGTTTTCTATTTTGCTTGTGTGTAGCACAACAGTCTGACGTACCTCACAGCCTCACACACCTGAACCCTCACACTTCCCAACAAGGAAAGCAGAACCTCATGCTGAGCTTATCAGCACGTCCGTTTTCTCTTATTCATGGAGAACGTTCTGTGTATTTCCTTATAGGGCTCTCTCACAAGATGATCAAGATGAGATCCATTTAAAATTAGAGGATATAATTCAAATGGTAAGTTCAGTCACAGTATCCCAAAGTGAGCACGCTCACAGAACCGATTCTGTGGCAGATCGTGTGTCTCTGTCTGAGAAGCTGTCTGAGAAGGGCCTCACCTAGCACAGGATCCAGTGGTTGGGAGGTAATGTTAATGACGGCCTTGATAGTTTTGAGTTTGCTGCATCTTCTTTCAAAGCTTAGACACTAGTGAAAGACTTTATGCCCCATGGATGTACCGTATTTCACCCCTTCATCATCTCTTGCAGACAGAAGGTCCAAAAGCCGAGTGCTTTGAGACATTGTCAGCCATGGAGCTGGCCGAGCAGATCACTCTCCTGGACCACGTTGTTTTCAGAAGCATCCCCTACGAGTGAGTGTGCCCTGTCCCCTAGCAGGAAGTAGCTGGCCTAGAAGCTGCCATTGTCTCTAAGGCTACAGGTGTGCATGTGTACTAGTGTCCATCTCGAGGGGCTTTAGCCTACACAAATGTCTCTTGGTCCTAGTTCACGTTGGGCACATTGACTTGGAGACCCTTGAGATGGTCTTGGTTTGCTTCTTTTCTATGTGTAATAAGGTTACTGCAGAATGTGAATTTCTCTGTGTTTTCCCATCTTTGAATTACAGAAACCTCAGCACAGTTACAAAGGTGGTTTTCAACCCTGAGTCTCTGTCTAAAGCCACATGGGAAGCTTATAGAAAATGTACCCTCGGAGATAACTTCCCTGTGAAATTCTGATTTCAGTAGGTTTGGCTGAGAAAATCATCTTTTCATGAGGACCTCACATTGTCTGGAGAGGTCCAAAGCTTCACTCTGAGAAGCAGTGACCCAGGGTTAATGATATAATGCTTGCTACCGGTCTTCCCCCTCTTCCATAAGTTAATGCATTCTGCTCTGCTCTATGACTGTGCATCTGCTGTCCTGCCTCTTCATATTCTCCTGTGCACAAAGGAGAGGCTCTCTAAGCCTCCAGCAATCATACTGTCTTGAGAGATCCATAAACAGATCTTTGTTTATACAAATGACAACTATTAGCACACATTACCCATGAACTGGTAACCACACTGAAGGTAATGGAGAAGCAGGACAAGACATAGGAATGTGATCTTTGCCATACACAGGACATCCCTGGTGATGGAGTGGTAGGCGAGGTCAGAGTGAATGGGTGAGACTGTTAGACCTGTAGTGATGTCAGGGAACATGAAAGAGGAGCCCAAGAACACTCATGTAGGCTGTTAGACCTGTAGTGATGTCAGGGAACACGAGTGAGGAGCCCAAGAACACTCATGTAGGCTGTTAGACCTGTAGTGATGTCAGGGAACACAAGGGAGGAGCCCAAGAACCCTCACATAGACTGTTAGACCTGTAGTGATGTCAGGGAACACGAGTGAGGAGCCCAAGAACACTCACGTAGACTGTTAGACCTGTAGTGATGTCAGGGAACACAAGGGAGGAGCCCAAGAACACTCATGTAGACTGTTCCTTTAATCATTTTGTCTTCTCTTCCTCCTGGCTTCCCAGCATTCATAGACGTATCCATGAACATGATATTTCAATAGAGTTGAAATAGGAGCCTGGTCATTGGCCATTCAAATGAACCCAGTGACATTCTAAAGGTTAGGAAATACAACATCCCTTCAACCTCTGCCCCTCATCTTCTCACTACCCCTAGAGCCTTGAAGGGGGGCCCTTCTCTTCTCTACAAGAGGAGAAAGATCCAAGAGAGAACCCGGTGGTGGCCCTTGCTGTGGGCTCTTCCCAGGACTTCAAATTCTCCCTGTTCCCTATATGCCTGAAATATCTACCAGCTGTTTCCTTCTGTGGAACTACGTCCATGCTTCTGTCTGACTGCAGAGCAGGAGCCAAGAGCAGTACCACCAGCAGCAAGGGACAATAAACCTTGCAGGGGGGCACAGCCCACATGTCTGCATTAGGGATGTATTAGAATGGTTTCTAAATGTCCACACAAAATAATTCCCACGCACTCTATCTCCACTGTCCCATGAGTATTTGAGTCTAGTGACTGCTCGTGAATGAACTGACCGACAGCGAGGCCATTGAGAAGACTATCCTTCCCTGAGGCTCAGCTCCCTGACCTTGGAAACTTTTATTCTTCAGAGAAAATAAGAGCCAAGTGGAAGGAAGAATTTTGTCCTAATGAATATTTTTGGACAGAATAGATCTTTTGGAATATTGGCAGATGCATTTAGAAAGCTTAACCCAGAGGAAACAGACTCCTCGACTGTTGAGTTAATATTTACTTCATCTCTCTCATGTCAACAGCGTTTTCTAACTTCAGAGAAGCCTTTAACTGAGACAAAATTCCAAACACTGGAGACTGAAAATCTTTTTCATTTTGGCATTAAGTGGTGGAATGCTAAATTGAGCTACAATTCCTTGGAGATAGTCAGTGAAATGGGGGTGGGGGTGAGGGTGGGGGTGGGGGGGGGGGGTGGGGAGAAGCAAATAATATTCCACACGGATGCAACTTGAATGTACTAGTCTAATCTGTGTGACTGTGCAGGGTCTGGCCGCCGTTTCTGACAGACTTCACTGGTTTTGTGTTTCGTTCTGAACTTTTAGAGAGTTTCTTGGGCAGGGCTGGATGAAGCTGGACAAAAATGAAAGGACCCCTTACATCATGAGAACCAGCCAGCACTTCAATGAAGTGAGTAACAGACGGACAGCCGTGGGTGTGTTTCGGGAGGACCTGTGCTTTGGTCTTTAGGCTCCTCTAGAATAAAGCAACTCTGGGGCCAGGGGTGCAGTTCGGCGGAGGAGCACTTGTGTAAGCATGCGCGAAACCCTGGATTTGATCCCCAGAACCAGAAATAAATCAACTGTCTCCGCTGTTTAAACAGAGCTGATTGAATAGTAAGGGCAAGCTTAAATCTCCTCACATTCTCAAAGGGATGTGGTAATTTCCAGATATGAGAGGTCCCATTTTGATGGTTCCCAGGTCTGGTAAGTACTCAATCATGTGTAAGATGTTATTATGTTTTATCATAATCACTACGAGCTCCTATACTGACTTACTGAACGAGTAGCATTTGTACTGACCCCTGGTGGTGGCAATCACCAGGGTGTGACTGTGTGGGTGTGACTTCTGGAGTTATAGGCTGACCTTAGAAGGGACCCCGTAGAGCATACGCATCTTGGACGCAGTGGTGACCCTGCCAGTGTCCAGCAGTAAGGTGGAGAGTCATTTTCATATCCAGTTCTTCACTGGTTCTGCTCTCTTAGTCTTGTGAAGGAATAAGAAACAGCTGTGGAGCTGGCTTCGGGGCTATCCAGGCAAAGGGAAGCTTCCTTTCCAGTTTCAGTGTTGTATAATACAAGGAACAGCAATGGTGTTTATATAAAATGAAGGAACACACATTGGTAAGTTAGCAGGTCATATAAAACCAGGGTATGTGTGGGGCAGTGGTGGTGCACGACTTTAATCCCAGCACTCGGGAGGCAGAGGCAGGGGGATCTCTGTGAGTTTGAGGCCAGCCTGGTCTACAGAGTGAGTTCCAGGACAGCCAGAGTTACAACAGAGAAACCCTGTCTTGAAAAACCAAAACCAAAGCCAAAAATCAAAAACCAAAAAAACAAACAAACAAAACAAAACCAAACAAAACAAAAACAGGGTACCAAAACAGCTGTATAGATTCCCAAGATAGGGTGTTTCCGAGGGCTCACTCAGAATACACAGATGCTAAGTGAAGGTTTTATGTAAGGAATGGGCTCCATGACCTGGGTTAGTGTCATACATGCATATGGGGCACTTGATCGAAGATTCAACCCCAGGCTCCAGACTCACACATCTCCCACAGTAGGACCACCATAGCCTTGTGCTCTGAACAAGGAGCTGACCCGGTAACATCACTGAGCCTGCTTTTGTAGCTTCTCGGTGCTGGTTGTGGCATCGCCATGCCTTTGGCCAGGCATAGAGTCTAGAAGTCACCTGTGCTTCCTTCCTGTCCCTACTCACCGCTTTCTATCTTAGCAGAAGAACAAGGGTACACAAGTGGATGTCGTGGCACAGCAGAGGGCCTGACAGCCAGATGAGGAAGCAGGGGTCTCTGAGACAAGGATGAGAGGTCCACAGGGCCCCTACGTGCTCCATTGAACAGCTGAGCAGCTGGGACTGTATCCTAAAGATGAGGGGAAACCGCAGATAGATTTTTGTCGAGGGATGCCATAATTAGATTGACACTCCAGAGCGTTCGCCCCTGTGACACTTCGTGCAGCGTGGGATCAAGGCAGCGAGATGGCTAGAGGGGCTGGCCAGTGAGCTCCTGGGATCGGCCTATCTCCTTCCTCCAGCACTGGGGTGACAGGTACATCCTGTCATGCTCAGCTGAGCCCAGAGGATGCAGGCTCGGCTCCTGGTGTTTGCACAACAAGTGCTTTATCCTCTCCGACCTCAGAACAGACCCAGCTTTGCATTTCCTCCTACGCTATTGTTTATGTATTGCCCTCTGCTCCTCGTCCCTCACAGCTGAGCTCAGAACACCCGAAGGCCAGTGTCTTAGCCAGCTTTTCGTTACTATAATGCAAATACCCAAGATGAGTAACTTATAAAGAGAAAAGGCTTATTGGAAGAGGAAACTGCTCAGGCCACAGACAGGAAGTAAAATAGCGGAGTAGGAAGGGGCATAGCTGCCACGATCCCCTTCAACACAAGCCCCTTCGATGAAAGGACCGACACAGCTCCTCCCATAGTACTACCCTAGGGACCAGACCTTTGACGCATAGTCTGTGGAGCACTGTACGTCCAAACTGTACGTGTCAGGGACACGGATCTCTTTAGCCTTCTGTTCCTAGGGACAAAGACAAATGTGTCCTAGCCACTTCCTGAACGACTATTGGAAATAACGTCCTTATCAAAAGTACTGATTAACAAAATCGCCTCCTCCCAACAAACTGGATTCTACGTCATTCTCTCTCCACATGAAATCTGAACAAGTAATTAACCCTATAGGTGTTTAGTGACTCTCTACATGATACTCAAAGGCACTGTAGGAGCGTATATATCTCCAGGGAGTGCCCCCGTCATGATGATTATGTTCTGCCATTTTCCATGTTGCTAAAGTTGAGCTGTCTCAGCTGGTTTTGGTTAGTTAGTACAGTCCTTCGCTCTGTAGTTTGTTTACTGCAAGTGACATCTAACAAAAAACATCTGCCTTCTTTCTTTCTACACTAAGTGATTTTCTGGTTTAACAGTTGACCAATTTAGAATTATGGTTTTTCTCTCTCTGCGATAGCTGTGATTTCCCAGAGTATGTTCTCTACACACAGTTGGGGGTAAAGGAACATGTGTCCCTGAGGAGCGACACCATGGTGTCTGCAAACATGCCCTTCCCTCGGGAGTTAGGTCATTCCATTTCTCAGCAGTGACTCCTTCATCAAAACTACTGATTAAAAGAGATCCAGTTTTCCTCCAACACGCTGGATTGCAACGCCCCTCCCTTTGAGTTCAGGATGAACAGGTGTGGGTGGTTTGTTGCTATTGGTATCATTACAGACTCTGGTCTTCTTGGAAGCTGGTATCTAAAGATGGACTGAGGTCTTTGTACTCCTGAATAGCCTGCTTTCCTTATGTGCTCGTAAGCCATTCCACTGTTGGCCTGAATGCATTGTTTTGGCTGGTAGATGACAGCCTGCTGGTCTGTTTGATTGTCTTAGATGAGTAACCTGGTGGCCTCCCAGATAATGAACTACGCTGATATCAGCTCCCGTGCCAACGCCATTGAGAAGTGGGTAGCAGTCGCGGACATTTGCCGCTGCCTACACAACTACAATGGTGTGCTGGAGATCACGTCAGCCTTAAACAGAAGTGCCATCTACAGGCTGAAGAAAACCTGGGCCAAGGTGTCCAAGCAGGTGAGCACCGGTGCACGATAGATCTTGCTGCTGAGATGGGAAGCCGTGGGAGAGAGAACCGCGATGAATACCGGTAATTAAGAAATCATTAGCTGAAATGAGCAGCGTAGTTGCCAAAGGAAGGTGCCAATGGATAATTACCCTGCGCTTACTACTTAATTAATTCCCCTCCTGTGTGTCTCCAAAACACTCATTAAAACATTTGGGGGGGGGACCTCAAACAATGTGGCAGTCAGTCATGACTTGTTTCCTGGATTCTTTCTGGACGGTAAGTGAGCACAGAACAGTCCAGTGGATTCTTTCCCATCTCCCACCCCTCTCTTCCAAAGCCTTTGTCCCCAGAGACCTGAATGTTCACCATTTCCTCTGTCATCTGAGAGCAGCTTTAAAGTTTTGGCCCAGTGACTCGAACATGCAGACTTACGACTACTGTTGGTTTCCTTCTATTAGGGTGAGCTTACCTGTTAGTAACTTAAGTTAGAGCTTCCTCTGTAAGTGTCACTCAGATCATTTCAACATTCAAACCAAATCATACTGCTCTCTGCCCTTCTAGCCTGTTGTTGTTGTTGGGGAGGGGGGATTAGTGAGTTTTGGAGAGGGCCTCTCTGGACTTCCGGAAGCTGTCTCCATCTCTAGCCCTAGTCCTTTCCTGATTGGTCATCAGGTGCAGGCTGTTGTGAGCTGCTTGTTCCTGGCATGCAGCTGGTTTGCCCAACCTGCAGAGGAGCAACAGTCTGTGATTGTTCTAAGAGGGTCTGGCTAGCCTTGTCCTATCCACTCCCCACTGGCTCTGCTAATGTTCTGAGCCCAGGGTGGGTCCCATCTTTACCACAGGCTGTTCTGCCCTTGGTGACCCCGGAGGGCATGTGAACTCTTTGTTATTGGATTTCTAACTTGGTCCTTACAAAGAGTCTTAGAGGAATCTCCCAGGATCCTCCATACTTGTCTCTCAGGGCCGGACCCAAAGAGTCTACATGTGCCCTGCTGCCATTTCTTCAAGGCTTTGGTACTATGACCCCTGAGGGCTGAAGACCCTCCCAGATGAACCTGTTGTTTCTTCTGTCTTTACTTGTCTCTCTGAGCCCTCCTCTCCAGCAGGAGTTGCTTTAAGTTCTCCCTGTAGCCAGAAACCTCGTGCCTTCAACCTCACCTCGATCCTTTGTGCAAAGGCCATGCTGAAGCCGGACAGTGGTGGCACACGCCTTTAATCCCAGCCCTCGGGAGGCAGAGGCAGGTGGATCTCTGTGAGTTCGAGGCCAGCCTGGTCTACAGAGTGAGTTCCAGGACAGCCAGAGTTACAACAGAGAAACCCTGTCTTGAAAAACCAAGACAAACAAAAAACAAAACAGAAGGCTGTCCTGAGAACCTGCACATCAATCCATGACACTCTATGGCCGACAGAGCCTGGAATGGCAAGTAAAGACCGTACATTAAAAAAAAAAAATAGTGTTATTTTGTAAATAATTAAAAAAAAACCCTTCATTTTAGACAACCATAGATTTATACACAGTCATAAAAATGATATAAAGACCCCTTCCCTCCACAGAAGCTCACCACATAAATATATACACTGCCTCAATCAGGAAATAATTGAATTGTTCGGTTGAGTTGGTCGAAACTGTTGCATTGTGCCGAGGCCTCCTTCAGTCTTTAAGGGAGTCCCAGGCATTCTCTATAATTGGCTTCAGTGGTGTTCTTGACTTTTGAGAGGACACAGTATGAGGATAACCATGGAAGAGAGATTCTCACCTCCTGTTAAAATTACTGTCTCAAGTTTTGTGATTACACTGTTTCAGTCAGTGTTCGAGTCCCCGGCGATGACCGTAGCATGGCTTGTTGGATTGTTCACTAGACAGTGGTGTCCACTGCCGAGTACCTCAGTCCAGTCGCAGCCAGCAGGGCCTGCTTCCAGAGGTGTCTGCCTCAGACATTTTGGCAACGCCCTCTTCCTTGCGGCAGATCTGAGAACAGTCTGGAAGACGGCCAAAAGGCCTATGGAACTCTATGAATGATAGGGAAATTGCACTTGTGAAGCTTCTTTGGACCGCAGCCAGTTCCAAATCAAGACTGAGGACTTTCTGAGGCCTCAGAAATATGGATGTGGATGGTAGCATCTTGGATTGTTCTGGAAACTGATGGGAAGTTGTGTAGCTCTTCTCCAGCCCAGGTCGGGGTCACATGATCTTCAAGGCATGCCAAGTTCTTCTCACAGAAGGCCCTGGAGCATCAGGCCTCACCAAGATGCCCATGTTGGGAGGCGGGCACAGGGAATAAATCCTCACCCCCCAGGGCCACCCTGTCGTTCTCCGATACCTATGGATGAAACTTTAGACCAATGCCAACGTCGACATTAGGTCTCCATAAAGTATAGAGATAAACCTCTCTAACAAATCGATGAGCATGGTCACCAAAGAAAGGCTTTGGAGGGAATTGTTCAGTGTACAGGCAGGCAGCCAAATAATGTGACTGATGGTTTGGAGATTCAGAATGAAAAGGATTGACCAGGGGCTGAGCATGTGGCTCAGAGGTGAAGTACTTGCTCAGTGTGTGCAAGGTCCTGGGTCAGATTCCCAGCTCTTCAATAGAAGAGCAAGGTTGGTCCTGAAACCCCTTTTAGGAGACCTCCCCTCTTAAGATACTCATCTGACATATGCTTACGTTCCTAAATCTTCTTTGCATTACACCTTTTCTTTACAGTTTCCTCATCCTGTGGCGAAAGCCTCGATACAGACACTCTCTCTTCTGTGTGTTCCTTTCCCTCGTATTTTCAACATTACATGGCAGCAGACCCTGCCACTGACGAAGAGATCTGAGTCCCCTGCAGCAACTCACTCTCCCCGAATTATAGTGTTTCCTGACAAACTAAGGTTTTTCTTTCCTTTTCAGACAAAAGCTCTGATGGACAAACTTCAGAAGACTGTTTCGTCTGAAGGAAGATTTAAAAACCTCAGAGAAACTCTTAAAAAGTATGTCTATCTTACTCTTCAAATGGTTCATGAATATGATGGCATTTTTTATACGGCATTCGAATAGGGACCTACCCACTCCGTTGCTGGAAACGAAGAAATAGGAAGCCATTCCCGTGGTTACAGTGTTTGGTGGCTTTCATTTATACTTGGAATGCTGTGTATATAGTGAGCATCTTATGGATGTAGCATGTGTGTAAGGATACTGTCTTTGGGTTCTACTGCTGTGGTGAGACACCATGACCAAGGCAACTCTCATAAAGGAAAGCATTTAACTGGGGCTGGCGTACAGTTTCAGAGGTTTGATCCATTAGCAGCATGGTGGAGAGCATGGTGGCACACAGGCAGACGTGGTGCTGGAGAGGGAGCTAAGAGGTCTACATCTGGATCCAAAGGCAGCGGGCAGAGAGGGAGACACTGGGTCTGGCTTGAGCTTCTGAAACCTCAAAGCCCACCCTCAGTGACACACTTCCTCCAACAAGGTCACACTTCCTAATAGTGTCATACCCTATGGGCCTCTGGGGGCGTTTCCATTCAAACCACCACAGAGATTGTGTGCGTATACATAGTGAACTTCTTATGGATGCACCATGGCGTGTATGGATACTGTGCGTATAGTAAGTATACTAGAGATGTATGCAAGAGATTCCAAGTAGGAAAAAAACACATACATCAAACCTCTCTCGGCATAAAAATTGCTGATTTAGTATTTCTTAATCTAAACACAGTGGTCTGCTGTGATTGTTCTATCAAAATATTCCAGAAGCAGTTGATTACAGCTATTTACTTTGGGTCTTTTATACCTACACCACACACACACACACACACACACACACACATACACACAAACACACACACACATACACACAAACACATACACACAGGGTATGGAGACAGTAAGGGCTGTATTTTCTTGTAAGTGGTTTTCTTGTGGTTTTTAACACATGAACTTAGCTTACTCTGGGAGAACATTAGTCTTGTGACACACTAGTAAAAGATGAATGAGAGTTGTCTACATACTGCTATTACGTCAGTAGCAACAGCAATAGCATAGAAAGCACTTGCTAAATATTTACACGCTGCATGTTAGGTGCTTCACAAGTCTTCCTTAAGCCTCACAACCATCTTCAGAGAGTAGCTTTTCTGTCTCCATTTTAGAGCCAAGGAAACTGTACACCAGGAAGTGCACTGCTCAATATCCCTGAGCAACTGACCATGCTGGGATTCAAACTCTCGTTCCCTATGCACCAGAAACCATATCCTTAGCTACAGGCCCCACTGGGGGAAAAAAACCCCAAGTAGTTCTGTTTCCCGAAGTGTTCCTCTGATCTCACCAGTGTGTTGATGTGATGGGAGTTAAGTCCACATCTTCTAAAGCACTTCTGTACTAGCTAAACAGAAAGTACACTTCTCGCAGTGCAGGTTTCGTGTGTGTGCGAGAACTAAAACCACTCCTCCTGGTCTTGCAGCTGTAACCCCCCAGCAGTCCCTTACCTTGGGATGTACTTGACAGACCTGGCATTCATTGAAGAAGGAACACCAAACTTTACAGAAGAAGGCCTTGTCAATTTCTCCAAAATGAGAATGGTAGGTGGCCTTTTCCTGATTGGTCTGTTGGTGAATTTGCGGCTTAGGGAGAAGAGGCTAGGTAATAAGGATGGTGTACGCTTCTAAATCTTGAGGTGGGAGAGAGGGTGGAGATGCCTGTCGTTGGCCAGCTGCAGAGATTTTTGGCAGTCACTTCTGCTTGCAGTCTTGGTTCAGGTTGTGGGGAATAAAGCTCCATAGATGATATTCTGAGACTGACCAGTAGACCAGCGATTCTCAATCTGTGGGTCGCACGAATCCTTCCGGGGTTGAACAACACTTTCACTGGGGTTGCCTAGGACCTTCTGCATATCAGATGTTTACATTACAATTCGTAACAGTAGCAAAATGACAGTTAGGAAGCAGCAATGAAAATAATTTTATGGTTGGGGGTCACCACAACATGAGGAACTGCATTAAAGAGTTGCAGCGTTAGGAAGGTTGAGAACCACTGCAATAGACAGATGCGTGGGTCTCCTCGACAGACACTCATGTTCCTAACACCAAGCTTGGGGCCAGAAACTCAGGAGAAGCAGCACCCAGAGCTTCTCCCTGCTCCCAGCCTGAGGCCACCCAGCATCAGCTGCCCGGTGATTAGTTTTCTCCTTGGCTTTTCCCTTGGCTTCTTGAAGTGATCAAGCAAGGTTCCTCCCACCCCTTGGAGAACAGGACTCAGGATGTCACCCTGAGAGAATGCACTTGGATGCAGAGGGATGCTTCTGACTTGCTCTTGTTTTTTTTTTTTTGCTGTTAGATATCACACATTATCCGAGAGATACGCCAGTTCCAGCAGACCGCCTACCGCATAGACCAGCAGCCAAAGGTAACACTGCGTGCTAGTGAGAACCTACAAAGATGGACGTAGAAATTAGTGGAGTGTAAAACCACACTGAGCAATGATACCCAAAGCTGACTTACGGTACGGACCCGACGTAGAAATGATCAGCGAGACTGACAGAGAAGCAGGAAACGGAAAGGATCAACCCATCGAGTTTTATTTATTTATTTATTATTTATTTATCTTGGGATATATTCCTGGGACATGACTCTCTTCCTTCAATTTCCAGTACTGCTGTCCCATCCAAAACTCTCTAGATTACAAAATCCACTCTACGAGTAGACAGCGTTTTCTTTAAAAAAAAAAGACAGAAAGAAAGAAAAAAACTCGTTTCTGTTTCTTCCTTTCTTCCGTTTCATTTCATCTAAAGTATGAGATGAAATAACCCCCTCCTCCCACCCAGTTGCTTTTGGTCACAGTGTTTGCCATAGCAACGACAGTGAGTGGATTTGTCAAAACGAATCAAACTGCTCATCTGACTTGTGAACATCTTTCTTCAACAAGAAGGAAATGTTCTCATGGAGATACCCCACACCTTACATAATCGTTGCTAGTGCCGTCTCTTTTCCTTATTCCTGGTATCTGTCCGTCAGAACACGCATACACGAACACCAGGAAGCACGCTGATGAGGATTTCACCATGACCATACGGTTGTAAGATCCTGACAGCAACTCTATATGTGTCGATGGGAGACCGTTAACACCACTGATGGGCTGTTACTCTCGAGGCTGTAAGCGTGTAGACCTCCGTGTACCTCCGTTACAGAGAGAAGTGGATGGCACGGTTCTGTTTTTCATTATAAGGTTAAAATTAATACTCTAAGTATGTGAAACACAGTAACGCATCTGAGATCATCACGTACATCAGGTGATAACAGCCTTCAAGGGTGCTGACTGGGACTACAGGTTAGGAGAATACTACTTTTCCAATAACCATATAGTCATTAGTTTTTGGTTTTGTTTATATAAAAACCTTAAATGTCTCAGGGAAATGTCGTGTTGTGTAAGATTCATTTGGAAAATTTACAATTGGTCTTCTGAGAGACGCATCAGCTGGGGTCTCTCCTCTCTCTCGCTCTCTCTTTCTCTCTTTTTCCCCTCTCTCTTTCAGGTCATACAGTACCTGCTTGACAAAGCCCTCATCATAGATGAAGATACACTCTATGATCTGTCACTCAAAATTGAACCTCGACTCCCTGCTTGAAGATCTGACCTTGTCCCCGAGACCGTGGGAATTTTGTGGAAAGCGGGTCACACATGGCACAGCAGGGACCCGGAGGGACATTGCTTGCCTCTCCTTTCACCACCAAAGATGGGACCAGGCTGCAATCCTGTCTCCAGCCACAGTGAAGCCCAGCTGCATGGGTCAAAGCTCCAGTCTCGGGTGGGAAGGTGTAAGACTTGAAGCTTAGCGAAGCTGATGGCCCGATTTGCATAAGGGATCTAATGTAGGCGATGCTGGTAACCATGGTAATGAAGTGGAATGAAGGTAAACTTCCCCTGTCCGGTGTTCTGTTGGAACTTGGGGACAACCACAGAGAAGACCTGTAATGTTTCTTTGGCACTCTGCTAGCCTGGGCACACCTCTGCCGATCTTCTAGGACTTAATCGCTTCTCTTTCCTGTATGCCAAGCGACACAGCCAGGCTGAAACTCTTTCCCTAGGCCCAACACACAAGCAGTTTCGGTATGCAGCATGTGCATGGTTCTCTGTGCATTCGACATGCATGGGAGGAGTGGCATGCTCTGAAAACAGCTTTTTCGGCCTTCAGGTGATGGGACGAGAAATAAAAGATAAAAAAACAAACAAACAAGTGGATTTGTTGGTAGCATTTCCTTAATTACAAGTAAGCAGTGTCCCACAGGCTTGAGCGGGGGCTTCACTGGGAGACTGTGGTCCCAAGAAGCTACCCACTTGGAAGGGCAGCTGTGAAGGTTGCAGTAAGGTGCATGCCCGTGTCAGTTAACTATGGGGTGCAATAAGGCTACCAAAGGCCATGGAGAGTAATACCTTTCAGTAAGCCAAAACGGAGGCCTAAAAACCATCTTTGTACCTCATTTCATCTGTCTTCTTTTCCCCTGTAGACCTCTAGAAACCTGTTCTGATGGATACAAATTTATTTGGGTCCATTATGCACATTGGCTGTACTTTAAAAGCAAACCTTTTTGTGTGGGGGTGGTTTCTTTTGAAAGCCCACACTTCCGTGTGCTGTTGGTAGGTGGTCCTCTCTAATCCTGGCCATCTTCCTTTAAAGATGGCTTTGAGATCATTCTCAGTAAGAGCACTGCAAGTGCGCGGGGAAATGGCCCCACACACCACAGCTCTTAGAGCAGAAAACCAAAGGCGGGGGGGTTTGTCCTGCACCCGGAGCCTGGGGAAGTGACTGCACTCTCCCCATGATGGTCAGTCCTTAAAGGAATAGGGCTCGCCTTGACACCCCCACCCCATTCTCAGGGAGACCACTGCTGTAAAAGAAGGTGATGACGATGAGAGATTATTATTATTATCTGAGCCTATCGTAAAATGTAGCCGGCATTTTCTCTTAGAGGCATGATGCTTCTTGATGCTGACAGCAAAGATTGAGCTGCCTGCCTATTTCCCCTCTCCCTTTGCATTTCAATTATGTGGTAGAGCTAACAGCCAGCTAATGCACTCCACCTGCTGGCCCCGAAGGCCCGGTAGAAGCGCCAGTGCTGGTAATGGACGGTAGACCAAGAGAAGGTACATTTTCTGCACAGTAAGGGCCATCTCTGTACATAACTGCATAGAGAAATATAAACTAAGTAAAACATTTATATCATATGACTCCCTCTCCAAAAATCTTTTTGTTGGCTCCTATTAGCCAACAGTGTAGCACTGAGCCCCACGCGGCCTACTTACAGATGCTACCTTCTTCTAATGTATTTACTTTCTGAGTTGCTTGTTTGTTCTCTTTGGTTTTAAATACGAGGTTGATGCATCTTGATGCATGACGAAAACACGGCTATTGGATCCTAACTGTGCATACCTTGTGACTCATTTCTCGGGGTCCAGAAACCCAACGTTTGAAATATTGTGTCACTAACCCCAAACACCTCAAAATCTTACAGTGGAAGGGTTAGCGTTCTTGAGAGGACCACAGCCTACCAGTTTCACGCAAAGCACCTCTGGGGAAGGAGGGCCTCCACCGCCCTCACTCCCGCCCCTGCTCTGCCGCCCCCACCCCTACCCCTGCAAAGTGTGCACTTTCCTTGGGAGCCTGGGCTCCTATTTCTCCCATGTTATATTACAGAGGCCACTGCAGCCATTCTTATTAAAGAGAAATAAGAGGAATTTCTAATGCTCCTCCCCTGTCCTCAGCTGGTGAGGAAAGAGGCTATTGGAAGCGCCCCCAGTGGTCATTTGTGGGCACTGCCATGCTTTGCTCACCGTGAGATTTTCTTAAGCTTGTTAGAGCTAAAAAGACCTGCATCTTGCATGGGTCAGCCAAGGCAGGAATGCATATTTTAAAACAGTACACCTCAACTTGGTCGCGTTTAAAATTCACCAGAGCAATTTGTGGTTTCTCTTCTGATTGTTGAAGTCCCTGTCCTTTGAAGCTTTCTATGTATTTGTGGGGTCCAGCACATGCACTCTAGTCTGTGTCTGCCATCCCCTACTTTATGAGATGCCTTTCTTAGGAGCACCTGGGAGGCCACTTCTAAAGGTCGAGTAGTGAGCATGTTCACAGGAATCAACCCAGTTCCCTGCTTTCAAATGAACACAACATCTTGCCTGATTAGTGGAGTTACCTTGAGAACTTCGGGGGATGTCTAAGTAAGACATCCACTCTGAATACAGGAACAAATCTCTTACCAAAGCCAGTATCCTATGTGACAGTTTCAGGCATGAAGAACAGTGCTGTCACTTTTCTTTAGGAATTCTCCAAAGGAATTTGAAGAGGGAATTTAAAACCACCGTGGCCATATTTTAGAGCGACTCTAACACAGTCTCCTTTGCTGCCTGCTAACCTTTGTGAGTCTCAAAGTACTACCTATAAGCAAACAAAACTCGTGGATACTGGGCATTTAGAAGAGAAAACTCCATTGTGTGCCATTTAATGTGAGGACGGGCCTTCCCCTCTTCTCTCCTGTGTGGAGACAAGACTGTGGGGCACCAGAGATTGCATCTCACCTAAGGACCGATACAATAAAGAAGTCATTCCTAAAACTGTCAAATTTCGTTAAAGAAAAATAGATTTTACTTAGCTTTTTCTTCCAACACTTAACATTCTTCCATGAAAATGTCTGCTGTTTTAAATATGTTTTGTTCTTTAATCAACCTTGCAATATTTATAATTTTATTACAGTTGAGTTGGCATGAAAGATAATCTCTTATTTTTAGCCAGGCTAATGTCCACAGCTGGATGAAATGAACAAATGGAATTCATTCTATTTCTGTGAGAAATAAGATTGTATGTTTAGTGACTTGTTTACAGACACCACTATGTGATTCCTGGAAATAAGACTCTAGTCAGTGGGATGGAACCAGCATCTTTTTTTCAGAGGCCACTGGTACCTTAAAGCAGGACAGGATAGAAGTGGAGAGGGACCTTCGGTTGTAGGCGCAGGCATGTGAGTGATTTAGCAAAATCTCCATTTCAGCTGCCTTGGGGTGTAACGTTAAGATTAAGGTTGGCTATTCTTGACCTGATCTGCTCGAGGACCTGCTGATCTGCACCCTACTTTACAATGTTGATACACTGTCTTTACACAGCCCACTTTTAGTTTTCACCAAAAAGCTGGTTGTGGAAGAACACTGGACCAGAACTGAGTCCAGCCCAGCTCTGCATTGTCCAGCAGGAAAAACAAAAACAAAAACAAAAAACTTAGGCCAGTGTTTACACCCCTGAGCCTGAGCCTCAGTTTCCTCATGTGCAAAATGGGATTAATCATAATTCCTGTGCTGACTACCTCACCGGGCTGTCCTGAGGACCCAAGGGTTAGAATGTAAACTTTAAAGTGCTGTACAATTGTGAGGTAACTGATTACCTTTCGCAAAGGAATTAAATGTACTTATTATTATTTGTATGTATGTGTGTGCTTGTACAAACACGTGTTAGAGAAACACATTGTTCGTGTCTGGTTACTCTCACATCTGCTGTCATTTGGAATTCTAATGAGGGATTTGTGCTGTGGCCTAGCACTTAGGTTATCCTGATATGCAAATTAAACTCCGCCTTTCTTCAGCACTCAGAAGTCTCACGATTTCTTTATTTATCTCCTTTCTCATTTTTGATACCAACCTTCACGTCACCCGGCTCCTTTACATATTCTTTTACTTCTGCAGTTCAGGTACAGAGAACAGTTGGAAGAACCCCATTTTTCAGGCTAAATTACTAAACAAAGAATTGGAGGGTAGGGGTTCACTGCTGTGGTGGCTCACCAAGGATGACAAGGAGGCATTCTCATGTGTGCAAACCCTGCCAGACCTCAGCACAGAGAACCACCCTTATGGCAGGTGCCATACTCCACGGTGGAACTCTGAGCGTCTAAGCGCAGGTGTTTTTATTGATAAAGAACTCTTCAGGCATTCTACTGATGACACATGCAGATTATAAGCACTCAAACATCCTCCACATAAATCGAACACCTGCAAACAAGACAAAACACCAAGACCTGGGCAGCCCTTCCTCCAACAGTGCACAAAACAATTATGCTACGCATAACTAAAAAAATAAACTTTTACAATTCCTCTTTTCTGTATAAGCCAATCAAAAAATTGCTTTATCTCTACAACATAATTTAACACAACACCAGCAAAACTATTACAAGATGAACAACTGTAAGGGTTGCTAATGCAGAGGACCAAATGAAACCAAATATCTATCAAGTTTTTAATCAATGTCCAATTATCTGGAATTCACTCACGATCTTCTGGGATCCTCCAAAGGGCTTGGGTTACTTCTCTGGCTCTGCCCTCTGCAGCACACACAGCTTGTCCTCCAGGTTCTGGCTGGCTCCATTCCACAGCTGCTGCTGCTCTTGGTGGTCATCCCATGGTACTGGCATCTTCAGAATGCTGGGTCTTTTGCTGCAACCGGGCTGCACTTTCACCAATAGCCTCTCCTGGGCTCTCTTCATGGTGCCAAGCCTCAACTTCTCTGCATGACCCCTTAAATCTGGGCCGTCAACTGCCACTGAGACCGTACCCTCACCAATGGCCTCTCCTGGCCTCTCACAGTGCCAAGCCTCAGTTGCTCTTCATGACTCCTTCATGTCTTCAAAACCAGTACTGCCTAGGTGACTCTTACACTACCGAGTTCAGCTGCCAGCACAACATACAACCTGGGCCAGTTCTGTAAGACAACTTCTGTGTGCTGACCCTAAGGAAACACTTTCTAGATTTTGAGATAGAGTCTGGTGTGCAGGAAAAACAACTGGTAACGTTGTCTGCAGGAAGGGCTCCCTCATGGGGTGGAGTTCTCATCACCATAGCAGATGTCCTTGCCAGGATTGCCTCACCTTACGAGTACCTGGACAGATTTGCAGAAAAAAAAAAACAAAAAAACAAAATGGACTCTGTGGGATCTGGAGTTTCTTTCTTATTCTTCCTTGTCTCCATGTTGGATGTGGCTGGCATGATGTGAGTGCCCCATTTTGGTGCAGCATTTGTAGTAGTTCAGTGCTGTGGTGGTACAGCAAGCAGGACATGGAAGCATAATCACTGGTGCAAACCCTGTCAGACATCTGCAGAGGGAACCGCCATCATGTCTAGTACCAGACCTCACAGTAGAACTCCGAGTCTCTGAGCTCAGGTGTTTTTATTGATACAGAACTCCTCAGGTGTTCTACTGATAGCACATGCAGATCACAAGCAATCAAACATCCCCTACAGAAATCCAACGTCTGCAGACAATACAAAACACCAAGACCAGGGTAGCCCTTTTCCCAACAGTGCATGAAACACTTATTTTATACATAACTAAAAATAAACTTCTACAACAAGGGGGCTCCAAAAAGATACTAAGGATCATCTTGTCCTACTCAGTTTCTAGTTCTTATTTCTGACTACTTCAGACACAGAGAATCCACCCTGCCCAGGCAGCTCACGTCATGGAGGGGTAGCCCCCAGCTCTGGAACAGTCTTCAGAAACAGAGAGGGGGATCTTATCCGGTTACCATTAGCTCTGACTTTCAGGAACTTCTGAGCTGTCTCATTATAGCCTTTAAAAATTGAGACTCCTGCCAGACAGTAGTGGCGCATGCTTTTAATCTCAGCAGTTGGGAGGCAGAGGCAGGTGGATCTCTCCAAGTTTGGGGCCAGCCTGTCTACAGAGTGAGTTCCAGGACAGCCAGAGTTACAACAGGGAAACCCTGCCTCAAAAAAAAAAAAAATTGAGCTTGGTCCATTTCTAGAATGACTGAGGTGCTTACATGGGCTAATACATATAAGAATATTTAGAGCAAATTGTCCTGACATCTACAGCTGTTGAGCACAAGGGCAACTGGCAGAAAGAGGCCCCTTACCTTCCTTTTCCAGTTGTAATGTGAAACACTGGGGCTGTAGGGATGAAAGCACATACATAAGTTACACAGGTCTTCCTGCCTAGCCACCTCACAAGGCAACTTTCCTGCTCTATATCCGCATATTGGATAGATTCAGCGACAGTAAAGGAAGTAAGGCCAGAACTGATTTCCTTCCCAGCAAGTGACACAGCAGCTGCACTCTCTGGTTCTTTTCCCTATGCAGAAAAGCCAGCCACGCAGCCTCATTGACATGAGCCTGAGGGAGTCGCATCGATGAGAAAGGGACAGAAGAGATATGACGGGAATCCTGTGAGATGAGTTCTCAGACACCTGTAATGACTACTCTGAGTCCCTTGCAGAGGTCCCGATCCCTCCCATAGCCTTTTCATCAGAAGCTTAGATGGGAACAGAAACTTTGTTTCTCAGCAAGTCTCCCAACTTCTGGCCCAACTCACTAAAATACAAATGTAATCTGTGAAATATTAGCTGTGGAGATAAGAGGTGTGGAGGGAGCCCTACACGTTGATTATAAAAATGTAAGGGGAAATAAAAGGAAGATTTTTTTTTAATATCATAAAAATCTACATTGCCATTCTCTCCAGAGCCTTGTGGTTTTCTGCATCTGAGAGCCAGGCTGTGTCAGGTCAGTAGAACAAACTTTGAAACAAATGTGTGTGTGCACAAGAGCTATTTTGAGAAGAACTAAGCCTCTACTTCCTCCCGTCCTATCCCAGCCACAGAGCACCAGATTCCCAGACCCCCACAGTCCCACAGCCCCACAGCGTGATGCCTGCGGTACCAGGGAAGGCCACTGGGGCCCAGGAACTATGATCCAAGGCAACAGAGTGTGCCAACTGGGACTAAGATTCTGGAGGGTCATGGCGTTACTGTGGTTGGCTCCAATCGGATTGCTTTAATGAAGCAACAGAAAAGTCTAGAAAATATCACATGATGAAAGAGTATCCATTTGTTTAAAAAAAAAACCAACACATAAGCCATGTCTTAGTGAAGCATGAGCCCCAGTTAACTGGGCTGGAACCATCACACTGTGAAATGCTCCAACCCTAAGCACCCAGTGGAGGAGGCTGGATGTGTGCAAGCCTCCTCAAATCAAGTCTCCTCCCGCTTCCCAGGAGAGCCCCTCCTGTGTTCTCCCAATCCATATCTCACATCCCTGTAGATCCAGTTTAAGGAAACTTTGTCCAAGAAGGACACTGGCACCCACTTGGGGGAACTGGTAATTTCTGCCCACCCTCCCTACCCTAGTCCAGCAACTCTCTGAGTCTGGCTGAGCCCTGAACAGGGAGGGAAAGGGGTAAACTGGTGTCGCTGATGTGACTGAGGAAGCTGGGTACGTGATGGCCGGGAGTAGCCAAGGCAAGCTCCTTTGAAATGGCAGGGCTGCTGTCCAAAACCCCAGTGGTTTGTTGCTATTTACAGGGACCTTTTGGTGGTGGATGTTCCCGGAGGCTATTTTTAAGCTGGGATAAGGTCTGTGGGGCTGTGCGGTGGTCATGTAAGCTGGTGTGAATAGAGAATGAGAAAGTCTAGCATCTACTTCAGATAGCCTGATCTTGAACATGAAGGTGATGAGCACTGTCCCTGAATCCACATCCCAGACCACAAGTTGTAAGGAACTCGCTCCTGGTTCTCTTTCCAACAGCTGCAAAGATGGCACCTGAGACTTCCTCTCAGACTTTCACTTGAGGGGTTTATTCTCCAGAGCTGACCCCTCTCCCATTCATGGAAAATGTGTGTGTGTGTGTGTGTGTTTAAGCAGGTAGTTTTTTCTGCTAACCCTTGCACCCCAAGCTAGGACTGCTCTCCAGGTGAGTGGCAGGACTAAGTTTCCTCTCCAAGCAAGAACTGTCTGCAGACCTGGCTGGCAGGCCCAGTGGAAGGTCTTCCTATTCAAGGGAAAGGCAAACTCTCATAGAAATGGCAGGTGCTAGAAAAGACTCCTGGCCCGGTGGCAGAAGAGTCAGGAGCTGGCCTTCAAGGACACAGCTGGAGAAGCAGAGGGGCAGGAGATCTGAACTGGGATTGGTCTAGGAGAGTTCCCCAGCCCCTCCCAGCCCAGTAGCCTTTTTCTAGGTTGAGCCCAATAGGCTCCTGTTACACTTCTTGGCTGTGTGCGTGCAGCAGGATCTGGACACGACAGACTCCTCCAGCTCCAAGGTCAGTGAGATTATACTAAAATGCCTGATTTCCCCAAAGAAGGGCAGTACCAGAGCCAGTGTAGTGAGCCTTAGTGCAGGGGACCACCAACAAACTTGTGTGTGTGTACCAGAGAGAAATGGGAACTAGATGCTGCCGGTAGGACCACCCTTGCCTGAAACCCCCTTTCCCTGCGCGGGAGCACAGGCAGCTCAACAAGAGGACACAGAACTGTAGCTAGCAGTACCTCTGTTTCATGGTAAACCAAGAACTTTTGTGGGGAAAAAAAATAATTAAATGTGGAATTTTGACCATGAACTTGGGATATGTACTGGTATCACGTTTCATTCCCTAATAATTAGCAGAGACCGATCCGTGCATGTCTGGGGTGTTTTTCCTCAGCTGCATCTAAAAGAGATGCCTGGTGGATTGGGATGGACTAGCCAGAAAACTGAAGTTTCTTGAGACTCACCCAAAGAATAAAAACAGTTACTAACGGGCTGAATTCCAGTGGACTAGTTAATGCTACTGCCAGAGATTCACCCTAGAAAGTATTGATGCACTGAAAATGAACTTTGTAAAGCCCCATTTTAAAGAAAAGAAAATGAAAGATAAGCTTGAAATGTGTGAGAGGCAGCCGGCTGCTTACTTCCTTGCTTGGCTCTTGGGAGTCCATCATTATCAGTCCTGCCCTTGTCCTGGTGTGTAAAGTCCCTGCTTTTGGAAGCTCTGCTTTGAACCTGCAAAGAGCGGCACACTCCCAACAAACCAGAGCCCACTCTGTCCTCAGAGCCTTCCTCTGCATCTTCCACAGGTTCTGTGACCAGCATGGTGCTGTCTGGGGTCCCTGAGGTGGCAGTCAGTACACTTAGGGTAGGTTAGTTAAGCTGTACTTTCCAGGAGGCTGCTTTCCTTGTGGATATCTCCCACTTTCTCCTATTCTCTGCCCTTTGGTGAACTTTATGACAGACTGGATCTTCCTGGACTTACTGTCAGTTGCTGAAGCTTTGCATCTCTTCCAAAGCCCCTAATCGATCCCATCTTCTGACTAAGCTATGCACAGTGTAGGCTCTGTCAGCTTTGTGGTCAGATCATGGCCTCAGAGTATGGACTGGCGACCTGGCCAGTGTCTCTGAAAAAGTAGCAGAGGCAGAGCCAGGAAGCAGGAGTTGGGGTTTGGAATGGGGAAGTATGGACTGTCAGAGGTAAGATGGGGGTTCAGTCTGGGACCCATTCAGCCTCAGCCCAGGGTCCCTGGTTTCCCACCTATGCCCTAGTCCAGAGAAAGGTCCGTTTGTCTTCCCTGAGGTCACATGGGGAATCTATGTCTAGCATTCTGGGAGTTCTTGTCTGTTGAGCCAGGTACCCCACACAGAGCCAACCCTGAAGGTGACAGTTGGAGGTCATACATACCCCTGCCTGGGGAGTCAGGAAAGACGACATCTACTCTGTCACAGCTGTTCAAAGGGCAGGATGGCCTTCAGTCCCCCATTCTCTTGAAGATGTTCTCTCTTGAAAGACAAGTCTGAAAGGATCCCATGCTATCTTTACAAACTGGTCTGGGAGAGGCCTGTCGCTCAGGGATGAACCCCATGTCTTTGGCTTATGACTTCCTATTTGCTGAGTCAGGCAGAGAGGCCCAAGGGCGCCCATGAAGGTTGACCTTGCATCCTGTCATGTTAGGTACCTAGACCCCTTTGCTGTCTTACATCTGGGAACTCCAGCCATGTCTTGCTTGCCTACAAGGCTGGCATCATGAGAATTTGCTCAGAAAATTCTGTGGTTCTGGGATAACCCCAAGGTCATCCTCTGTGTGCGGGTGACTCTGTATTGACAGCTGACATGTGGTTCCCCCACTACCCCCCCTCCAACTTTAATCTACCTTCTGGCTTGGCAAAGCTCAGACAGGTGAATGTGCTGAACTGCAGGACCAGAAATAACTCTGAATAAGCAGAAATACACACGTGTGTCTCCATCTCCAGGATATCTGGAGTGACCAGAAGCTTCAGGACTGGGGTAGTTCGTGATGTAACAGAGGGAAAACGAGGAATCTGGGACCCAGTCCTCCAACTGAGACAGAAAACAAATCACAGCCCCTTGGCATTCTGCCTAAAGCACTTACTATGGCTTTCCTTCTTTGATGCAGAGAGCAAATGCAGGCACAAACATGATCCCAGTGTCTTTGCTTAGTCAGGCTACATTCTCATACATCTCCCCCACCCGTACCCCATCAAGACAGGAAATTTCCCTGGGTTAGAGTTCCCAAATTTGACCTAATTTTACCAAAACAAAGTTCTGTTCTAGGTTAGCGAAACAAATAGGCAGCCTCCCCTTGTAAGAGGTACAGACAACACCCCCCCTTATACCTAACCCCATATGAAGGGAGAGAGAGAAAGCAAGCCCTTGTACCTCTAAGAAAGCCACAGCTAAGGCAGTGTCCGAAGCTAGGCTTGGCAGGCACACGGAGTGCCTTGTGTCATAGTGGAGCGACCAGATATGCCTGGAATCCTGGGCACCTCTGCAGAAGCCTGGGGAAGGGAAGAGAACAAGCTTCAAATGTTCTGTGACTCAGTAAGGAGTCACATGCTCCAAGGTGACAACCCTGTGCCTTGGCATGGTGGTGACAAAAGTGTCTCTGGGCTTTTGGAGTGACACGGGGCACGCCAAAGTCCTGAACTTACAGGAGCAGTTCTCTTCCGATCACTGGCCAGGGCGGGACTGTAGGGGAGGTGCTGGACTTCTAAGCCTGGATCAGAACTGGTGACAAGCTCGCTTCAGGTCATGGCACTCAGATCTAGAGCTGGTCTCTTGACTTTGATTCAGCCAAATAATGCCTGCCTGAAAGATCACCACAAAGCCTGAAGACGTTTGTCAAGCCCCTTGCAACACTGGGCTCAAGTAGGAGCTCAGTAAGTGTATTCTGGAATGGCGTCTTGTCCCCAGAGAGGTGAACAAAAGGAAGCAATTAAATGAAACACAAGATGATTTTTGGAAAAATCTAAACCGAAAAGGCTTTCCGTATGTCCTCCGAGGCCGGCTAGGTATTGGGGATCGCTGAGGCAGTAGTCTTGGGGAAGAAGTGAAGAAGACCCATCCTAAGCTTTTAGGGAAGGGTCTCCATTGACTCGATGACTGCTGCAGCCTGCTCCTTCTTCTTACCACACCCATCATAGTTTTCTATGATGCTGAGCCTCCCCGGGCATCAGTGTTCCCTCACCTAGCGCAGCTAGCATCTGTCTGCGTGTGCTTGGATAGGCTAGTCAGGGCAAATGGGTGACAGGACCATTCTTGCAGAAATGCATTCAAGAGTCAACATATTTTCACACAGACCGTCTTCTGCTTATCCATTCCCTTTTTAAATCATGGATGTGCTTAAGCGATGCTTTCCAGGGTTCCGTTAGGGGAAAAAAGAATGACTTGACTCTTCCGAGTACATAGCTGCTTGACTCTTCCGAGTACGTAGCTGTGGACGAAACCTTTAGCACTCCACGGATAACCTTCAGTAACATTCTTGATGCACGCACAAAGCAAATATATATGCATGTATGTGTGCGCGAATATAATGCATTGCTTGTATTCATCCCTTGTGAGACCTACTTGTATTCATCCCATGTGAGATCCTTTTGTTTCCTTTCTTGTCTAGGAATGAGTCATAATAGATGTGTCTGGGTAAGTGGAGGCACCAGCTGCAGATGCAGAGTGGTCGACATTCTCAACACACAGCACGCTTACCATGACCCTTCACCCTCCAGCAGGCTGGTTGCTCCTGTTTTTATTTTTTCTGCTACTACAGACATGCACTGAGGATCCCCCTACCTCTTGCCTCATGTCCAGGCAGCTTGATTTTTCCTCCCAAAGTGTGTAGCTGGGACAATGAGCCTGGGTGTTTCTCTGTTGATGGCGCATCCTGCTTCCTTCTCCAGATTGATCACAGGACTTCACAGAGCTGTCCAGGTGATTCTAAATCCAGCCAGTCAGCCACCCAGGTCCTGCAGCCAGGGACAGGTGGGGGGTCCCTGTAAAGGCAGCACCCGCTCCTGACCTCTGGTCTCCCTCATGCGCCTCATCTAGACTCAAAAGGATTTGTTTAGAACCAAACGAAAGCCTCATTCTGTCCTTTGGCTTTTATTTTATTCAGATGTCTTTGCACAGGCCCGCAAAATACTCCTGCTCTCGAGCTCTGGGGTGCCCTGGGGCATGGACAAGGGCAGAAACGTCTCCGTGGGCTAAGTGAGAAACTACCAGAGATAAAGGGATAGAAGGCCTTCAGTGGCAAGTCGCAGACATGCTGGAGTCTGTGTGGATGTCCCTGAGGGACCACGTGCTCCTACCTGACCAGCTGTCACATCCAGGACCTGGGAAACCTGTGTCCTCAGGAGAGAAGGGAACTAAGACTCTGGCTTTATCTTCCTGAGCAGAACCAGAAAGAGGCTAGGTGACCTGATGAAAAGTAGGGTACAAGACCAAAGGCTCCCTGTGAAGAACGAGATGTGGCTCCATCGAGGTGCCACAGCTGCCCAGCTGTTACCTTGCCCAGTCTCTGGGAAGTCTGGGTCAGCAACTTGCACCTGTTTTAAGTGAAGGACCTACAGACCCTCTCCTGGAACAACGTCCGTTTTTCTGATGCTGGGGTGTTTGCTGAGGTGCATGAAAAATGTTCTCAAATACTCTCTGGGAAGCATCTAGAAGTGGCCGCTCAGAAATAGTACAAGGTGACCTTAGCAGGTGCTCCCCCTTGCCTAGTCCTGAGTGAGTCCCGGGCACTATTCTGAAGACTTGACACAGATCACAGCCTTTCTCTTCAGTCTTCTGATTTCTATTTATCACTAATGCTTCGGAAAACTAAAACATGGAACATGCAGCCTCTTGGGGCCTTTCTGAAGACAACAGGTAGTAACTGTTACAGAACTGAGCTCAAACTCAAGGTCTTTGTTCACATGCTGCACCCTCAGCAGCTTGTGGACGTGAGCTCTGTCTCTGCTACTGATCACTCAGGGAGGCTGCCAGGCAGGAATTTTAAAACAAGGTAGAAACTAGATAACTACCATCCTTCCCGGGCAGGTGGCGTGGTCTTTCCAGGGACGGATGCTTACACCCTCGTTACATCTGTAAGAGCACCTTTCCTCCCAGAACACCTCACAGATCTCTTGCATTCAGTCTGGGAATCCTGCCTCCCATCGCAAAGCCGCTCTCCAGCCGGAATCCCAAATGGAGGGCGTGGTTCCATGTGGAGTCACTCGAGCCGGAACCCCGGGTTGTTCTCCAAGATCTATCCACACCCTTCATGCTCACATCTAACTGGCCACAGAGGTCCTGGACACCTTGGAGACTCTCCCATCTCTCCCCAGGAAGCTCTGGCTCTACTCTGGAGAGTTTCTTGACTGAATTACTCTAGAGCCCATGGCCTGGTTTCCCTGTCTACAGATATTTTCCCTTCCCTCGCCGATTTTATCAAGTTTGCCATAGAATTTCCATTATGTACCACTCATGCCTTAAAGGCCAAGATTTATGCCAAGGGGTCATTCAATCCTCCCAACTTCTAGGAGGTTGAGAAGCCCAGATTTTAGCCCCATTTTAAGTCCGTGGATACTGAGCAGTCTTTCTCACACCATCTATTAACCATTTCTGTTCTATAGCAGATTTGTAAGATATTATAAAGTATAACTACTAGAAAAATAAAATAAACACATACGAAACGTCAGCTGAAATTAAAACCACTCTATCAAAGTGTTAGCAAATGCCCTCCAGGCTTTCTGTCTTTCAATCAATTAACTGAGGACAGTCTGTAGATCATTATTTGGCAATATTGGTCTGCTGTCAACTATCTGTAAATCCACTAAAATGGCCTCTCTATTCCAAATGCTGTGCCATCTTTCCGCCATGTGTGGAATCGAGCCGTCTCACTTTTTCCTCTAGTTATGTCTGCAGTACTGGTCCTGCTGTGGACCTGCCTATAACTGTGGTCTCCTCCACCCTGCCCCCATCCCTTCTGCTTGCTGCGCCGCTGCCCCCACCTTTGTGCACTCGATTCTATTCCCGTCTCCAGAGCTTTCCCCTTGTTCATTTAGCAAAGTGACAAAGATTCTCACCTCCTCCAGAAAGCCCTTTCTGTCCCATCAGGCAGTTTGGGGGTTTCTCATCTTACCTTGTCCATTGGATTACAACATTCTGTGTAATGGGGTCTGTCTCCCGCTGACAGAACTCTTGAGGGGACCCCAATACCTGACACCAGGATTTATTCTGTAATGTTTGTTGAGTACATGGGTAGATGGAGGGGTAACATGAAGGCGTGATGGAGGGGTGATGGGTGGATGGATGGACAGACGGATAGATGGCTAAGACATATGGCTTAATTACTGAACAAGAATGGAATCTCTGGGCACAAATTATTAATTGGATGGTTTTTACTGCCCATGCTCAGACATGGCCCTCATTTTTGCAGTTTCTGTATTCTCGAATTAAAGAGTGTTGCTGCAAATTATGGGTTTTTCCTGGGGCCACTGATGACAGCCACCACAAATTCTAGGCATAGCAATCCTAATGTAACTCAATGCTTCAAACTCCAAGCAGTAATTCCAAGCAGCTGTCTCTCTCTTGTAAGGCTCACTGCAGAGCCAGATTTGCATGTGTGACTATGGTCCTGTATGCTGCGGCCTCATCCCGATGATTCTGGTTCCAGACATGGAACAAGGGACACGTTTAGTCTTTTCTTTGCTTCTGTAGCTTTAGTTGGATGTTCTGAGGGCAGTGGCCACTCTCCCACCTAAAAGAGGCTTCGAAAGCACAATGGATGCATCACGGTCTTCTGCTTCTGCTCATGGCTGTGGGGATGTCAACCTATGGCTTCCACTATATTTTCTGCCGTGTGACATGGCACTAGCCTCTTGGAAGACGAGGCAAGAAGTGCTGTAGGGTGGTTAGGATTTGACAAAGTCTCTCACACAGCACATCACCAGTCCACACCATCTCAGAGCTCCCTGACACTCCGGGTCCTTATCACACAACTCCCAGGAGAGGACACTTACCTGGACTGTGGATGGTGATGGTACACGGCTGTCCACGAATCCCAGCATTCCTTGCAGGCCATGTGGTCCCCGATGCTTTGCATTTCTTCACTTCCATTCCCTAGCCTGCAAAACAATGATAATGGGGCCATTGGATAGGATTGTAGAGATTGTGAAAAGGGATGGTATCCATCGAACCTGAGGGCCATATGCTCAGCATACAGTAAAGGATGCCTAAGACTTTCTTCCTCCAACTTAAGAACTCTGTAGATATATCACATAGTAGGTTGTTAAAATTTTCAAACGAGTAGGTTTTTAAAAAGCCATGTTTGCCTGTATCCACCATTCTCCTTTCCTTTCTTTAGAACAATTTAGTGTGTGTGTGTGTGTGTGTGTGTGTGTGTGTGTGTGTGTGTGTGTATCCACCAGTGAAGCATGTTAGTGTAGGTTGCTCTGCTTGATCTTGAACCCCGCAGTCTGCAGGCTATCTTCATCTGTGGTCAATAGTTTTCCTGTTAAGAGACCATCTGGGGTCGCCCTCTGGCTCTGTTTCCCCCCAGGACTTCCCAGAACCACGCTGAGGTGCTATTGGGCTTTTGGTCCCGTTCTTACCCACCCCTGGTAAGCTGCTGTGGAAACCCTGGTTGATAAAACCCATTCAGTATCTCTGAGTGACCAGGGAGGACAGAAAACAGTTAGACATCCAGCTGCTCTAGGCCTTGGGGGCCAAGGTGATCATCTCAATTCGAATACACTGTGATGATTTTGCTGTGTAAACGGGCCTGTGGGAGCAGGATTTTCAATGAAATGAGTGTCTGGTTCAGAATGGAGATACTTAAGTCAACTGCTTTCATCTTAGTTGTGTGACTTACATGGTAAAAATCTGTCTCTAAGTTCCCTCTTCTGTGGCGTGGCATAAGCTACCTGTTCTTGGAGGCTACTGTGGAGACAGGCCCTTGGAAGTATTTTCTAGTCTTGCTTTTCTGTGTTATTGACACATGGAAAATGTTATAATGATGACTGTTCGGCAATACTGACTGTGTTGCTCCAAAGGAGTCACGAGGCCCACAGAGCTGCTAGTGTTTGAGGAGGGGCAATGGAAGAAAAGACTTTTGTACTGCAACTGAGCTACCTGACAGGGACAGTCTGCCCTAGCTCCTGTGAAGCACACTCAGGCATTTAATAGCAACCGATGGAGTGTGGGTCAGGGAGAGCCAAGGGAACGGCCTGCCCTTCGGCGTATAGCGCTGATTCTGCATGATTCCTCACCCCAGAGCGCCCCTTGCTCATAGCTCATATTCTCCTAGCACACAATACAGTTGGGGAGACATAATAATGCTCTCTAGAACATTACTCTAGAATAAAGGAAAGAGTCCCCTTATTTCCTTCGGGATAATGTGCCATTGTAAGCTATGTCTCTTTGAAATGTGTTGTAAATATTTTGTAAACAAGTTAGAGTAGGTACACACCTATCAGTCCAGAGGCAGAAGGATTGTGATTTCAAGGCCAACCTAAGCTACACAGAAAGACACAACAAAAAGACACAATAAAACGAAGTAAGCCTCTAGCCAGTTTTGTGATCCAGAAGTCATTGCTTTGAATGTAAACCTCAAGGAAAACCATGGCCAATAGCAATTCCCTTTATCAGTGGGAAGATAATCGTCTGATTTAGGTGCCTGCCTCTGGAGTTGTAGATTTACTTGCTGCATAGAAAACTGAGATTTTCGGACAAAAACAACTAGCTAATACACATGTCATTCCAATCATGGAGTGACCTTTAGGTGGCTTCCCAAATGGTACCACCAAGTCCTCTTCCCTGTGTTTTCTTGAGCACATGCCTATAATGGATTCTGTCTACTTAGCTTTGTGAAGATATGAGGCCCCTTTCTGTCTGGAATCTCTTCAGTGGATGCCCTGAGGCAAACATTACTGGTTAAATACATACTCAGTAATAAGTCTAATTTGCTTTCTTATATTTTGTGGAAGACGACTTCTGGGGAGGTGGGGGATTTAAGTCCTATTTCTGGAACACTTAGTACTTGTTGCCCGTCTGATGCCAATACCATCTTCCTGCTCAGAGTGAGAAAGAGATAACCTATGGTGATGATGATGATGATGGTGATGATGATGGTGATGGTAATGATGACTATGGTGATGATGATGGTGATGATGATGATGGTGGTGGTAATGATGACTATGGTGATGATGATGATGGTGATGATGATGATGGTGATGGTAATGATGACTATGGTGATGATGATGATGGTGATGATGATGATGGTGATGATGATGATGATGGTGGTGGTAATGATGACTATGGTGATGATGATGATGGTGATGATGATGACGATGGTGATGGTAATGATGACTATGGTGATGGTGATGATGGTGATGGTAATGATGACTATGGTGATGATGATGATGGTGATGATGATGATGGTGGTGGTAATGATGACTATGGTGATGATGATGATGGTGATGATGATGACGATGGTGATGGTAATGATGACTATGGTGATGGTGATGATGGTGATGGTAATGATGACTATGGTGATGATGATGATGGTGATGATGATGATGGTGATGGTAATGATGACTATGGTGATGATGATGATGGTGATGATGATGATGGTGATGATGATTATGATGGTGGTGGTAATGATGACTATGGTGATGATGATGATGGTGATGATGATGACGATGGTGATGGTAATGATGACTATGGTGATGGTGATGATGGTGATGGTAATGATGACTATGGTGATGGTGATGATGGTGATGGTAATGATGACTATGGTGATGATGATGATGGTGATGATGATGATGGTGATGGTAATGATGACTATGGTGATGATGATGGTGATGGTGATGTTGGAAATGAAGGAAGAAAGGGGAAAGATACACTTTTATGCTCTCCCAGAAGGCCCATTTCCTATGGGGTAGCCTCTGCAGAATCACTACAGAAACTGCTGAGGATGGCTGTGGTGGTACCTAGGAAGCTGACAACCTGTTGTGGCTGATAGTTAGGAGTCTGGACTGGCCATCCTGGCTGGTGAGCAGCTCCTAGACATGGGAACCTGAGCAGAGAGACACCAAAAAGCAAGCTTACCACCTCATTTGTCTGCTGGTATGTGTGACATGCTTTTATATTCCTGGCAGCCCAAGTTAGTTTACACAAGCGTCACCACAAGTATGTCTATGTGTGTCACACTGTGCCGTGATATTATGAGGAATACTACCTAACTAGGAATTGGGCTTGCTCAGCTATAATCTTAATGGACTACCATCATCCCTTCAACTACTATGGACCAAAGATACCTTATGTGGGGCATGACTAGAATTCTATAAAGTTAAGGAAGGAATGCTCACTGATCAGCTAACTATGTTCAAGAATGGCCTCCAATAGAGAGATTCCTGGGCTTGAAGAATATACTCGTCACCAGGACCACATAAAGAGTAGGGATTCCCTAACAAAAGGGACATTTGAGAGTTGAGCTCACCAACAGGATGAGAAACACTTCAAAGCCCAGATGGACTCATCCTGTGAGTGCTTTAGCTACTAAGGGTGCAAACCAGCCCATTGGGCCAGAAGAGAACTTGTATGGAGGCTGAGATGCTAGGCTGTGGCCCTGTGAAAGGAGGAGTCTGTTGTTTAATCTTAATCTACAAGAATTCAAGAACTAAACTAAATATGATTTTTTTAAAGGAAGATTTTGAATCTACTTCTTCTGGGAGCCAAGGGATGAATTTTTGCTATATTTGAACAACTTTATCCCCTTTCAGGGGTCCTAAACTAGAATGGAAGTCCTAGACACTCCTACACACACCACACACACACACCCTTACACACACACACCCCTATACACACACACACACCCCTACACACACACCCCTACACACACACCCTACACACACACACACCCTTCACACACATCCCTACACACCTTATACACATACCCCTACACACACACCCCTACACACACACACAAACACATGCTACACACACACACACACACACACACACACTCACATGCTGCTGGCACCTCAATCTTTTGAGCCAGAAGGGTATGTGCTATTAAGCTATCCCACTGTGTCTGCTTGCTACTTTGAGCTCTGACACGTTTGGGGTGTGTAAAGTGGGACAATGGTCCCCAGGGGATTTTAGTACCTCTTAGAAGTATTCAGAAATCCATCCCACTCAGGGTCTAGTTATATAATTGAAAAGTCCAAAGAGCACTTGGCTTGTCTAATATATAGAAATGGATAACTTTTGTTTATTCTTCTCTATATTTACTGGAGAAAATGTTACGAGCCTTCACAAAAATCCAGAAATACTCATTTTCTCAGTTCATGTAAAAAAAAAGCAAAGGGAGAAATGGATAAAGAAAGCAAGCAGAAGGACCATGGCCCCTGCAGATCGTTCCCTCACCTGTTGCTGTCCGTGATGCTGTCTGATACAGCTTCTTTGCTTCCAGACACTCAACCAGGAAGAAGGATGGCCAGTGCCTTCTCTAAGTTGCTGACTGGCCGCAATGCATCTCTGCTGCTTACCACTCTGGGCACCAGTGCCCTGACCACTGGCTACCTGATGAACAGGCAGAAGGTATCTGCGGATGCCCGGGAGCAGCACAAGCTCTTCCCCCCAAGGTGAGTCCTCCTGGCTTTAAAATGAGTGTCAACCAGACACATGTTCTCTCCTGCTGGGTACTGTCTGTGAAAAGCCTTTGGTTCATGTATTTATTTTATTTTATTTTATCTCATCTGTATGGATGTTTTTCCTGAGTGTATGACTATACACCGCATGCATACAGTGCCCCCAGAGGCCGGAAGGGCTTGTCAGATCACCTGGAACAGGGCTCACAGACAGCTGTGAACTGCCATGTGAGTGCTGGGAATTGAACTTGGTTCCTCTGGAAGAACAGGGCTATTAACCACTGAACTATATCTCTCCTGAGAATCCTTCATTTTGTCTTTCTAAATGGCTAAGTCAAACTTACAGTCATTTTTAAAACTCATTAAGCCTAGTGACCTGTGGCAAATACAGGAAAATATATCGTCATTCCTGCCCAAAGCTTGCCACCCAGTTAGATGGTAACAACAGTAATAGTTCACATGTATTGAGCCCTTCTATTAGAAACTATCTTCCAACATGTATCTTAAGCTCTTTCACATGGGATGTGATTCACTTTAGCATCCTTTAGTAATGAAATAGGGATTTAGAAATGCTGAGTCCAAATTTGTGTACTTAGTGCAAAATGTAAACCCAGGCCCTTTGATTCCAGACCCGTGCCTCGCTCACAGCTCTACTGCATTCTATGTGATCAGGATACCGATTTTTTAAGTGTGAGTCTTAAAGGACCTTGCAGATGGGTGTGGCCTGCAGAGGATGAAGTCAGATAGTCTGCTGCCCCAGAACCCCACTATGTCCGAGACACCAGTGCTCTGAGTTGTTTGGGCAGTGTGATAAAGCCCTAGGATTCCGTGCAGGTGGGAGTAGAGACAGAAAACAACGAAGGTGTCTCTTGGAGAAGTTTAATTTCTGGTGGAATCAGCATCTCCGAGGGATGCCGGCAGCCATGTACCCCAGGGATGGCTGAGGGGAGAAGAGCTGTGTTTCAGTTCACGGTGCTCCTCAGCTCATATTCTTCAAACAGTCTATGTGTCCAGGTTAAGACAGCATCCAAGATGGTGTCCTTCTGTGTGCTGTCACAACAAATATTTACCAAATGCTTGTGTGCATACCCGGGCACTATTCTGAAGACACGTCCAGTCCCTCTCGTCATAGAGCTTGTCCTATAGGCAGAGGACAGAGCAGTAAACAGCATTCTAGACAATTCTGTCTCTGTGTCTCTACATGCCCCGTACACACCCAAGAGACCAAGTTACAGCTGGTATTGGATTTTAACACTTCTGGGCAGAAGAGAAATCTACATACGATCTCAGTTAATTTCCTGATTTCCCTTCCTCTTTTCCCTCTGTAGCTCCTGTAGCAAGCAAGCATCATGGGCTTCCTAAAAAGGCCATGTCCTTTTCTCTAGCAGTCACTGGCCACAGTTTTTCTTAAGCCTGCTTTATGTAAACCAGGACTTGTAGGCATCTCTATCTGTTTTGCCTTGTACCCACTGGGCCAGGACAGCCCGGTCAAAGGTCACAGAGAAACTGAGTCTTTGATAGCTCTTACCAGGGGGCTACTGGCCCACACCTCTCTTCTCTCACAGTGCAGACTACCCTGACCTCCGGAAGCATAACAATTGCATGGCAGAGTGCCTCACCCCCACCATCTATGCCAAACTCCGAAACAAGATGACACCCAATGGCTACACCCTGGACCAGTGCATCCAGACTGGTGTGGACAACCCCGGCCACCCCTTCATAAAGACTGTGGGCATGGTGGCTGGTGATGAGGAGTCTTATGAGGTAAAACCATGGGCTGCTGGTTCCAGTTGGGGGGCTACTCGAATGTGATTGAGGTGATCTCTCCTGGGGTCTTTTATCTTCTCTCTGGAGTCAGCTTTTTGCATTCTCAGGAAGGGCTCTCATAAAGGAAAAGCAACTCCCATAGAACCATCAGGAATCCTTTCTGGGATTATAAGATGTATAGTTTCCTAGAGACGAGGCTTTCTTAGCTACTGCGCCAATGTCTTGCCTCAAGGAGAGGTTAGTTGCATAACAGAGCTCCCAGAGCTTGTAAAAGACTGTGCGGGTACAGAAAAATTAAATAAAATTGGATGCTGTGTATTCATCAGAAAAACATTCAAGTGTTTGTGTCTGGGTTTATTGGTTGGTTTGTGTGTCTGTAGTTTGAGACTTATCTTCCTATTACTGTCACTCAAACTCCTGGGTTCCTCATGTTTCCTGGATCCAGCCTCATCCTTGGCGCAGAGGTACGGCGTCTGCTGGTGGCAGAACTCGGCACCACACCCCTGTTTCCACAGAGCAGCCTCTTCGTCCTCACAGAAGCCTGCAGCCTGACTCTTTTTTCTCTCTTTCATTCTTCTGTCACAGAACTTAAGGCAGTTTCTCAGAAAAGTAGCCATCAAAGGACAAGCAGGGGCCATCCCGAATAAACAAAATGGGGGTCCATTAGCTTATAACAGACTCTTAGACTAATGCTTTCTCTTTGGTCCCGAAGCCCCTCTTCCCACTTGCCATAACTTCCAAGACTGCAGAGTATTCTATTATACATAACTTTTCTTGGCCTCGATTTATCTAAAGACCACCTGTACCTATTTGGTTCATTTTGATTTGGGGCTGGACAGGTCCCCACAGGGTAAGAGACCCTTGCTTTGCCTTCTAGTACAGCTGGGTTTCCCTGACAGACCTAGCGTTTTGCTTTGAATCTTAGAACCTGACCTTCTCTTTTGATTACAAAACTTGCTTAGCCCCTGAACTGGTGGCTTCTTTTACTTCACAAAACAGAAAGCCCTCGAGTTCTTACCCACCAGAATTTCTCATCCAGTGTGATAGCGGTTGTCCTGGCGGAATCCTTAGAGAGGAAGTCAAGCACAGGGTCCTGCAGCCCTACCCTCTCTCAAGAGCAAGGTGGCTCCCAGTGGTTTTCTCTGGTATAAGTTTGCTCTTCTCATTCTTGTCTACTAGCTAGCTAATTCTTACATGCATGGTAGCAGGAGGAATTTCAGAGGAGGCCATCAACCCTAGTCTTTGAGAAGCAAAGGCGATGACTGAAATCAAAAGTCCTCTGCCGTCTGTCAGGTGAGCCACCTACTGAAGGGTATTCTTGCCTACAGGTGTTTGCTGATCTTTTTGATCCTGTCATCAAACTAAGGCACAACGGCTATGACCCTAGGGTGATGAAGCACCCTACGGACCTGGATGCTTCCAAGGTAGGCTCCAGCCTCCATTTCTTTTCCCCATGATGCAAGATTTCCTGAATCTGCGAGCAGAGGAGGGAACCTAAGCGTCTACCCTGGTGAGATGTCCCTGGACCGTCTAAGATGGCCCACCTTCAGCCCACCTGGAGGGCTAGGGGAGGTTAAGAGTGTCCTCTGAAGATGCCTTTAGGGGACGATTAACTGATGGGAACTTTAAACTTTCCTATAGCGTTTTACCCCAACCTAAACCATCAACTCCAGGACCCACCTTAACTAAGATGGCTGCCCCAGAGCTGTAGATACATGCAGCAGTTTGTCCTGCTCTCTATAAAGCAGTGCCTGAGGGTTTCTAGGCAAGCCGTGGGCCCGTGGGTGTGAACCCACCGCAGTTAGCATAGCACTGTGCTCCCTGGCTGCCATGGTGACCCTCCACTCTGCTCCACCCGGCAGATCACTCAAGGGCAATTTGACGAGCGCTATGTTTTGTCCTCTCGGGTGCGCACTGGCCGCAGCATCCGCGGGCTCAGCCTGCCTCCCGCCTGCTCCCGGGCAGAGAGAAGGGAGGTGGAGAACGTGGCCATCACTGCCCTGGAGGGCCTCAAGGGGGACCTGGCTGGTCGCTACTACAAGCTGTCTGAGATGACCGAGCAGGATCAGCAACGGCTCATCGATGTGAGTAGGCAGTAAATCACCCAGGGGCTGCCAGGACCGAGACTGGATGCACAGCTCCGCCGAGGACTCTGCCCATTTGGGGTTGGCCTACAGGGTTGGAATTGGTCTGGGGCTCCCACAGCTCCAGTGTGAGAAAGGAGGTGAAGCTTTAAATCCTGACAAGCCCTGGATAGAGGGAACTTCAGTATGAGTGCTAGGCTGGGCATGGGAGGGAGGAGGAGAAAGAGGGCTCTGCCTCTTGTTACCTATGAACAAATGAGAAAAATTGGGCGCGGAAATCCTTATTCGTGTGGAAAGGATGATTTCTGGTGCCACACCCTAAGAAAATGCTGGAGACTGAGACGATCTAGGCAGGAAATTTAAGGCGCTTTCCCTGACTGGTATGGAGCTGCAGCCCGCAGGTGCTTGTCCCCGCTGCCTCCCAGCACCTCTGGGCTCCTCTCTGACTCTCAGGTAACCAAAACTCTGGTCCTTTTTGGTTTATGAGACAAGGTCTCAGTATGTAGCCTACCCTGGCCGCAAACTCAGAGCAATCCTCTTGACTCCACCTCCCAAGAGTTGGGCTCAAGTCCCTTTATTTCCTCATTAGCACAAATTAAAACAGAGTGTCATTTTCAAAAGTAACATTTAACAAAACTCCAAGAAAAGGAGAAACAAGATTCTGTCGTCTCAGAAGATGCAAGTTATATGAAACATGAAACTCCCGTTGCTAAACCACACGGGACAGATTTAGTTGGTACACCTCCTTTTCCTGATCTCTGTAGACTTGGCAGACTCCGCCTGTCTGCTTACAGAGCAAGCTTGCATCTGCCCTAAGCAACCACTCTGGCTTCCTGTTTAATGGGTGAGCTTCCTCCTGGTCAGTGGCTTCCCCCAGTCCCCTCCCGCCCCCAGTCTCCAAGGTCTCCCTTGGTATCACAAACTTGGCTTCTCGTTCCATTGTGCGTTCTGGGAATTGGTAATCTGTTTTTTTTTTTTTTTTTTAAAAAAAAGCTAAGGTGATCCAGATGTGGTGAATCTGAGAAACACTGCCCTGGGGCCTCTTTACTTGTAAGATGAAACTTGGTCACCTGGTCCATCCTAGTCTCACGGACTCTTCTCTCTGCTTCGTTCCTTTTGGCCCACAGGACCACTTTCTGTTTGATAAGCCAGTGTCCCCTTTACTAACATGTGCTGGGATGGCCCGAGACTGGCCTGATGCCAGGGGAATCTGGTACGGATGTAGTTTTCACGTTTTCCCTGTGTGTGGAGAATCTCAGATCTCCTGCTTCTTCTAACCTGAGGTTGTTGTGAACTGCAGTTGACAGCATGCCAGGCTTGGGCTAAATGGGGAAGCCAAGTCTACTTGAAAACTATGTGTGTGTGTGTGTGTGTGTCGGAGGAAGGGGGTGTTGGTGTGTGTACGCATGCATGTGAGATTTTAAGATAGGTAAGAATGTGATCTGGTTTGTGTGAATTGTGCATGTCAGAGACTATTCAAAATAGAAATACTTCATATTACTTAGAGAACCTGTTTGCGTCCTTAGGACAGATGAACACAAAATGAAAAAATTAGTATTGATAATTCAAGACAAATCCTGAAAGGAGGAATGGCTTTGCAATCAATGCATATATATATCTCCTTTCTAACACTCCTCAGCCCGCCTTGACTTCTATAGTAGTTTATCCCAACTCTACCCAAAAGAAGCTGAGGAAGAAAGCTCACAAGACAATAGCCAGGGTTTATATAGCAAACACATGTGAATTCTTAGGCTGCAGGTAAAGTTTCTCCACCTCTGCCTCCCATTTTTTTCCAAGAACCACAAGCTTTCGGCTAAATCTCTTAGTAGACAAACCAGTCCTCCTAGCATCAGAACTAAATGCTATCGCAGGTAAACCACTGCCATCTTGTTTGAGGAACGAAGGGAAGGATTATATTCTTGTGGGAGCAGACACATGCACGCCATCTTTAATAGCTGGAGTTGGTCTTATTCTCCATCCCATAAGGTCTCATTCTTTCATGGTACTTGCTCACGCACAATTAAGAGGAAAGGGCCATGCAGGGGAATGGGGAAGGTGAAATGAAGCAATCAAGCTGCAGAGGTAATGAGAATTTTCATGTGTTGAGATAAACGCAACTGACAGTCAGCGCCACGTTTCTGTCTTCATTAGGCACAATTATGACAAGACATTTCTCATCTGGATAAACGAGGAGGACCACACCAGGGTGATCTCGATGGAAAAGGGAGGCAACATGAAACGAGTGTTTGAGCGATTCTGCCGTGGGCTGAAGGAAGTAAGAATCCATCAGGGCCTTCTAGACATTCATCAAAATAAAACAGCTTAAGCTTCCACTTCTGTATATGTATTTTACATTTTTAACAGTGTTTTATTTTACATGTATGAGTGCTTTGCCTGTACTAACGGCTGTGAACCACATGCATGCAGTGCCCTTGAGGGCCAGAAGAGGGCGCAAGATCCCCTGGTACTATATGTTAGCAGGTGGTTATGAGCTACCGCGTGGGTGTTGAGCATCCAACACAGGTCCTCTGGAGCAGCTGCCAGTGCTCTTAAGGGCTGACCCACCTCTTTAGCCCCAATATTTTCCATTTTAAGAATAGATACTTTGGTAGCTTGGGGACTACTTTTTTTTTCTCCCAAGAATCAGAGTAGGAATCTGAAAAGAGGTGACTTTTTCTGTTTGGGGGCAGTCTATGATTCGGTGGTTATTTTCTATTATATTCTAAACACAGAGATGGTATTGTGAAAGGTGGGGACGGGTGGGGTGGGTGGATCGGGATGGGGTGGAAGTGGGTGGGGTAGGACGTGGGACTGGACGGGATGAAAGGGAATAGGTTTCACAGCCTTATCTGCTGAGAATTCCTATGTTCTCCTACAGTCTTTGTGTGAGAAAGAGGACCAACTGACACACTTGTTGGGAGCCTAGAGTCCTCTGGGGACCACGTTAAGTGCTTCCCACAGTCATGTGACTCAATAGGATCGTTTTTATAACCTAATAGAAGGGTTACCGAGTACAAGTACCAAGGATCCACTCTCGCTTCACCCATGCGCTGTCCTGGTCTCTCTCCCCGTGTTTGGGGTGACCTGAAGGAACGGATATTTGAGGAGTCCGCCATGTGCTGATCGTCGTTCCGTTCTTAGGTGGAACGACTAATCCAAGAACGAGGCTGGGAGTTCATGTGGAATGAACGTCTAGGGTACATCTTGACTTGCCCTTCGAACCTCGGGACTGGATTGCGAGCTGGTGTCCACGTCAGGATCCCAAAGCTCAGCAAGGTAATGGCGGGTAACCAGGAGCCCTGTTGGGTCCCAACAGGACCCTCTCAGACTTGACTGCTTTGCAGAAGGAAGGGCTACCAGAGTCCATTCCTTAACCCTGACCTTTGCCACTTGCATTTAGAATAGAGACGGAAGGGCAAAGTTTGGCTTAGAGGTTATTTGTGTTAGTCAGGATAAAAGGTTCAGGGCCAATGAAAAAGGTACGATGCTCCAAGAATAATGCTTGCGAGTTTTCCATCATGTGACAAGACAGGATAGGTGTGTGGGCCGCCCTGCCCTGCTCCCTAGGGCTCCTTTCATCTGGTCCTCACACTGGGCATGCGTGAGAATCACCTGGAGGGAGGGCTTAGGCAGCACGGGTTGTTAGGCTGTATATTGTGCAATTCATAATTTTTTTCTTTTTTACGTTTTGTACTTGCATTTTCTGCCATTTGTTGGGGAGGAGCATATGGTTACACAGTGGTGGCCAGAGGACACTTTACAGGTTCCAAGGAGTGAAGTCAAGTCATCCATCAGCTTGGCAGCAAGCACCTTTACATCTCGCTGGTCCTAGAATTTTTATTTCTTGCAAGTTTCCAGGTGACTCCGAGGTAGGAGGCCCTGTTTGGAGGACAGCTTAGAGCAGCTGCTCCTTTTGCACAGTCACAGTTGGTCTCCGTGAGTTAGGGTGTGAGGGAGGAAAAGCCACACATCACCTCTGCTCGTTCTGTTGGCAAGAACCTAGCCAGAGAGCGGCTGGATCTTCAGCGCCAGTGCTGGAGAGAGAGAGGCAAAGAATCCTGACGCAGAGCTAGTCATGTCTGCCGTGGCAAACAAAGGCAAATCAAGGAAGTTTAAACAATTTTAGAAAAATGTGCTGCCTATCAAGAGAAAAAGGTGTGTGATTTTGTTGTTGTTCAAAATTCCAATGCCGAGAAAATAATTTGAAGACTTTAACGTCACGATTTTAATTATAACTCTGAAACTGGTATAGGGGCGAGTGGAAAACATACTGAAATCGACACCCACATGTGAGTATTTGTGTGTACATTTATGTGGAGACAAAATTGGGGTCAGGTGCCGTAAGTTCAGTCTCAGCTCTGCCGACTTCTAGCTGTCTGAGTTGGGCCAAGTTCATTCCCCCAACTCATCTGAAGTGTAGGGGTTGGTACAGTTTCAATGATCCCTACAAGCTTATATGTTGATTCATCCCCAACTTCATGTCAATAGCATGTGCAACCTAAGGAGGTAATTAGGAGTGCTGAGGTCAGAGCCTTGACCTCCATGACGGCATTAGTGGCTGTACAAGAGAGAGCCAAGCTAGCACGAACGCTCTGTCTCATGTGTGATACCTCTGCCGTCTGAGGATGCAGCAGGGATGCCCTCACTGGAGGCTGAGCGGATGCCAGCACCATGCTCTTAAACTTCCCAGCCTAGCTCCGAGCCAAGAGTACTTCTATTCTTTATAAGTGACCCGGTCTCAGTTCCCTTTTTTCCTCCTCTCAAGACAATATGTAGCCTTAGCTGTCCTGGAACTTGATATGTAGACCAGGCTGGCCTCAACAGCACAAAGATCCACCTGCCTCTGCCTCCAGAATCCTGGGATTAAAGGTGTGCCCCCACCTGGATCAGGTACTTTTTTTACAGGATGGGTGTAAGCGATGGGTGACAGTAACATCCACTTCATTTAGATTGCTGGAAGGCTTTAAAGCTCCAGCCCGGCGCCCAAGCATGTTGTAAATACTTGATCGACTGTCACTGCTCCTTGTTACATCCTCGCTCAGTGACTGAGCCAGCGGTGGTGAGTTGACCTTGCTTCTTTGGACCTTCCAAAGAATGTATCATCCCTTCTCCTAGGACCCGCGCTTTTCAAAGATCTTGGAGAACCTGAGGCTCCAGAAGCGCGGCACAGGCGGTGTGGACACGGCGGCAGTGGCGGATGTGTATGATATTTCCAACATAGATCGGATCGGTAGATCAGAGGTAACCTCTCCCTCACTCTGACGTGGACTAATGAGGGCAGCCTAGCAGAAAGAGGGTGTGAGAGAACTAACTGCCACAATTGTCACCTGACTGCTACACATATGCCTGTCCCCCCCCCCCTCACTCTCACTCTCTGTCACACACACACATATACACACACACACACAAAGATTTTTCTAAAGAAAGGAATGAAAACTAATGATTTTCAAGTATAAAAGCCAGAGAGAAAGGCTTCTGCTACATCTCTGCCCCTGCACCTGACCCCAGCCTCGGGATGAGCCCCTCACACAAGTGCTTGCTAGGTGGAAAGGCTGCATTTACACCAAACTCTTCTGTCTATCGGGGCTGGGCAGACACTTCTGCTCGAGTTAATCACCCCTCCTTTTCCACTCTTTATCGTGTCTCCTCCTCGGGACGGCCATCCATCCCTCTTTCGCACCGTCAAGGTGGAACTGGTCCAGATCGTTATCGACGGAGTCAACTACCTGGTGGATTGTGAGAAGAAGCTGGAGAGAGGCCAAGACATTAAAGTCCCCCCTCCTCTGCCTCAGTTCAGCAGGAAGTGAATTTTCCCTCCCAGTGTATGAATAATGTGTCTGCTGGTATGACAGACGCAAAGAAGTCTCTGCTCTGAGAGTTTTTGTAGACTTGAAAACGTGTAAAATTATAGGTACTGCCTATCTTTACAATAAAACTCTCCTTAATATCGTTTGGTCGGGTTTGTGATTTTCAATAATACTAAGAAGGTCAATATAGCCAATTACAAACAGAAAGAAGCAATGGTGTTTTAAAATACTAGGGCTGACATTTGAGGCCACATAGAGATATGGCTAGCTAACTGTTCAATCATCTAGATGTTAACTGTAGGCAGCCTTGTAGAAATGCCTTATGGACGCCACTGGAAATGAAGAACGAATACAATAATTAATTTTTCAGAAATCAGGAGGAAGAGGAAACTTTTTCCTTTTGAAAGGGAGGAACTTAATACGAGACTACATATATGAATGAGGACGAACAGAGGCCATGCATCAATTCAGAACATGCTGTAGCAATGAAGTCAGCCCTGGCGGTTGTATCAGGCAGAAACCCAAGTGGTAACAGGTGTGCTCTGGTTGCAGATGCAGGCAGGAGGCAGGCTAACGAGGAGGGCACCCAGTGCAGAAGTCTGTGAAGAGTATTGAGCTTTACTGGTTGGTATTGAGTTTGAACAAGAGATCTGTCGATCACAGACCACGTTCTGGTCGTTCTGAATAGGTTGTTCCAGAGGCTGTAAATTGGAATCCCAGACCAGACTGGTTGCTTTAGAAACCCTCTAGTTTCTAAAACATCCAGTTGCTGATAAAATTTGAGACATCATGCTAAGTACCCTGGATGGGATGTTGCAGGGGATTGTTTTGAACTAATAGGTGGAGAAAAAAGAGGGGTTCCCAACCTCAGGCAATGGCTGATATTCCCTGGATGCAGAGATACAAGGGGTAGAGAAGGGGTAAGGAAATTAGCTGTACAGCCATATTGCTGGTGCACAAACCCCAATTTCCCCACCCATAGCAGCGAATAATTTAATCTCCAGTTTCCTCTTTATGAAATAAAAATACCTGTAACTATTTCATGAGGTCTTTAGGCAGATTAAAAAAAACAGCATTTGAAAAAAAATTACTTGAAAGTACTCAATTTAGAACAAGCATCATTTAAGTATTTGCTGAATAACTGCACAGCTAAGGGAATCGCTACTATTGTAATAATCTCAGAATACTTCCCTATCGTCATTAGGGCAAGTCAGCAGCGATGATGGCCCCTCTTCTGAAAGATTTTATAAGCTAAATAGTAAAGGAAGGCAAAAGTATAACTAAAGAGACGCAAGCATGAAGGATCCAAAGAGATCAGATACATAAGCCAACGTTTCTCTTCTTTTTCATGTGCATTGGTGTGAGGGTGTTGAATGCAGAGTTACAGACAGTTGTGAGCTGCCATGTGGGTGCTGGGAATTGAACCCGGGTCCTCTGGAAGAGAAACCAGTGCTCTTAGCCACTGAGCCATCTCTCCAGCCCCTTCTTTTCTTTTCTTTCTTTCTTTTTTTTTTTTTTTAAGAAAGCTGAACACTAACATTGGCATGAAACATGTGCTTGTGGATAGAAAAAGAAAGCAAGCCTTTAATCTGTGTGTCTCAAGAAATATCATCGGCAAGAACTGGCTGACTACCTGAGCTGCAGAATCCCAGATAACAGCACTCTCCTGTTCTGTTTCTCCACTTTGTATATAATTCATTCCTCTCTTAGCCATCAAGCCACAATGACATCTGCATTAAATGTTCATTTGCTTGCAGACCATTAGTCCTTAATCTTTAAGTTACCGACATCTCACACCCTCAGAGGTATTGGTCGCTTGACAGTGGGCTCAGGTGTGGCTTTACTCCTAAGAACAAAAGTTTCATTGCTAAGGAGTCACTAAAGCCAGGTTCACTGTGTATTCCTGAACATTCATCTGTCATCTCACTCTTCTTTAAAAGTTTTCCTAGTTATCTAACATATTTTTTCTGACAACTCTTTAGACAATGTATAGGTTACACAATCACCCACTGCATACAAGGCTATCCATTCCTCTCGAAAGTTGCCAAGCATTTGAGTGACAGAATCCTATTTACAAAAGTTTTGGTAAGTTATACATTTTGACCCAAGAAGCAAGCACATTGGTAATGTCTGGTATGGTGGAAATGAAGATGTCTTGTGGGAAAGATGAGGCAGAAGGACTTGTAACTAATAATTCAGTTCCTAACTAGATTCCATGTCTCCTATCCATAGTAATCACACCATGCAACTGGCTCTTCACAAAGATCCTATGCAGTCAGTATTCGTGTCACCAGTGGTGCGAGCACAGTTCGGAGCCACGGGGCTTTTTGAGAAGTGTGCTGACCCTGTGCATGACCCGGAAGCAGCCAGAGCAGCCAGAAACTACCCGGGTGCTCTTCTAAGGGGGGGAGATGGGATCCCCTCAGCCCACCCTTTGGAAACTAGCTGTTCTTCACGCACATTAAAAAGCACAAAACCTGTGCGTGTCTTGAAGACGGCTGAAAGAATTTATTTTGAGAGTGTGATTTAAAAAACAAGTGGAAGGTCTTTGAGTGAGACAATGAGAGTTTACTCAGGACAATCTAAGAAGGATTACCCAGCGAAGAAACTGGAGCCGCCTCCAGTCAGTGCTTCCCAGAATGCTTCCAAGGAGCCTATATTCTTACATATAAAAACCAAACCAATGAAGGCCACAGCTCACCAGTGGCTGTAATTGCATTTTTTGGCACAGGGCACTGATTGGCAGTTGTCGCTTGTACATACCAGGCAAGATTCTCGATATATGCCCAAAGACAAATTATTTAACTTCATCTTGGCTTTCTTTGTGAGGCAGAGAGGATTTCTGCTCACACATTTTTTACAATGATAAAAATGAAGTCAAGCAGTGACTCCAGTTTCTGCTTTTTAAAAATCATATCCTATGGGAAGAAACATTTTAATTAGAACCCATTGCACACATGAATTTGCAAAGAAAGGTTTAGTCAGCAATACTTACCCTTAATATTTGCGATGCACTCTGGTGGTTTTCTAGCCAATGCTGTTTCGTTCTCTTCTAGTTTTGAAAACTTCTATGAGGCTGGGGCTAGCTCAGTGCTGAAGAATATACTTAGTATGCACACAAGGCTCTGTGCTCAATACCCACTGCCTCCCTCCAATAAAAATTCTAAATGTAATCCACTATTGATCTGGAATATATTAAACGGATGGAAGTCACAGCTTAGAAAGCATAAACCTAATTACTTGGCTCAATAAACACTACATTTTCTGTTTTTCTTTCTTCTCTTTAACTCTTTAAGTATTCCATCCCACTGTTTCTGATCTTGCTTTGCGGTGACAATTCTACGGTTAGGCACACGGTCGCTCTCTAGTGTGTGCGATGTGTTATTTTTCCCTGACAGCTTACAAGAATTCTTAGCAGCTGACCTTTGATTTGCCTCCCTAGGTAGGGAAAACAGGTCTGAGTCCAAGGAGTTTAAGTATCAGAGAAGATGGTGATTCCAGGAAAGGTGCTTAAACTTCTGCTTTAAAATTCCTCTCGGCTCCTGAGCTAACTCTTTAGCTGTTCTTGCGCATAGAAGACGCTAGGGTGTCAGCAGAGAGAGCAAGCCCTGGGAGCTGGAGAACAGGGAGAGTGCCCTGGGCAGCACAGTTCCGAGGGATGCTGGAGCTCAGACACACCCGGAAAGATTTTGGTGACTTTCTACTGTGCTCCATCAAAACCATAACCTAGAAGGAAGAGCTGCGCTGTGTGTAGGGAAAACTGAAGCGGTTCCGTCACCAAAGCTGTGCAAAGCAGCCAGGAAACGCAATCTCCGACTGAAAAATGAACATTTTCACAGCCAGAAAGCATAACCTAGATGTCTCCACGATTTATCATCCCAGCAATTCCTAGCATAAAATTATGAATTATAAGCTTTTGTAAAGATCAGGAGAGTTGACCAATTTGTGTTTTAGCTAGCTAACTGAAAAGAGATGTGGATCTGTCTATAGCTGGTCCCGTGTTTGGTTAGGAAAAATGGCTGAGATACTCTAAATTTCATAAAAATTATCATTAGATATCTAAGAAATCCCGGAAATAGTAAATGGAAGAAATGGAGAAAACGCAGGAAATACACAAAAATATATCACAGTAAAAGCAATGAGACAATAAATAGACTATTCTAGGAGCAGCAAAAAAAGCACATTGCATACCGGAAAATGCAAATGAGTATTATTGTAGACCTTCAACAGGCTAAACACAGCCAAAGAAAATGGAATGACATTTTGTTGTGCTGAATGAAAATCCATTAATTTTCAATGTTAAAGGAAATTAATATTTAATATTTTTGTTTTATGTGCCTGAGTGTTTGTCTACATATCTGCTTGTGTACCAAACACATTCTGGATGCCCAAAGGCCAGAAGAGGACACCAGAACTGGAGTTACAGATGGCAGTGAGTGGCATAGGGGTGGTGGGAATTGAACCTGGGTCTTCTGCAGGAGAAGCAAGTATTCTTAATCACTGAGCTGTCTCTGCAGCCCTCAAATCATTATCTTTAATGAGGCATGGGAATGTTTTGTAGATAAGAAAGGTAGTAGCAAGTGCTCTGATTGCAGCTGTAGGCAGGGAGTCGGGGGCTAACGGCAAAGAACTAGAAGAGGAAGACCCGCATCACAGAAGGACAGCAGGTGGGAGCTCCTATCTTTAGACAGGGATGAAGTGTCTGGAGTGCAAAGATGTTACAGCAGAATTCGTAACAACCCAAAGAGATGCTTGTGACACACAGCGGTGAAGTCCTGGCAGCAGAAACTTCAGTGAAGGAAGAAAATGGATGAACAGTGTCCTGAGGTTCTCATTTTACACACAGATTGGTATGACACTGTTTACTGAGAATTGTGAGAAATGAAGATGCGTATTACAATTAGTGCACCTATAGAAATAAACCAGCAACTGGAGACGTAATGGAGGGCTACAAAGCACTCGCTCAATTGCAAATATTATGAAAGAAGAGGTGAGCCATATATGACAAAATGCAAACACATAGTAAAATGAAGCACTGGAACCCAGCACACCCACGATTGCACCTAATAAAAACGTTCCCCAGTCTGACTCCCCTCTCATTTTAAAAGAGGTTTTAGTGGTATTCAGCCATACCTTTCTTGGCCTGTGGCTGGTTTTGCTCATATTGGCAGATTTGAGTAATTTCAGCAGAGACCATACAGCCCCCAAACCCAAGAACAACATAGCTGTTCACAGGTATGTGCGTGGTCCTCAAGGTGATTCCTGAGTGAAGTGTCCTTCTGTGTAATTAGGATCCGATTCTCTTCTGTGTAGGGCTTCTCATCTATGGAAAGGTCAACTTTTCCTTTGCTGATGATCACCATGCAGGCATGTCCGTGAAGTACTGCCTTTGATTTATGCCCAAGGCCAGGCATCTCTGGTCAGCGTCCTCTCCTTGGTTAGCTGTCTGTTGGGTAGACATTTGTCGACCATAATTCCTGGCGTCCTCCCATCTGGACTATGATCATAATAGTTTTCTTCAAACAACTTCATTACTAAAAGTCCCCTGAGAGGGGAAGACAAACAAAACGACCCTGACTTTGAAATTCCAATGCTTAGATGTACATGTTTAGGTCGGAGTGAGTACGTACAGAAGCCAGAAAGCAAGAAGGGATACGTAAGAAGTGTTGGGAGGAGGAAGACAAAAACATGTGATCGGAAAGTAGAGAAAAGAAATACTAGGGGCAGGAAAGTATCAGTGAAGGCGGGGCCAGGACAGGGAAAGGATGGGGGAACGTTCCATCAAAACTAAGGATGAGCAGGGAGGGGGTGGGGGGAGGAACAAAGAAGGTTGTCGGAACACAGTCCATGAATGAAGCTGTGTGAGAAAACTCCTAGAGAACAGGACAAGAGTCCCGGGACCTCAGCCCTCCAGGCACAAAATTGCTCTTGGAAAGTGCTGGTGTGCCCCTCTTAGGAGCAGGTAAATAGGAGTGGGTTCACTTCCGAATACCCGATCTTACTCTTATTCAGATGATGTTTCCAAGCATGGGTTGCCCTTGTGATCGCATACAGCCTACCCTCATGTGAACACGCCTTGCCCTTGTGGCTGTATACAGCTTGAACTCCTATGAACTCTGCTCATACAACCTTGCTTAATCCCCAGAATATGAACTGTCTGATGCTCTGAATAAAGTCGGCTATTGCATGACACTTTAGGCCACCTCGTTTTTAGGCTCCGCTCCCTCAGGTTCATGACACCAACTAGAGCGGTAACCAAAAGCTATTGCTGAATAAAGTATTTTTAAATAGAGTTTCAGTGAAGGAACACTGTATGAGCTCACAGTATTGCTCCCAGAAATCACAGGTTTTTAAACAAAAATCCCAGGGCTTGGTGTGAGATACCTTTCTACAAGTTGTTGGCCAGAAAGCACCCAACTGATCCCAAATCTGTTCTTGGTATTCCCATTGTTTTTGGTCACTTACCAGAACTATACAGTAAAATCCTATTTCTAAGGATACCATACACTTTGGATACAGGATGCAAAGCAATCAAGCTGGAGCTAAGCTGAAAGCTTTCTTTCTGTTGTTATCATTCATAGTGGCAGATGGTTCTATGTAAGTTGCTGAGAGAGTACAAAATCCTCCAATGGTCTTTCTAAGCTGTGGACCCTGCGGGCTACAATGCTAATCTACCAGGCAAGATATGTTCACTGGTGCAATAGCGGCAAGAATGTGTGGGGTTAACCAACTCCTTCCCAGGTCCACTCCGTGGAGAGGAATCCATGCCTGATACTGTAAACCTGGACAAGAGCCCGTGACTGAGGAAGTCACAGGCCCTAGGGAAGATTGTACTAGTGCCATGTCCAGCACAGCGTGGTCCTTGAACTCTGACTAGCAGAAGCATGGGGATGAAGAAAGGACAGACACTGGAACAGAAAAGCTGGGGTCAGGTGAGGTGTGTGTACTCTGATGAAGTGGAACATACCACCTCCACAACTGGAACCTCAGTGTGTTAACTATGTGCCGCACAGGGCAAGGAGTTAGCTGCTCTCCGTCGGAGGTCTCTGTAGGTGAGTGGCCTCTGGCTGTAAACACCTGGGAGGAGGAAGCTACTTTGCGTACACACTTATCGTTGTTGGTTAACTCTTGTACTTGGACCAGAGAAAGAAGGCTTTGCCATGACAAGGACCAAGACCTGAGACCCATGGGAAATTGCTGTAAGGAAGCAGCATGAACAAGCCATGAGAAGCAAGCCAGTAAGCAGTGATCCTCCATGGTCTCTGCTCCCGTTCCTGTCCTGAGTTCCTGCCCTGGCTTCCCTCAGTGATGGACCTATAAACTGTAAGATGAAATAAACTCTTTCCTCCCCGAGCTACTTTTGTTCATGGCGGTTTGTCACAACGGTAGAAGCCCTAAGACAACATGTATGAATTGTCAAAAACAATTTTTAAAAGGATGCTGGGTGGTGGTGGCGTGTGCCTTTAATCGCAGCACTCCGGAGGTAGAGGCAAGCAGATCTCTGTGAGTTCGAGACCAGCCTGGTCTACAGAGTAAGTTCCAGGACAACCAGAGTTGCGACAGAGACCTTGTCTTGAAAAACCAAAAAAAAAAAAAAAAAAGAGAAAAAGAAAAAAATGCAATTATGGTATAATAAAGGCAATATATAAGAAGAGTTTTAAAATTAGTTTTATGAAACAATTACATAGAAATGCACTGAACTGATATTGTCTTTAGTTTTTATTAGCTGTCCCAGACTCCTCACTCTCCAAACACGCATTTGACTCTTACAGTCTGTGCCTTCAATCTGATGATCTGATGGGAAGAAATGTCAAATCTCGGCATCATCATCTCACACACACACACGCACACACACACAATCCTTGTTTGTACAGAACCCCCGCATAAAGCGGTTTATGAAAAGGACGATAATGTAGGTGAGGGCAAGCAGACACGGGGCTCCCGAAAGGCAGAGGCTGCACTGCTGCAGATGCGCACGCGCACGCAGCAGAGGCGAACGGAAGCTGGGGACCTGTGAGCGCTCTGTGGGCACCGCCTGCAGGGCTGGGAACTCATCAGGGCTGATGAGGCTCTAACTGCGTTCAGGTGCGCTCCAGTCAGCGAGATTATACCATTAAGATTAACGAGGCACAAGGAGACCTTAATGAGTAAAAGAGGGTTGGTGTTGAAGGGTTTTTTTTTTTTTTTTAAAGCATTTTGTTCATTTGGCAACAAATTGCTTAGCAGTGCGATCACGTCTCTCCTTGGCAGACAGGTGGAAGTTTTAGTTCCTTAAGGTTTTGTTGAAGCAACGCAGATTCAGACTGTCCGTGGTGTGGTCTCTGCAATGCTCACTTACACTGCCTGTCGAAAACAGATACCAACTTGTGTGCACTTTGCTAACCTTTTTATTAAAAAAAAAAAAGAAAAGAAACTAAATATTTAGCCGTTCTCTCTCTGATGCAATTTTTTCCTACTACATTCCTGCGATGGTGCTTCCCTCTAGAAGCTTCCAACGTGTTTGTAAGTGAACATAGCCTGTTTTCCATCTTTAGTCTGCATATGTGTTCACCAGAATTTTGAGGTAGAAACCCGGCCACCCTTAAGAAATTCAGAAGTATATTAACTTGGGAAGGAAATACTGTATTTGCCAGTTATGAGTATGAACTATCATGCTTGCCTGAAAAAATAGTAAAATGAGCTAAGAGACACCCCAGGTGCGCAGCCAGACCCCTGGGGTGACCCATTCTGTGTGCTGGATCTGGTTTTGACGAATTTAATGCTAGTTAAGCCCTCTATCTCCTCAGTTTCCTCAAAGGAATAAGTATTTCTGTTCATGATAGTAGTTTAATGAGTCTTACCACTCATAATTCGGAAAGTTCTAGAACATACGATGCTCAGTAGACAGTGAGTATTGTGTTTAAAATAAGTAGTAAAATCTGTTTGTAACAAAGCAGAAAGAAACTACATACAAATAAAATTGATTCATCAATTTGAGAGCGGAGTCTTAAATAGTAAATAAGATGCAAAAATGCGTTTCATGGCAATGATGATTAAAAAAAACTTAAAAAGGTTAAATACCAAGGGTAAAATACACATAACAAATTTACCACCTTGGCCGTTTTACACATGTAGTTCAGTGTCGCTAAGGCCCCTAAGTTCATAACCATCACCACCGTTCTAAACATCAGCTTTAAGAACGAATACCCAGCACTGGAAAACAGCGGCACGTAGTGATTGACACTGTGCCTTTGGGTTTGATCTTAAGGAACCCCTCCCACCCCACCCCCAATCTCCCGGTCTGGCTCGTTCCTCTTCAGGGCACACTATCTGGAGAAGGAAGCAGCACAGGCAGTGTGGCTGATGTTTTGATGTGAAGCCTGCGGCCGACCTCCCTGTTGAGCTGCCATGGCATGCTGGTGCGGGGCTTCACACCCGCCCTCCTCACCGGCCTATCAGCTTTGCCCTAGGCCACAGGTGCCTCCCTTTGGGTGTGGCCTGCATGCAAAGCTTCACAGGCCTCACCACCACACTTCTGAAATGCATGGAAACACAACTCTGTACATTTTTCTCGGTCCATAAGGGTTTCTTAACTGTTCATGGGACTTCTTTCCCCATGCTCATTTGTTATGCCGGAGATTTTGGAAGGCTATGTGTTTGTGCTACCTTTCAGTCCTTTTAAACTATTTCACCCCAAATTATAAATGGTTGTTTTTATCCAGAGGTTTAGATTAGGTAGGTTATTTCTTATTTCCTAAATCTGTACTAAGCATTCTGGCCCCTGCTGTTCACTTAGACTCGTTATAAAGTACTAGCATGAACTCTTGGTGTTCTCTCCTCCTCCTCCTCCTCCTCCTCCTCCTCCTCCTCCTCCTCCTCCTCCTCCTCTCTCTCTCTCTCTCTCTCTCTCTCTCTCTCTGTGTGTGTGCAGCTCACTGGAGAGGATAGTGATGGGCTCTGCCTTGATATGCTTCCCTAACCCCTCTCTCCAGCTGCTTCAACATAGCGTACTCAGTTTTTTCCGAGACCCTCCCAGAATAATCGGTGTGAAGCCTATACCATCACCGTAACGCTACCCTATCGCATTCATAATCTTATTTGCGGGTTGTGAGTCTGCACAGCTACCTTCATAAGCTGCTGGCTGCTTACAGTCAAGGACACTGTCATTTCATCTTCATCGTCTAACAAGGACTGGAAAACAGTAGTTACCCAAAGTGCCTTTTCTTGGTAGAATCCCATTATTCCCTGTGAACGGGTAGCTCGCACCCAGTGTCATTTCCTCAGACACAGGAGGAGGGGAAGCACTCACTTGAGATAATGCGAGGAAGCTTGCCAATCTCGCCACTTCCTTGAAATGGAGGTGTAAGCACTCCTTTGAAGCACTTGACATGCTAACATGTATGAATCGTGATTAGGGACTCGAGCTTGAGAGACACCAGAAGAGGCTGAGTACAGAGTGAGCAGGGCTCCCCGTTCCTGCAGTTAGTGCCCGGGTCCTGTTCTTTCCCACTTTACAGCAAAGAATATGAACACTTTTTCCGGGATCAGCACAACTGCATACCAATCCTGCGTGTTTCCTAGCAACCACAAACCAGCCCCGCCAGGTTTTTTTTTTTTTTTTCCTACTTCAGATACCCCTTCCTCCACTTCTGAAATTAAGAAGTGATGCTTAGTCTTTTGTTACTGAGGAAGAAGACCAACAATGCAGGTGAAAATAGGGACCACATGGTGCACGTCAGGTAACAAAACTCGGTCTGGCACTGTGTCCCGGAGTAGTTGCTTCTCTGAGATTTACTGATCTATGAAACGAGGAGATGGATCTTTAAAGGATTTATGCCCGTGAACGTGTTTTCTTGCAAATTCTTATGTTATGCGTCAAAACCTCATGGCTTAAAACTATTTAAAATGATTCTCGTTAAATAACATTTATAAAATGGTACGTGAAGAAACACATAATCGCATTATCCGCACGCCCTACTGCAAGGGTTCTAAAACAGAATTTTAAGAAAGAGGCTGTTACAGCCTACGTCACTGGTCCCATCTCACTCTTACTTAGAATGATGGGGCTGATAATTCATTCCCACCTTCTGCTCTATTTTTCTGCACGTTTTAATGAAATTCAGTAAATGTCCAGAGAGTGCTGATCACCAAATTAGACACACTTTTTCATATACAACCTTCTTCTCAGTTTTATGGGGGTCCACTGTGAAATCTAGAATGACAACCCAAAGCTCTACAATACTGCCATGAGATTTCCCCCACAGGACTGGTGATGATAGTTTGGGAGGCCGCGGAACATTTGAGAGGTGGGATCTAGCTGGGACCCATGTTTGAAGTTTATACCCAGCCCAGGGTCCTTTCCATTCTCTCTGATGTGAACAACTGTCTCTGGCATGTAGTCCCAACACCACAGACTGAGCTATGCTGCAATGCTTTCTCCAACATGATGGTCTGAACCGAAAAACCCAAATCAATCTTTGCTCCTTTTGGTGACTTACAAGTAACGGATACTTGACTACTTAAACTCCGAGTGATAAAATGAGATCACTTCAATTTGACAAAATCTGGTTCCAGCTCTCCTCTCCATAATCACGACCCTGTATTCCTTGTGACTCTTGAGCAAAGCTGGCTGCCTTGAAGCTGCTCCCTGGGAAAGCCTGTGCATCCAGTCAGGACCTTCAAGACTTCTGGTTGGCAGTACTTTCTGGTCTCTTTCACCAGGCTAACCTGTCGCACAGGGAGGACTGGGCAGGAATGGATATACAACACCCAAGTGAGGCTGGATCTAATTCCACATTAGATGGTATAAGCAAACTGATCTACTCTGCCTTCCACTGAGTACAGCCACGACGCATACTACAGAGATTCGATAGTTCACACATGCGAACATTGCAGCAGAAATACTAGGGAAGAAGGAATTCCAAGGACCGCTGAACCAGTGTGTTAAGTCACTGCCCTGTGCTACGCTCCAGCTGGAACCACAGCTATTGGGTTTAGAAGTGGGCACCTGGGCACACAGAGAACTCCAGAAACCTCTTCTTCCTTAGGGAATAGGAAAGTGACTTTCTAACACCGAGAGGCAGAGATTCTCCCACTTTTCATTCTCTCTCTCCTTTCTGTTCATTTTCTTTCTCAGCCTCTGTCCCTGTCTCTGTATGTGTGTGTCTCTGTCTTTCTCTAACACTGAAGTATGTAAGGTGTAGAGAAATCGCCATGGGGGTCTTTCTGTTGCTACAGCTGTGTGTGGGTCACTCCTGCCCATTTACTTCACCGAGCTAGACTTGAATCCTTATGTCTATCTGCCCTTTTTGTATTTGGGGTGAACAGATGTTTCTTATGCATTCCTCATAAGACGCATGTAATATAACTTTAAAGCGTGGCTAAAAGGCGCATTACCAGAGGCTGACATTAGGTGTCCTCATCGATTGCTCTTTACTTAACGTTTTGAGACAGGCTTTCCCTGAACTTGGAGCTCACCAGCTGAGAAAAGCTGATTGTATCTCCATACAAGAATCAGATCTTCTCTGCCTCCCTGACAATGGAATTATAGCAACCCCACACTACATTTGACTTTCAACATGGGTCCTGGGGATCCAGGATTTTTTGTTTTAGGTGGAGGGAGGGGCACCACTCTTCTCTCTCCCTCTCTATGTAGCCCAGGCTGGCCTCAAACTTGCCATCTTCCAGGCTATATTTTCCAAGATCTGGTTTTATAGGACCATGCTCAGCCCCTTCCATCCAAACTGCTTAAGGAAACCACCAACTGCTAACAGCATCAAATTGTATCACGTATGGTGCTTTCTAGTGGCACAAACCCCAGTTAATGATGAGCCCATCGAGAGACTTATCAAATATGAAAACACTTTTCTTCTTTCATTTATTCATCTTTATATTCATTCAATAAAAATGTCGTATCAGCTGTATAGCAATCATGGGTCAGGAACAAAGCCTAGGTAGTAAAACTAAGACAGAGGATCCATGCCATTTGGGGGCCATTTTGTTTTTTATGCTTTAGTTCTGCCTGCCCACAGTCTAGTCAGACAGGCAATTGCAATGTGTTAAGTGTTAAAGTGTCTTGTACTGTATGTCTTTTTTCCTCATATGATATTAAAAAATAACATTTGACTAACAGTATGCATGCTAAGTATGACACATATGTGAGAAAATGTCACAATGAAACCCATTTTTTGATATGTTAACCAAAGAGTGATTTAAAAGGAGGATGAAAAAAAGAAATTGGTAAGTAATATAAGCTGCTGGCTTATACAGAAGGAAATACAAGAGACTGTAAAACAACAACAAGCTAACCTCCCTCATAATAAATGAACTGGAGCTCCACAGCCATGGGTATCGCTCACCTATGGCTGCCCGACAACTCAAGTGTGTCAATATACTCTCTGGGGAAGAATGAGAATCTACGGCTCTCCTACGCTGCTTATGAGTGAATAAATTGGTGCAATCTCTAAAGAATGGTTAATCGATATCTATCAAAATGTGAGCGCATATTTTTAGGGGGGGCTCATGTGTGCTGGGCAAGTGTCCCACAAATGAGCTACACATTGAGTCCTTGTTTAAAAAAAAAAAAAAAAAAAAGGAATGGGGTTGGGGAGGAGACGGCTCGACGGGGAAAGCACTTGCTGTGCAAGCATTAGGACCCGAGTTCCAAGTTTCAATCTCCAGAACCTGCGTAAAGATTTCTATCCTGAGACTGACCATCTTATGATCCATTTACAGTATCTTTCAGATTGTTTAAATCATTTTATAGCATTTATTTAGTTCACTGAGCATAGATGTAATATGTTATTTAAGACCTTATCTGACAATTCCAGCATCTAAGTCATCTTAAAGCTATGGTGGTTGATCTTGACATTTTGGGGGCATGGAGGGTTGGGAGGGACTGGACTGAGAGATGCCAAGGAGATCAATAAAGCACATTTCCAAATGTATCTATGAGGGCATTGTCAGAGAGGACCAACAAGAGAGCAACCGAGAGGAAAAGACCCACTCTGAATGTGGGGAGCACCACTCCCCTGCTGGGGGCAGGTGAAAAAGAGTGGAACACACGAAAGCTGGTCAGCTTCTGCTTGCTCCCCTCCTCCAGGGTGAGTGCATCACTGCCATCACCACGGACAGCAGACTCTACCTTCGCCGGCCTTCCCAGGCAAACTCACGCCAGTGTGTCTCCAGGAAGCTGCCGGACTTCAACCATGGGCTATGCCCATCACTGCCCACATCCCCCATTATGAGGCTTCTGGCTTCTTGGAGTTAGCAACCATTTGGTTGAACAACTACTGGACTCTCTTGCTTGCCAGTATGTCAAATTTAAACGGACACCCATTCATATAAGCCAATCCATAAAATTCCCCGAATATTTTCTTCTCTTTCTTTTGGTCCTCCCACTCTAGAGACCTGGATAATGGAGGTGGCATCTGTTTTTTTTTTTTAACTGGTAATGTTTCACATTTTTCTAGTTCTTTGTGTATCAAACCATTGTAGATTTTATCCTGGACATGCTGGATGTTATTTTGTATATACTTCAAGTTCTGTTTTATTCCTCAAGAAAAGAAAAAAAAAAAAGAAAAACAAACAAGCAATCAAGCAACTGATGTGTTTAGACTTGTATTGTCAACTTTGTCTTGCATTTTGTTGGCAATTCCATTCTCAGTTCATTCTTAAGCCTCTTAGTTTGTCGTGTGCACAGCTTTTCAGAAGACAGTCTTTGAGTCCTATACGGGCCCACATAAAGAAGCAGAGGACTCATTTTCCTAGTTCCCCTCCCTCACAATCCCCCCAGGTATGGCTGTTGGATACCTTTCATTGGCTCTTACAGACTGAAAGATGGTGAATAAGATTGTTATAATTTATCCACCCATGCTATGCCAGCTATAAAAATGGACCATTCCCGATGCAAGCATCTGTTCCCCAAATATGTATTGAAGGGGACATCCAGCCAGGTACTTCTTTCTATAAATTCTGACTCCCCTCTACAACTATTTCCTTATTTTTCTGAATCTCTCGGTAGCCTTTACAATGTCTGGGACTTATACTATCACCAGAATGAGAAATGATTTATAAGGTTTATATCATCATATAAACTCCTTTTGTTTGACACAAACATATGCTGTTTGTGCTAAAAACTCCATTGATATAATGAAAAGAATATGTGGCAGTGGTCGGCTTCTTAAAATGGGTAATGTTTGCAAAGAGGGGTTTTAGAATTCTTTTGTATGTTTATATACTTCATATGTTACATATTTTGAATGTTATTTTTTATCACATTGCTTTCTAAGATGCTGTGGTGGCTAATCTTGGTTGTCAACTTGACTTCATCTAGAATTAACTAAAACCCAAGTGACTGGGTACACTTGAGAGGGAGTTTTCTTAATTAAATCACATGCAGTGAGTGGAAAGAGCCACTTTTTATCTGGATCTTTTGAGGTGGGGAGATCCACCCTTAATCTGGGCCATGCCTTTCTGCTGGCAGCCTACATAAAGGACAGGACAGAAGGAAGCTTGCTTTCTCTGCCTGCTTGCTCTTGTCACAGGCAAGTCCATTATTTCACTGGCTTTAGAACCTACTTCTTCAGGATCCCAGTGTATACTAAAGACCAGCGGAGACGTCCAGCCTCCTGGACTGAATGACTACTGGATTTTTGGACCTCATTGGTAGACAGGTGTTGTTTGACTAGTGGGATAGCTTGTAAGCTATTCTAATAAATCTCATATATATTGTATATTTATATGGATTACTATGTATATAAAGTCTATAAACATATAAAGTAATTCTAAAATACCTCTCTACCATACACATACACACATTCATTTTATTCTGTTCCTCTAGAGGAACAGTTCTCAACCTATGGGTTGCAGCACCTTTACGGGTCAAATGATCCTTTCACAGGGGTCACCTAAGACCATCTGCATACCAGATATTTACATTATAATTTACAATAGTAGCAAAATCACAGTTGTGAAGTAGCAACAAAAATAATTTTATGGTTCGGGGTCACCACAACATGAGGAACTGTATTAAAGGGTGACAGCATTTCAAAGAATGAAAACCACTGCTCTAGAGAATCCTGACTAATACAGAAGCTTTAAGATATAAAAGGTGAAGTATACTGCTTCATAATGGAACCCCTGGCTCTTCACTTAACATTTTCCTAACTTACATTTTACCATGAAATAATATATTTATATCAATAAGTAAAAGGGAAAATTGAATAAAAAGATAATCTCTTGAATTATAAGTAAATACACTCCCTAAGTCTTACATAGATATAGATACATAGTCTTACACAGATAATTCAGTAAGCATATTTACAGTGAATTCAAAGCCGGGTGGTAGTGGCACGTACTTTTTGATCCCAACACTTGGGAGGCAGAGGCAGGCGGATCTCCGTGAGTTCGAGGCCAGCCTGGTCTATAGAGTGAGTTCCAGGACAGCCAGAGTTACAACAGAGAAACCCTGTCTTAAAAAGCCAATAAATAAATAAATAGATAGATAAATAAATAAATAAATGCGAGTTCAAGTAGACAAACAATGCTTTGTAGTATTTCAAAATAGAATATACAACTATGCATTGAAATCTTGGTTCAAATTTTCATGCTGCTTCTTACTCGCTGTGTGACCTTAAATAAGTGACTTTAGCTCTCTGGGCTTACTTTCTCCTTAAATGAAGAAAGCAATAGCTACCTCTCAGGATACTGGGTAGATTAATTAGGTCAGGGATACAGTATCTATCACATGTAGCACCGGGCACCTATAAGATATCTAGTAAATAGTAGCTATTATTAGTAGGAATACTAATGTTTCCTCATGAATCCCAAAGGATTTAGTCTATAAACTGCTTACTCAACTACTAATATTCATTAAAACAGTAGAAGTGTCTTCTCACTTCTAGGAATCAGATATTCAGCATTAAAAGAACATGGTTTTTTTCCCCTTGAATGCGCCATCTAGTGGTAAATATTATGTTCAAGGCTAGACGCCCATCCAAAAAAAAAAAAAAAAAAAGGAGTTGAAATGTCTGGGTTGAAGCTACCTGCTGAGATCACTAAGGTTTAAGGGGCACTATCTGGTATCTTCTAAGAAGCTCATTTCCCAACAGTTAGTGAATAGCTTTTGTATTTTGTAACTTTCTAATATATTTGTAGCTTTACTATACTAAAACCCAATATTTTTACCACATTGATTTTCCTCGTAAGAAAAACCAAGTCACATTTCAGTTCTTTTTGTTTTGGGGCGGGGGACGGGAGGGGGTTGTTTCTCTGTTGTACCTCTGGGTGTCCTGGAACTCACTCTGTAGACCAGGCTGGCCTCAAACTCACAGAGATCTGCCTGCCTCTGCCTCCGGAGTGCCGGGATTAAAGGCGTGCACCACCACCTGGCTTACATTTCAGTTCTTTATCCAGCTAATGAATATAGTAAGGAGTGAGAATCAATTATGTGGGAGACAATCAGGACACAACAAAGCTTATACAATTCACTGTGAAAAGTGTCATCAGAAAGTATAGCCTGTCATACTGTCTAATGTGAGAAGACGTTCGGGAGGCTTAAGACAAGAATACAATCTTGGAAGTCTACAAACAGAACATAATTAGAGGAATCCGAGTATTACACTAACATGACAGTGTATGAAAATTCTGGTGCTAAACAAGTCCAGGGCCACTTAAGAAAGCGGAGGAAGGCCTCTTTGAACAGAGCTCAAAAAGGAGCGACTGTACAAAGGTCGGACTGGTGAAGTTGGCGGGGACTCAACACATGCTAAAGAGTTTGACTGCCATCCAACAGTGAGAAAGCGTAGAAGGGTTTTAAGCAGGAAGGCGCCAATTTGTTTTGGCACTCTAATGTACATTTTCAAAAGTTCACTTGAGGAGAATAATTTAGGCAGCGGACAAGAACGTCTGCACAGACCAGCTGCAGTCATTTGGGGCAACAGGGTGAACGCTGGGACGAGGCGGCCAGGAGCGATAAAAAGCAGGAAGGGCGGACGGGCCGAGAGAAGCGGACATGCGTTTAAGAGGCAAAATGGATAGAGCCTGAAGATGGAGGACTAAGTGGATACGATAAAGCCATTTTCTCACGAAGCACAACCTGGGGGTGGTTTCCTGGAAGGACTAACGGGACGGAGGACTAGAACTTTCTTGAAAAAAACGTTCTCTGGCCAACAAGATGTGAAAGTCGGACTAGCTGCAGGCAGGGCGATCGTGAAGCGACACTCAGAACCAACAGGTTCTGCAAAGGTGTCTTTTTCAGAAGTGCATCCAAGGGACACTCCTGCTGAGCTAACACCTTCGCGGAGCCTCAGCTTAGAACGCCCTTGGCTCCCTCCCACAGCCAATTTCGCTACATTCTGGATCTTCCAAGTCCCGTTCAAAGGACATTTTTACGGAAGACCTTCCTCCCAGCCGACCTTCTGTCCGTCTCCCCCGCTGAACTGCATATTCCCGGACAGCACAGCCCAGGAACGAACTTCCGTGCGCCGGCAGCGCCCTGCAAACACTGCGCACCAACCACTTAACACCTCGCTCGACCCTGGCACGGCTCGCCGGAAGTGACGCGCCGGGGGCGCCGTGCTTCCGGTTGCATGGCCGCGCCCTCGTCCGGGGCCGGGCTGCTCTAGGTAGCTGTCTCTGCTGCTCTGGAGGAGTCACGCAGGGTAAGGAGCTGCGCGGGCGCCACCGGTTGCGGTGTGCGGGTCACGGCGCGGCCTCTGGCCGGCTGGAGCCGGACTCGAGAGGGAGGACCGAGACGACACGCCCGGCTTGGCTGTCGGGGGCGGGCCTCGCAGGCCGAGGGTGTCCGCGGGACGCGCTCCCGGGGCGGGCGGGGAAATGCGCAGTCGCCCTGCGGGGCGCCTGGCCTGCCGGTCCTTCCCGAGCCTCCCATCCCCGGGGTCCGCCCACCGTCTTGATAGGCTCAGGCCCTCGCGATGGTAGTCACCGGGGAGCCGACTCACAGGAAGGATGCCCGGAAAGTGGGGTCTCCGTGGTCGAGATCGTTCTCTGATTGTGTCTGGTGTCCTCATTTCACCGGAGAGGAAGCAGAAGCCGTTCTGGGAATGGCTAGGTAGCGTGCAAAGTTATGTTGGAGCCAAATAATTCGTCCTAAAATAAACTCCTTTCAAAACGTGTGCACACCTGTACTCTAAAGGAAACATCTATCTATGAGTATTCGAACACATTTATTAAGAGCATACAAACAAGAGTTTTTGGTATGCGGTTTCTTTTACAAAATCACTGGACCAGCTGGGCAGTAGTGTCACCTTTAACCCAGCACTGGGGAGGCAGAGGCAGGTGGATCTCTGTGAGTTCGAGGCCAGCCTGGTCTACAGAGTGAGTTCCAGGACACCCAGAGGTACAACAGAGAAACCCTGTCTCGGAAACACTCTCCCCAAAACAAACCAATTAAAAACAAACAAACAAACAAAAAAAAAAAAAAAAACCCTGGACTGCAAATGGCAGAAACCCTCATTAGTAAGAGAAGACTCTCATGTGACTGCACTTTACACCCTGCCTTTGTTTATAAATCTACCAGGAAGAACAACTTAAAGAGACTTCTGTATGTATACTAAGTACTTTGCAAGTTGTTGCATTGAAATGGCAAAAAGCCAGCAGATTGGGAGAAGAGGAGCCTGGCGGTTAGAGGCCAGGAAAACCAGTATTTGAGAGGATCATTCATAGTATTTATATGTGATTTCTAATTTAAAAATCATTTGTTGGCAAATTACTTTCTCGTTTTAAGCAAGTATATACGTCTTTTCCTTCAACCGGAATGGAACTTCTTCGATCAGTGCCAAAATTATTTAGAGAAATCTCTATACACATTACCGTATGTCGGTGTAGATACCTTAATGAGTTTTAATGGTTGAAAGTTAGCAATATGAATATATTTGGTAATAATGAGCCGACTGTACCTCTTCAGTTTTAATGAATAGATTACTACATGTTCTTTTTACAGATCGGTAAAGACCTCTGATGTAACCATGACTAGGTGGGCTAGAGTGACTACCTCAAATAGCAAGAGACCCTTGTCTGCCACATCATGGGAGGACATGAAGAAGGGTTCTGTGGAGGGAGGAAACCAAAACCTTCCAAAGCATAAACAACATCAAATCGATAGGCTGTCCCTTAAAAACGATGCACCACAGGCAAGACACAAAAAGAACAGGAAGAAGAAAGAGTACTTGAATGAAGACGTGAACGGATTCATGGAATACCTCAAGCAGAACTCGCAGATGCTTCACGGTGGAGAGCTGATAGTTGCAGACAGCCAGGAAGTAAGGGAAGAAGTCGCAGAGGCCCTCAAGAAAGATAGCCGACGGGAAGGAAGACGGCTAAAAAGACAAGCGGCAAAGAAGAACGCCATGGTGAGGTCATTGCGTCGGTCTGTTGTGTATGTCGTTCATGCACGCGCACACTACGTTAACAAAGCCGGATCGCTGCTGTCCTAGGGTGTCTCTTTAAGGCTTGTGCTTTCTTAGCATGCTAATACGTACACACACACACACACACACACTTAATATGCTGGTTCGTGGTCATAACAACACTGCACAGATGCTTTTATTCCATATTACAGGCAGAAAACACAGAAGTATGTCTGGGTTAAGTAACTTGCTGAAAGCCATTTGGCCAGTACTAGAGGCGAGGAACGAACTGAGTTCTAAACTTAGGTTCATCCTACTACTGTCTTATGGTAACTAACGCCTTTTCAAATAGCTGCTGGAAAAACTACTAGAGACCACAAGTTAAAGGTGGTTCCCATGACTTGAAAGGAATGAACATTCTTTTGTTGTTATCCATAAAATATTCATTCACAAGCTCATAGCAGTCCTTCTGCTGGGATGATAGTTCTGATCCACCACATCTTAACTGTTTGAAGCCAATATAAACCAACTGTTACCCAGTCCTCAAATTTCCTCCCAGCTAACCACTTGACTAGTGGCAGCAAGTCTGCACTGAAGCCAGATGAGGTACTGCTTTTCTTCCTGTGAACTATTGGCTAGGACAGGAGTGCAGTCTTCCACACCTTCAGGCCTTCTGTCCTTACTAAACAGTCTGTGACTTCGCTCAGACTTCTCTTCCGGCCTGTCCCATCGTCCTGCTGAACAAAACTTGGGCTATTGCTTCACGGTACTCCAAAATGTCAGGAAACCCCCACCATCTTTTGGTGAGCCTTCTGTCTACAAAGAACCAGGTAGTAACCCAGATGCTGGATCATCGTGGCCTCGTTTCTTTTGAGGCATTCGGCCTCATAAACCTGTCTGTGTTTGCTGTGGCGGAGTCCCCATTTTTAAGAGACTTCTGTAACAGGATTTGGCCAGTGATGGTGACTTGACCTTTTCTTTCTGCTAGGGTTTTCCCTTCCTGTGGTTTGTCCAACTGTTCTGTTTATGAGAGCAGACAGTGGTTGTAGTGATTTCCTGGCCTCCCTGTTCTTATTAATGACATTAGACCTGCCCTTACTAGGCAGATTGGTGGAATGGCACTCAATGCTATCCTTAACATTGTGAGTCTCAGGTGCCAAAATCTCATAAATATCTACACCTTAATGATACTCTGGTGCCTCCCAGCACTGATGAACCTTGGCTCCTGGGCCGGCCCCACTCAGCCATTTAAACACAGCCGCCTGCTTGACCTACCAGACAGCTCATATCTTCGTATCTTCGGATCTGAATCATAGTGGAAACACTGATCCCAGCTTCATTTAACTACGTGAAGTTTAAAAGAACAAATGTGAGTTTGAGCGATCCTTTTTTATAGCCGTTGTCTGACTTCCACAGATGTGCACCCCGTCCCCACTTGCGCTTTGTTTCCTGGTGCAGGCACCCTTAGTAAAGGATGTGTGGTCCACATTTGTCCAGTTCATTTGAGCAGTTCCCTCCTACAAAGCCATTTATTACTCTGTGTCTGAGATTAATGGGTTGAAGGAATTAATCTCCAATGTACTTAAGCCTTGTGATAGACATGGCATCTGACCATTTAGGGATGCCAGAAGTACTTCTTCAGGTACAGTACTGACGCTTTTCTGAAAGGAGGTAACTCACTTTAAAATGCAAAATGAAGATAGTTTTGATGAAAGAGTAAGAGGCAGGGAACCGTTTCACCATGTGAAGCTCAAACTTTGTTTTCCCAGGTATGTTTCCACTGTAGGAAACCTGGCCACGGGATTGCTGACTGTCCAGCTGCTCTGGAAAGTCAGGACATGGGCACTGGCATCTGCTACCGCTGCGGGTCCACAGAGCACGAGATCACCAAGTGCAGAGCTAGCGTAGACCCCGCTCTTGGTGAGCTCTCTTTTAGGTTCTTGCTTGGTTCTGTGGGAGGGTGACCGTTAAATAGCCAGTTCGGTAAAAGGATATGGTTTCTGTTTACAGTGTTTTAAAGTAACGTGAATTATACGACTTACGGTATACACAGTAACTTAATGGGAACATTGATTCTTACAGGTGAATTTCCTTTTGCAAAATGTTTCGTCTGTGGAGAAGTGGGACACCTGTCCAGGTCCTGCCCAGATAACCCCAAGGGAGTCTATGCTGACGGTGAGTGCCATTACACTCAGACACATGCGCATCGCTCAGAATTAGGATCTGACATGTTTTCTCTCTCTTTTTTTTTTTTTTTGTTTAAATAAGTTCTTGAATAGGTGAAATCTTGAGTGTCTACCAAATACTAGTCTTTGCTGAGCTCTTTGTGGATTATGGTTTGATTTGTTAATAAATCAGGAAAAAGCTAAGGAATATCTCTCAAACTACTTGCTTCAGCACCATTAAACATCTCGTGGTGTTTAAACACAACAAAAGCAGAAAGATTATATCTCTAATCAGTAGAAGATTTGCAAAGCAGCGTAGTGTGTTAATGTCATCCTAGCACGCCATTCTGCTAGAGAGGGTGGAATATACTGTCCTGTTTTGTTGTGGTACGTGTTTCTGGAATTTCTCCTTACTCATTACCTGGGGTTCCATGTAACTTTCCTGTCTTTAGCTCAGCTAGTGTCTTAAGCAGGGAAGATGTTGCCTCTTCATGCGAAGGCTGGTGCCTCGGTCCTGGGCATCTCTGTGCCGTGTCTTGGGGTCCCCCTCCCAGGGGGTCCAGTGGAAAGTGCGTAGCTCTTGTCTTACCACTCAGCAGCTGCAGGTGTGTGGCCAAGTCACAAAGCTGTTGTGTCTCAGTTTGTCATCCGTGAAACGGAGATGAGGAAATTAGATTTCATCGGTTCTGAGATGCTATATCTGAAATCAAAATGTATCCGACCATTGGTGGGGCCTGCATGATTGGCATCTTTTTTCCTTGCTGGAAGATATGTAAGGCAGTGCGTACCTCTCCATCAGTGATGTCTCAGATGTGCTCAGTTATGGCTTTTTCTGTTTTAAAGTAAGTGCGTTAGTCAAGGGCCTCTTCTATTTTCACCATGGCATAAAGAAGAGTCTCGGGCCTGAGCAAACATGGCTTTGCATGGTTAGCCAGATTGTCTTTCTTGTTCTAAAGCAAGAGGACTGCATCCCATACCTGTGAGACAGGTCTGTAGCCCATGTTCACATTTCTCATCTTGTAACTGACCATCCTGGAATGCTGCTTAAATTAGACAGACGGGTGTGTTTCTCAGGCTAGCAGGACGGGCAGATAGGAGGCACAAGAAAGTTTTCCCTTAAGTAAGTGACTACCTCATCTGACCTACCAGGTAGAGCACTGGTGCTTACTAACCTTTTGGGGGGGCCACTGGCTTGCTGAGAAACGGGTAGGAACTCTGGGCATCCTCCTTAGGACAAACAGATGTGTCCGCACACAGGATCCGTTTCCAATGTCCACACCTTGATTGTCTCTCCATGAGAAAGCTCTAGATTTCTGGGCCATAGCTCCTGGCAGGTGCCTTCCGTCATGTTTCTCTTTTCCGCCTCTCTCTGGAAGATAAGGGACAGCAGCAGCAGCAGGGAACCACTTCGTTCTGAAATTCAGGAGTGGCAAACGAGGTACCAATAGGAGTGATGGCATCCGCCCAGCTTCCTGCCCCAGCTCCCTCAGTCATCAGGGTGTGAGGATCCACTGAGACCTGGAAGTGCTTACCGGGGCTACATAACCCGTGTCAGGATAATACGGTATTCAATGACTCTGTTCTTTCACCAGGTGGCGGCTGTAAACTCTGTGGCTCTGTGGAACATTTTAAGAAAGATTGCCCTGAAAACCAGAATTCAGGTGAGCTCTGGCGCCTCTGCCTAGCAGGGGAATTTCTCTCTGTGCTCACTGAGTTCCGGGAGGAATAACTCACGGAGGCACTGTTGACTGCAGACAGCTGCTTCTCCATGTGGCAGTGATAGTACCACTCCTCAGCAGTTCTGAGCCCCGAACATCAGGTCTGTTCTCGGGAAGAGAGCAGCAAGGGAGCCGCGGGCGCCTGTTTTCAAAAGCATCTTATAAGCTTTTATATTTGCTCAGAAATGGAATTAATTACTAGAACCCATTTTGTTACTTAGCAAAAAAATTATCGATTCCTAAGATAAAACTCCAATACAAAATGAATTGTCAATATTCATAAGCCTGAGTATCTTTGTATGTGCATTGCTTTGTGTGTTCCAAAAGGACTGTAAAATCTGTTAAACTTGTTAAAACTGTGTTATCAACAGAGCATCTGCCTAGTACTTTTTTCTGCTAATGAAATATTAGCCTTGATCATTCAAAATTTCACCGTTAACATTCAGCAGGCTTCTAAGGAAACAGAGTTCATTATTCTCTTAGTTTGCCGGGATTAGAATAGAGGTGATCTTGTGGTAAAGAAGGCAAAACAGGCCTGGGGAGGGGCTCCGTGGGCATGAGAACCCGTGTTTGTCCCCAGAGCTGACTAAAAGCTGGATGTGATGGTGCATGCTTGTGATCTCACCTGGGGAGGCAGAGAGAGGTGGACTCCTGGGGTTTGCTAGGCAGTTATCCTAGCCTGACTGTTGGACTCCAGGACAGTGAGAGACCCTGTCTCAATACCAGGGAGATGGTACTTGAGGAATGACACTTGGTTGTCTTCTGGACTTCATATGCTTGCAGACATGTACAGGTGTGCTCCCGCACATGAATGCGCATGCGTGCACACACCAAAACTAAAAGTACGGAAGGGCAATAGGATACCCCAGGAGTGTGTCTTAGAGAAAAGGCACGTTTCTTTTTCTTTTCTGTAGTCATAGTTCATCACCGAGTCTTCCCGTCCTTACTTTGTTGCCTAACGTTTAAATGCGAAAACCAGGAGTTCTTGTTTACAGTCTTGTCTAGAAGGAGATCGTCTTTATATGCCGTAGGCAGTGAGACTGAAGTGATGAAGTGGGATTTGAATTCTCCCTCCTGGGAGGATTGCCACTTCCCAAATGACAAAACTGACAAGCAGATGTTGTATAATTTCGCAGGTGGAACCTTGTGCATTTAAAACTGATGCCTCCTAAGTCTTGCTGTTTATGGGCTCTTGGAACTCATTGACTCTTCAGTGATGAACTCTGGGAAAGAATGAAGACGCTTTCTCATCAGTTTGTGCATTGCAAAGTAGTTACTGCATTTCCCTAATTGGGATGAGAAATTGCTTGTGGTACTCAGAAATCAAGGGTTCTAATCAATTACAGAATTGCTCACTTTTCCTGCAGTGATGGAGTCTTCTCTCCTTGTGATTATTCCTGTCAAAATGATACCACTCTAAGTGGAAGCATTTGATTACTGCTTTTATAATCTTGTTTTTTTTTTTTTTTTCCTAATCCCTCTACAGATCGAATGGTCACAGTTGGTCGCTGGGCAAAAGGAATGAGCGCAGACTATGAAGAAGTTGTGGATGTGCCCAAACCGCAGAAACCTAAAACGAAAGTGCCCAAAGTTGTTAATTTTTGATAAGAATTGGTACTCTTGTTAAGTACAGCTCACTGCTACTTTCCAAAGTAGGCTCTTATAGGTTAGAGCTGGGCGCCTGTGGACGCAGCCTGTATTATAGACGCTGCTCTGACCTTGGCGGGGTCCAGTTTCCTTCATTCTGTCTATCAAGGAGTACAGAGTGATTAGCTGTACTCACTAGACGTGTGTGTGTGTGTGTGTGTGTGTGTGTGTGTGTGTCGCTGCGGGGGGGGGAGGGTTCTATGTAGCCCCAGGTTGGCTTCAAACTAGCAATCCTGCCTCAGCATCGTGAATACTGAGATTACAGGCATGTCCCTAAAAACATAATTTAACAAAGAGAACTAAGAGTCTGCATACCTGATTGTGGCAGTCATCTCTGTAAATCTAAATTACGCATCAAAATTGGCTACCCCAAGACAGAGCACACAGCTCTGCATTTGTGAATAGGTGAATCCTTGTTATATGTTCTTAACTCAGAGTATGAATTTATTGTAATAGAAGCTTATTTATATGTTGTCCACAAACTAATTTTCATCACTGAATAAAGTTAAGTCAGCTGTTCGTCAACGTTGAACTGGTCTTTGTTCGTCACTCCAGCTAGAGTCTCTGGAAACAAGACTGTAAGCCCTAAGAGAGATAAACGGGGATCTGTTTAGCTTTGTTTTAGTTTTGATACAAAGAACTAGAAATTATTCCAGCCTCACAGCTCTTTTTTTTCTCCAGTATTTCAAGAGAGACGTTCTAGCCAAAAACCCGATATGCGGCATTCAGACAGCATGCCAGATTGTGTCTTAGCCCTCCTAGCTCTGTGTTCGCACGCTGTGGCTGAGTCAGGGTGTGGTGGAAGTATCGCCATAATAGAGTTAGAACACTAATCAGAGACCCATTAGCTGCTTTGTCTGATTTGATGAATACATGCATATTTAATACACACATTCCACAGGCCCTGCCACCGCCGTTGTGCGGTAGAATGGAATGACTGGTGGTTTGCGAGTTTCATTTGAGATTTTACCTGATTGAATCCATTTGTAGCGAAAGGAAGCAGCTGTGATTAGTTACTGATGCCTCCAAAGCTAAATATTTACCAAATAAGAAAAGAAACGCCCTGTCTGTTTGCATGTCTGCGCCGCTTCACAGTTCGAGTCTTAATAGGAGCTGTTCTTTTATTTTCAGCGAGGGGAAAACATGATGACAAAACAGTGCTGAGTGCCACAGAGCGTAGGGAAACGAGTGCCACTTAAGGCGGCTTACGAGCCAGCGGCAGGAGAGGCATGGCAGACGCCGCCTTGGAGGAGCCTCTGTCCTCCGTCCTCACAGGCAGAGGGAAGTGCGTGCTTCCGCCACCATCGTCCCCGCAGCAGAGCCGGGGGCCCGTGTGCCCCCCTTAGATCACGTGGTTTATGTCAACAGTCTATCAGCCAAGGAGCGAAAGCAGAAAGAATAAAGTACGGGTGCTGAAGGCAACATTTGAAAAGCGCACAGACGCCGCGAGGACCGTCCTAGAGGCGGGAATCAGGAGAGCAGAGCGACTGGGTAGCTCTGGAACTGGGGGTGCTAGAGAAGGTTGACATTTACTTTGTCCACCAGTATGCGAGCTCTGGGGTTATGAGCGGTGAATACACGACCCCACATGCATTACAGTGAGTAGGACGGAAGGATGAAGTTCAATTAGAAAAACATCAGAAAGCTGTTTCATTCCGTTATCAGGATGTTTGCTTGAACCCTCTAAGACTTAGCTGGTATTCTGTCTCTCCCGCCTGTGTACACCCGATCTCCCCTTCTAAGAGCGTCTCACCCTTCTCTGTGACAGCCTTCTGAGTACACGTAGCTCTGACATCCCTGGCTCCACTGACATATCAAACTCAGGTCCGCCTGGGCTAAGGACTTGTTGAGTTCCTTTCTCGCTCCTTCTGTTCACCACAGTTATGCTCCAAGCCACTAGCCTTGACTCTCAGGTTCTTTTGACAAGCCCACCTCAAAGCCACACCCTCCCTTCCTCACTTCAGACCGGTGCTCTGGGGCTAGCTTGGCGGTGTCTAAGTGCAGGCAATGGCCTTTCCTCATCCGGATGCTTTTCACTCCCTCACCCCATCTTTTCTCCATTCATTTACATCCTACTGAGTACATTTGAGCCCCTTTCCACCAGCTTTGAGGCTATAGGAGAGCAGAGGTCTGCACCCTTAGTCGTTTCTGGATTCCCTAAGGTGTCCATATAAAAGAAGCGTGCATATCTGCCCAGTGATTGAATTACATGAACAAGTGAGGTGAAAGGAATTAACAGAGACGGTGCTGTTGCTAGGGGCTACTTCAGACGGGATGATCCAGAGGAGCCTCTTGGGGAGGTTTTTAAGCTGAAATCCGAATGACGAGAAAAGCAACCAGAAAGAGATACAGAAACGCATCTCAGAGGAGGGAAGAGTCAAAGCCCATGGAGAGAGAACAAGTTTGCCAGGTTTGAGGACCAGAAAGATGATGTGTGCGGCCGAAACCCGTGAACAGAGGATCTTAATAGGAGAGATTCTGACCATGCCGTTCAAAACGGGGTCATTGCTTTTCCTCTCAGACGAGCACCCCCCACCTTCTTTTATTGTAGCCAAGCTAGTGGTGTAAAGTAGGATCTAGTGGTTTTCCTTTCCTTTTAGCAATGGCTAGGCTGAGTGTCCTCTTGGGTGCTCATTGGCCCTTTGTGCGACATCTGAGGAGTGGTGTCTACTAAGCAGTTTTCCCATTTTAAAAATGTGGCATTTACCATCCGGTTCAAAGTTCTTTGTATTTTGCATGCGAGTGCCTTATCAGATTAAAGATTTGAAACGTTTTCTCTCATTCTGTGAGCTGTCTTTTTTCTCTTGCGAGGTGGTCCTTTGAGGCACAGAAGTTTTGATCAAGTCCAGTTTATTCTTTGGTTTGTTTGTTTTCTCTTGACACTTATGCTTTTGGTTTTATGTCTGATAAACCATTTATTAGAGGTCATGAGATTTGAATGTATGGTTAGGTTTTGGGGTTTTGTTTTGTTTTGTTGATGTTTCATGCTTACACTCAAGTCTATAATTCAACTTTGTTCCTTTCTTTGAATGTGATTTGCAAGGAGAGTCCAACATCATCCTTTTGCGTGTGGCTGTCTTACACTGATCTTGAACATTTATTTATTTACTTACTTACTTCTCTGTGTGCAAGTGCATTCACCTGTGTGTGCTCTCGTGAAGGACCAGATCAACATCCAATGACTTCCTCTTTTCCATCTACCTTTTCTATCTTTTTAACAAAAAACAAAAAGCAGAATTTCCCACTGAAGCTGGAGCTTGCCGTTTCAGCTAGCCTGGCTGGCCGCCAAGCCCAGGGATTTGCCTGTCTCTGCTGTCTTCCACTGCCTGTACTGGGATTACAGACTTCACTGCCATGTCCAATTTTTACAAGTAGGTAGAGAGCTAAACTTAGGTTCCCATGGTTGTACAATATTTTATATGTGCATAATGTATTTGTGTATATATTGTGGCAATATATATTTGTACATAATATATTTGTGTATACATTGTGGCTTCCAGTTTAGTGTTTTTATGGGATTCCTGAGTGTGTGAATGAGTGGGTCTCTGAGTCTGTATTTGTTTCTTGTGCCCTTTCTTGGGATCTTTTCCTTCTCTTTGTTTTGTTCTATTCCATGTGTTAGCTTTTGTTTTATCGTTTGATATCATATTATATTCCCTTAGAAGCCTTTTGTTTTCTAATGAGAGACAGAAGGGCGTGGACCTGGGTAGGAGAGAGGGAAAGTGGGGAGGAACTGGGAGAAGTAGAGGGAGGGGAAACTGTAATAGAATATATTATGTAAGAAATAATATTCACAATAAAAGGGAATAAGAAAATTTAACATGTTTCTGTTTCGGTTTAGGAAAACACTTCAAAAACTAAACTCAAACACCAAGCCTACACAAATAGCATGTAGAAGGATCTTCAATTCAGAAGTCTGAAATTTTAACATACTAAGCCCTTTATTATTAATTCGTTTATCTTTTAGAATGTAAAATGTTCCCAGAAGTCTTTTTAGTTCTAGAATGTTCTATTCTGTGTATCTACTCTTTTAGTATATAAATAGTAATTCATAAAATTAGAATTCAGTCCAAAGTTTACATACAGGAAAACCTTGAAACAGACAAGTGAACCTAATTATAACCGGCCCTGGATTATGCAAATGGGCAAGTGGGAGGAGACAGGTGAGCAGAGGTAGAGGTCTGGTGACGTCATAGCAGGGTATCCCAACCTGTTTCCTGCTCTCAATTCTAATGGCGATCTCCTGATCTCCTTCAATCTGTAAGAGTCATCCTTTGAAGGAGGCTAGCCTGACACATTCTGTTTTGTCTTACGAGTTAAGACACATCGTAGCGAGAATGATAAATGTTCTGGGGATAAGTGCTAATGGGGTGGCTAGGAAGCTCAGTTAATATTCTCTTTGTAATATCACACTTTGCAGGTGCTTGGTGTGTGTATATCTAGAAATAGATATTAAATTGGCCGTCCACCTGGAATATGTGTAAAATGACAAGAGGAAAGTAGTTGCTATTACTAAAATTGATTGGATTCCATTATGTTTTAATGCTTCCTAATATAAAGTTCTAAAACACGGAATACATCTTGTCAGCGACCCCTGACAAAGATGTCTGCTGCGCACAGGACAGTAATACACACCCATCAGCCTACAGCCCACTATCGTTTCACGTCTTATAAACTGGCCGTTGCAGAACACGTTGAACCTCTGTAGTCTGAGATGTGATAGCTTCAGGTAATTCTGTGCCATGCTATCGATCATGCGAGACTGCATTCAGGCAGTGTCCCAATGTCTGTACAATGGGGGCTTTCAAGATCGTGTAGTTTGAATCCAAATCACCAGGACACATTTTGGTTTTTAATTTCTTCATAACTGCATTTTGTTTGGGCTGATATTAAATCACTGTGTGGCCCCACAGCTTGCCACGCGAAATGGTTAAGGACACTTAGAATTACACCTGGGAAACTAAATTGCAGGTAATTGAGAGTCAACCATTTACAAGACGCTTTTAAGTCCATCGTGAGAGGCATTCTCTATGAATTTTATACAAGAGGCTGCAGCTTCCTCAATGGATTTTGACCAGCCACCAATATTTCCAGCAAAGTAAGGGAGGATGCTCTCTGACATCTGATTCAGGTACGCTACCTGTGTGTCAAAAAGAAAATACGGCATGTTGAGAATTTACTGACCTGGGGAGTTTTCAAGCAAGAGACTGAAACTCTTGGAGAACGGATTTGAAAGGAGGGGCTGTGGGGTCTTCTAGTGAGGAGGCACATTGTAAGAGTCTGATTGGTTAGGAGATCTGGGGAGATGAAGCGGTTTCCCCGTATCTGTGAGAATGAATTAAGGCGCAAATGTTTTATCAAACATACGATGCATGAACTGCTGTCCACAGCCTGGATGAGGAACCCAGCGCATATGACCTGGCTTCTGGTGTACTGTGGAGAGGGCGGGACGTTCGACACGGTGACCGACTTCACCGCCACGGTGTAGGCGTCACTGAAAGACAAGAGCGCGTGTTCTAGCTTCTTGTGAGAATAGTTGTTAGAGGGTAAATTTCTATAGTACGTAATTTAGTTTTTCTGGTTCTGGGGATTAAATCTGGGGCCTCGTGCATGCTAGGCAAGTTCTCCAACACCGGCTACATCCTCAGTGCGCGAGGCAATTTCATCTCCCTGAGGAAGTGAGCTCTGGAAAGCAGACTCTCCTGGATGGGCGGTCCTCATCCCGAGACCCTTCTCTAGAGTGACATTCAAACGTACTGGAGTCACGAAATGTTACTGTGCCCATAGGGTTGTGATTTCAGTTTCTTGTCGGTTTTTTTTTTAATTAAAAAGAAAACCAATATTCAAACACTAAAGAATGCAATAGGCTAGAAAATAAAAGTGGCCCTTTAGTCTCCTCTTGCTCCAATCCCATCGCCTGCCTTATGAGTGAGTGTCCTTACTTAACCTTCGATGAGCAGCTCTCCAGATCTTATTAATGAATACAAGTAGCATCAGTAAACACACACAAGTAGATTGTTGTACAAATACAATCACTTTGCAAATATATCCCACAACTTGATTTTCCACCTAGCAATACATATTTAGAGATGTTTTTATATTTGTGCCCCCTGTACCTACTTTATCTCCTTGGAGGTGGCACACTGCTCTGATTGGGGGGGGGGATTTATCATAATTTATGATAGACATCAATTTGTTTGTCATACCCTTTGACATAACAGATGCTACAGCGAACACCTATGCACATTAGTCCACACGTGGCGGGTTTGCCTTGGGAGGGGGATTACTTGGGACACCACTCTTCCAATTCCATGCCCTGTGTGGTCCAGAGTCCCCTGTGTGGTCCACAGGAAGGCCATGTTCAAGCTCTGGCCTATGGCCCTAGCACACAGTGAGCCAGTCTAGACGGCTAATAACACAGTAGGGCCTTGGTGAATTCTAAGTCAACATCAGGCTGACTTTTTACTGTTAACATGGTGTTCTGAAGGTTCTGAAGATTCCGATTTTAGTCTACACAGAGCAGAAGGAAGCTGCTTTGAAATGCTCGCGGGTCCTTTGCACACATATGACAATAAGCGGACGCATTATAAAATGGTGACTAAGGATTCATATATTTTGAAAAACCTGGATGAACATGATTGAAGACTAAAACCACCTACGATGGCTTCCCTGTCTTCACGGCCTTTCATTTCTGGTCTCCACCAGCCAGTGCTGGGACTCCACGGGGGCTCGATATACTCACTCGTCTCTGAGGGGCTTTCTCCGTGACACAAGTACCACGAAGTCTTTGGGCTTGTCTTCATTTACCATAGAACAGGTGATGTGATATATCTGATCGTCCTCAGTCACCTGGTCTATAACGTCACAGGATCTGTGTGAACAGAACAGTATTCAAAGACGCGCCTTCCACCTGCTAGAGTAAGCCACTCCCTTCACGTGTTTATTGGTGTGATTTCCATCTTGCCATCTGTGTTCACCTGCTTGGCTGTCACCCCCACCCCCACCCCCACCCAGATACTGCTTGAAGGCTGACTTTGGAATGAGCCGTTTGCTCAGAAGTTTTGCATGTGATAAAAGTTGTTTGGCTCCATGATACTTCCCTCAAAACCCCAGAGGAAGGCAGTAAGCTTTTCACACAATTATTTTTTTTCTAGGATCAAATAAAACATTTTGAAGATGAGTGAGATGTAAGGCCGGTCCAAGCACTCAGGTGAAGAGATAAATGGTTCTGCAAAGAACACTAAATTTGAAATGAAACCACTAGCTTTGGCTCTCGAGTCTGCTGTTTACTGGCCATTATGTAAGGCAAGGCGTTTTATTATTTCATCTGTATAATGCAGATGACAGCATCTAGAGGATTATCGTGAGAGTTAAATGTGAGTGCTCGACGCAGACCCCGAGTCTTAAGTAGATATACGAGAGAAGCTGGATTTACTGGCTTCTCCATTCACTCGTGTTTAAACGGAAGGCCAAGTGAGACAGAATTTGTGGGAGAAACATTTAAAGTAGCTTGTTGCAAGTCAAGGTTTCTTTGAGAAGCGGCGATGGACTGTAGCTCTGGAGGCTGGGGCTGGTGCGATCTATCCCTGCGGGGTAGCTGACAAGGTTCACAGCAATATAGTCATCCCTAGGATCTGTGGCACCACCCAAACCTTTGATGCTCAAGTCCCTTATATACAATGACACAGTGTTTTCAGGGAAACATCTGCATAGTCTTCCCTTAATCATCGCAGCATCACTTATGCAATGTAAACGGCATGCTGATAGTTGCCATGCTATTTAAAGAACGAAGTAAAAGAAATCCGTATGGGTTTGATGCTGGCACACACACACACACACACCCCACGCCACACACAAACACGCACGACATTTTGTTTCCCTTAAGTGTTTAAATACGCAGGTGTGGGAAAGGTATGGCCAACCATATCCCAGCAACGTGGAATGGAAGAGACGGCTCCAGGAAAGAGAGACAGAACTTGGCGGGAGACGAATGGACGGATGGGAGCAGGGCGTGAGCCCATCATACAGGCAGGCCAGCAAGTGGCACCTTCCTCCAGGACTCAGCGATAGCTTCAGGGCTCCTCACTAGGACTCATGGCTCCACAAGAAAAGAGTTCTGGGAAGACATTGGGTACCACCTCAAGAGCCACGAGGCTCTGTAGCTTAAAAAAAAAAAAAAAAAAAAGGTGTATGGACCAGTGTGGATTCTGAGCCTTGCAGGTCTCATTAATCGGAACAATATCAACTTGGAAGTCGCCAGAAATATCTCAACAGATGCCGGCCGTGTGTGCCAACGCAATGCAGACCACAGAGGAGTCTAACAATTGTTTTGCACATCCCAGTGTCGCCGGGTGCAGCAGTCTAGGAAGAGCAAGCTCTAAAACCTCTCTCAACTCCAGACACAAAACATCCTGCGTTGGGCAGAGGAGATGAACCGCGACTGAGGCTATCTCTCCCCCGATGTCAGGCTCGGTTAGGGAAGACATTTCAATTTGATCTTACATGTAGTGGGGGTCCCACAGAGGTCGCTTTGTAAAGTCGGACAAGAGATGATACGCCATGTGTGCGGGACTATCGATGTGCTTTTCAACCTTAACAGAGATGGCATCTTGCTCTTCCAGGGTATATATTTTTATCTAAAAGATAGGAAGAAAAATTAAATTACAAGAGAAATTTCTTTTTTACTTCAAAAGGCACACACACGCGCGCACACACACGCATGTACATGCACATGTGCAAGAACACATTTACACACACACGTGAGAGTGTTGTTATGAGTCTCTGCACCAGACAAGGCAACAACAATTTCACTTCAAATCTTGGATGCCAAGATGCATACCTCAATGCTAGTTCTGCATCATCCAAATAATATGTGGGTTAGTTAATTCGCATCATATTTTTTTTTGATGAAAAATAAAGAACACAAGCTTTTCCACCTTGATCTCTGTGATACTTCCTGCCTCCACACCCTAAAACCAGAGAATGTCACCAGGGTGCTACACAGGCCAGTTCCCTCCCCCCACTCCCTCTACCCTAAGACTTGAGACAAGACTGTGGCTTGTATCACTCCCCCAAGATGGCAGGCATGTCTTCGAGGGGGCTAAAGGGACCCAGGACACAAGCCAACTATCTCTAGGACAAACTCAGTTTCTCAAAAGGTCGCCTGAAGCACACATCTTCAGCACAAAGCATTCTTTGCTTTCCACGTCACAGGACCCGTTCTCCTATGTTGCGACTGTTAAGACAGGCAGGAGCCTTCTGTCACACTCTTCAACACTGACATCATTTCTGTGGCTTTGAGCTTCCTCCCGTTTTGTTTTTTGATAATTATCAGAGCTGTGTGTTCAGCTGAGAGCACATTTCTATTCTGCTCATCTTTCTCCACCTCTTTCAGAGCGTTTTGAAGTTAGTATTGAAATTTTCCATCTTATGATCATTCCCATGGCAACAAGCTGGGAGTCGACAGGCAAACGCAAGGTTGGGACTCCAATCACAGGAATCGGGCAGATGGAAAGAAACCAAGCTGCGAAGGACTGACCTTTATTGAAACAGAAATCTATATCTAAACATAATGTCATCCTCACTACGAGAACGAAGAAATGAGAAATCAGCTATAAGGAGCTTAGGCAGCAAACATGTTGATTGTTGGCTTATGTGAAACACATAAACACATCCCTTGTGCGGGGGTGGGGGAGGTCCTTGTGTCTTTAATTCCTGCCTGCAGAGAAAGGCCTGGTCTAGACTGTGAGAACTCATCGAATACAGACAAAACCAGGTGTGACTCCACCTGGCTGCCGTCAGCACAGACCCAAAGGGGGTCCATAGGTGGAAATCCAGAGAGAAGCTTGGCAGTCAGATGTCTCTAGGCCTGGTTATCAGTGCGAACAGAATCAGTGGAGCTGGTCACTTGTTTGCTTTGGGGCTGTCATATTCTGCTTCGGTGAATTAGGGTGTAGGGGAAGATTATACTATTGGGTTGAAAACTTTGCCTAGAGTTAAATTATTGTCCCCTCCTGCCCATGCTCCTAAGGTAGAATCCTTACCTCTTGTACTTTGTAATGTGACTTTATATGCAAATAGGGTCTTTGCCAATATGATTTGCTAAAACGAGGTCATATAGCAGTAAGGTAGGCCCATATGACTGACGTCTTTCTAGAAAGGGGAAGCTGGCCACAGATATGCGCACAGGTAGAACACCATGTGGAGACGGAGGCAGAGGCTGGGTCGTGCATTTGTAAGCTGGCGAACAGTAAGGCTGGCCAGCACAGTTCTAGAAGCCAGGTGAGAGGTGAGCAGCTAATTTTGCCTCCTCACAAGCAACCAGCCTGCCTGTATCTTGAGCTCAGTACCCACTTTCAGAAGGGAGATCCCATAGGTTCCTACTGTTTAAGTTACCCAGTAAGTGGTCCTCTGCTGTGATGGCCTCAGGAAATTAAAACAGTGGCTTTTCAGCGTGCTGCTCTCCAGCTTGTAGATGCATTTTATCCTTGAGCCAAAGGAGTAGCCACCATTAAATTCTACCTTCACGGATGGCTCACCGATTTATCCAGGGCCAAGATCCATAGTGGATGACTGAATGATGTCTATTCCTTCCCTGGGAAGGTGAGGGGAGCGGGAAGTCCTTCTCATTATCCTGCTACCTGAACCAACGCCATGGATGCAAGAGACAGAGGAAGGCAGCGGTCCATTTGGCTCTCCTGAAATTTGTCAAAGAAAAGCCACTGTGGTGGTTTGGCTGAGATGTCCCACACGAGTCTCTGGCATCTGAATACTTGGTCCCTAGTTGGCAGGACTGTCTGGGAAGACTGGGAGGTGTATTCTTGTTGGAGAAGGTTTGTCACTATTGGTGGGCTGAAGGTTTTAGGAGCCCATGCCATTTTCAGTGTTCTTTCTCTGCTTCCTGCTTGAGGGTGAGATGTGTACTCTCTGCCGTCCCTACCACCCATCATGCCTTTGCTCTGCCATCGTGGTCTCTAATCCTCTGGAACGTGAGCCCAATAAACATTTTCTAAGTTACCTTCATCATGGTGTCTTACCACAGTAGAGGAGCAGTAACCAATGCAGCCAGCTTTGGCGCCATGGAAAGATTCTCCAAGAACAGTTATCCAAGGAAACAGCTTCCCTTTGCTCATGCGAATGGAGGAGGTAGACTCAATTCATGTTTGGGTGATTAGACAGTTTATTCTCTGGAGTGGAGCTTAGCATAAATAGCTCCAAACTCACTTGGAGCAAGCCTGCTCAGATGCCACTAGCGAAACCGTTTCTGTCATAATAACACTACGCTTCAATCTCTGTCTGGCTGTCGGTCAGCCAGTATTACGATTAAGAGGAAATAATTACACATTTTAGGGTTTATGTACTAATTAATAAATATGTTATTAAGATTTACATTGCAGACAGGAAAAGGAAACTAATTTTTATAGCGGCCTCGTCTGTAGAGGTACCAGGGATTACCACAGATTATGAGGGGGTGGGGTCTAACCTGCACTCCTTCAGCTCTTTTGAGCTGGTATGCTTCCTGTACTAGCGTTCTTTCCATCATAGAGATTTTTTGGGCAATACATGTCATTCTTGTTTTCCCCATACTATTTTCAGTATATCCTCAGACTTCAGATACCTTAAACGATCCAGGCCTATCAGGCCAGGCTCCTCAGGGTCATCTCCTAGCTGGAGGACTCGGCTCAAGCTCTGCACTGCCTGGAAAGCCCTCTCTATCTTCACTCAGGACACTACCTCCAAGAGCTAAGAACCACACCCTTTGGGATGCTGTTGTGTTTGTTGCTGTTATTCTGTCTTTCTGTGGCTTAACTTGCCTAAGTTGGACCTGACCTTTATGGGTTAAACACTACAGCATCTCACCAGTCTGTGACCTGCCGTATAATTAATTATTCTTGGGTAGTTTCATATGCATGAATGCTGTTTCTAGATGTTTCTAGATTTGCCTTTTGTTTCTTGTATTATTTTTAGTTATTTCTACCCTCATATATAGAAAATTAAATACACATTAAAGCCTTGACGACTGTCCAACTTTATTATAAATGTCAGACCTCAAAATCAATCACATTCAAAATAAGTATCAGAAACTGGCGGTGGTACACACTGGTGATCCAAGTTCTCGGGAGGAAAACGTGGAATGACCCAGAGTTCAAGGCCAGCTACATAGTAAGACTGCTGGGCTCGGAGTGGACAAAACCTGTTGGCGACGCTCAGAAGCTAGCAGAAAAGTTAAGGGACATATTTCATATCAAGAAAAGAAAAGAAAAGAGAGGAATTGAGGTACCTTTTATGAGCAATAATGAGAAACCAATACTTTAGTTATTAAACCTGTTCCTGCATCGCTGAGCCCAGTATCCATGGAAACCTGGTTGGAGTTAAAGGGAATAAACAAGTCCTTGGAAGGATTCAATAGCCAGGACAAGGAAACAACCAAAACCAAGAGCAAAAGAGAAACACTCAGAAGTCAAAATCAGAACTGAAAATGGCAAAGGAAATAGCCTTCAAATGTATACAGATTCCAAAGTGGGAGGACTCTCTGACCACTAATCCACGCTGAAACACGGAGACATGGCTGAGGCTAGGATGGGCCTGCAGGTACGAACTCGGACTGTCCCAGGAAGAGTCAGGACACATGGCCACCCTGCTCTCTAGGGTGCTTCACTGAGAGTGAACAGCAGTCCACAGCTAACAGACCCCCAAAAGCTAGCAATCCTGACTGTCTTCCAAGTGCCAGGCACTGCCACGGCCCGGGAAAACAGTAGGTGAGCAAAGTGTCCCCTGGAGCTTAGAGTCTAGTGAATGTGGGCATCGGCTTCCGGGCGCCTTCCAACACCCTAAAATTAAGGCGTCCAGATCGCCAGGATGGAGTGGATGGAGATGTGGATGGGGGAGTGAGAGGTGGGGTGTGAGAACCCAGGCCTTCCAGAGGGCAGGAGTGTGCGGGGCAGATGCGGAGTGCTCTACCAGTGGGAAGACACGGGGCTAGAGGGAAGTCTGCCTCTTAGAAACCCTTGTCCCTTGAGCAAAGCAGCAGAGAGGCCTTAGAAGCATGGCCACTATGCTCGCTTTAATTTGCTATGAGCAGGAGAGGCACAACACACTGGACACTTACCTTCTCCAAGGTAGTGGTGATCTCCCAACCGCTTTTGGATGCCAGATTTCCAAGAGCCTCCACGTTGGTTTTACTCAGGGATTCCTAAAGCACACAAAAAAATTTTAGAGCTGTGAGTTTGATACATACATAGGTTTGGGATCGAGAGTTTTCTGCTTCAATAATGGCCAGTGTTATATTAAGCCAAAATGAGAATACGGAGCATACGCTAAACTATCGACCACTAATCTGTAACTTCTATCTCAAACTCCAGACAATGTAACTCTGCATTCGTCAAGTGTGTGTACTTCTACTTGGCATCCCGAGCCAAGACGGATACCCTTCAGTGTGACTTACAACCGTATGCATAATAAGTAAACTTGGATCCTACATTAGATTTTATTGGTGAAGACGTTTAAAGGACTAATCCTTCTTTTAAATGATCCTTTTTATTTTATATGTAAGGGCATTTTGCCTGTACATGTCTATGCACCACGTGTGTGCAGTGCCTATGGAGGCCAGGAGCTGGCATCGGATCTCCTGGAACTGAAGGGACAGTGGTTGTGAGCCTCTGTGTGGATGCTGGGAATTAAAACTAGGACCTGTGGAAGAACTTCCAGTGCTCTTAACCACTGAGCCATCTCCTTCTTGTTCTATAAAAATTCAAATTTATAAGCATGTCACTCAGCCGGGCAGTGATGGCGCACGTCTTTAATCCCAGCATTCGGGAGGCAGAGGCAGGCAGGTCTCTGTGAGTTCAAGGCCAGCCTGGTCTACAGAGTGAGTTCCAGGAAAGCCAGAGTTACAACAGAGAAACCCTGTCTTGAAAAAACAAACAAAAGTAAACAAATAAATAAGCCTGTCAGTCACTGGAAATCAAGGCCAGAAACCAGATTGAAACATCCCACGCCAGCTGATGGCATGGCACCTTGGTATCAGAATTTGGGAGCTGTTTACAGAATTCAGATCTAACGATAGAATAAAACTAATGGCTAATAACTTGTTTGGCATCATTTAGAAATGGAAGGTTATACAGTTCCCCGTGTCATCTAACTAACCCACGTAGGTACAACCTGGAGTTAAACAAGGAGCCTTCTGTTTTCAGGAAGCATTCTAAGCCATAAAACTGTCACCTTTTTGCTTATATCCCATTGTATGCTGGGTGGAACTTCTTTTTTGTGGGAAATAACGTATTTCCTAGAAAAAAAAAATTGAAACATTCAGAAACAATTTTCTTCTCCATCCTTAATACCCCTTAATACACCTGTGAAAATTTCTTGGGCTGAAGTCGCCCATTTTTAAAACATGCTCTTTGGTGGGAGAATCAGGAAGAACCATTTCAAGGCTGAGCCATTTTTAACATCAGACTGTTAAATGGAAGGATGGCCTTTGATTGGACAGTTGCTGGTGCTCTAAATTAGCATACTTTCTGCATTCCAGAGTCCACTCCTAAGAAGCTGTTTTCCAATAGCTAAGGAAGGGGACATTCTGTCAGTGGTTCAGGCCACTGGATAAACAGCTTAATATTTGTGAATAAGTTCAAATATACCCCAATATCAGACCCTTTCCCTTGCCATCACGTGGGCACAGGCACCTCAGGCAGAGGCTTGTCAGATGGAGAAAAGCCCATGAAACCCTCACACTTATGAACCCTACCTGCCAAGGCGAATTCTTCTTCGTGCAATTGCTCCCTGATAGCGTCGAAAATCATCCTTTAAGATTAAAAAAGTACAATCAATCAATGTCTAATATTTCGGCACTGTAGTCCTTAAGCACCCCTCTCCCAGACTGATGGGGACTGTAGACTCTGTGACACTCCCTCGTGAGGTCTGAGCCTCTGGACGACCTTGACAGCTATTTTCATTTCCTCTCAAAAGCGGAGGTTATTTTAATTTCTGCTACTAAAATCACAGAGATTTCATGCTCTGACTTTTTTTTTTTTTTTTTTTTTAGAGAAGGTGAGCATTAGCAGTAAGTTGATTCCTGGATGAGAAGGCCAGGTTTCCCATGAATGTGGCGCAATATTAGGAACAGGGAGCCCCGATATGAGAGCAGGCAGAGAAGGGACACGGGAAGCCATACGCTGTTCCGAGGCAGCACAGTGTGGCGAGACACGCGTCTGGGGCTTTTACCATCACAACAAATCAACCCAGTGATTTGGGGAGAAAAGGAAAGGAAAGAGCCATTGCACTTGGGGCGCGCAGAAGAAAGCAAACCTCTTGCAGAAAGCAATGGAGATGGTAGCCAGCGGGGGGCGGCACCGAGCCCTGAACCCACAGGGTCAGATCGCGAGACAACTGACCTTTGAAATGGGTTGGATTCTGGGGAAGGTGATGAGCTCCTCCTGATCATCAACAGCATTGTAAATGAGAAAAGCGCTGTTGATGTGGCGGCCTCGCCCCTCGGCCCACTCCTGACAGTCAAAGGCCTCAACACGCACTCCGATCTCCACACTGCAAGGGGGACACGGGGCTGTGGGCGAGGAGGACCGTGGCGTGGTCGGCCCCTCCTCCCACCAAGCACCCGGAGGACAAGGGACCCTGTTTTTCTCCTTTGATGTCAGCAAATCTGTACAACTGCCAACAACTTAAGGGCCATTGCGGGAGTGCCTGAGTGGGTTTCCGGTTTGTTTCCCACTAGGACCACGCATCATCACGGGGATGACGCATCCCACGGGGATGACGCATCCCACACGACATCGACAGACCATGTTAACCGGAAAGGCAGAATAGGTTAAACTGTGCTCAAAACATGTTTTCTTCCTTAAAAAACAACAGTTCTGTGCTTTAAAAGAATCAAGTTTGGAAGTTTGGCAGGACCCGCCCCTCTTTCTTTTTTATGTCTAAAAAAGAATAAAAATACTATGTGAAATATGTTCACTTTATATTCAGAATAATAAAAATAACTAACTGGGGTGTAGTCTAGACTCGCTGTCATGAACATCAGGCACGTTATGGATGCCAAAGGGAAGGACTAACAGATACACCAGGTTGGCAGGTTCCAATTGGAAGCATCTGGGGCCAGCTGGCCATCCCAACAACACCCTATGGGACAAAACAACTCACTGCAATTTCCTGGGTTTGAAGAGGCCACAGGCAGGCCAGAAGGCTAAAGTATGTATCCACGGACTGAGCGGACTTTAAAACTTGTGATGTGGCTCCTACTTACCTCCCAACTGAAATGAGAGAGAGTTTACGCGTGGCTCTGAATTAGCACGCAGAGCATGCTTTACCTGTTCTGAAACGTGTTGTTCACCAGAGCATTGAAGACAAGGCGGTCCCCAACCGTAGATGGTCCCCGGAATTTAAACATATCCACAGACTTCAGGAAGGGATGCCCATGACACAGGCGGCTAAGGAGACAGAGAAGAGGAATCAGGAGCTGACCCATCCTCCACAGAATTTCCATAAACTACCGATTCACTGACCGGCTGCAGTCGACAAGCAAGCAACCTGATTCTCTAAGTAAACAACACCATTGACTCAAACGGACCATGAGTGGAGAGGGTCTGCACACAACCGACGGACATCTGGGCAGAACAGAGTGGGTATTTCATGGAGATGGTGGCTCCTTGGTTGGTCTTGTCCCTCCAAAAGCAAACCAATACTTTTTGTGGTCATTTGAGTGTCGTATTCATCCTGATAGCTCCTGACAAAGGTCCCAGGACCCCACAAGTGACAACAACTGCCAGCCAAGGCTAATCACACTTGTCCCTCGGTTTCCCTGTTCACTGAATGTATCCACAGATCAAAAGCCAAAATTATTTTCTTTAGGGGGAAAAAAAAAACCTGCCTGGATTAGTACACAAAGTGAGAAAGGCTACAAGATAGACATTTCACAGATTTTTGCATAACTTATAAAAAGGAAAACCACTTCTCCCATGCACACACACCCCTGCCCCCGCCGTCCCCCAGCAGAGGCCACACTGAGAACCTTGCAGAAATGGTCGCCACTGTCTCCATCCACGCCATGATCTGCCCGCCAAATGTGTTCCCGTGATGGTTCGCGTGCGGCGGGAGGACCAGCTCAATGCTCTGAACGGAGGTGCACGTGGTGGTGGCCGTTCCTTCTTCTCCGTTCCAGAAGGGATCTGCGGGATATGACGGCAGCGACAGTGGTGTCAGCCACTATTGTTTTGATTTTCCCTTTCCTTCTGTTGACCATTTCAGTCCTTTGCTAAAAATGGGGCAACAGCTCCCATTGTTCTAGATGAAATCCCGGATCCTTCCCGTGGCCTACAAGCTCCCTGTCCTGGTCCGGCCTCTCTTCTCCCTGCACACATCGATCTTTTATCGATTGCTGTGAAGAAAACTGTCTTCCAAGTCAGGACACTGCCACAGGTCCCTTCTGCCTGCTGCACCCCGCCCCCACCTCCTACCCCCAGTCTGTCTCGGATCGTATCATCGATCTCTTTAACAGACATGTGTTCTTTCTACGAGAGCCAGGAGACATCTTGTTCAGTAAAGTGCTAGCTGCACAAACTTGAGACCCACGTATTAAAGCCAGGAGCTGTGGTGTGACCTTATAACCCCAGGATTGGGGGGGGGGGACAGGATGGTGACTGGGACTTAGCCGTTCAGCTAGACAAGCAGAACCTGGAACTGGTTGAGCTTCAGGTAAGAGACATTGTCTCAAAAATAATAAAGTTGGGAGCAATTGAGAAAATGCTACCATTGGCCCGCCTCCATATGTATTTGTACACACTTACATGCATGTCTGCATACACACACACACACACACACACAAATAAAACATTACATATATGTATATATATACACGTATATACAGATACACCCATATATATACATATACACATATACATACATATATACATATACATATATACATACACACACGTATACACATATACATATACACATATACATATATACATATACACATACACATACATATATACATATACATATACACGCACACACATATACATATATACATATACACATATACATACATATATACATATATACACACACATATACATATACACATATACATACATATATACATATACATATATACATATACATATATACACATATACATATATACATACACACACACACACACATATACATATACATATGTGTGTGTGTATAATGATTAGCCAGGTTTGTTTTCACAATATCAGCATTAACAAAGGTTTGTTGAATGAATAAAGGAACTTGCCTTTCTGATTCACTGCACACCATGGTCCCTACTCTTGGTAGAATACTTTAAGAAAATGCTACGGCTGTACTGCCTCGCACCACATACCGTCTGCTGCTTGTGACAGGTCTCACCCCTCCCCCTTTGACTTAAACACCATTATGAACGTGCAAGTTTTCCAACTGAGTGGGTGTGAAATAAATCTCACGTTGATTACAATTTGCATGTCCCCGAGTACTAATGAGGTCCAACTGCTTTTCAAATGTGGGTTAAATATTATTGCTATCTCTTAATTAAATTTCTATGCCATTTGCTTCCATCCCATCTCTGGAACTTCAGTTAAATGAATGTCAGACCCCCATTACACACACATTCACACACACACACACATTCACACTCACACTCACACACACACACACGTCATTTATATAACATACACACAAACACACACATACAGATCATTTATGTAACATACACACAAACACACACATATCATTTATATAACATACACACACTCACATGTCATTTATATACATACACACATACATGTCATTTATAACATATTTATACACACATACATATCATTTATATAACACACATACACATACATATCATTTATATAGTATACACACACATACATATCATTTATATAATACACACACACATATATGTATCATTTATATAACATACACACACACACATATATATCATGTATGTATTGGTGAGGTTTCTTTATTTTGAGGCGGAGTCTTAGCTCTGTAATCTAGGGTGCTCTTAAACTCCTTACATAGCTTTAGTCTACTTGAAGTCTTGCCTATTTCACAGACTCAAACTTACAGTGATTCTCCTGCCTCAACCTTCCAAATGCTCAGGTTACAGGCGTGACCCACCATGAGCGGTTGATTATATATTTTGATATTTTGGAATGCCATCTCCTCATTTCTCTGTCAAACTTTCTAGATCATCTGTTTCCGAATCATGCTTCTGATTCTCTTTTCTTTCTCATCTAACTAAGCAAGTAAGGGAGCTGTGTGTTATAAGGCTTCACGCGAGTACCAGGCTACATCCCAAGCTGTCTTCTTCTTTAAGTTATGGTGACGTTGTTACTTTGTTTTCTTATCTGAAATGGTCTTGATGGACCTCCTTCAGACTGTGGTTCTGATGTCACTTTTAGATCTTTGGCTCTTATTGATTTCAGGTGGAATTTTATTAGAAGTCCCATTGCCTGGAAATGATCTGTAGAAATCCTTGAAGCTGGGTTAAAGTCTCTTCTCCACAGTAGGTTTTTATATGTTCTTGCTGATCACAGGGGTCCTAGAATACGGTCCACATTACACTAAAGTTCACTTGGTCTGCTTCTACCCAGGCACCAAGTCTGCATGAAGATAAATTTGGGATCGGACTCTCAAAGGGAAGGGTTCCCCCATGCCACTCAGGGTTAATGCTGAGACAGGAAGTCTCCCCACCAGGGCTCTCTGAAGGGTGGGCTTTTCTGGTGGCCTCATGGAGAGTCCTTGGGGGATTGCAGCTTCTCATGATTTCCTGGTTCTCCCTTCCACCCAAGGCAAGTGCTCTTCCCACAGTCTGTGGCGCTGGGGTACCTGCAGGTCCCAGACAGATGCTGGGATTAACACAGCCTCTCTCTGCTTCTTTGATGTTCTCAAGCTACTGTTAACTGTTTCTTTTTGGATGGTTTTTAAAGACACGAAAAACCTTAACCTCTTCTAACTTCTATTTATTTTCAATTTTCTTACTATCTTTTCTGAAATGGGGTACTGTCATGCATGCTATATAAGCTGGCTTGGAACTCCTTACTTCAAACCACCTTTTTGCAGCATCCCCGGGAGTATCTGGGATGCAGGTGCACGTCACTATACCCTGCTCTCTGATTGCAAAATTGATCTTATTAGATGAGATTCTAAAAGCATGATGAGTTGGTGCTGATTGAGATATGTTCAGTTTAATATTGCTTGTCCGAATGGCATCTTTTTGTTCAGAAGAAAATATTAACTTAGTTTATTTAAAACTATCTGTAAACTACATTATAAAATGATAACAGTCTATGTGCCTGCCTATTTAACTGTTGCACTACCAGTGCACGTGCATGACAGTACGTCGCACTGGTTGAAGGAAGAGTAACTTTTGAAATGTATGCCTTCTCACATTTTGTAAGTTCCTTCACTATCTATCTTAAAATGATTATAAAATAACTACAAAATAAAAAAAAAACTGATAGAAGGTTGTAGAACCTGAGAAATATAGTAAAACACAGAAATAGGCAGTTGCCTTTTTTCTGACGGGCAACTAAAGAAAACATCTCTCACGTCCTATGAAGACAAGGGGACACACCAGCACAGCTGGAGCTCACTCTCCGGTCAGGTTAAATGCATGCAGGCGTCAACGACAGCAGTGTATCTTTCCCATGGAAGCGTATCTTTCTGGAGGATGATTGCCAATCAGTGGAAAATAATAGAGCTGCCCCAGGTCCAGAGAACAGTCCAGGTTCACAGACCTGTCTAGAGCTAAGGATAGTAAACAGACCTCAGTCTGCAAGCCAGATGATCAAGTTCAATGGTGGATTTTGATGTTTTTAACATTTCATCATCTTGCTCGGTCAAGTTCACATTTGTTCTACATTTTTTTTTTTTTTTTTAGATCAGGAACTTTGACCTGAAACCAGGTCATTTTATTCCAGCTCTTGTCCTCATTCTGCACACCCAGAAAGGATCAACCAATGTAATGCTCTGAAGACCTGATTTCATGCTGACAAACTGCAATTAAAATAGCTCCAATTTTAATTTTCTGCCACCCATGGTGATCCGTCGGTACAATAACATATACCAGTCATCCTTGTACAAAGCCTAACTTTGCCAATATGCTAGCAATACTCATTCCCATCATGCGGTACCTCAAAGTGTGAAGACAGATCAGTCAGTCTGATGATATGATATTATAGATCCTGCAATTCAACAATGATAATCCATCGATCTGTCGTTAGAATAGTGGTTCTCAACCAGTGGGTTGCAACCCCCTTGGCTCAAAAGACCCTTTCATAGGGGTCATCTAAGATCATCTTATATATCAGATATCTAAATTGCAGTTCATAACAGTAGCAAAATTTATAGTTATGAAGTAGCAATGAAAATGTAATGCTTCCTGGTGGTCTGGTCTGCCTCAGGAAGAGTCCTACAGTTCAGCTATTTCAGTCCTTAGGAAGAATGCATTTAAAATATACTTTTTTTTGTTTTTATAAGGAGATTCTTCTAGGCTTTGTAATTTAGCGATAAAGTCTCTGCTTCTTAAAGCATAACTGATCACAGACATCGCCCTTTATGAAGTCAGCAAATGATACCAGTATCCAGTTATTGTGAAGTACATCGCACAAATGCTTTTTTCCCCTTAAAGCAAACTTCTACTTAAATAATCATCTCAATAAGCCTTGGTTCATGGTAAAGTTTCTCTGTCCTAGAAAACAATGCCCACAGACCTGGAGGACCCCGAAGGTCTAACTAGATACATCTTCTAAAGGCAGAAATCTTTGAAAATTTCCCTCCTACCCAGAGGGCTTCTGCGGAGTTGTTCCAGGTCCCCAGTGATGTCTCTTGGTCAGCATGAGGCTTCCACACTCCTGAGACTGTGGCTTCTCTTTTCCACCCCAGGCCTTTGCGTGCACTCTTTGGCCTCTTCTTTCTCTCTGCTCTGTCCTGACCTATTCCAATCCCATCTTCCCTTTCCCTTCTTCTGTGTTCTCCTTCAGAGTCAGTGGAATTAGAACTTCTCTCAGCCTCTCTATTGCCCTGGGCTCACTCCATCTCGTCTCTCACAGTCTGTTCTCTTTGGGGGACGTTAGAGGTGGAGTCAAATAAAGAGAAAAACAGTAGAGTTGAAAGGGGGACTAGGAGACACAGAAGAGTCCAGGAAACGACTGCCAGAAAACTAAGAAAGTGTACCCATGAAAATCAGCGTCAGTGTGGTCAGCACCAGGAGATATTGATGAACTCCTTCCCTCCCGTGCCTTTTTTGTTTTGTTTTTTGAGATAAGGTTTTTCTGTTGTAGCCCTGGCTGTCCTAGAACTCACTCTATAGACCAACCAGGCTGGCCTTGAACTTGCAGAGATCTGCCTGCCTCTGCCTCCCAAGTGCTGGGATTAAAGGCTTGCACCACCACCGCCTGGCCCCCTTCTGATCTTATCACGGGAGGACTTCGGTGCACTTCTTCCCTGACTGCAGTCTCCTTCTCTAATGCATATGGCTCATATGAAGTCCAGGATGAGAAAGTGCTTAGTGAAGCACCACATCAACATGCCAAGGCCACCACCCCTCCGTTTCCCCACGCTACTAAGGGCTGGCTTGATAGCTATAACTCATCTCTTGTTTCCCACTTCCTCCTCCAAAGAAAATCCAGCCTAGAGGCCTAGGTCACTGCATGCACTCTGAATGGTCAGACCTTTCTTCTCTACCTCCTGGGTCTGTCGAGAAACAGATCTAGCATGCTACCTTGTGAAAACATGTGACCTAAGAAAGCCCCCTTCCTGCGCCATGGCCATAGAAAATCCCTGTGTGCAGACTTACCGGCTAACCTGCCGCTTTCCTTCATAATGTTGTTGAAGGTGCTCTCATGCTGTAACCGAACTTTCCTTCTCTCCGAAGCCAGACTGTGTTCTATTTGCTCTTGCTCAGTGTGAAGCGGCACAGGTTTTAAGTGGACCTAGAGGAAGAAAGTTTATCTTGGATTTGTCATTCACTGCCTCTTTAAATAACAGATGCCCAATGTGAATTTTGCAAACGCAAATGACATACCATGCGGTTTTAAGATCAAGTAAATAGAGTATTTATGGCCGTTTCCATCAGACAGTCTGGCGAAGACTTTTCTTCAAGTGTTTTCAATTAAAAGGTCAAAATAAACTTTGTTGTTTTGATAAGAATAAGAAAGCCATTCTTGTTTATTTTTCTCATTCTAAAATTTTTCAGTGGAATTATAGAATATAAAATTCTATTAAAATGTGAAATCAATGAATGAGGTGTGAGACTATAATTCCACTGAATTTTTGTTGATAATGTTTCTTGTCTTTTGCAAAATTAAGATATCAAGGGGAGGTAATAAAGGTATTCTAGAGAAAACTAGCTTGTAGCAAGAGATAGTCCTAATTTGGAAATTTCATCATGCGGTCAAAACAGTGTCTAATAGGTAAACTGAAAGAATCAACATGTCAGCAAGTGCCCTCTGAGAGCCTGGGATGCACCAGCGCCCAAGCTCCCCAACAGATGCCAATGTGCTACCTGTGTGTGTGAAAGGTCTTGGCAGCTCCGGGGTACCTCCAGTCTGAACCTGACCCTTTACCCAGTTATGGGTGTAAACGCTAGTGACTCGCAATGTACTGTCTAAAGTCCAAAGCTCCCTGAGCTGCCTGTCTCATCTGTCAGGAATGCAGAGATTGACAGTGATTCTTTGCATTGTTACGTTTTGGTTGCATGATCAGCAACCAAAGATTTGAACCTTGGATCCCCTGAAAAGAAGTCCCTTGCATCCGTCATGATGAGTCTTAGTCCATGGAGTGTATTATGTGTGCCTGAAGATAAATTTGAGAGCAAGTGCTGCCTGGAAGTTGAAGCCCCACGAAGGTGGCAGGGCCAGCCTTCTCCTGGAGTGTGGGTTCCTTCCACAGGGTCCAGTCCTGCAAGCCTTTCTCATTACTTGGCCAGTGCAACTGTTGAACCAAATCTTGTTAACCACTGACAGTCTTATCCTGGGATGAACTCACTTTGGACAGAGATCCTGGTATCTCTTGTGGTTCAAACCTAACCTCTTGTGGTTCATGCCTCTCTACATGATTCACTATCAATGGGAAAATTAGTTCATCTGGGAAGGGTGCTTTACAGTGTGTGGTGACCAAAGTAGCCTGTTATGGTAGTACCATAAGGTAGCTGGCTTCCCAGAATGGCTCTCAGAAGCAAGTTCTTGTCTCCAAAGAGATGGGACTGAGATGTTCCAGTTCTACTTGTTCCTCGATCCAGAAAGAGAAGTCTCAGGCTAGATGGGGAAAAGAGGACCCCTGCTTCCATACGAAGCATAATGGTGACGTATCCTTTGTCTTGCCATTTTCTGTCAAGTGTGGGAACTCTGTACACTCTCATTCTGAACAGTTTAAAGATTTTTGGAGACATTAAAGGAGAGACTGAAGGTTGGCAAGACCTCTCTTACTGCTTAGATTTTCATGAACATAGTCTCTCTGATGATTTGTTAAAGACTTACTAGGACCAGAAAGCCACTTTTTTTTTTAAAGATAATATAATTAGCAGATGTGCATTTCAGCTTGGAAAGCAGTACCTTGGGTAATGGGAACCACAGCACATTTAAATATGAGGCCTGTGGTATGAAAAGTACTCCAAGTAACAAAATTCTGTGGGGTCACTTGCCAGGCAAACATGGTGGTTGTCCAGCCCAACTGCGCTATCAGCCTAGGTGAGGGGCAGCCGCAGAGCACGGCTCAGTGGCTACCTTTGCTGGCTGCGGTGGGAGCATGGCCCTGTCCTAGTTGTGTTGGCCTAGGAGACACGCTGAGGAGGAGCTGGGAGGAGTGAACAGTAGACCCTGTCATTGGCAAGAGGTTAGGAGAGGCCACTTTGCCTATTCTTTGATAATTCTTGAATCAAATATTTACATTATAATTTGAATTATTACTTTTTCTCCCCAGGCACCCTAACCCCAAATAGAGGCAACAAAGACAAATGTTGACATTTTACATTGAGGTAGATCGGGGCTCTGGCTGGGTAGAGACTGGGCACCATAAAGGATACAGTATTTCTTTCAAGGTTTTCAGTCCAGATGCCTTAAAGTTTATATTTAGTCTTCACTAATGGCTGGGTGGTGGTGGCACACACCTTTAATCCCAGCACTCGAGAGGCAGAGGCAGGTGGATTTCTGTGAGTGAGTTTGAGGCCAGCCTGGTCTACAGAGTTAGACCTGGACAGTAGTTGTCCTGAGTTCCAGGACAGCCAGAGTTACAAAAGAGAGCCACTCCCCCACTAACTCAGCAACTTTGATGCTTTCCTGAAGGTCTACAAAATGACTGGACCATGACTCCTTGCTGAGTTTTTCCTGCTTAAAAAAAGTTCAACTTAATTTTTAACTCCGTAACAAAAATAAAAAACAAACCAAAACAAACAAACAAACAAACCAAACTAAATCAGTAAAAAATATTTTTGAGAAGTCGATATGACATCCAGATCACTTAAAACACTGTTTTTCCTCTTTCACAAATTTAGTTCATTTTTTTTTTTCCTTTAAGATATTCCTCTCAAAAGCTCTTCTGATTCAGTTCTATGATATATCTGCAGAATAATACCGTGTAAATAGCAGTGAATAAAAAACCTTGAGGAAATGAGTCTTACAGTAAAGAAAAACAATTCCGAAGCCTTTATTTCTAATGTCCCCAAATTACAAGAAATCTATCTGTTCATATGGAAAACTTACCTTTTCGTTTCCAACTGGTTTAACTACAAACGTAGAGAAAGCCACACACAGGAGCTTCTCCTCGCCGGTGAACTTGTCCTGGACTATGACCTTGATACTGATCTAAAGGAGAGGAAAACAGCCATCTAGATAACAGATTGAACTGCAGCGTGCAAAATCCAGGTACACGCTTCTCCAGGCTCCCTTTCAGCTTTTAAGTGACATCAGCATTTTAATTATCTTAAGCGATACTATTATTTCAATGATGGTATACACACTGTGACAAATAAGCTTCTCTGATTATAGGAATACACACGATTACCGTGAAAATATGTGGGGATCTAGCGATCTAGACTATGCTATATCAGACACCTTTCCCAGAGGAAATACTAATTAAATTTTAGGTTAATTTTTCTTCCAGTTATCCATGTGTCCATTTCATACATACAATGTAACATTACATACATACATGTAATAGTGCATGTGTGTTTTATAAGTGTATATGTGAGATGCCCATCAAGGTGTTCACACACTATAGATGTATCATGTTGCACCTGAAGTTTTATGTTCTAATTTTTTAAAGTAGACCACAATGCAATAAGCATTTTAAAATCATACTACTGGTGAATTGTCTCTCAAGAACAAGATTTGCCTACCAGAGAGAGGTATTATAACTATTTTTAACCTCTAACTGTTATGCTTTATAAACACGATAGCAGGGGTAGAATTGTTATGTCAGCTGCAGCTTGGTTTCTTTGGTGTTTTTCAAGGGCAAGCGACTGAGGCACGGAGTGAATGTTCTGAAGTGGCTGGCTCTCTCTGTGTGAATCGTCCTGAAGCCGGCTTTGCAGATCTGCAGTCCGCAGCCAAAGGTCTTTAGATTTGGACTAATAAACACTTTCCTCATATCTCAGCCAGTTAAGTAACACTGTCTCCTGAGGGTAAATGGGCAACCTGGAGCATTTCAGTTCAGCACTGGGTAGTGAACGACAAAGGATATGCATTTCTACATCCTCACTGGGAACACCATGTACAGAAATAATCAATAATCCATGACACTCACTTTAAGTCACTTCATTTCAAACAGAAAATTCTGTATTTGCATGTTAAGTGGTAAGTTAACTGGGTGATAACTAACCAAACCGAAACACCAATTATCCCTCGCCTCTTATAAACAGCTCTCACCCACATGGCTTTTCATGTTAGAGAAATAGACAAGGAAGAATAAAATAAAACATCAAATAAGAAAAGCAGAGCTAAAACCCCAGAGTGTTAAAGTTCAGACACTATCAGCTACTGGGACAGTTGACGGAGGTCTGTGTGATGAATTAGTATCTTAGAGACACGATGAGGCAAATTCACTATGTCAGGGAAAAGTAGGTTAAGGTTGGAATGATACTCCATGAAAAGAAGCAGAAAACTCGATATGGTATAGGAAGCAACTAGTTCCACCTGTGGGAAGCAGGTGACCAGGGTACGATGCCCCAGGACAGATAAAGAAACAAAAGAAGCAAGGCATTTCCTCTCACCCTGAGGGTGAGTCCCAGGCTACAGCTAGGGAAGAGGGACCCAGTTCTGCTGAGTCAGAGAAGTGGAACTGGAACAGATCAAGGGAATCTGGAATTTGTTGGGCAGGGTACCCAAAAGGCGATCTCTACATAAAGAGAAAAATTCTGGAAATGAGCATGTGTTCTCTTTGGGTCTTTGGGTTGATACCAATCTGAGTTCTCAGATTGTGAATCTCACAAAGCCAGACCAGTATAACTTCTGAAGAAAGGGCCACACATCAGGGAGTCTTAGGGTGAATATTTCCAGCTCTCCCACACACCACTAGGAACCTTCTGCGTTCTCTCCAGGAAGACCTCACCAAAAGTGAGACAGTCATAGAGTCCGCAAAAGAGTTCAACTTACGAGACCCACTAGCGGCCTTTTACAGGCCAGTTTTCATTGCAGGGGCGGAGACAGGCGTAAGGAGATGGAAACACAGAATTTGGATAACAGTATCATAAGAAGTAAGAAATAGAATCTATAGTTTGCAAAGCACCAAAAGAACGCCTGTCCAGTCCTCTTGCATGTTATGTTGAGTGTATCTTACCGTACTGAACGGCAGGACTGACTTAGCTCCTTATAGCATTCACCTGTGCATCTGACTGCAGGACTTTCCCATATTTGATGTTCAGGGTCTTATGAGCTGTAAGCATTGTTCTAAGCATCCTCCTCTGTGCTCTGAAGGCAATGAAGAGATGTATCCCAACAGGCACACCCAAGGGGGGCACAACACTCACCTCCATGCTTGTGTTGAACGCTCTGGTAACTTTCGCTCTGATGGTAATAATTTGTCCAATTCTGTTTTTGTGAAAAAGAAAGAAAGGTCTGAGCAATCCTAGAGCATTTCATTTTAGACAGAGATTTAGCGGACACATGTGGCATAAAGCAATCCCACCTTAACCTGCTGATAACACTCATGCGTGGAAAACTCAGGTTAAAGCTAATAGCAGAGACAGGCCTTCAGGACAGATGCTAACCATTTAAAGCTTGCTAATAATTGATTTAATCAGAAAAGAACCTTTGCAAGGACAGTGTACAAGGTGACCCTATCTGCAGTAGATACTGTTTTGTGTACAGCTGCTGTTCCGCGTATAGTAAATCAGACAAGCACACGCACAGACTTGTACCATCAATATTTACTTTAAAACATTACCTAATAAACAAACAAACCAGCAAACTAAGAAACAAGCCAGGCAGTCCATCAGCTTGCTAGGTAGATGTGGGCCCTAAGGGTGCTCCTCAACCTACCTGCTCCCCACGACAGTTGGAACTCTGAAAACTTGGAGGTCAAGTCTTTTGAACTCTGATCCCTTCCTCTCAGTGGAAGTTAAGTGCCCCATGTAAACTCCTTTGACCCATTATCCCACCTGATTCCATTGGAATAACTTTGTCAGCATCCCTCTCTATATTCTTGTAGAAAGATATCCTTGAGATACCTTAAGATACCACCTTCTAGCTGGGCAGTGGTGGCACACACCTTTAATCCTAGCACTTGGGAGGCAGAGACAGGAGGATCTCTATGAGTTCAAGGCCAGCCTGGTCTACAGAGTGAGTTCCAGGACAGCCAGAGTTATAACAGGGAAACCCTATCTCAAAAACCCGAAAATAAATAAATAAATAAATAAATAAATAAATAAATAAATAAATAAATAAATAACACCACCTTCTTCCTTTCTTTTTTTAAAATCTATCTATCTATCTATCTATCTATCTATCTATCTATCTATCTATCTATCTATCTATCTATCTTGTCTCTTTCCAGACTCTTTCCTCTCCCAACCTTCAACCTCTGCTTTGCCTGACTTTTTCAGGCAATGAAAATATTTCAGATTTCCCCCTCTGAAATGTTTTCTTTCAATACTAGTTAGCTTACTTGCACATCTGACTTTCCTAAAGAACTGCTGGTCTTTATAATTCACAGGGCTCACTGAGTTTTGACTAATGGCGGCATTGAGCTAAGGTACAGTATCATGAGTCAGGGTTGCTGAGTTTGATAAGGCAAGTTCTTCTTTGGAGCACAGGTATAGAGACACACCAGGTCCAAAGGCAAAGGAAGAGTGACTGAAAACCCACCGACAACAGAAACCTGTCATTAAACCAAGTTACCGGTCCTTGGTGCGGCCACTCCAGTGACAAAAGGAATGTTTACAAATGCTGTGCACAAACCAGGCAGCATGCCAGATGCTCTGAATCATAGCGAACAGCATGCCACTCCCCGAGCAATAACCCTGTGCGGTGAACATGGCGAGTCCCACTCTACTCTCAGTGGGGCTTACGCCGTGATACAACGATCAACCGCCTGGTACAGAGTTCAAACCCTAGTCTTATCTGAGTTCAAAGCCATGGAAACATGGTCTTATGTGGGTTCCTAGAAAGGACAGCAATTAATTCTATTTTAATCACAGCAGAGAGGCCTGTTCGGATATATTAAGGATAGTCTACGAGGTAAATCAACTGGTTTTCCTGGAAGAATCACCATGCCTACTCAATGCCTCTGTGCACCTATTGAGACCCTGTAGACTGTATCTCTCATAATCTGTGACAATCCAGGCAGAAAGAAAACTAAGAGTACAGAAAGGGATTTACGTGTGTACATAGAGACAGATTTTTAAATAATTCATTCTTGTCTTGGAAATTGAACAATTTCTTTTTTCGTTTTTCAAGACAGGGTTTCTCTGTTGTAACTCAGGCTGTCCTGGAACTCACTCTGTAGACCAGGCTGGCCTCAAACTCACAGAGATCTGCCTGCCTCTGCCTCCCGAATGCTGGGATTAAAGGCGTGCGCCCCGACTTGACCTGAATCTCAAATCAATATTTTAGTATATTTCTCTTAATGTTCAAATTAACTAATTAGAAAGTGACAAAGCCATGCAAAACCTTCACAGAGAGGACCTGGGCAATTTTGAACAAAATGACCTACGTATTTACATTTTGACTAAGCAGTTCTATTTTTAGGGATCTGTTCCTCAAATGCACAAGCAAAAATATGAACATGCACCACATACGTCCATATATTGAAGTGTCTTCTGTAATAACAGAAGCATCCCAGCGCTCACTGAGGACCAACTGAACAGAGATCTAACGAACACGGAAGCATCTGTTAATGTGCTGAGTAGCTGTGTGCATCCCTCTACTGCGATTTTAGTGGTGGACTCTTATAAGGAAAAAGCAGAGAAAGCAAGATAATATACTGGAATTTATTTTTAAAGAATATGGATAAACGCTCGCTCATATTTTAAATATAAAGGGGTAATTATCAGATTAAATGGCAGACTCCTAAGAGAGAGTAGGAAACTGGGAAGCAGTGAGATAGAAACTAAGCTTCCCACAGTGAAGTAAATATATTTTCCACATTGGAGCCTACTGCTTGTAGATGCTTTAAAGGGTAAGCCAGATACAGCAAACATAAAATACAGTCTCGAAACAGAGAAAGCAATTGAACTAGACTCAGTGTGCACACGGTAGTTTAACCTCTGGAAGAATTCTTTTGAGTGACTTCCGATGCCATGTCTGTGGCTATGTTATGTTTTTTAAAGGAACCTTGGCATTGATGAGTATTTACTGAGTTACTTACAAATCACGAGTCAATTGGCATCAGAATAATTCACATATGGGAAAGACCACACAATGTGTGTTGATTAGAGTATGTGTGAGCTGATTATCCGTACAGGTCAGAGATCAGTTTCTGCGACACGCCATGCATTTCTTTCTAACTTTATTGTCTGAACTGAATCTTTCTTCCATAAGGTCTGCTAAAGCATATAAGCTCTCTCTCATATGCAAAATGTTTTTTTATATTATTTACTTTTTTTCCCACACACAAATTAGCATTTGCACCACACCAACACAGAGATTCATCATCATCATCATCATCATCATCATTATATTATCTGTCAAGTAGGAAAAAGAGCCATTAAGGATGAGATGCGAGCAGGTTTGCCATGCCTGACACCACAGTGCATCTAATTCTGGGAGTTACTTAACAAAACCGAGACTGAATTTGTTCTTAGGGTAGCAACTACAAGTGGGCGCCATGACACGGTTTCTACTAATTTAGGGAGGGTCAAGCGCTTCTTGCTTTCTGAGAAACACGAATCGTTGACTCCAAACGAATAAGGTGCAATAAACGTGTACTGCAAATGGACCGGTAAATCCACATCCACCGGGAGCGAGGAGGGCGGCGCCACTCACCTCGCCGTGTCCTCAAACAGGAGGTCATCCATCGAGGCTGTGACGCAGGAAATCCCAGCATGCTTCTCGGCTTCAAAAGACAGCAGAAAGAAGGCCATGTTAGTGGCTGCGGTTAGATATTTTAGTAAAAAGAGAAAAGGGAAGACACCGACGTGGACTTGTTTTACTTACACATCCCTTCGCTCTTTACACCACCACCATGCCCACACATTCACGATGATCGAATTCACAGGGAAGCCTTTGCTCTGTGAGTTGTTTCTGTTGTGTGATAATTACTGTAACCCCCCACCCCCAACACACACACACACACCACTCATGCCCCGGGACTGTAACTTAACAATCTCTAATTTGAATTTTAAAACCAATACTCAGGAGACCTGGCAACCATAAGTAACAGTTCGGTCAAGTTTTTGCTGACTCTAAATCTTTTTTTATATCATTATCAAGTATTATCCTCCTTTCGTTTTGTAAGTAAACATCGAAGCTATACCCGCTGTGTCATATAACTAGTAGGTGGATATATTTAAACCGCGAGTGGCCGCATACAGCAGTCTGGGAGCCCCCCCCCCCAGATCACCTCCCGCATCCGAGCGGAGCGTTCCTGGGGATCAGAGGAAGTGATGGGCACACAGGAGGCATGCAGGCTGAGCTATCACCAAACTGACACCAATTCACCACACATAAGAATGTCGTAGAAGGAGACCGGTGGTAAGGGGAGGAGCAATGGCAAAGAGTCAGTCACCTTTTCCTCGGTCTATATCCTCTCTTAATTTGTCCAGATTGTCGGTTTTGCTTAACATAAAAATACCGGAATTTATACTATTTGGAAAATCTTTTGATGTGTGTTTCTGCCGGCTTTGTTTCTGAGAGTCATTCAGTCAAAGTTCATACAGATTTCATTGATTTTTTTTTTCTTTTAAAACAAACTTTCTACCTAGTTGGCCAGGAACTCACTTTGTAGCCCAGGCTGACCTCTAGCTCTTGATTCCCCACCTCAGCCTCCCCAGTGCTAGGTTTTCAGCTGTGCATCACCGTGCTTGGCTCGCTGGCTTTTAAAGAACTCTTAGCTTCATTCTTAAATTTGAAGGCTTCGCAGCTGATACTCATTGTGAAGAAGCGACAGTAGATTAAACTAAATTCTTGTTCATTGTGCAGAATGGATTCCAATGTAGGTATTAATTGATCATCCCAGGTAAAGAGAGGTGAGAAATTAACCATTTGGGAACTTGTGTGAGAGCAATAGGCAGGGAAGAGGATCGTTAGTTACGAAACAACTCAGCGAAAAGACAGAGATATGGACACGTTCAGGATGGGCTCAGCTTAAGTCAGGGTGGCAAACACGAGGATGCTTGGTCCATTTCCAGGCACGAGCAGAGTCAGTACCATCTTTTTACCTGTCTCCTCAGTGGCTATTACAGACCTATTCTAAGTCCGTATTCTTAAAGCCAACATTTCCCAGAGAAGTACTGAATGTTTTTGAAAAACGTGCTGTAAAATATTGACCAATGAGTGCCCAATCAACACTCAGTCCATGAAAGGGCAGGATGTTGAGTTAAGTTAAAGTGTTCTTGACTAATAAAATATGATTGCGTACACCATTGTGGTTTTCCAATTTTAAGGAATTGAAATAATTAAAATGCAGTAAGTAACCAATAAAAATGTAGAGCTGTATTGCATTTTCCAGGTGACCGCTATGCTTTCAGAGTGCAGTGTTAGATTATATGAAGGACCAGGGAGGAACAGCAGCAGGTCACAGCTCTTACTAAGTGTTTCTCATTAGCCATGCACCAAACCACGCACCTCAATCACAGGAGGTTCACACTGTGATTGGTCCCCTCTTTAAGTGAGGAAATGTAATCCTAGAAAGGCCCAAACGATTGTTCGGGTGGCTTCTGATTATATAAAATAGGAATTGTAGAAAGAGCTGGGTAGATGAAGCTGAGAAAACTCTCAGAGAGTATGTCACTGAATGTGGATCCCAGCCGTAGTTTTTATCACACACTGCAGGGACCACTTTAAAAAAAAGAGAAAAGAAAAGATGAAAGGTCTCTCACATGTGTTCATGACTCTACATTGTCTTTTCTCTGCTGTACAAGTGTGTCAGTTAGATGGTATGAATTCAAATGACCAGAATATTTTGGTTCTTATGTCTTGATTGTCCTTCATATACTTTCAATGACACTAGAAAAATTTAGAGAGATTACTGATTTCTTAGGGGAATTTGGAAGCAGATTGGCTGAATGATTATCATCCTTGTATTCAGACTACAGTTATTGATAAAATAGCAATGGTGTCTATTCTTTCTCATTTCAACTAACACTCATCGAACACCTGTGCAGTGCCATCATCTCCCCAGGGAGCTGCAAATGCAAAAAGGCCACCATCTCAGTTTCCGTGAAGCGCGGAGGAGAAGCCAGAGGTTGGTTAAAGGCTGACAGAACAAGTTAGATGCTCTGAAGGAAACAGGGAGCCTGTGAAGGCATCCCCATGGAGGGTTCTTGGGCTCATCTGAAGCATGCTGGAGGGCAATGGATCTGAGAGGGGAGTGGAGAGGGAGGTTGCTAAGCAGACAGAGCAATGACTACAGTCGGCTTGCCGGAGGCTGGGATGGAGACAGTGGGGAGGGGAAGAGACCAAGCTAGAGGAAGGCCAACAGTACACCCTGAATGGGGCCGGAAGCTCTTGCTTATCATCATTTCGGAACTGTTGTTATTAGATATTGTTCACTTTCTTCCAATCTCTGCTGTAATCAGTTGGCTGTAAACTCTAATGTACCTGGGCCTGCCAGGTCTCCGCTGTTGCTGATGAGATCAGTGGTAATGTTTTCCTACACTGAGCACAACCTTTCTGGCTGCTTGCAAGACTTTCTCTTAAATGCATCTGATTCTAATATGCCCACATATGGCAATTTTTAAATTAATCTTGTTTGGTGTTCTTTGTATTCTTGATCTTGCGGTCTGAGTTTGGGGAAATTAAAGCCATTATTTTTGAAGTAGGGGTTAGTGCCTCATACTTCCTTCTTTGGGGAGACTTTATATATGTGTAAAAGCTTTTTTTATTTTTTTTGTAACTGTATGAGATTTGGTGCGTGTGTGTGTGGCGCTTAAAATTTAATACTGACCTCATGTGTGCTTGGGAAGTATGCTATACCACTTGACAATAACCTCATTTTTGTTTGTTTGTACGATTAGATAAATTGTATAGATACGTGTTTTACATTTGCTAAGTTTATCCCCCAGCCAGCTTCATTCCGTAGTTAAGGTTATCCAGTGTTCTTTAACGTTTAAATTTCTCAGTGATTGTGTTTCCAGGTAGTCCATGTAAAACACTTTGTACTTCTTTTTAAAATCTGTTGCCTTTTTATTCTGTACAATAATGCTATTCATTTCCTTGCGCAGAACTGCAATAGCCGCATTAAAGTCCCTGAACTTTTATCCCTGCATCAACATCATCTATAGATTGGTTTCCATTGATATCTTCAAAGAATAAATCATGTTCGCCTGCTTATTTGTATGTAAATATTTTCTATTATCTCTGAGCCATTGCTGTTGAAACTGTGGGTTCTGATGAGCTCTTTGAAAAGCATTAGTCTTGATATTGTTGTTTTCTTGAAAAAAAAAAAAAACCAACAAACCAATAGATAGTTTGATCTACTAAATCCAAACTATAAAACCCCGGCATTGTAGAGATGCACATGGCCACCTCACTTTCTTTGGTCATAACTAGGAGGTCTGGAGTCTATACACACAGAGTTTGAAGTGTGCCAGGCAGTGGGCCAAGGATTATAAGCCAGCGCTCTGCCTCTCTGGCTTTCTCTTTTCTGAAAACATCTCTCTCTACATTCCAGTGGATGCATTTTCTTCATTGTCCTTTGGATATTCAAACTGGCAGACCTGTAGATTGCTAACAAAAAATTTAACTGGGAGAAAACTGCACGGACAACAAAATCAAAACTAATGCTTTTCAAAGAGCTCACCAGCACCCACAGTTTCAACAGCGATGGCTCAGAGATAATAGAAACGAATAACAACTTCACCATAAGAACTCTTTAGTATTTGTAACATTAACACTGCCAGTTATGAAGTTACCAACAGCAATATAATTACTAAGGCATAGCGTCATTGATGGGCTACAGTTTGCTCATAATCTGAGTTTCCAAAAAGGTCAAGCTAGAAACGTTCATGGCAACTGTATTCAGTTGCCTTGGTAATAGGCCGCATTATTATTTGCAATGATGATCATGTCTATACTTGTTTCTTTTATTTACATGTGAGTAAACTTCATGTTTCTGATTCCTTGTTACATTGTTGTACCCCAATTCAAATCTTGTTAGAAACAGTTAAGATAGAAACAAAACAAATCAGAAAATAAAACAGATCGTCATTGAAAATGTAGCAGAATTTTACGGGTGGCTAGCACATGGTGGGGGCGGGCAGCATGTATTAATCCATTAATAAGAGCCAGGGTCCATAATATTCTGATTTTTATTTCTGCCACACGCAGTATAAGGGCTGTGACTAGAACACACTGCATAGGAAGTCCCTCCCATGTCTTTTTTTTTTTTTTTAAATCTGAATCCACATTTCCCCAGAGCTTGGGTAGGCAGTGGTATGGAGGTTCAGCACAGGGCCTGAGGAAATGACATTGAAGCTGAGGCAAGGCAAGGAAATGTCCAAGAAGAGAAGAACAGGTGTGAAATTCCTTGGGGAGAAAAGCTTGGCACATACTGGCAAAGTACCAGAAGGCTGCCATTGCTGGTATCGGGCAGTCTGGAGGGGAGACGACTAACATGTTACATCGTTTGTGTGGGAAACACAGTGTTACACTTGTTCTTAATATCAATGCCTTCGGACAGAACACCCTATAGCCTGGCAGTCTGATGTCCTAAGCTAGACTCAGAACCCACTCATGTCTTTCTGGCCCATCAGAGGATGAGTTTTCAGTAACAAGAAGCATCTGTGAAAGAACGGGCAGAGTTTGGGTTTTACTTCAAGGATGATGGGAAGAGGCTGGGAGGTTCTAAGCTGGGAGAGGTGGGTGGGAGTCGGTGATATGAATCATGCATTTAAAGTTCACTGGGTGTAAATAACAGATGCCCACAAAGCAAGATAGGACTAGGTCACCTAAGGAATGTCTGCAGAAGGGAGGCATGGTAAAACTTCCTTGCATCCAAGACTGTATCTACCACTGGTCTAACGATGAGAGAAGCCAGCATGGGTATTGGAGGGCCATGTCTCAAAAGTACTGCTCAACCCAGATTTTCAGTTAGAAAACAATTTATGTTATAACCTTCTGTTTTCAAAAGCAGAGCTTCCATCCCTAAGTGTAAGTCAATCGAAGTCAGATCATAAATCATAACAATGCTGAGGGGTTGCCTTTTCTGGGGTGACCACAACAAAATACTATGGGCCTGGACAATAGAAATTTAATTTCTCACAGTTCTCTAAGGCTATGAGGCCCACGACTGCCACTTTAGACTCTGGTGAGTGCTCTCTTCCTGACTTGCAGGTGGATTTTGCTGTAGCCTCGGATGCTTCTAGGCTCTGAGACATTGGTCCTGGGGGATCCAGATGACCCAGTATCATCTCTTTAACCTTGATTACTTGCTTACTCAATACAGCCACGCCAGGGAATTGTCACTTCCAAAATACAAACTCTGGGGACAACATGGAGGCATCATTTAGTCTGGATTAGATGTTTTTGTCCCACCCCTACCCCAGCCCTGGGGATGACTCACTCAAGCCGAAAGCTAGGGCGAGCCTGTCACTACTGAACTATTACCCCTCCCGGGGTGGGGGTGGGGGTGGGGGTGGGGGTGGGAGTCGAGTCCAGCTCTAGTTCACTCCGAGGTCCTTGGCCTCCACGAAGGGGGATAAACAACGAAGTTTGACAAGTGAGCGCAGTACCTCACTCTTTTACGGGGACCCTTTGGTTGATATGCTTACGCGCTTTAATAAGACACATAGAGTACACTTTATGATGATGATGACACGCAAGAGCGTTTTCTTTAATAATAAAAATAAAAAAATAGAAGTAAGTTAAGAGAGAAAAATTAACAATGTGTACACACTGGGGAAAAATTACAAGACTCCCCTCAAGACAGAAAGCTGTCCTGACTCAAATAGCAAAACTGTAACTTCTTATCTAGCAGGTGTTCAGGCAGTGTTCATCTCCTCCTGGCTGCAGGCTTCTCATCTTCAAGGTTAGTTCTAGTGGGTAGCCTCAACACAATAGTCTATTAATGAATAGCTGAATTTTAGGTCTGTGTGCTTGCTACAAATAAAGGGAGGGCAGGCATTCAGGGGTGAATTATCTATTTGCTATTTCAAGCTTGCTAACATACTGTTGAGACTTAGTTTCTGTTCTTGACTATGGCTGTCTCTGTGGGAAGGTCAGCTACCAAGAATAATTTTTTATATCTCTACAGAAAGCATGAATAGTATTCACACATGCCAAAAACTTGAAGGCCAGTAAGACTGTTACAATTACTTTGAGATGGCATTGCTCCTCTCCCAGCCAGCCCAGGAATAGATTTGAGTTTAACTGTAAGGCCAAAAATAGACAATATTATTGATGAGAGGCTTTTGTCACCATACAGTAAAGATGAGAAAGGGGCAAGGCAGTTGGTGGGCTTCAGACTCCCAGCTAAGGGAAAAACCAGGATCCTTGTCAAGCTGGCCAGCCTGGGTATCATCGACCCCCTACAGGTGGGGGGCTTCAAATCATTGTTTCCCGGTCATTCTCTCTCAAGTATATCGCAGTCTCCCCTGACTGCCTACCAGTTGGTGGCAGCACACTGAGAAGGGAAGGGAATCTGGCAAAGGAGTTCTCTTTCACCATGGAAACATTCAAATCACTTGTAAAAGAATGAGCTGTGACCAGTCCTATTCAAACACCTATATTATTGTGGTAAATAATCTAATTATTTGTAGAAAAAAATTATTTATATATATTTATATGTGTGTATACATATATATGTGTGTATGTATATATGTGTATGTGTATATATACATATATGTATATATTATGTATATACATATGTATGTATTATGTATGTATATATTATGTGTATATGTGTATATACATATATGCGTATGTATGTGTGTGTGTGTGTGCATGTGTACATATGAGGCTGGGAGGTGAACCAGGGCTTTATGCTTGTAGTGTGAACACTTTTTTCTAGCCTCAGTTCTACTTAGTGAACTCGATCTTTAGAATTTTGAATATGTCTAAGTATAAATAGAAGCAATCTACATAACAAAGTCGATTGGGGTGGGGGTGGCGAGGTCTTCACTTAATTTTGCTCAATGGACAAAATCACTCCGGCGAAGTTAACGTCCCTCTGTGTCAGTAGCTGTCAGTAGCTGTCAGTCATCACCCCTGCCCATCTCCACCTGCTCTCAGCTCTGAGACACTGCCCTTCTTCCTTCTACCACCACTGGCTGCCTTCTCCCAAGCTATCTCCGGCTTCCACGCCAGCCTAGGGCATTCCCAGCTGCAGACACTCCTGCCACAGACGCCATCGTGGCCCCGGGCCACCAGTAGCAGACCCCTCACCCCCCCCCACGCCCACCCACACCCACACCCCCACCCACACCCACGATGCCCTGGCGCGGGCCGCGCTCCTACCGGCCAGGCAGGCGGTGGTGTCCATCCACTTGAGCAGCTGCCCCGCGCTCAGCTCGCCTCGGGAGTCGGCGTGCGCCGGCTGGACGGCCTGGCTCATGAGCACCTCGCCGGGCGCCACGGTTGCTTCCATTGCCCCGGCCGAGAGAGCTGAGCTCCGGGACGCCAGCGCAGGGCCATCCCGCTCCCTCGGGGTCCGCCCCCGCTCCAAAGGGCGCCGCCCGCGCCCGCTGCCAGGTGCTCAGGAGGTGAGAGGTCAGGGTCCCAGGAGTCAGCCCGGGGACTGCAAGGAGGAGGGCGAGGGAGGACGGCCCCAGCACCGAGGAGGGATCGCATGCTCCGGAGAGGGTAGATGCCTTTGTTCTGCAAACGTTTTCGAGAGCTCTGCTTCTGGCCTTGTTTGCTTGGTCAGCTTATTAGCTGGCCTTTTTTTTTTCTCCCCCTTGCTGGGCATTGCAACACTGACTGTTCAGGCCTTTGTTCAAACTCTAGGGTTCTTAGAGCCTCTTATAGAGGCTCCAAAGAGTGTTTTGTTAGGAAATAGATCCCACTGCCAGGCAAACGAGAGACAGAAAGGTCATGGGAAGCTGGTGGTGTGTGGGTGCCTCAGACTCACCTGAGTAGAGAAGGCAACAGTCTGGGTTTTATCTAGAAAATACGAGATCAGAAACTGTCACATTGTTACCAACGGTCCCCATGGATCCCCAGAGATACCTCCTTCAGCCTTCTTGATGGAAGACAAATCTAGGTCACTGCGTATGAGGCCCACATTCACAGGCAACAGGTGCTATGCTCCATAGAGTTTCAGTCACTGGCTTTAAGATGCAGATCTTGTCAGGGGAACAGGGGCATCAACACCCTCCAGGGGCTCCTGGATCCATGGATGGCTGCCTTGGGGTGTGTACTTGTGGATGGAGTAAGAGAGACCAGGAGAGGTGAGGTGAGGTGGCTCATTTGGTACCTGCTAAGTCATGGGGACCAGGCTGGCTGGAAGCCAGGGCCTCCTGCCTGCTCTGGAACCTCACTGACACCCAGGAACTGTGCTGCTCTTTGAATAGTAAGCCTCTGGCCACGAACCCAGCATGGGGACATCAAGAAGGAGAACCCGGAAGTTTAAAGATTTATTTATTTGTTTGTTTGTTTATTTATGTATTTATTTTAAATGATGTGTCTGTGTTGCCTGTGTGGGTATGTGCACCTGAGTACAACCCCCAACCCCTAGGCTGGAGGCATGGGGCCATCCTGGAACTGGGATTACAGGCAGTTGTAAATCGCCCAGAGCCACACCCCTGGAAAAGCAATAGCAGCTATTGACCAGTGACCTCTAATCCAGTCCCCATCCTGGGAGTTTTGCGGTCTCTTTGAAAACACACACATTTGATAAACAAAGAGGAAAAAGAAGCACCTACTTGACAGCTTTTAAGATTCTTTGTATCTGCTCAGTTTCAGACTGTACGAGCACAAATAAAAACCCGAATACCTTCAGTTAGGCAAGTGTTAAGTTTGATTTTATCAGAAGCATTAAAATGGCTTTTTAAAAAGAGGGTGTGTGTCTCATGTAGCCCAGGCTGGATTTGAACTTTCCCGCCTTGCCTCCTCAGTATGAGATTCCAAGTACCTAGGGCTATTCCCTACTTATGAGGTAGGGTGAACCCAGGGCCTACGGAGAGGTAGGCAAGCGCTGTAGCAAATGAATCCCATTCCCAGGCATCTAAAAGGACTTTAAAACGAACTAAAGCTGTTGCGTCTAAGACGATCACTTTTCGTAGCCACACGGCTAGTTATTCCATGGCAATGCAATTGTGTCTATATCGTGCGTGGTAATCCCCCTTGGAAAAGGCCTGGGGTGTCCTTAATACTTTCTTATATATCTCCTGTAATGACAGTCACCGCCATTTGTAAATCAGTGGATCAGATGATTGTTCAGCATGTTCTACTGATAACTCTACGGGAGGTTTTCATTGATCTTGGACTTGGTCATGTGACTTGCTTGGGGCTGAAAAGTGGAAAGGCAAATTTGTACCAAGTTTGTATTCTCAGGAAGATCTGACTTTCGCCATAAGTAGACTCTATGTCCAGCTAATGACTTATCAGCATCTGACTGGATTCACACATTTCAGACATGTTACTGTTGCTGCCCGCAACCCACAGCCATACAAACAAAGCAAACCAGCAGACACGAAGGCTTACGAATAAGACATCAGTGTTTATAGTTGCATACCAGTGTGATGTGTGGGCTCACTTGTTACACACCAGGAACAGGGTGGGTTTTATTTGTAAGTGCTTGGGGAAATGTATTAAAGTGTCAGAAGTAAAGTGTCTCCGGGTCAAGGTGTGTTCCTTAGTGCTAACTGAATTGTGTGCATTCACATACTTGAGCTCTTATCAACTCTAGACATTTCATAAATGTTCAAGCTTAAATATAAGAAGACGTTTTCCAAAGACACCATTTGAAATGGGATAACACGTGTCTGTAGATGTCTATCTAAAGACATCTCACCAAAGAAGAGACACAGTACACAAACTCACAATTGTGTCTTCTTGTCTTTATCATCTCTTGTTCAGATGATTTGATTACAGTTTTCATCCTTTATTGGGGTCACAATAATTTTCTTCTCAATCGCCTGAAACTAGTGGTTTTCTGTTTGATTGTTGCCAAGAATGGAGTTTTTCTCACTTGAATGGTGTCATCTGCATGTGTGAACATTTACTATCTCAAATTCCTTGGTATAAAATTTTCATTATTTGAAGAAAGCCCTCACATTTATCCATTTGTGTCCAGAGATATCTTTTTGGAGACGAACAGTAGATAGAGCCAGACCATTTTTAAAGACCATGCACAAAACAAGAAAACTCACCAAGAAAAGAGCTGAAAATTACACAATCTCATGAAGTGAGAAACTCCTCAGAATGTTTGAGTGGGAGAACATCTAAACTCCTCACTCTGGAGATAAGAGTGTCTCCCCCAGTTCCTACTGTAAAGGATGCAGAATTTAAGAAGAGGTAAAAAAGGGATCTCCCAGAAGCTGGCCCTCAGACAGGAATTTGAGAGCAAACAGTTTACTGCACTAGAAACTGAAGGATCCTTCTGGAAGAGCACCTAAGTGGGGTCTCCAAACCAGCACTGAAGCCTATTGGAAATATAGCACCTCAGCCCCATCCCCACCTCACCCCCAGACAACCGCAATCAGAATGAGAGCTTTCTTAAGATTCCCAGGAAATTCCCAGGCATATTCAAGCTTGTTATATATCAGTTACTTTTCTGTTGCTGTGATAAAAAGCCATGACCCAAAACAATAAACTTACTTATAGAAATAAGTTTATTTGGGCTGACAGTTCCAGAGGGATAATAATAGTCCGTGATGGTGGGGATGAGCAGCAGGAATAGCAGCAGGAGCAGAAAGCTGAGCGATCACATCTTCATCCACATGCAGGAAGCAGCAGAGAGTATACCGGAAGTAGAGCAAGCCTATAAACTCTCAAAGCCTGCCTCCAGTGACATACTTCCTCCAGCAAGATTCCAAACAGCGCCACCAACAGGACCAAGTGTTCATATACCTGAGCCTATGGGGAACATTTCTAATTCAAACCTCTACAACAGCCCAGTTGTCCCTCCCAGATGCACAGAAGTTAAGATATCCTCATATACCTATATGCTCCCTTGATAAAGGTCTGTTCCTAGAAGCTTCATCTCAGCAGGACAAGAGGACACCAATAGCTGGCACTGGGACCTGCAGTGATGACATTGAGGCCACATGGACAGGAAGAGAGTGGAAACAGCTAAAATATGTACTGTGCCCAAAAGGAAGGCAGCTTGGATTGCTTCCACCACGAGGGACAAATCCCAAGCTGATGGTTGGGTTGGTCCATGTTATATTGCATCAAGATTAGTTTGCTAACATTGGGCTATCTCCACTTATAGTAGAGGTTAGGAAAGGTGCTGGAGCAATGCTTTCAGTAAAATAGACATTTATAAGGCTAGAGTTTAAAGTTTCAGTTCACAGATTCTAAACAAAAACTGCAGAATAAAGTTTCATATGTTCATGCTGCCAGTGTCTGGACCGGAGGATCTCCTGCTCTTCTTGGCCCATGGGTGCTACCCAAGGGACCACTTGTGGCTTGTGCACACTTTTTCCTGCCCCATTCAGTATCCATATCTTTAAGCCAACCTTTCTTCTGTTCGTCTCTGCACATTTAGAGTCACCAACTTCGCATGGAAGGCAGGACTTTATTTTGTCAGAACAAAGACCTCATGCACAGAATCAAGGCTCTTTACTTTCCCAGGTGAGGGTGGTCCAAAGTCGTTGCAGAACCTAGGTAACTGCCCTGCGGAGTCTCCAGACCACCACCACCACCACCACCACTATCTATCAATGTGTTAGAGAGCACTCATTGTTTTAATATTGAATCCTAATGGATCATTATTTATTTTTTAAATAGTTATCAAGCTACTCAAGTAAGCTAGCTCCCACGGTTATTCCTGGGTTTACAGGTTTGGCTCAGTTCATCTCAGAAGGCGATTTGCCACAGGCAGAGCTGGGCTCGGGGCTGAGCTGGTGTTTTCCTCCCACTGGGCAGCACTGTGCCAGCTCCGCTGAGCCCTACTTGGCAGCTGACCCTTCCTGACTCTCTGGTTTAGCTGGACGACTCCATCTTTCTGCCCACAGCGTTTCTTCACCTTCCAAACTGGTTCTCACGATTACCTTGTCGTTTGGAGACTCCGCAGGTCAGGAGCTCTAGGAGTGGGGATAACCACTGAGTTTACAAACCTCCCACATGACTTGGTACCTCTGCTGTAAGGGGTATTTCATCAAAAGGATAAAGCTTGAGTGGCAGCCTTTACCAAAGAGTGTTCTGTTTAAGAAAGGCCATTTATGATCCATGGAGGCCTTGGTGACATGGGAGAAGGACCCAGTCTTTGGTCTGGAAAGATTTTGTGCTTGTGTCTGAGTTGGACCTTTCCATCTCCAGTGCTGACCTCAAATACATTGCTCAATTGATTTGTGTCACCCTGGGCTTTTGTTTTCATAAAATGGGTACTTTCCTTTCTTCATAGAGTGTAGTTAGGACCATAGAAATTATGGTTATCAAGTATAATAATCACAACTAGAGTGGTTTATTGTTTATTTATTGAGTGGCCTTTAATTCTCAGAACCACCCCCACAGGTAGGGTCTCTTTAGAGAGTTGAGTTTAGATAATTAACATGAGGCATGTCTCACATCCCGATAAAACATACGAGCTATCTTAAAATCTACATTTTACAGTTAAGGAAACTGTGATAACTTGCCCAAGATCACATGACTAGGAATTAGTAGAGAAAGACCCGGCACTTGCTCACCCGGGCCATGATATTATAAACAAGGTCTGTGGTCTACGGATTAAGAAGTGTGAGAGCTGGGAGGGACGTCCTGTTCTGCCTCACACCTCAGACCCTCCTGCTCTTCCATCCCCAAGGGCATTCATTCGTCAGCCATTCGTTTCAGTACACACCTACCAGATGCCTACTTTGTCTAGCGTATTTGCTGGTGGGATTCTTGCCTTAACAGGGTTAAAGGACAGAGGTTAACAAACCATGAAACGAAAGCCCAAAACAAGCTAGCATAGTTTTTCTGATATCTGAAACTGTTGGCTTCAAACCAAAGTAGCCCAAAGAAACAAATAATGATACTATATAGAGATACAAGGGACAATTCATCAGGAAGATATAAGAATTCTAAGTACCAATGCACCAAATGCAGAGGCATTCAAATTCATAAAACAAACACCAATGGCCAAAGAGGGTCTTGAAGCAATAATATGGAATAGCCTCAATTCCCTATTCTCATCACAGGTAGGCCACCCAGACTAAGTCAAACTAATTCTGAAATTCTTTGTAGGATGCAAAATTAACATGGGAGAAAATCACCATCAATTACACATCTGGTGGGAGGATGAACATCTAGACTCTATAAAGAACTCAGAAAGAGAAGCTACCCAATCTTAAATCATCCAATCAACAAACAGGCAAATGAATTGAACAGACAGCTCTCAAAAGAAGACTTACAAATGACCAATGCATATATATGTTTTTAAAAAAACCTAATTATTCTTAGTCATCAGTGAAATGAACATTAAAACTACACTGAGATTCTGTCTCATACCATTTGGGATGGCTACCACAAAGGGAAAAAACCCACAAAGAAATATTAGTGAGGAGGTGAGGAATGTTCTTTTAATACTACTGGTGGAAAATATACTGCTGCGACCACTATAAAATCAGCTCAGTATGGGGCACCTCAAAAACTAAGAGTAGAAGTACTTTTCATATGGTCTAGCTTTAACACTGTTGGACATACACCCATAGGAATGTAACAGTATACAACCGTGATGCTCACCCACTCCTATTTGCTGCATAGCTTCACAATAGCCAAGACAGAGAATCAGCTTAGAAGTCCATTAACAGATGATGGGCAAAGAAGACGTGCTACACACACACACACACACACACACACACACACACACACACACGAGTTCTATTTATCTATCTATCTATCTAGGAGTACATTTACAGAAAAAAAATGCATGGAATTGGAGATCATCTCGCTAAGTGAAATAAGCCATACTCAGAAAGACAAATATTATGTTTTGCTCCATATGAAGATTATAGATGTTCCCTCTCCCTCCCCCCACTTTCTCTGTGTGTGTATATGATTGTAATATGAAGGTAGAAGAGACTGTATGCGGGGGTGGTGGGAATGAAGGGGAACAAGAGAGGATAATAGGGGAAAACAAAATATCACATGTTCTCTCATATAAGGACACACATGCACGCACGCACACACACACATCACAAAGCTGAAGGAGACAGATGGGGACTCTTTGGAAGAAGAAAGGATGGTGAGATGAAAATGGAAAGTACAAAAATACGTGTGTATGATAATGTCACAACGAAGCCCATTGTTCTGCGCTGCAACAAAAATAATGAAGGGAAATGTGAAGCAAACACAGAAAACCAGACGAGTGCACCCGGACAACAGCTCACTTTCAGCCTTTCCTACCATGGCCTTTAGCTCAGGTTCACTTCACAGGACATTTCTGTCTTTTTGTTTCACCGGCTAAGCCTCAAGCTGGACATTTGGAGCAGACTCTCATCAAGTCTGCTTGGCTTCTGTCTCCTGAGGTTAGAAACATTTCTCGCACCTACTCTACATTAGCTCCAGGATTAAGACAAGAATTGTGCGAGGACAGTTGAATAATTTGCCTCTTGTGACGTTTCTGGCGGATGCTTCTGAGCAGAGAGCGTGTGTCACTCTGGGGAAGGCTGTGTTGGGGGCTGCTGCAGGAGCGTGAGGACGGATGTGGATTGTGATGATGGTAGACACGCCGTGATGAAAGGGAGGGTCTGGATCAGCTCGGTGTAAATCAGAATGCATCGAAACGGATACCAAGTCACATCCAAGACTGGAGGATAACAGGCTGTAGACATTGGCCTGCTTCTCTTGGGTCCTCTCTTTCCCACGTGAAGTTGAGTTACCCCAACACAACCAGTTAACTCATCACATGGATGAGTTACCCAGCACCAGTCTGAAGCGCCATGTAGGAGGGTCAGCAGGGGCCGATGGCCAGCACTCATTGCCTATGTCTCAGCTGATTGTCCTGGACCAGCTTAACTGAGCCTGGAGAAAGGATTTAGCCAGCAGACATCTGCCTGTAAACACACATGAAAGACCATGAGTGAGTCCTTCCCAGCCAACCCGTTGTATTTCTGACACTTAAAAAAAAAATCTTAATTCATAAGTCACTGCAAGCTGCCAAGTTTGTGAGCGTTAGTACAAGTAACCAGCCCAGAGATCCAGGGCGGAACACATTCTCTTCATTTTAGGCCTGTTCTTAGAAGCTGTAGATCCACAGTGGGAAGACAAATGAGAGCCCACACACCATATGCCTAGATGCTTAAAATTATAAATGAAGTGGAGCAAACTGTTAAATAGAATATATTCTGTCCTCTCATCTTAAAAAGATGCACACTCACGGCGACAAAGTCGAAAGTTGGCAAAACATAAAATACAACTGAATTAATTAGCTTTCCACAGTCCGTTTAGCTGATGGGCTACTGATGTTTAGTGACTGCTTCCTACTGCAGGAAGTCGAGGACCTGCGACGTGCCGCTGTTGCAGATACTGTCAGCGTTTCCAAGAGTCTTCTTGGTCAGGGATTGAAGTTGGAAGAGAATAAAGGAAAGAGACAAGGAAAGGAAAGAGAGGAGGAGGAAAGGAGAGAGAGGAGGAGGAAAGGAAAAAAGAAGACAAATTACCTTTAGTGGGAACTGCTCTGGCTGAACCATGGTGGGCAATCCCCTGTTCCTTCCTCCACACCCCTGCTTCGCCACGCCACACCTCTTCTCCCTTGTCTGAGAATGTCTCTGACTCATTTCCATCCCCCCTCTTCCTTGCTCTGACACTGACCACACCGACAAACTTACTAAATCTAGACAGTTTTCTGCTGTTGAGATACGGGGTAAAGCAATACAAAAGCACTGTCTAGGGGCCTAGGCAATGTCTCCATCAGAGTAGCTATTCTGGGCCAAGGGTAGCACCATTTCAGTGCCAGATTCCAAGAGCTAGAGTATGCCACAGCCAGTTAGACAGATTTCGGTGTGTATGCCTGTAGTCCATGATAGAGGTCTCTTTGCGCCGTGAATTTGCTATTTCATTGTTGGTACCCAGGTATGTGGAAAAGTGTCAGAAATCTAACCACAGAGATCTACCATGGGGCTGTCCTAGAGCTAAGAATGGGTCAAAGCATGCCTTGAACCCCGGATTTCTCACCCTGAGAGTGGCAGGAGTTTGGTTGTTCCCCACTTTTTTAGCCCTGGCCAGAACCCAGCTGAATATTAAATACCGCCTGCCTCACAGCAGGTCACCAGCAAAGGAATGTGGCTTGGTTGGTGCTTCGCTGTGCTGTAGCTGGAAGTCTACCTAAGGCTGAGCCCATTTACTGATAAGGCGTCTTCCTATAAGGACTATATCTTATGCAGAAGGCGCCCTCACAGGACTTTGGTCCTTTGATCCCTAGACTTGAGCTCCCTATGCAAATGGGGCTATTCCAGGATCCCTGCCTTAATTCCCAACACAATTCCCAACTGCATTCTAAATACTTACCCTTATAACCACAAATAAGCATAGCTCCCAACCTTCACCAAAGGATCTTCTCTTTGTAACTGACAAAAACTATTATAGAAAACCACAACTGGTCAAAATGAACAGTTCTCTAGAGTGATTATCCGTGTCTAACTCCAATGGATTCATCTATGACACAACTCATGTAACCCAAAGCTCAGGGACCATTGCCAAAGGAGGGGCAGAATGATTGTAAGGACCAGAGGGCCAGGAAATCTGCTGTGAGATGTGGTCTCCTGAAAATAATAGAGAAGCTTTACCTGCCCAGACAAAACCGGAACAAGAACATCTCAAATAGACAAGCTATCAGGGAAGGGAGTAAATCTCACAGGGCTCCACTCCTAGATAAAGAACTGGAGGCAACTAAGGGTTCTGAGAGCAGGAGAAGTAGTCTACCCCAGGGGAGAGAGTAGTCTAACTGCTTATCTGATACCAAGTGGGCAGCACTCCAATCCTTTACATACAAGGAACACCAAGCAGGCTCAGCAGGCTATATTTATATATTTTTGTATATATATGTAAAAATAAAGAAAAAAAGCCTGGGAAGTAGAGGGGATGGGGCCATGTGAGGCTTTGGAGAAAGGAAAGGAAATAGAGGGAAAAGTGTGTGTGTGTGTGTGTGTGTGTGTGTATCACACCTGCCTTGATATGTAATTATTTTAATAAAAAGTCAAAACCAGCATCAACAAAAAACCTATAGCTCTCTCAAGTGCCTTGGCCCACTTTCTTGGTTATCATCCGGCACCCTGGTGGTCAATGCCTAGAATACAGATGTGGAGGTTGTGATTAGCATAGGCTGGCCTGCATCTGGAATTCCCCTACAGAAGGAACTGAGTTACCAGGGTCTCTGTAACAGCTAGCATCCTGCTTCTCTGCCTTCCATAGCCAGAGTATTACAAACTAAGCATCAAGACTTCTGAGGAGTTGTTTTTCTATAACAGATTTTGATATAAAAAACAATTTGACTAGATATGGTTTTTAAAAGCTAAATAAAGATATATCATGAATTGTGGAAAATTATTTTAAGATCTAATACTAGAAAATGCCAAGAGACATTTGATAAAAGTATCTCCTAATTGTAACTTCTTGGTCAGACAATATATCTCATAAGCTGAGATCCAGAGCAAAACTCTTAATTCCTTCATCTTCAAAGAAAAAAAATGTCCATGTAGATTTGAGGAAAAATATATGCACATAATTTGGGACCTTGTGTGTGTGTGTATATATATATATATGTGTGTGTGTGTCATAAATATTTTAATAGAATAAATATAATATATAATAAATATATATATGCCATAAATATTTTATTGCTGTAATAGAATAAATCTAAAATATTTTCTCTCAATATTTTTGAAGTATAAAAGAATAATTTGGTTTTATTTGTTATTAACATTTATAGCAACATTTATTGTGCTAGATATATGATTTGTATTGATTATTTCATGTAATTGATACAATGCCCACAGTCTTAGCATAAGATATTATTAACAATATTGATTTTGTATTTGAGAAAATAAACACAGAATTCTGATTTGAGAACCTTGTTCAAAGTCAAACAGTGGATGAGGGCTGGCACCAGGGACTGAACCTGTACAATTATTCAATGCTGAGATTAGGACGAGGACTTCCTAGATACTTCCTGCTGCTTTTATTTATTGTTCTCATAATATGGGCATGACTATAATTTTATTTTCAAAAATTCATCTGGAACACATTCTTCATGCTGAGAGTCCCTATGTTGTTTTAATTGCAGAAATTTATCATAGTTTAAAAAATTTATATATGAAATATGCTTTGTTCTAAACTATACTCAAAATGGTAAGACACAAGTCTTGTTAAACTAGGTAAGCCTATCTACCCATCAATCATCTATGGATCTATCTATCTATATATTGGTCTATCATCTATAGCTATCTATCTATCTATCTATCTATCTATCTATCTATCTATCTATCTACCTATCATATATCGATATATCTATCATCTATAATCTATCTATTATATATTGATCTGCCATCCATATCTACTTATCTATCTATCATATATTTATCTATCTATCTATCTATCTAGCTATCATCTGTGGATATGGCATGGGGAAACACAAAGAATATGGTCATAACTCTTTAAAGGATCTTTGAAAGTGAAAACCACATTTAAAGATTTTTCTTGATTTCAAACATTTTTCTCTCTATTTATGTATATTTTAGTCATGGCACAATTTTATAGCCAATCCAAACACAAACACTATCTACATGATGAAGTCGTACATATTTAGAGAACAGCGCCTTAAGTGAGATCCAGAACAAATTGCAAAGCTACGTAAGAGGAAACCACAGGTGAGCAAAGACCGTAGCGAGTAACTGTCAAAGAGTCATTTTCAGAGTCTCCTCTTCCCCGTCCCCTCGCTCCAAATTGTCAGGTTACATGAAGTCTGGTGTTTAACCACCAGTGGCTCATTTAGGCTTTGGGTGTTTTAATCAAGACTTCCTTATTAAATGCCTTCCTGTGACATCTCTTTCTTCTTTTTCTAAATTTGGATTCAAGGGGCATTAAAAATCTCGTTGCTACAGCAGTGATATTAGTACGGTGACCTTCTTCCTCCAGGTGGGCACTGAAAGTTCTTGCAAATCAAAGGAGAAACAGAACATCTTCACATGAACAACATGATTTCATATACTGTTTTATATTTTGACAGTCCTATCCTTGGGATATAATTAGCTACTCCTGAGGGCATAATTTTAGAGCCTAGATTTTTTTTTTTTAGTTTATTTTTACGTCACACAGTAAAACTCAGGATACAATCAAGGGGACAAAAATTTGACCTAGAGATTAAGCATTTTATTATGAAAGTTCATGGTAAATTTTGACCGGACTTGACCCATTTAGGTGGAGGATGACATTAATTATGCCTGCCATGGCCTCTTAGCCACTTTTTTCTTTGGGAACCTGATGTTGTCTGAGAAAGCTGCCAATTTTGGACGATTTCCGTGTTTGTTTGTCTGTTTTTTCTCTGCCCTGCTCTGACTTCTTTGGATCTTTTAATGAGAACTAATTATTGATATAGAAGAGTGAAGTCAACAATAGCAGGGGAATTTCAGGTCTGGGCACCTGTTCTCATTAAGCCAAAACATGTGTGGAGGCCAGAGGCTGACTCGGGAGTTCCCTGGATCCTCTCTGTATGATGAGGCAGGCTCTCTCACTTGGACCCACGGGGATTTGGGAAGCCTGGGTGTGGCTTGCTCCAGTGGTCTCGTTTCCACTTTCCGAGTGCTGAGGTTATACAAGGGTGGCCACGCCTACGTGGAATTTGTGAATGTGCTGGGGACCCTAAGTCCTGTCCTCACGAGGCACTTTTCCCAGAGCTATCTCTGAAGCTAAGATTTTAAGTAGTAAAAATAAATCCTACTAATTTATAGGGCTGGAGAGATGGCTTAGCAATTAAGAGCATGGATTGTTCTTGCAAGGGACCCAAGTTTGATTCCCAGGACTCACATCTGGTATCTCATAGCTGCCTGTAACTCCAGTTCCATGGGATCTGACATGAATCTGGCAGACATGCACGTTCACACACACACGCACACATACACTCACACACACACACACACACAGACACACATACTCTTTCACTCACACACGCACACACACTCACACACACAGACATGTGCACATGTGCACAAACTCACACACATACACACACAGACACACACATGCTCATACACACACACACAAAATAATAAATATTTTAAAAAGAAAAAAGAATAATCCAATTTGAAAATTCAACTTTAAAAGTCAATATCTAAGAGCATTTTAAAGCTATTAATTCATTTTTTATTTTGGCCAGAAATTACACATATTCCATATCAGGAATATATCTATTTTCGTATTTGAAATAAGCTCATGCCAGTAGGAATTAAATTTTGTTTTGTTTTGCTTTTCATGGATACAGATTAACGGAGACATGGATAACATAATGGCTAAGCATCGAGGCTTTAACAGTTTTTAGACTGCCTCTGTTGCACGCTGATGGAGTGCTTACTTCACATGCCCAAGGCCCTGGGTCTAATTCCCAGCATGATTAAAACCCAAACCCAAACAACCCATCTCCAAACCAGAACTTTAAAAATGAATGTTACTGCTCTTGATGTCGATGCAGATCATCTGCCGTGGGACCGCACAGACTGCTGGAAACCCTCGGCTCTAAGCACTTCCAAGACACAAACAAGCTCCCAGAGGGAGGAGTGTGTTTTTGTGCCTTCTGCTGCTCTCAGCAAAGTTGTCCAACTCAGCCAGGGTAGTGTGTGATTTTGCCCCTGCTATTGTTCTCTGCCAACTCCGTCTTTCTTCTCAGCCTTTGGGTGCATGTGGGAATCACAGGGACAGGAAAGCCACAGTACTTTCGTAAGCTGAGTCTTTAGTTCGTTTTATTTGCTTCCTTATGAAGAACGCAAGCTGTCAATCACTGTACACACTACCAAATACACACATCTCAGAAGTATGCTGGACTAATTTGTCTTCCTTAGGCACCTGCTTAGTATTTTAATGTTTGGAAGCCATACAGTTAATCAGTTACAACTGGCGGTGACGTCCCCCTGACCGGTCACCCAACCATTAGTCATGGAAACAACCAAACTAATTAGTATTTGGATGAAAAACCTGCATCGATGTACTTGGATAAGTTATGTTTCTGGAAACAACTCAGACCAGGCAGGTGTGTAGGCTAAAGTGGGTTTCTGTAGCACTTACATCTGCGGGGCTTTAGAAGACTTGGTTGTACTTACTGTGGATGATATTTAGGAACGGCTGGTTGAAGAGGTAGACAACGAGGTCACGTTTTACCCAGAAGACCACTGGCTAAAGATAAAGAGCCAACTACTCTTCTACCCTTTTCTTCTAATCATTTCAACACACTCATTATTGAAAATTGAACAGATAACAACATCACACATTTATAATACCCAATTAACCCCATATGTAAATTATTAGTAGACATTTATGTTATGTCGTGTAGCCCCCAAAAAATAATTAAAAAAAGAACGGAGTAAATATTGGCTTTATGAGGGATGTGTTGCTTTTCCTTTAAAAGCCGCTAAAACTGGGTGCGGCTTGGTAAAATACATTTTAAAAACACCTGGCCGGGTGGTGGTGGCGCACACCTTTAATCCAAGCACTGGGGAGGTAGAGGCAGATGGATCTCTGCAGGACAGTCAGAGAAACCCTGCCTCAAAAACTAAAATTAATAATGATGATAATAATAATAATAATAATAATAATAATAATAACAATAATAATAATAATAATAATAGTAGTAGTAGTAAACAGATGAAGGATAGTAAACCGGAAGTAAAATGTACCATAGCTGATGCGTTTCATGGGTCTCTGTAGAAGCCACAGAGAAGGACTGGTGTTGAGGAGGCACAGTGGGGCTGCCTTTGTTGAAATGAGCTGTCCATGAGTGTTTTACCGATCACAGGAACAGCCTGCTACCTCTGCAGTGACCGGCGTTTACTAACATTGCTCCTTAATAGGTCCCGGGACCCGTGGGGAGCTGTTTGAGTCAGAACACATCGAGGGCTGGTGTCAGCTGCCTGGACTGTGAACATTCAGTCCTGTGGCAGGGATGAAGTTAGGAGTTAGCCCCCAGGAAGTCATCTTATAAATGTTTGCAGGTGATGGACAAATGGGATTTGTTTGACCAGAGTAGTTCATGGCCGGACAGACTGAAGTAACTGCGAAATGACACCACCACCTGTCCTAACGAATTAAGACCTGTGCTGACCAGGCTTTCCTGTGCCTTAAAAATATTTCAAATAGAAGCAGAATTTTGTGCATTTTAGTGCCTACATTACATTGTGGAGAAATACAGAATTCAAGAGCCATGTGAATCTTTATAGCGAATAAATTACAAGTGTCCACAATTCTCTATCATACCTCAATTAGAAAAGCAACTACAAGCACATAGAAATCAAGACTCTGAGAAGAGATGAGAGACAAAAGTGAGTGAGGGGGAGAGAGAGAGAGAGAGAGAGAGAGAGAGAGAGAGAGAGGGAGAGGGAGAGGGAGAGGGAGAGAGAACTGCATACACAAAAGGTCCATTTCTACTGCATCAGAGTTCAGTTAACCAAGATAATGCATTATTGGATAACTGATTTGTTCCTTGGCCAGTAAGACTCTTTCATATGTAATGTTCTCTTAGTCACAAGAAAGTGGTTTTGATCCCCCTTTTCAGACTCTCATCCCATCATCCCCCCCCAACACACACACACACACACACACACACACACACACACACACACACACACACACTCATTCGGCCTCTTTGGTTGTAAAAGTGGCTGAGGAAGAGGTGCCCTCATGAGGCAGGCAGCTGAAGTTTTGGCTGCAGGAAACAGTGTTACTCAAGTTGGGGGAAAAAAAAGAACTCTTTAAAGAACAATAGAGGAGCCAGCCCTGTGACCCTACGGCACTTCCTAGTCCTCTGCAGCAACATCCCTCCGTCTTCCGGTTCATCCTCATGGATGCTAGAGGACAAAGGAAACCACATAGTCACTGTCACCGCTCAGTGCTGGCTCTAAGGATCAAGGGAACACAGGCGGTCAAATAGAAGGCGAATTTCACAATTGTTTCCATTCCAAATTGCACAGTCTACACTTTTCAACGAATTCCTCGTATGAACAACCCCCAAAGCAGGTTTTCCACATCTTTTCTCATAATAAGTCTAAACAGAATCATGGAGAATGAAAATCTGTAGCTAATAGTGACTGTCGTGAACTGTAGGCACATTCTGAACATGTAAGTCAGTTAATATCCTTTAAACAAATTCAGGAATGGAAATTTAATTTGTGGCCAGGTGGTGGTGGTGCACGCCTTTAATCCCGGCACTCGGGAGGCAGAGGCAGGCGGATCTCTGTGAGTTCGAGGCTAGCCTGGTTTACAGAGTGAGTTCCAGGACAGCCAGAGTTACAACAGAGAAACCCTGTCTTGGAAAAGAAAGAAAGAGAGAGAGAGAGAGAGAGAGAGGAGAGAGAGAGAAAGAAGGAGGAGGAGGAGAAGGGAGGGAGGGAGGGAGGGAATTCAATTTGTGAAATAAAGTATTTAATGTTTGGGAACTGAAATTCATCAACATGCATCCATGTTTTCCCTTTGCAGAGCAGCCTTAGACCTTTTGAAAGTTTCCCTACAGTGCCTACTCCCTTTGTGTCTTTTAAGGCTTTTCTTCTGGATATAAAGTGTTTTAGTTGCTGCTGTTTGTATTTAAAAATAGTTAAAATCATGAAGTTCAGGGCCGTAGTGAAGATCACCATGGAGAAACCAACAGTAGTAATATTCCTCTTCAGCAGGAAGGCCTCCCCGGAGGAAGGCTAGGCTCCGGCTGTGTGTGTCTCTCGTCTGAGCTGGGAGTCTAAGCGGCAGCTTCGTGACTAACTTCATCTTTGTAGATGCCAATTCCCTGCTCAGGAGTGAGAACATCTACTTTTGCAACTCAAGTGGAAAAGATTTCTGACTTAATCACTTGCCAGCGTAGAACTCTTCTTTAGTTGGATAAGCTTCCTTCTAGTGCTGTTTGTATCCACAGTAAAGGAATATCAGGCTTGCAGCTCAGGTCATGATAAACTTGATAAGAGACAACGCTACCCAGTAAACCATGAAGCAATGTTATGTATTTTAAGTAAAGTTGAAATGAACATGAAAGCTTTTAGAACACAAGTTTGTAATCTGATTTCATGGTTTCTAAAGTGCCCACTTGCCAGAGCAAAACAGCAAAAACATTTGCAGTTACACAAAGGGGATTGAAAATGTTATTCAATTTTGCAAAAACTCAGTTCAGCAATGCATGCCATGCATGCCATGCAAATCTCTCTAGAATGAAAAACTGTGGCAGTAAATACATTTCTACAAGGTTCAATGGATGAAGTAATGAAAGGCAGTGTCTGTCCTCCCCAGACCACTCCCCTGCCGGGTGATTTAAGAGGTTCATTCTTGAATACTCTCAGTCAAAGGTGTCAGAAGCTGGAATAGTGAACACCTCACATTTTATACTGTTAAGTCAAGAATCCTGCAAGTAAACATCCTTCAATGAGATTATACATTTTAACAGGGACCCCTGGAATGACTATGCTCTTTGAAATAGTTCTGTAGAATTTACTGAATTTTAAACTTCAAAGACTCACTATGAGAACTTAGTTTGAGCTGGGTTTTGTGGAGATAATTATCTTAGAAATCCTGACAGTGGATTTACAAATCTTCGGTTTGTACGAAACACTCGTTTTGATTTGGTTATTTGGTTCAACAGATATTTTAATAAGAAACATTTCCAGAACATTTAATTGTGTATTTCCTTGTTAGTTTGGAGGCCTTTGGAAGAGCTTTTGGATGCCTTGCAATCACTAATGCTTCCATTTTCCCTGGATACCTTCACATACGGCAAATATATTTTAAAGTATTATTTGTGTTATCTCTTTTTCTACAGATTTAAGTTCAGCTCTCTGAGAGTTTATTGAATGAAAAATGGTGTGTAAGTAAGTACTGCAAATGAAAATGAGGTAAATATTTCAGACTTCACTGCCAACTGCCTGTTGTAACAGCAGGTGAGTTCTTAAAACCAGCGCTTGACACGTACGATCTGTCAGAACAGTCTTGAGACCATTAAGTGTGCACAGCATCTCTTTAGTTCTAAGCGAGTGGGAACAAAATGGCGAGAACAATGCAAAAAATTGCATAATAGGTTCGTCTGATTTTAAGCTCATAAAGCCTTATCCTGAAACTATATATGCGTATGTGTGTGCATACAAGTCCACACACACATATCTCAATGATGCTGGCTTCCTTTATGCTACTGATGCTAGTCATATAATGAATAGAGATACTTTTATTGAATGTGTGCTTAAGAGTAAGCATCTCATGTCCTACTACACATTAAGAATCCTGTCCATATTATCAGCAAGAGTTCTGGATGTGAATGCACATGCTTGGGGTAAAAATGTGAGGTTGCTCTTCTCCAGGCTCATAGATATAGCCAAGAGGAGCTCACAATTTACATAGAGGAAAGATCTGTAAGCTACAATTTTATGCACGTACAATTCTGCCTAGAGAGTTTTCTAAAAAGCTATATTTTCATCAAACTGTGCTAGAAATAAAACTTCTGGAATTTAATAGTTATCCCTTTTGTGATGTAAAGACTTTTTTCATCTTAAGTATATACTGAACCATGGGAACACGCACTTCCTGACTCCGGTTGCTCTGGGATTAGATGTGCACGTGTTGGTCTTGCTCTTTGCTTTTACCATGGATACATCATTCTTCATGAATAGCTGATGTTCTTCTGCTGGCTGTTACATATCTGCATAACTATTACCCGGATACTACGTGACACTTCTACTATCATTTGTAGACAATCAGAAATAGTTTAAATAACAAGCTCCAGTTCATTTCTTGGCTACCTGACTTCTACCTGTTTTGAAGTCAAGGAGCTGTCAGTTGCCTTCTGTCTAGCCCTCAGCCTCCAGACATCCAGACATTTTCCAAAAAGTAGAAATAAGAATAAATCTTCTGACAAGCTATGTGAGGTAAGCTTTGACTTAGCCTGTCTGAGCACTGGGAACATACTACTTTCTAACTATTACGTACAAATGTGCCACATCACTGAACTGAAACATCCCATTTGGATCAAAGCCATAATAAATAATGTGGAACCGGTATTTAGCACATTACCGAGGGGAGGGATTGAATTACACATTTCCAGTGCTTTCCAAGAATTCTTTCTCAATACAATTAGGAGTCTTCCTTGCCATTCATGTTTAGAATAGTACAGGGGATCTTTCCTTAAGATTTTTTTTAGGCAGATTTATTTATTTATATATTTATTGTGAACTGAGTACAGTCATCATAATGGAAGTACTGCATGAATTATCAGAACAAATGCCTCAGTTTTTGACACCATGTGCAGTTTTACTTGAAATCAAATACTAAAACCTAATTTGAATCTACCTATTCACTAATAGAATTATTTGGGGGCAAGTTTGGACCTGACCACACAGAATCAGCCACTCAACCTTTTCTTAAGTTCATATAGATCCTCTGCCTCTACAGGTTCCTGAATTTTGTTTAGAGTAGAATGTCCAGTTCACATCTCTTCATAGATGTCCACATTACTGTCTGACTTTTCACTCAGGAAATACATGTGTGCTGTCTTCATATAAACAACTTCCCTCACTGTTCTGATAAGTATTAAAGGATAGAAATAAAAGGGTAGAAATTTTAAATCAAAAGCTGTATTTTTACAAATTAAATGTGAAGATGTGTCAAATTAAGGGGCATTTATGTACATCTTCATGGCAACTTCTCCATTACACCAAAAGCTCAGGTACTTTTACAAAAACATTAAGTGATAGATTCACTTGAGAAGAGATGTAACAGTGTATGTGCACACACACACATACACACAGGTGCTAAGTTTACACGTTTCAGTTACTTGGTGGCCATCATTGATTTAAGGATAGTAATCATTAGTCGCCTCAGATTTCAATTATATTTATACAGAAATTGTGCGTTTATAAAAACCTTACAAATAATTCCATTTTCCAGGAAGACATTGTAGGTAACAATTTAACACATGTATAAGAAAACATTTTACATTCTTGAAATTACAATTAGATAGATAGATTAAATACTTCAATAATTGTATGGCTACCATGAATCAAGAATTCTATGTATAAAGACTTTCCATCTTCATGTCTGAAACAGTAATATGTCCTTCAAATAATTTGTCCTAACATATAGTTTATGTGAATTGTCTTAGTGCAAGAAAAGTAAATATTTTAAAAGTCTAATCTGATAAGAGTCCATACACAAATTTTGATCATTACTTTATGTCAAGAAAATCTCTAAAGTACTGAAAAAATTTAGATTTCTACTCAAGTCATGTAAGACGGACAGATGTTGTTTTCTAACCAATAGGTGATTAATTACATTTAGCTGACATCTTTTTTAAGACATGATAGAAATTTAGTTTACAGCACATTGTGTGGATTTTGAGAATACCGTTAAGGGATCCAAATCTCACCTTCAGGCAATGTGCTGAGGTTGCCGGTCACAAAAGAGAAAGTGAAATGCGGTAACCGGGAACAAATATTTATATCATTTTTTTTCCCCAAGAAATGTTAATACTTACCTTTGCCATAGTAATAGCCGATCTTGTTTTAAGTATTTTAGGAACAGACCATAGCATTCCAATGACTGAGATGGTCAAAATGAATCAAACATTTGTCCTAATAACATCCAGTAAATGTATACATGGAAACACCCAGCCCCAGGTCAAATGCTCTGAGATTTATATATAGCACTGTATTTCATTTTTAAAATGTAGACAGAAAAAAAAATACTCACATTTGAGTGTAAACTCATACAGAAATTATTCTTTTATTCAAGAAAACAGATTATAGAAGTTACCAGGGGAAACTCAACAGAGAAAATTTCCTTGGGAGACTCACTCAGCTGAATATTTCTCTTCATCACACAGTCGGGAAGGATCTAAAGAGGTCTCAGGTGTGTTTTTTATCAATAGGTCCCCACTGAATATGGTTCATGGGTAAAGTCCACACTTTAGGTGATGTCGATTCAATTTTTCATGAACAAATGTGTAGTCAGAAAGCTACAATTACTGCTTGATTCCTGACAAGATCAGTACAAAGTCCAATGTTGAGAAGCTGAGTCTGGGTCTGGGAGACTCTTCCTGCTTTTATACAGCCCTGCAGATTGTAGTGTGGTATTCCCCTCTTTCCATCCCAAGTAACTTTTATCAGCTATTTTACCACTGAAACGAAGAGCAGTCAAAGGAAAGAATTGTCTTCTATTTATCAATAGTGCTCTAGAGTTCATGAATCATAGTAGGAATGGTTGTATTTGGGCAAAATTTATGCTGCTGTCCCAACATATGGACATAGGTAGGTACACACATATGTAGTATGCAAAATCAAAGTGGCCTTAGTAATGGTTCACTATTCTTATTTTCCAGAAATTCTCAAGGCATCTTTCCCAGACTAGGAGAGACAGCTACAAATCTTTAAAATGGGTACCTTTTTTTTTAAAAAAACAAACAAACAAACAAACAAACATGGACTTGTGCTTCTCATATCAAAGGAGAAATTTAGTCCACCGGAAGGAAAAGTACAAAAGAGACCAATCCACATTTGATAAAACACGCCACAACTGTCTCCTCACATCAATCTACACCCTGTATTTACCGGCTGTCTGCCTCGGTTAATGTTCCAAGGAAAGAGGAGGACAGCACACAGAGCACGAACACACAGGAAACAGCGTTAAGAGAACGTTCAGATGTCGAGTAGCTGCGAGCTGTAATACGGCGTATGACGAACAGTAAAATCAAGCAAGGAACACTGAAGTCATCTTCCTCGGGAAAACTACCACCAACGCTATTTAGTATGCAGATGAAAGTTGTGAGGCTGAGAAGGGAAAGTTGCTCGATCCCTGTATCTCGTCTCCTGGAGGATGCTGGGGGATGTTGGGATGGGAGGGAGGCACGGAGACACCAGACAACAGCTAATCAGGCTTTAGAGTATTGAGGACTGAGCGAAACTCTGCCTGCAGAGGAAACAGGCTGCGGCTTACTCATACGCCAACGAGAACTTATTTATCCCACTTGCTGTCTTCAAAGCTGAAGACTGTTTAACTTTGAGTGGCCCTTTCAAATCCAAGTTCATATACCTTAAAGAATCATAAAACTAGAAACGGAAGCACTTTTCTCTGTTTCATTTCTGTAGGGACGGGTGTGTCTGGGCACATTTTATGGCTGAGGGGGAACAGACTTGATCTGTTAGCCTTTTGGCAATTGAGAAATCTTAACCTCAGATTTTCAGCTGTAAAATTCCTGTTCACTAGCAAACTGAACCCAAACTGGAACATCTGAAAAGGTGCTGATTTGCCCATCAAATCTGTGGTATTATGGGATCAGTGTTCTCCAAAGCCTTTGTTCACACTGGGCATATTCTCTATAAGAAAATCAGCTGGTTAATAAGAACCTTACACAACTTAAAAAGACATGTTTTCTCAACTCCAGGGAGTTAGGCAGGACAGAGCAGAGTAACACGGATTAATGCCTGTGTCTGCTGCACATTCTCAGTGTATGCGTGCATGCTGCATTCTCTGTAGGCAAGCACGCTGATTTCATCACTACGGGGTGAAATGTGAAAAATAAGCCCCAGCAGGCTGCACATCCGTCAAGACAGACAAACGGGCCGATAGTGGTGGAACGTATGAGGTTAGACTTTCTTAACGGAAAAATGGTAAGGATAAATAATTAAAATCTAAACAAAAATCAATATGCAGATATTGTTTACCCCTCAGGTAACAAAATTATTTGGCCATGAAAATGAAGCCCTCTCATATTTTCCTGTTTGTGAATATAGTTTTGTCTTAGACGTGACTTTTTAGGTTTCTCAGGAGTTTAAAAATTGAAAATAGGTATTTCTAATACGGGTTCCAAGAGAGAAAAGATAAACTGATTGCTATAAATTGAAAACAAACACACAAAACAAATACCTATTTTACCTTTTTTTCCCCTGACCAAACAGGTTAGAAGTGGCTTGTGATGTCGTCTATATCCTTCTAGATACTAATCCCAAATAAGGGCAAGCAAAAATAGGTTCGTGATTTTTCTTTCTTTCTTTCTTTTTTTTTTGGTGATGAGAAACAATGCTTTCTTTCTCAGAAGGCAATGATAGCAACGAAGGGTCTGTAATGACGGAGCACAGAGGCAACAAAATCCTCTGACATCCTGGCATCGTAAGACTAAGCTTAATGAAGAGTGTTGCTTTTTGTACAATCGTCATAAAAGGTGAAAGCGGCCATGCTATTCTTGGTGACTCAGGTGGATGCACAGTCACCCCAGGTAGAGACTTCCTGCATGTACTGTTTGTCTCTGAAGCTTGCCAGGACAAGGCCACTCTCTACTTGCGTCGTAGGCTCTTACATCACGCCATGACTCACACTGCCATCGGGTTCTGCACTGGAAGGCTAATTCATCTTCTTTATCCTCTATGGTTCTCCCAGCATCTTGGCATGCACAGCCAAAAAAATTTTATTTTCAGGAAGAATGAATCACTGTGGGTTTAAGAGAAATAAATCATCTGGAACCAAGAGCTGGAGAGTACAGTGTCAACATTTTTACTTCTGCCACAATCCCAAAGGGAAGGGGGGAGTCCTGTCTCACGAGACTGAACAGTGCCTTCTCCTAGCGGGCCGTGGTTGGTGATGATCAGTAGTTTGTATTACAACAGTAACTGAAAGGATCACAGAGCTTATCTACCTTTAAGAGTATAAAGTAAACTCTCCATACTTTTTTCTATTAGGATTTTGGTCTCTGGATATAGGATTAAACCAAACCCCAAAGATCTGGAAAGTGTCACGCAGCAAGGTGCTTTTGTAAGGGGGATTAATTAGAAACTATTTCTTACTCCCTTCCAAACTGTCAGACTCACAGTGGAGATCCAGCCAGCTGCAGTCAACAGAAGTTACACAGATAATCTGCCCCCAAATACAAGTCCTCTCACCCCAGAACAAATCGGGCAGGGTATGTACTCTGCTACCAGAGGGCAGAGACGCCAGAAAGGACAGGCACCTATCAATTCTGATCCTGTAAGCAAGCTACTGAGTGAGAAAAACCAGAAATTTCCCAGAAGCCACTGCTGTCCTAAAACGTCTTTTCTTTCTGGTGCTGAAAGCCTGAATCATGTCAGTATGTCTGTCTGTTTTCAAGTCTCTGTGGAAACGTTCACAGGAAATCCGAATGAAAATACGATACTATTTCACACTGTATATTATTAAAAATTTACCTCTGGAACCCTGTGCGAGAAGTCACAAATTCAAACCATTGGTTTTGTTATTACTTTTGGATTTTATCATGATAGAGAGAAAATGTGATGCTAAAAATATGACAACCTGTGTCACCTGATTGCTAGTCTAGGTGATCTGAGTTAGCTGACGTCTCTGCTTCACGTACGACGAACAAATCAAGAGAGAATCAACTTAAACAGTTATTGCAGAAGTATACTGTGTGAGGCCCTGGTTGAGCTTCTGGCTTCTGTTGAAGTGTTTTCCTTAAATACAAAGTACTAACCTACTTTGCACAGAAGACAACTGAGGAGATGTCTGGCTGGACACGAGGACGAAGACCGCCGTCTCCGAGACACGCTCTGGGCTCACAGGTAACTTGCACCAGACACGAGTGAATGAAAGCTCTCAAATAAGCGATTTTATTCCTATCCATGATTGCAGACATTTACAAAACCATAACATCTGAGTTCACCTTAAAAAATAACTTATATAAAGCAGTGATATACACAGCACAAAATAGTTCAGGGAGGGGCGGGAGCAACTTTAATAATTAAAATGTAAACGTGAAAAAAAGGATGGAATAAAAGTCCCTACTTGTTTCTACTTATGATGTCATGTGATAATATCTTACAATGTCCTGTGGGCCAATGCATGTATACGTATATGTGCATATGGTCTGCATATACGATACATTCTCTTCCCCACACGTATACATACACAGATAATTATTTGCAGTTCGGTTTAGGGCAATTCTAATGTGCCACTCCGTACAGTTGTTTGAATCACATTTGGACCCGCTTTCTTCACAAAATAGGGGAGAGAGCAGGAACTAAAAGGTTGGTTTGGTTGACTGAGATTCCTGTGTTTGACTGTACACTGGTGAGTAGTTTTCTTCCGGAGTAGTTCTGTGAAGAGCCGACTCACGGTGGTTCTCACGAGGAGACTGGGTAACGGATCACACACTCATGGTCATGCTGGGCGAATACTGGAAGGACAGAAGAAGCCACTTGTTAGCAGCAGCCCTCTCACAGGGCAGTGCGGTTCTACTGACGCAGAAGGATAAATGGTAAACTTTAGATTCTGTGAGCATTAACACACACACTTTCAGCCTCAGGAAAATATGGAACTATATAAGGAAAATCAGGAGGTTTATATGGCTTTACTTGTAAAATTTTAAACTAGTTCCTCTACAAAGTCTGATCCTTCCCTAGGACGCAGATACTTACCTCGTTCCTGAGATACTCCTTCCAGCCTGTCTGGGGTTGGCAGACATAACAATCTGGGCAACGTTAGCCCAAGGATGGGTCACAGTGAAGGGAGTCTGAGGACTAGCCTTCACTACATATAGCCGAGTGAACGGGGGACTTTTCTAGACTCTCCAGTCTTCCCACCTTTCTGATAGCATCTAGGAGTTTGACGATGACTAAATATAAAATCCTCGAAACACAGACTTGATTCGACACACACGAAGAGCTCAGATGTGAACAGTGCAGGGAAACACAGCACAAGCAAATGCCAGCTCTGCTGAGCCTCGTGGATGCCCCACCCCCTCCCTGGGACTCCAGGATCAATCCACTGCGTAAAACAGGGACTCCAGGTGACACAGGGTGAGGCTTTTGGAAATTTAAAACAACGTTACTTGACTTCAATTTCAGTTTGAATTGCTACGTGTAGCTAGGACCGCCATTGTGGATGGGCAGCACGGCTCTAGACCCGAGTAGAGACAAGCAACCCTCGAAAACGGTTAATGGTCTCCACATGAAAACGGTTTCTCAATTAAAATAAAAATGTGGACCTCAGAATATTTTAATGCTTGATGGAAAACCTGCAAAAACCACTTCAAAGGGTGATTTCTTGCAATGTCCTACTAATGCCTGTGTCTCGGGGTGAGAGGTGGTAGTCCAGAGGACCGAACCCAACAAGGAACTGAGGCTATATGGGCACTGGGGCATAACGTCTTAGAAAGTTGGTAGAAAGGGGGCAGAGTGAAGGGAATCTCAGGCAAGCTGGGATGGACTTCAGGCATGAGCTGAGGGTCAAATGAACGTGAGGATAGGTCCCCAGGTGAGTACACGTATGACAGGGCTGAGCTGGCAGTCCTCCAAACCACAGATCATTAGGGAGTAACCCCCAAAATGCACTGCTCTCAGTAAATGCAGAGATGAGGTAGAGGAGGATGTGTAGCAGAATGGTACAATCTTTACCCTCAATTTAGGGAAGGAGAAAGAAAAGATGGAAATCTTCACCGCTTTTGCAAGCAGACTTGATACAGAAAGAGAGGAGGTAGAAATGTTCACAGCCTCTTTTTAGCCTGTCCTTAGCTTGAATCGCTCCAACCTTTGTTCTCTTAGGAATTATCTCACTAACGAACCACAGCAACCCAACCAACCAACCACCAACCACCAACCACCGCCCAGCCCGACCTCTTGGGGTTTCAGACCATTTATGCCCTCAGCCAAAAGTTCCCATAAACCCATGTGGCACGCAATCCCAAAGACAAGCTACAGGTGGCAGAATGACTGCAACCCAACCAAATTGTAGCCACCTGCATTGAGCATCTACCACACTTGAGGTGGGAACACAAATTTAATCCACACGCCATTTTGCGTTTTTAAGGGAACCACAATAACAAAGACTTCTTCCAAGTGTTCCTCTACAAGGAAGAGACTGGTAAAAGGGTGGGTGGACCACGGGGGAGGGCAGGCATGACTGTTAGTTGTTTAAACACTGGCCACACCAAGGAGTATCTATCTGTCACTGAATAGCCTCGAGTTCTGTTTTGGTACAAGGAAGCTAAGTTACTTAAGTAGGTTAACTATGTTGGATAGCAGCGAACACTGGGCAATAAAGTAAGAGGGAAATGATGCAATTATGTTACAATCTCCAAGATGACGAAAATTAAAAATGCATTGTCTAACCCAGAAGTAAAGAAGGCAGGATGAAAAATACCAACTCAAACCCAAATCAGCCTCCTCTTAACCACCCTACACAAGGAACGCTTGGGGTCACCCAACCCTGAAATGCGAACACACCCAATTCCATGGCAATGTCTCACGTCACCAGTAACTTCAGCATGCTGCAATTTGTCACCCACAGCCGATGACTAACCATCCTTATATTTAGCCACATAACACATGCAACTATGTATATACTTATGTATAAAATATAGAACAGTTATATTTCGAGACAAGAAGCAAGAAGAAAAGATGAGGACGTATCTCTACAGCTGAACGGGCACAGAGGAATTTAACCCACACTCTCCGCAGTCCTGGCAGCTGCTGTAAGAACCGGGGATGCTCTCGATGTGGTCCAACAGAACCTGTGAATAGCCTACTCTGTCCTGGCCAGCACAACAGGTCCCATCTCCAAGTGGCTTCTGAGTTCTTGAAACGTAGTGACTGAAAGCTCAGAAGGGGACATTTCCATATTTAAATTCATGGCCAGTTCACCAGCATTTATTTACAACAAAGGCTTTTCTGAGTGGCAACAATGACCTAAACCAGCAAGGTATGCACATGTTCCCTGCAGAGCCTCAGAAATGCTTCAGAAAATTTCTGGGAAAATCATGGTCAACTCCAGAGACTCCCACTGACTGTGCAGCCAGCCTGGGGAATCTGGATTTAAGACATTCCTGAATCCCTTCTTCCTAAGAATCGTTCCAGCTCACTCATATGATAAAATATAAGATTATAAATACCTTTCATTCTAACATACATTGCCCCATTATGTGCATATGCAGTTGCTCTGTTGTCAAGTGTTTTATTATCCCTTAATGCGAGTAGTTGTTAAAATATGGTAGGTAGATCAAGTGTCTCGAGAAAAATCTTACAGAAAAGAAAAATGTTGCTGTTGGTACTTTGAGAGGTCAGAAAGATTAGCTTTGCCCACTGAGGGAAAACGATTAGGTACAAGGAAACTGAGGGTCAGGGTCAGTCAGAAGGACCATCAGCTCCAAGAAATAAAACTCAGTCTGCAAGGATCTAATGCAGTATAATTTCGGAGCAATACACGTAGCTGAGGACCGACATGCTATTGCCTCTTGCACAGAGGAAGGATCAGTGCCTGGACATCCCTAGGCCGTGTGCCACACGCTCCGGGAAGGCTGTAGACTGCTCACTGTCAGTTTCTATTACCGAAACTAAGTAAATGAATTCAAGTAAATGAATCCAAAGGAAATTATAAGATTCTAGGAAAGCTCCCAGAGTGCAAGCAAAAAGGACGGTTTCCGTGAATCGAACTCGTCAGAGTACTGAAGGAGTGGCTCACACTTTCCCAGAAGGAAGGCTGAATGTTACGTGAGTGCCGTGTTGGAGACACACGTGTTCCCGGTGAATGGTGTGACTTGGATGGGTGTTTCTGCTGCACTGTTGCACCCATGTACAACCACATGCTGTAGGGTTTATGCACAGCACTGTGACATCAGGCCGTGCTGTTTGGAACTAGCTAGTCTGATTCTCAGAGGATTAAATGGCTCCTTAGCTAACAGCGCTCTTGTTTGGCTTAGGGGGGAAAAAACTGAAAGATATTGCTGTAAACATATATCTATTTTATCTTTTTTTGGTAAAGTATATTTTGAGATAACATGCCCTAGTATGAACTGTGGGGTCTTTTTTTCCTTATAATCTAATGAATGTTCCACAGAATCTGTTAGACACAGGCTAACATCTGCTCGGAGGATTCTTTAGATCATACCACATTCTAAGTCTCAGTTTCTATAAATATTTTGTCTCCCTAATGAGAAATAAGGGATAGTTCTGCTCCTCTGAATACAACGTAGCAGAGCGTAACGTTTATGTGGCTACCTTAGAGACTTCACTTACGTGGTTCCCCGACAAGAGCAGAAGCAGACAGTGGAGAGGGGAGGTGGGAGGCTGTGCACCGGCTTGTCACTATTTAATGCCTCGGTCCTAACTCACACTCGCTCATCTGACTGCAGACTGAGCTCATAGGGAGACATTCTTCCAAGTTAATTCAACAAATTAATCCAACTGCTTTCTTCTCTTTTGAACTGTTTCCTATCTACACCACCAAGACCAAACACTTACAGCGTGCGGACACGAGGGGGCAGCTTTGCTTCTCGAAAGAAGGAGAGTTGTTTTTGTCCGTTCTGCTCTGCCAAGCAAGTCTGCAGTGCTAGCTTTGTGGGCTTGGCATTTTCCTTTTGGTATGATAAGATGAAGCAGCATGTTGGGGAGAGTGTGATAATATCTAGTAGACAGTAAGCACTAAATAGTTGTTTGCTCTTTCTCTGGCCTTTTGCGGTTTAATTCCTCAATGGGCAGACTGCCCAAATACACATGCTTTTCAGAGTTAATGCCTCAAAATCTAGACTTTGGATATTTATTTACCAGGGTTTTTGAATTCACTAAATAGTTTTTGCATTTTCCCAGTTACAGTACAAATGAAGCTATTGGAGACACCTAGCTCTGTCACTTAAATGTCTTGTTTTTCAGCACAGAATCTCTCTTTCTTCCTTTCTCCTTTCAGTGCTTGGTTTTATTTTAAAATATATAAACAAAAATGTGTGGTAACATTCACATACAGGCAGCATTAACCACAGTGGGCGTAAAATCGGAGCACATGGAGCTAGGACGGAAAATGGGGATGGGGGACAGGGAAGAATTGGAGGGGAGGGAACGGGGGGGACAGGTTTGATTGAATACGTTATATGCATATATGAGATTCTTACACAATAAGAACTGTGTTAATATGAAGAAAGCCACTGATAAATCACTGGTGACATCAGCTACGACAAGTGGAACTCTCCTTACTAGACAGAGCAGAGCATGAAATAGCCAATAGGCCTGAGCACAGACTTATTTCTCCAGACTGTAGCAGCCACGGTGACCCTTTCTGTGTACCCCACTGTGTTGGGTCTCTTTTAGCCATCAACCGGGGCAGTGATGCAGTATTTCTGGCTGCCATTCACTGACTTCCCTTTTGTGAATTCTCCTGCTGGGGCCAGGAGAGAGGAGGGAAGGAGGAGAAATCGGGAAGCTCTGTTTTCAACTTGGCCTGCAGTTTTACTGAAGCTCCTTTTGCGTTCAGGGTAGCCAGGCTTGGGCAGGAGACAGGGGTGAGAGGAACCCTGCTCCAGATACTCCACCCCCAGCTACTCTGTGCTCAGTGTCGTCCATCCAGAGGACCTGTGTTCTGGTGGGGCTGGAGGACGAGGCTGGCTTTTACCCTGCTGACAGTTCTTCACATCTCATCTCCGGTTCTCTGTTCCCTTGAAGGGCTTTCTGATGCCAAGTTTGAATTTGTGTCCCCTTTCCAAGGGCCACTCGTGGTAGCACTGACAAATATGAGAAAGGGGGGGGGGTGCCTCTTGTCCACGCGCTGAGTTAAAGTCATGTGGAACTTTTCCCAAGAGGTTTACTTCAATCTCTAATTCATAATGCCTCTTAAAATGTCAATTTCAACCAGCATTTGTTTAAAACTATTTTAATTTACGTGACACAACAGTTACACATATTTATGAAGTACCATGTAATATTTTAATGATATATTATAAAATGTTCAAATGGGGCTAATGCTCTTAATGAGGTCTTTTTTATTCCCTCAGTGAGAACATTAAAACTCTCCTTCCGGCCTTTGTGACAAGTACTGTGCATTACCATCATCTCTGCACTCCACAACCCATCTCTTCTGTTCAGCTGCAACTTGGTGTCTACCCACTGCTCAGCCTATCACGACCCACCCCACAGGGCTCCCCCGCTCCCGTAACCCACACCTTCGCAAACTATGGCTTGGGACTCCACGTGGGGCCGTGTCACTAAATGTGGGGGTTTGGAAAAATTTAGCAACAGTGAAAATTTTCTGAATGTACGATAACCAAAAATCAGTGCAAAAATCAAGATCGAACGCGTAACGAATACTCAGTGCTTCCGGCAGTGCTCAGCCACAATGCGCGTGGTGCTTCACTGAAGCCTTGGCTCTGGATCGCTCTGTGGACTGTTCACTGCACATCAGCCCACACCCAACACCAGCGGCTCAGCTCAGACCCCAGGCGGCTGTACGTTTTGAACAGTTTTTTTTTCTCCCATATATACAAAGATTTCTGCATTCATAATAATTTAATTATGGAAACAAAAACTTCTACTATCTTCCTGGAGTCATTCACCAGCATGCACATTTTTATATATTTTTTATATCTTTATCCTCACCCTGCGAGATGTCTAATTTAAAAAATTGCTGTTTGAGTCAGTGACTCCAGGTTGCTAAAAAACTGATTGAACAAACTTTTGCCTGATTTTGACAGACTTCCGACAATTTATAAAATGGTCCTGAACATACTTCAGCTGTCTCATATCACATATTTACATGAAGTGCATTCTCAGCATTGATGATTATAGAATAAATACATCAATCAACTCTGAAGGATATGAAGATGCTTTACGTTCTGTAGTGACAAACATTCAGTCCAAGCTTCTTTATGTAAAAACACGTAAGACCGCACTCAGGAGGCAGAGGCAGGCGGATCTCTGTGAGTTTGTGCCTGGTCTACATAGCAAGTTCCAGGACGTGAAGAACTACATAGAGAGATCCTGTCTCATCCAAACAAACAAACGAACTAAAACCCACGTAAGAACAATCATTTCACTAGATCTTGTGTTTAATAAATTATAAAAAAAAAAAATCACGCACACCAAGGAACTATTTTAAAATGTATTTCTTTATGATTTATTACCAGTAAGTGCTTAATTTCTAAGTCTACTTTATACGGCAGATATTAAGGTTACAAGTGGGACATTTAAGAAACCTGTCATAACCAGTCCCTGAGCCCGACTCTAAGATCAACAGCTGTTTAGATCCCATGTACGAGTGAACACACACACTGTTGTAATTTTCTGTGCCTCTCTCATGTTACTAACACACTGCCTTCTGGTTTGGTCAAGGTTTTTGAAATATAAGTCTCTGCATCTTGGATAGAGTGGCGTCCTATGATGTATGTGCCCTGATTTCACATTCACAGCTGATTTCATTCCTTGGCTGTCAATAGTGTAGTACAGTAGGTGCATGTATTAGTCTGACATGCGATCTAGTTATGTAGACATCTGTTTTTCTTAGTGGAATTGCACTCTTGAAGAGCAGGCATGTTGTTAGAATACTTTGTTTCTTAATCTACAACTTTGCATACAGCACAATAAATGAACTGACTTACCGTAACCTCATTAAATTGCATTATGTACTGCTGGAGGAGTTAAACAAAAGGAGATACATGCTTCTTATTAGGCAAAGTGAGCATTGAAAACAACAGATTTGTCCATAATCCTGAGGTACGCCCGTGAACACAGTTCTAGAATAATTCCTGTGCTCTCGTTTGTGGCTACAGCTGCAAGGTGGCTCATGTTTCTCCTCTTGCTCGCACATAGCTAAGCTTCCTAACATAATTTTATTAACCTCCTCTGCCTTCACCAGGCACGTAAACCAAACAAACCAGGAGAGCAGAAAGAAACTTTGTGATTGTCTAAAGTCCCCTAGGGGTAGCCTTGTTTCCAGGGGAGGCTACAGGCTGAGACCAAGAAGCAAAAGAATCCACAGAACATCCAACGCTGGGCTCCAGGTTGGGTACCTGACTCTGCACTGACGTAGACACTGTTGTAAGCTATGGCTTCAACCACAGCGGTGGCAGCTCCAGCAGAGGCTGAGGCACCACGGTAGCAGGGAGTGCCTGGGCCCCTTCTGTAGGCTCACAGACCCACTTGTGTGGTGCACACACGTGATATATGAGAAAATGCACTTGGGCTCTGAAACGTTCTGTCCTATAACCCAACTCCACGGCTCCAGCTGACAGCCACCCTTGACATAACCAACTGGGCCTTTTCATCCACATGCCCTAGACTGACTCCCAGAAATTCTGAGTCTATTGGGTTTGGAAGGGGCTCTGGGAAACTTAAAATTCCTTAATTGTTTTTTGAGTGAATGGGCCATCCTGTCTCCTCTAGCGCAAGGACTTAGCACACGTAAGTGCTTAGGGACTGCTTGCTAAATAAACAAATGATCTTTATAGCTCCACTTTGTGTCCTGTTACATCTATCAGCATAACATAACCTATAACCTATAAAGGCCATGGGTAGCAAGCTCAGGCTGGCACACCACCAACGTGACCTTCACTGCATCGAGCCCGAGTGTGTGAAGTCACAGCAGGTGTAGACATGTAGATTACTGTGACAGTCTTACTATGACAAATCAAGAACTGATTTTGCAGTAATCTACATATTTTTCTAGAAGGTAGGACACATCAATGAGACTATGTGCTTCCAGTTTGATTCATGACTATGGATATTTCTACCAGAAAATTAGTATTGTGGTTTTGGTAACTGCACATAAATAAAAAGGTTTCTTAAAATCTTTTTTTGTTTGTGTTTTTTTTTTCCATAAAATTGCACTTGAAGACTCTTCTGACTTTTAGAAGATCAACATATTGAACACTTTATAAACGTCAGTAACAACAGCTCTAACCATTTATCCGGATAGGAGAGCTCAAGACTATCAGTGCACAGGAACAGCCAAGGAAATACTTACACTCTCACTCTGGAAAGGATTTAAGAAGTTTCCCCCCATTTCACCATCATCCCTCGGAGTGCCCGGCTGGTTACTCAGGCTCATATTATTGGGAGAATTCTGTAAACAAGATTCAGACAAAGTCAATGTTGGAGATCTTCTAAACACTCAATCTGCGGCGGCGGCAGCAGCAGCAGCAGCAGCAGCAGCAGCAGCAGCAGCAGAATCCGATGCTAATGATGCTAACTCTGCTGCTTCCTCCCGCTCCGCGTCACAGTCTGCACCACAGCAAACGCTTTTGCAAATGGAAGTGTGAGAATAAGCAAAAACCCCAAATTATCTATGGCGACTATTTCCTTACTCCCAGAACCAATGTTTATTCCCCTCAGTTTGTAGAGTTTCTAGAACTCTAGAGAGTTAAAAAAAAAAAAAAAGAAAAAACCACCAAACTTCCCAGCAGGAGGCTGATGAAGAGAGCCTTCCCATGGCTAAGGCGTGATGGAGGCTAACTCCCTTAGTAATTTTACTAATCAAACTGTGAAAGGTCACTGCTTTAATAGGCATTTCCCTTTAATTCCGCGTGCACTTTAGAGATAATACTATTTCAATTATTTTTATGTGAGTCATGAGGAGGAAGGGGGATAGTTAAGGGGAGAGACGCCTTAGGACTAAAAAACTCACTGTGTGCTTTCAGAGGAGAGAGAGGCACCAGGCTGCTGTAAAAACGCCCTACACTTAGTTTAAAAGGAGAGTTCCTACGGAAGTTTCTCTGAGACAAAGTAGCTGCTACTAGCAATCAAAGATAAGTTAGCAGTGCCTTTTAAAACCCTGTTTAAATTTGTTCATCTTATCTTTACAGTGTACTTTGAGCTACGCAAGATATCTGGTAGTCCACACCAATAGGAAACAGGACAGCCTATAAACATGTTTATACAGCCCCGTAATCATGATTGAAGGGAGTATTTCAAGTTATCATTTATTGGGTTAAAAAATACTCAGGACCAAACACTTGGTTATTTAAATGGAACAAAGATTTTAGATTTTTTCTTTTTTTTTTTTTTTTTGCCCTAAACCATATGGCTTGTATTTCAGTTTGGGATGCCTCTTAAAAAGAAAGAAAGAAAGTTACCTAGAAGATTTTGATTTACTATAAAGCAAGTCCTATCACAAACATCAAAGTTTTATGAATGAATTCCTAAAAGAACAAGTGCCTTTTAAGAACACGCTAACCTGTAAAACGGAGGCCAGTGGTTGAGCTGGTGGATATGAAGCTCCTCTCTAGGTTTGCTGTGCCCCTGCAGGGAGGATCTGAGAGGCAGGACCCTCTGGAGTCATAGGACTCTGTATGTCAAGGGCTCAGAAGCATATTTCCACAGCAGAAAGAGAACTCTATCATTTCTCGTAAGTTTTTTTCTGAAAATGTTAGTTACCCGAGAATACAAAAAGGTAACTGTACTTTAGAGTCAACCTGTCAACTTCATTTCCTTTAAAAGTCTTGTTAATTATTAGAGCTGTTAATTAAATAATAAAGTGTGATTTGAAAACAGGAGTGATAATGCTTCCTGTGGTGGTCTGAATGAGAACGGCCCCCAGAGGCTCATATATTTGAATACTCGGTCCTCAGCTGGGAGGATGGTTTATAGCGATTAGGAGGCGTGGCCTTGTTGGAGGAGGCGTGGCCTTGTTGGAGGCCCTCACTGAGGTAGACTATAAGTCCCTGCCAGCTCCTGCTCCAGGGCCCTGCTGCCAAGATCCCACAGTGCAGGGTCATGAGTCATGGATCCCTTTGGAACAATGAGACCCAACTAAACACTTTTTTTGATGTGACCGTCGCAGCCATTGAAAAGTAACTAAGACACTGATTTAGTTCAAAAAAGAATACTAAACTTTGAGGATTTTCTTATAGCATCTGGGGAGATTTAAATCTCTGCTGGACCTTTTTTTTTTTTAAAGTATTTATATTTATTCTAAAAGTTTAGCTAACCTCAAGCTTGATTCCTGACTCAGTGTTGATTTTATTTTAATTAGTTAATCAGTGTTTCTAGTGCTGGTATTTGAATCTTCGGCCTTGTATATGGTAGGCAATGCTTACTACTCAGCTATATCCTTAGACCCCAAGGTACTGATTTGGCAATATTATTTTGAATTAAAAACAGCGATGCTTTTTTTTTTTTTTTTTGGTAAACAACACCTCCATGTTGTTATTTCTATTTTCCATGCAACCTCTTCATAGCAATGGTGGCTCAGACTCATACTTTTTAAACTGTGTGTGCTTGGGGAAAGGAGTTTTAAAAGAGTGTGACATAAATCCAGGCAGCACCAGATCTCTGAAACCCACTCCTTTCGGTCACTATAGACTGAAGCGTTTGAGAAGCTGTAAATGATAAGGATAAAATAAATGGTCTCGCTTTCACCCGATGTAAAGTGAAAGCGACACGAGTTCCTCAGTGCGGAGGGTTAAACACCGCGAACTGCGCAGAATCCCAGGGACAGGGCCTCGGCGCTGAGGCTGGGGCCCCAACCAGCTCACCACGTGGAGAGGAACTTCCAGCGGCCAGAGAGGCGCAACTGTTTGAGCGCGTGACAGACTTCAGCAAAGGACGTCTGTAGCTGTTTTAGTCAGGCTGGTGACATCTTTTATTTCAGTGGCTGGGTGTGTTACTGTGTATTTCTACTCTAAGAGTTAGCTTTGAAATATAATCCAGATTTTACTGATCCCATATTCAAGGATTCTACTGCAGCTCCACTTACCCTTTCAAATTGGAAAGACATGCCCATTTTACACATCAAAAAAAAAAAATCACACACGCAATTTCCTCTGGCTAGCTTGTTTACCTCTTTTAAACTCGGTAGTCTCTAATTAAAAAAATACTACTAGCATGTGTGGGGGGCATATATGTGTGCATATGTGGGCATGTGTGTATATGTATGTGGGCATATGTGTGTGAGATGTGTGTGTTTGTATATGTGTGCTGCACGTGTGTGTGTGTATGTGGGCATATGTGTGTGTATGTGAGGCAAGTGTGTCTATGCATGTGTGTATATTCATGTGTGTGTGTGTATATGTGTGTTTGTGTATGTGTGCTGCACATGTGTGTGTGTGTATGTGGGCATATGTGTGTGTATGTGAGGCAAGTGTGTCTATGCATGTGTGTGTGTGTTTGTGTATGTGTGCTGCACGTGTGTGTGTGTATGTGGGTACATGTGTATATATACGGGAATGTATGTGTGTGAGGTGTGTGTGTGTGTTTATGTGGGAGCATGTGGGGGGCATGTGTGTGTATGGGCATGTATGTGTGTATGTGGGGGCATGGGTGTGTGGGCATGGGTGTGTGTATGTGGGCATGAGTGTATGGGGGGCATGGGTGTGTGTGTGTGCATGTGGGTGTGTGTGCTGTGGCAGGCATGTAGAGGTCAGATACAGCTTCAAGGACTCTCTTCTCTCATTGCACCTTTACCTGAGTTCTGGGGTCACACTCGGGTCTCTAGACTTGCACTGCGAGTGCCTTGACCTGCTGAAGCATCCTGCTGGCCAGACTCTTCAATTTTTATCTTTTAATTATTTTTTTCAAATCCTCTCTTAATTAGTAAGCTCTTGTTTCTTCTATCCTCAAAACTTGACCCAAACTTTCAAAAGTCTTTCCCACTTTGGTGTGCTGAGTTACACGGGGCTTCCTGGGGGCGGTGACCTCACATCTGCTTATGTTTGGAGCAGAGCCCGGCATGAAGACTTGGCGCACTGCTCTTTACTGAGTGAAAAAGTTCCTGTGAGTAGGAACCACTTGAGGACTGAGAGATGGTGTTTGTCTCCAAAGAAGTCTTTTTTTCTTTTTTTTTCCTTTTCTTCCCAGTGTTCACATGTCAAAGCCTGGTACCTGATATAAAGTCAATTTATACCTAGGTATTAAGCAAGGGAATGTTACTAGCAGCGGACACTGTGAAAACTAGCAGTTCAGTCATCATTGTGACTCTGCTTTAAAAACGTAAAGTGCTTTGCAGGCCGTCAGGTCCTAACCCCTGCAGACTTCTGTTCGTGTCTGTCTGGTATAAAAGGTATAGTTTATTAATGCAAATTTTAGGAAGGTGGTCCTGCATTCCAAGTTTCACGTGAAGAACCATCTCTAAGTACAAGAATACTGTCCTCCAATACGGCCTTAGAGCTTCACGAACAACTAAGGAGAGCTCAGCTGGCTTGGACATGGAAGCTACCCCCCATCGCAGCAGGCTATCGCACTTGAAAGGGCATCTCCCACATGGAAGGCTCTAAAAAAGTTACACAGGGACCCCTGCTTTGGAAACAGACTTTATGAGTACCGTCTCTCACAGAGGTAAGCTAGAGCTGGTTATAAATAAACATATTTTTTAGAAGACCTCTCTGTTTGTTTCCAAACACGTTCATCCAAGTGTTCATAGAACTTGCATGGCTACGCAACCACACACTGCGACTACAAGGTCAAGATTTCAGTTTAAAATATTTTAGGCCTGAAGTCTTAGTTTAAACTGCTTGACAGCCCAATTAATCTTATTTTATTTTATTTTATTTTTCTGTGGTGCCAGGAATTTTAATTATTATATAAATAGATGTAGAATTAAAAGCGTAGTTGTCCTCCAATGAATTTCCCTATTTACTGATTTAAAGCAGACTTTGAAGGGTGTCATTCTAGTTAGTGTCAGCCAATTTTAGTTCTCATCAAGCATTTTAAACATATCTGACTCTCAGAGAACTACTTTAATTTCATTAGGACCCAGGAAGTGTTTCGATATTCTTCTTAAAATTTGTAAAGCATTTTACCAAACGATTAGTTTTAGATACTCGAACTACTGAAGGAGGAAAAATGCAGACACATCTACTCTTCTACGTGTATTTATAATTTCTTTCTCCTTCCATTCTGAGGACTAGAATGACGGCTGCATGCCAGCACTGCCTAGCGAAGGCTTGAAAGACCGAGAGAACATAAACGCAATGCACTTGTACCGCACAGACCCAACTTCTCAAACGCGTCTACCGCCGTACCGCTGTTGGTGATGCGTTACACACTTTTATGGCTTTCCAAGAGCTCAAACTGTCAGTCCCGCTCACTATGTAGCATCGGAACACGATTAAGTTGGTTATCACATTTCCTTTTCTCAATAGATTATATACAGTCATATTTTAATTGCTGAATGATCATATCTGAACTACTTTCGAAATTTTACTAAAGAACAATATTCATAAAACTCGTTTAGTAACCTTAGAGTTCCGTGTGGAATAACATGGAGATAAAAACAGAGGATACATATTACTCACCTTGGAAATACTGTCCATATCTCCTGAGCCTGAAGCAAAACGTGAAAAGATAACTTTCATTAGGTACTAGACAGCATTTATGGATGAAAACCACCACTGAAGGTGAGTGAGCTACCTCTGACAGCAAAGAACTCTGTGTCTCCTTCCCATCACCTGGAACCTAGCGGCAGGAGCAGAGTCAAGGCTACAGACCCTTGTGACACCACTAGAGAGCTCATCTACATGCCTGGTACAATTAAAAAATTTAAATGTTTATATAATATATAAATATGTATCTTTTAATGAAAACGATGTAATATGATAGAATTTAAAATGGCCATTTCTAGAATATTTGACAATGTTCTGAACCATATTTTGCTATAATAATCAAAAGTGTTTTTGCTAATATTAAAAATAGCATTCAATATACACAATAGAAACTAAACATATCTTCAAGATATGTTACATTTTAATTCTGATTCATGAGAGACATCGACAATGGGACTATACACTAAATAACTAACAACATTTATAACTTAGTCATAATATCAGTTTTATTTTAAACTATTTCATTCTCAATAACTTAGTGTAAAATATTATAACATTTTAATAACAGCATTTACTGAAGAGCAAAAATAAAGAGAAGGGTTAGCATGACTCACCTGGGAGTAAGAAGACACATTATTACGCACTGAACGCACGCACGCTACACTGTTACATGTGAAAATGTACAATAGTGTTCACTAGGGAAAGTAATGAGCTACTTGTCAATCATTGTGAAACTCTTCCGGAAGCTGGATTCTGGTAATAAAGTAACTGAAAATCAAACACCTTCTTTTCTGACTAATTTTCCAACTGGACAGATTGAGAGCAAAGTATGTTGCAATACACTGAAAAATCAAATTCTTTAACAGTGCTGTCTAACTGAACGCCATGGGATGATGAGTATGTTTCTCTGTGACGTCCAGAATGGCAGCCAGTCATTATGTGTGCGGGCTGTGCACCTGGAGAGTGGCAGTGTGCCTGAGGACTTGAATCTTAAATTCTCCCTAACTTCAAATTAAATAGTTACGCATGACTATTGGCTGCCATGATCAGACGCTTCGTGTCAACGACACAATGAACCAAAACTTTGAAATCTAAGGATTTGCCTTCAAAGCAAAAGGCCTATCAATGTATTGCAAATAGTTTCTGAATCACTGAAGTTAGACAGACTTTCAGAGAATCGAGGGACATGTTTCTGACCTTGAGTATGGGGAATGAAATCCCAGGTAAACAGAACTGAATAAGCACGGTCTGTCTAATGTAAGTAAAGGCTCCTTTACAACCCTTGGCACTACTGTCAGCTTAGGTTACCTTATAATCACAAGCACATTGCTTTTCATACCTTCTTGCTACGAGTATAGTATGTTAAGAGACCAATGAGGTTTGTTGTATTTTTCTCATCACTGTAAATATTTTATTCACTGTACAGATACTTGGCTTCATCTGGTAAGAAGGCACCATACATAAAACACGCTGTTAACTACTGGTGTACTTGAGCTCATCTTTATCCTAGGGGCAGGTGTGCAACCTGCACTCATAAGGGAATTATTAGTAATATCCGAGCAAAATTACTAATTTTGTTTTAAAAGGCGGCAAACACTAAAATACACAACAAAATTAAGGATTATTACAGAGAGTTGGTTTCTCTGACATTATGTTCACAGACTGGAGACAAAAACACCCGTGGGAAGGAAAGAGCAGCCCTCTGTGAGGCAGCATGGCACATGCTCAGTGGGCCGGTGCTCACTTGTATCTTTTGGCTACAAGACACTGGTGCCCTCATAGCGGTATCAGTCCTCGCGGGACAATTGGATAGAACAAATATCGCACTCTTGATTTTCAAACTCCCCAGTTTTCATAACCAACACACTACGGATCACATCACCACTCTGGTGTAAAATCTGAAGTATATCCAACAAGTATCTGTACGTGGAAGAGCTTTGTAGACGCTAATGCCCACTGTATAGAATTAACATTTATTGAATTTATTCTATGCATCCAATGTAAAAGCCTTACCTAAAGAGCCATTCATGTGATGGGATTCCATTCCTCCTAATCCACCCATGGGACCATCTGACCCAGGGCCCATAGGAAACTGTTTCAAAAAATGAAGAAAGTGATCATATGGAAAATGATTTTATTTAACATTATTTATCAGCACTGCAGAGATTGTCCTGATTTATTTGCAGCTCTGGAGACTTTTCAGGGCACTTTTCCAGGTTATGGTTTAATTGTTGGTCGTACCTCTCTCAACTCTATGTTCTGGATGCTCAGGCTAAGCCTCCTTTCTGCCCATTTTTTTTTTCTCCCTGAAATACGCCCAACTGGAAAGCACAGATGTTAAATTGCTAATGAGAAGATCAGCACTCTACCTTAATGGTGACACATTTTCTCTTATACAACCAAGGTAGCTCTTAAGAAGCTGCTAATGCTATTGGTTCATTATGGGGAATATTTCTATTGAACCATGATGCCAGTATCAACTGTCTCTTAGTAGGCGCTATAACGTTGTTTGGGCACAGTGAGTGACTGCATCTTGCAGGTTAAACACATTCCCTTAGGGACAGCTGAACATTGCTAACTCATCTTAGTCACCTGTGCTACATCAGCTGAATGCAGACATTCTACAGCAGCTCTACTTATACTTTCAAAACACCAGGATTGTTTCTTTCCAAGTAAAATCTTAGCAGTGTCTGTGAACAGACATGCTGGGGTAGAGCTGTGGTGGGAAGTTCAAGGTCAGTGCCCTTCTACCTCCTCCTCGCTCCTCAAGAATGTTTCTGTGCCCACTCTGAAGGCAGGTGACCTATCATCACGAGCACAGTCATCTTATGTTTGGAGGGAAGTGGCCACTGAAGTCTGCATTCTCTTTTGAAAGTTCCCAAGCTCAAATCATATTCATCACGCATGTGTTGCAATACCAAATATAGTGTGTGCGGACAGAGCGGTGATGGTTAAGAATAATACTAGTTTTGAGGACCAGAGCAGATTAAACAAGAAAGGAAGGGGGAAAGGGTAGGAAATAGAAAAGGGAGGGAGGGAAGAAGAGAGGGCGGAAGGAAAGAAGACAGGCAGGCAGGGAGAAGACAGGGAGAAAACCATTCAGACAAGTTCAAATGCCACCAGCTCTGTGTGAACATGGCTGTCTTCTACTACTGTGAGAATGCAAACCTCATATATCTGCCCAGGAGGATAAGTTTGCTGCTTATGACTGAGTGTCTACCAGCACATAGACAGGTAGGAAAGATGGCTCGGCAGGTAAAGAAAGGTGCTTGCCACCAGACCTGAAAACCTGAGTTCAATCCCAGGACTCACACGGTGGATGGGGAGAGAGGACAGTCTACTGAAAGTTGTCCTCTGACCTCCACAAGCCACAGTGCACTTCCAGCACACACACACACACACACACACGCACATGCACACACACACACACAATAAATAAATGAATGAATGCAATGAAATAAATATGCATGAATGATCGTTTAGAAAAGAACTCGGAACACATACACATACTGGTAAGTCAGACTGGCTGAACGGAGCTTTTAACAAGAGCACAGGTTAGAGCCGGGCTGAGGGTTGGACCTGTAAACACGACAGCCGGTGAATGTGCTATGTTCTACTCTCCTGTCTCTAGAGCTTTAAAGGGTAGTTAATGCTTTAAAAGACTCTTAAGGCATGGATGTTTTAATTAGTTTAACACACAGAAAATGTGCTTGATGACTTTTTCAATTTTAACCACCCAATGTATTTATGTATGAGCACTTATATCTATGTTTAAATTTATTTGGATTATTACTATATTACGGTTGAAACACATTTAAAACTCGTATTTACATTAGGTCTGTTAGGCCCAGGAGGTACTGCGTTCATTAACGTATACATGTTGTCTCCAGAATTGGTTGAATCTGAAATTAAAAAAAAAAAATCACCTTATTAGTATCTCTCCCAAAGCCATCACAAGATAGTAACCGAAGATGGTCTTGGTACGCACAGATATCGACAGCTAGACAGACGTCTGATATAGTCATTACTAATGTTTGAAAAGAGATACTTGGCAGTCATTTTCTCACCCAAATTTTACTGTTCTAAAGTCATAAATCGGGAACATGGTAATTCAGGCCAACTGAACATTACTTTAAAAAAACCTAAAAAACTGCAACATTTTTCTTTCATAAAACATTATTTGGCTCCATAAGCAATGACATGTACACATATCAGATAATTTTAAAAGCTCAAATTCAGTAGCTTTTCAATTTTCAGGGTTTTCTTAGAATTCCTGTAGAAAAGACTATCGGATTTCAGGATATAAGTGGTAGAATATACTGATATAATCTCAAAACTGTGGTTGCGACATGACTAGGAAGAGAAACTATTTTGCTTGAAGTAAAAGCCAGATTTTCTACCTTTCTTTTTTTCCTTTTAATAGTCTTGTCTTATGTTTGTGGCTAGCTTGGAACTCATTTGGTAGCCCAAGCTAGTCTTGAATTCATAGCAATCCTCCTGTCTCAGTTTCCTAAGTACTGAATTACAGACATGAATCACCACACTTGGCTTTTAACAACTTTTTGATAATTCTTAAGGTCCTTTTATTAAAATAACTGCAATCTATTCTCTATAAATATATGCAAGATTTTACACTATTCTAAAACTTCATGCCCACTAGCTAATTTTAATTAAATCTCCACATAAATTTTATGAAGTAAAACCTAGAGTGAAAGCCAATTATTTTACACTGAAGAAGTACTAGTTATAAAATACAGTTTTCTATTTTCTTACAATTACAAACTTTAAATGCATTACAGTAGATATTTTGTAAACCATGAAGTGTTTGAAAAAATGTTTTTGTATCAGTTCAAGAGAAAGAGTAAAATAACATGCTTTCTCATGGTAATGACCATAAAGGGACAAATAATTACTTTCATGTGACTACTTATTAGACATTAATTGGCTTATGGTTTTAGTGTGTATCACTTATAGTCAGCGTGATATCATTCGTCATTTATCAACACTGATATATGAGTCTCGGAACTAGATTTTACTTTATTTTTTTTTGGAGACAGGTCCCACTATGTAACTCTGGCTGTCCTAGAACTGACTGTGTAGACCAGGCTGGCCTTGAACTCACAGAGGACCACCTGCCTCTGCCTCTCGAGTGCTGGGATTAAAGGTGTGCACCGCTAAGCCCAGCTGGATATTAGCTCTGCATGAATGCATCACAGTACTGAAGGGACCGGAACGCATCCCCCCAGGCCGGCTATGACTGCGGCTGTGATGTACTCATGCCCTTGTCTACGGAGTTCTGTCAGACGGCTCACTTGTTCTTTGCTGCCTGTCACCAGCCCTTGCCCGTCTTCAGATTTTCATTCCTTCTTCCACCAAGCGCCTTCTCCCCACTTCCCACTGATGGAGTCACTATCTAAGCCCCATTTCAAATGCTCTTTCTAATATGAGTTTTTCCCTGAGGTTTCCGAGCGGGCAGTGCTCCCCAGCCAGTGCGGGCTGCCTTGCATTGGTCAGTGTTCTGCTGGTCTTCTGTTTGCTCGTGCCTGGCTAGCAAGAGTTCAGAAGGGAAGGGACTGTGTCTCACTTGGACTGTGTGCCTCAGACCAGCAAATTAGACTAACGGCGTTCAATCCGTTTAAAAAGTTCTCCCCTATTTCAGAAAATTTTGGATTTCTTTTTAAGTATATGAAAGCTTAAAATGGGTTTTATCTTTATTTTTGATGAAAGAAGAATGGGCTACATATGTTAAATATGTAAGAGATAAATTTATCATTTTTAAGACGAATTGCAAAAATAATTTCGCCCAAAAGAGAGAAAACCACTAAGAGGAATGAAGATGGTTTTCCAGGAAATGCCCAGTTCCCTTTGGTTCACGGAAGAGCCTTACAATAGAGTAGATCTTATAGGCATGTTTCCTTCGGGCTGAGCACACTGGCTCACTATTAAAGGGGTGACTGTGAAGGGTGACTCTACAGAAGTACGCAAAAACGGCCAGCCAGACACACTGCTGGAGCGGTGACTAGGTTGCTTATCACCTGTGTTGCTCGAAGCTGGTCATGAGTGCAAATCACACGTTATCTTCGTAAACTATGCACTGGCTTCACAATATGAAAGCCATGCAGGGAAGGCGGTCATATAATTCATGTAATTCCATCGTTGATGGATTCTGCTTCATGACGACACAGTTATGGATACAGAGAAATCAGCAAGTTTGAGGAAACATTTTATATTACCAAATTGGTTTTAAAATAAAAAGTACAAAACAAAAAAATTATTTACTGGCATTAATAGTAACACCTTTTGGGGTTCTTATATCTTAGAATTAAATCTAAATGTTTAATAACACACAGTGGACCATACTAAAATTATTTTTAATTATAAAAATTCCTCATCTACTTTATTACCAATGAACACTGAGGGTCTTATTATTTTTCTGCATTTATAATTTCGGTTATATATACATATAGATATATGTTATATATACATATAGATATATGTTATATATACATATAGATATATGTTATATATACATATATATATATAATATAGATGTGTGTATGCACATATACAGATACACACAGACATGTATGTCTTCTTGCAGAAGACCTGAGTTCAGTTCCCAACACAACAGTCAAGGGCTTACAATCATCTGTAACTCCAGCACCAGGGATTGGGACTGCCTTCTGGTTTCCATGGTTACCCGCACTCAGGTGCTCATGCCCACACACAGACACCCACAAGTGTACATGATTGAAATAAGTCTTTAAAAGTAAATAAATAAAACTGTGATAAGATTGCACTGGAAAAGCATTGACTTTTCCCACCATTATGATTACATCAGTAAAATTTTAATTATATCCTAGTATATGCTTTAAATATAATAATTTCACTCATATTGGGGTGGGGATGAAGATTAGTTTGTTTTGCTGCTGAGAACAGTAAATGAGCACCCCTGTATAGAAATCTTGGACTGTATCCCCAACCACTTCTAGTATTAAGGATTATAGAGTAAACTTAAGAACCATCTAATAGCCCTTGATACACCTTCCAGAATTTGCTAGATCTTTGTCAATTTAAATTCCAATCACAAGTCTCTAAACATGTTTAACAATCTGTACTCAAGTCTCAAGGAAAAAAAAAAGGCTAAAGCTACTTAAAATAATTACTTTAAATTATTATAGATATATCGGAGAATATCTTATTTTAGAAGATTAAAAAATCACCATTATTTAGTAAACATATTAACTAACTAATTCCTATAGACATGTAGGGTAAACAATACAGCAGGCATATCCACTCAGGACGATGACAGGTATGTGGACGGGGATCGGTTTGCTGTTCTAACCTAATGGGTTAAAATGTTAGACCCCTATGGACTTTTCTTTTTTTCCTGAGTTGTGAGCTCTGGATTCTCCTCAGTTCTAAGTGATTTTTAGGTAGGTTAAGTTACTGGGCAATTCATAATCAACATACTGTTCATGCTGACTAAATCTGTTATCCACACAGGAGGAATTTTCTAAATGCTTAATTGGACTGAAGCTGTTTAAGACTCTTCCCACCTGTTCCCCCTACAGTCTTTAACCACACCGAGACAATGAAAATTACAAGTTTATTTCAGAAACAATCTCTCTGTTCTGTGATTTTATCCTAGGAGTCAAATGTCCATGGAGCTAGTTTGAATTACAATACCTGCTGGACTAGGCATGATGGGCGTCCCTGGTGGCCCTCCACCTCCCGGAGGACCCTAAAAAATTACACAAAATTTCAGTAAAAATAAAGCATTTCATTACACAGTGTAAAGGAAAAGCATAAAAAGGTTATACTTATCTCTATAATAATCCAATTTAAAAATACAAAGCAAATGTATTTCTTCCGTAATTTATCTTCTTTGATGCACAATCACCTCAATGTTATGCAAAACATAATTTAGCTTAACTATGTTGAGACTGTTTTGACAAGTTTTCAAAAACAATGAGCCTGTTACACTGGTTTATTATTCATGACTTAATCACATCACCTATAATGAGGTTAAGGAGAAACCACTTAATAGGGCCTTTATAAATCAACAAAATAGGAATAATTCATGTGTGCTTTAATTGTTTGCTATAATTTTCTTATGTTTTGTCTCACTGGCTTTTACTAAACTTACAAAAACATTCGTAGAGAGAATATCGAGGCGAGCTCCATTCCACAGACCCACTGAGGCCCTTTCTTTCCTCTCTCAGCCTCGGCTGCAACACAGAACTGAGAAGATGCTCACTAATGCTGAGGGCTGCAGAGGCCGCGGGCAAATCTGCAGTTAATTTTGACAACTCAATGCATCGCCCAGGCAACAAGTTTTAGAATTTTTCAGGTGCCCTATGCACAACGATCAAATTAATTCTCGAGTGACTTAAACTTTTACTTTATTCTGAGGGTGTACATATAGCCTACCAGTTACTTCAAATAATATATGCATTTCCCACTAAGTAAACAACTAAAATTTATTTTTTAAATAGATGTATATAATTTAATAAAAAATTTTATCAGGTTTATTATGTAACTTCAAGAAAGTTTTACTCTAATTCTTTTAATTTTCACGTTCTTCTGCTGTTTCATACAAATTGTGCCACAAATAGGACTTCTTTGGCTAGAACAGCTTAGAGAGCACTGAGCACTAGGCCCACAGGTTCAGAGCAGCTTGTGCCTTCCGCTCTGTTAATAACATGGTGTTTCTGTGGGGGGTTAAAATGCTCATTGATTTTCTTCTTGTGTTCTCCCATTGACCACACTCCAGCTGCCCATAACCTCTGGAAATTACTTTAGAAAAGGCTTCCTATTTTACCATTTTATCTTTGCTTCTCTGTTAATATTTTTTCCTAAATTTTGTAGAAAAATTATCCTTTATAGTAGTCTTCGGGTATAACAAGTTTCATAAAAGGGGGTGACAGCCATAGGGTAATCTGTGATATTAAAAGAGGTGGTCCAAAACCTGCTAATTGTCTTCAAGTCTACATGAATTACTGAGAAATGTTAACATGTACTAGACAGGAACAGGAAATAGGGTTTTTTTTTTTCAATTTCTAGGAATAGCAAAAATCTAAAAGATCCTTCCAAAGTATTATTTTATTCTGCAGTCAGATCCACTTTGTGGTGGGGGATAAAGTTTAATGTTTTCTTAGCCTTTATGTGTGGCGAGTGGGCCTGGGGGTGTGTGTACATTATCCTTTTGGAGAACAGTGAATTCAAGCATATTATTGTATAACTGGGAACGGCTCTCTTCATGATTGGATGGAGAGTATTGTAGTGGCTTCCAGAAACATATGCCGAAGTAAAGCAGAGTACTCAAGGCAATTCTAGCCAGATTGATAAGTGTTTCACTAATGAACACCAACATATGTATTGAGGTTGGCAGATGAAACAACTCAAGATGTTCACTTCTTGGTCAATACACAGGGGCTCTTCTTAACATCTGGGCAACAATTTCATTGCTCAAATAAAACGTAACATCAATTCTTATGAGCAAACAAACCCAAATGTACTTACTACGTAATTCCCGGGAGACGCTGAGGAGTACGGTATCTGGAACATGAGCAGGACAGAAACAAATATTTTGATTCATGTGACTGAGTGAGATTGAATAAAATAAGCCAGCTTCTCTTTTATCGGGTTTAAAAATGTATCACAGAGTATAATATAACATAAAAGAATTTATATCTGTGTAAGTGCCAAAAAACCTAAGCAATTGTAATATTATATTAAACTCAAAAGAAAATGTAGATTTCAGTCAAAAGGAATTCAAAATTATAGCTCCAAATTATATCGGCTTAGGTCAGTTGTCTCCACTGCTTGGTACTAATGAGATATTCTATAAATAGAAAAATGTACACTTGTACAGCCAGGAAAGCAGAACATTTCAGATTAGTATCCGGTACAAATAAAACTTCTAGTCTATGTAAACTCTGAAGACAGTTTACTGCCACTTTCATGCAGCTACAAGTCACTTCTCACAGCCCCTGCTTAGTTAGTATTAAAATGATGCAATAAATTCAAAGGAGTTTGCTAATTAGAAGTGTCCAAAGACTGATAATTTGTGAGGATCAGATCTGAATGGCAAATCTCCTTTTCCTTCAAAAGGAGGACTGAGGGCATCTTCACAAGGCCGTTTCTGGGCCCGAGACAATATTAGCCCACAGTTCTCTGATGGTGTAAGTGAAAGATTAACAATATACTTTAAAACAAACCCTTAAGTGTGGGTATTAACAGAAAAAGTTAACATTTTGTTTTCAGTAAGCCCACTTTGCATGATACAGTGCACAGGCTTTACTCTGGGAAGTCAATAACTCTTCCCCTTGAGTCAAGGCCAGAATAAGACCTTCTAAGTGGGAGAAATGCCAGGATTTGTATTTGAGTGGCCCCCAAACCTGACATAAGCAATGCAGTAATATGATGTCATAAATAAGCAAGCATATAAACCACAATTTTCCCTTTAGAATACTCAATGCATTTTAGAAATACTTTTTAGTAGGGTTCTTGAAAAGGCTTTCTTCTCACTGTTTGGTGTCCTTGTTTCCTGTAAGCATGAACCACATGTCGCCAAAGCCTTTCCTCCCATGTGTCCCATGTGTCTGTGGGGGTCGAGCCAACAGACAACAGCTACTGTAGGGCTGAGTCTCTAGTGAAGGAGATTGCTACCCCAGTATCGAGGACTCTCACAGCATTGAACTGGACTCAATTCAGTAAATGCAGCTCATGATCTACCACTCAACCTCTCTAAATACACTGCTTTTTAATATATACATTTGCCCCCTCTGAGCTATCAACAACATTCCATTGGTTCCTAGCATGAATTTCATCTCCCTCTGTCTTTAGCCCCGGTCAGTGTTTTCCTACTCTGATACTGTGCATCACTCTTCTTAAGTACATGCAGGGACAATCCATTCATCTTTTAGCTCTTTGTTATTCACATTATATTACATTTCTGAACTGTATAACATATTGCTATTTCTCTTCTGTGTTTGGCAGTCCGGAACCTGTGCACCGAGATCTAGACAATGCCTTTGCCTGGCATCTTGATTACTCTCGTGCATATGGAACTTATTCTGTACTCCTCTCAGATTAATTTTCATTGCACTTCCATGTTCTCTTAGGAGATTTTCTTAGTAGATCTTTGTTAGTTTATAACTAAGTTACTCTGCGTTCTCCTATACAGTGTAGTATATTTATCTCTCGAATATCTTAAATTCATTCTTTTAAGCCTAGTAAACTGGTTCCTCCTACTTTAATCACCTGCTAGTTAACGTTTCTGTTTTACAACAGAGATTTCCTTGAGAGGGCACAGAGCAAGGATGACAAGATGACACACACAATCACACCCTGCACGCAACTGCTCTGCACTGACACCTTCGCATTTCTGGTTCGGCCTTTGCGGAAGCCCTCAGGTGTGAGCGCTCTGTGTATAAACCTAGTCGATCTTAGAAGAAAGAGAAATTCTTGAACTGTAGTATTTATCCTTTTCTTTGGTTTGAATATTCCCATTTGTCAGATTTCAAGTTGCAAAAGGGGTTCAACACAGCTCATGAAATTTATGAACTAAAAAAAAAAAAAAGAATTCTAATTTTTTTTTACTTTTGTGGGCTGGCCTTCAGAGCCATTACGTCACCCTGAGCAGATACTCTGCCCTCCTGCCGTGCATTAAAACCACCATTTTCAGGTCAGCATCCCGTTGTTTAGAGATTTAAAACCGTATCTGCTATCCCAGACAGAAAAAGAAAACAACACTCTTCTGTTAGGTTCCCAGGCTAGCCCCTTCCACTCTTTCCTGTTCACCCAAGTCCTCATGACTCCGTCACATGGCGAAACAGAACTACCATTTTGAGATACCTGAAGAATTGTTCATTCATCTGGCTGTTCCATTTATTTCCATGTTTGTCTGGACAAGCTCTTCTGGTTTAGTTTATACATGCTATTTCTCCACTACATTCCTCAGTTTTTTGATTATCATTCAGCATTTGGGCTCCTACCCCTGGCATACAGCTGGACCCGCACTCTGGGAAGTTGCCAGTGGGATGAGACAGGGTAGTGTGGGAGACTTACCTTTCATTGAAAGGGGCACAGCTACTTCCATTTTCTAGCAATTGCCTGAATGCTAAATAAGTCTGAAACATATCTGATAGTTAAGACTAATTTAAAATGTAAAGAAAATGAAAAATTAAGTGTGTGAGGCATGGGAAAATCATCATAGGTCTATTGCTGTTTTAAAGCAAAAGCCAGTTTCCTCCCAGTCAATTAAACCACTCATATTCAGAGAAAATATTAACTTTATATTGTCTTATTTTCTTTTGGTTTTAGTAGTCATGACGTTTACTAATTGTTTCAAGTAAAGAGAAAGATGTTACTTTCCACTTGGTTCTCCAGTGAACTGTTCAACAAGTCTTCCCTAAAATATTACTTTGCCAGAGTGTATTGTGATGTGAATAATGTCTTTCCTAGGGTTTTTGAGCTGCCTATTTGCCTTAGTACGTATGGCTTTTCATGTTAGTTTTATTCTTGCTCTTTTCCGTAAATAGGTTATTCAAGATTTTTACTTTGAAATGGCATCTGACATGCATCCTATTAAAACACCCATCTTACAGCTACTACAGAAGGCCAAACCTCGTGATTAGCACAGATCGCTATATAGAATACTGTGTACACTCACTGTTTCTATCTTTACTTTTGAAAATCTATTAACCGACTTAGAACACATGTTTACATAATGAAATAAAAAACTCATAATTTCAAAAATTAGATACTTTTTTTTTCTAAAAGAATATAAACAAAACTACTTTTTGAGCAACTACTTTAACAGCTTAACATAACAGACTGTGAAGCTCTCAAAGCAATAGTTTTTTTCCCCCACTGGTAAATGTTACAACGTGCAAAATATATATACTCACTGAATTGGCATTTGTTGGGTTTGGCCAAGGTCTACCACCACCTGGACCCCTACAAAATGATATGACAGATTAAATTTCAACCTGTGCCTCCACGAATCCCACACTAAGTAAATAACAACGCACAGAACATAAATGTTGTACTTCAGGTACCATGTATAGTTCTAGTTAAGCACCAAGATGACTTCCTAGTCATCTTAACAGTCTTTCCTTAAATGAAAAAAAAAAATTATGTCATGAAACAGTTTCATGTATAGGCAGTTGAATATTATTTATTTTTATAAATAAGAATGGTAATCACCCATAGCAGTCTATATAAGCTCCTAAATCATTTTGCCAGCTTTAGAGTATAAGGGAGCAAATACAGATAAATATAATCCAAGATATCAGTATGAGCTACCTGTGTGGCTCATTCAAAATAAAATTATTTGTAAAATATCGGCATCAACAGTGCTCTTAAATTACAGATAAGAATAATCTAAACTTGCCTCCTTTAAAAATCATATTAAAATGTATTACACATTAGTGAATCTCCTGGTACTAATGATGACCTAGTTGCCACTGGGAAAAACTGAACCTGGCATTAGTCTCATTGCCGATACCATTGTAATGTAAGGCTTGCACTGAGTTACTAAGCTATCAGTTCTGTCTTCTGAAAGAAAAGGACGTAGCCTTTAGATAGGCATGTGAACTACATCTCTATGTATCTGCTACCGATATAAAATTTACATTTTCACAACTTTTAGTTGAAGATAGCAGAGACAGCAAGTCTTGAAATGAGATAATCCATGCCAATATATTACTTCATTTTAGAATTCAGGATAATGCTTTATATTTCATACTGTATAAACAAAATTAATGCCTGATTAATTAATCAAATTCAAATCCTTGGGCGGTGGCGTTAAGTGCAATTGAGTAAATATTGTTCTATGAAAAGTAGACTATTTTCAACTTCTCTTCTAAGGGTTATTGGGAACTCTGTACTCACTCAGGCAGTGACATTTTCTAATTTAAAAATGTCCGAAGTAACAAACATTTCCTAAAAGCACTGTCCAAGTTACCTGTTGTATTAGCAACACTTGCTTGGAACACTCACAGCTACTTTAGCTGTAGTTTGGTATCCCCTAGGGGTGTAAACAGAGGGAAATGATATGGAGTTCCCCCTCAGGCCCTGTTCCAAATGCCCCGAGCAGAACCCAACCCCCTGCCCCATGATGCTGATGGTAAGGGAGACCACCATGGTGACAGTTTCATAACTGATTATGGAACATTTTTGAACTAAGAAACACCCTCAAGTCGCTGGCAGGCCTGTCCTTGCTCCTGACTCCTAAGTCTTCTAGTTAGGTAAACAATTTAAAGATGGAGTTTAAGGGAACACATGTCCTAACTTTCGATTTTTAAGTAGCCCCACAGGGTTTTCTTTTTTTTAAATGGCATGAAGAAAGCCACAGATGTCATTTAAAAAAATCTTGGTGGGGTGGAGGTGGGGTCAGACATTTATTTTAAAGGTTACAAGTAATGAGGTGAATTTTAGTTCAAATTATTTTATAAGCATAATGAAGATAGAGTGTATCTCTTCTGTTTCAGTCCATCTTTGATTTGCTGGGGATGACAGCAATGAAATGATCACCCTCTCCAACTAGAACTTCATTAACTGGGAAGTTTCCCTGCCAGACGAAAAAATATTTATTATGCCTAAATATGTATGAATTTTCTCACTGACTCTGAGCGAATCCTAATTTACTAAAAACGAAAAAAATGACAGAAGACTACAAATAAAAGGGAGTAGTAACCGAAGGTGGGAGTACGCGCGTAGGACTTCACAGTCTTTAAGGACTAGACTCCATATCAAGAGTCAAATGCTCTTTCAGAGAAAATATTTCAAACTATCTAAGAATACTTAAGAAGCCAAATAGCCGAAATAAAAAGGGTCCTGCTAAGAGTTCCAACCATATTCTTAGCCTTTACAGTCTAGGGAATTAAGAGTTCTCATATGCAAATATGTGCTTAAGCACATATGAGAAGGAACGAGATAATTTTAAGTAATTATTTGAGTCTCTCAGGTCACACGAAAATAAAATGTTACTGTGTACCAGCAAAACCAGGTTTATCTCAAGTTGGCCACATGGCTAGTTAAACGTGGAGTGCCATACCAAACGACAGTAGACATGTTATCACTTGTGGAGACTTGGTTGAACATAATATTCAATATCTATTAAAATATTTTGACTTTTAAAGCGAGAATCTAAATTAAGCTTCATATATTTCTTCAGTCTACTCGTAAGAGCTGCAGCTTTTGACACAAGCACAAAACATCATTCAATCCTTCCGTGGCAACCACTAATAGAAGGGCAAGCCTTTGAGGAGTTCAAGAAGAGCCAGACTTCATGTCTATCCATTTTTATTTCAAAAGTGAAAGGATGTTATAGGAAAATCTGACCTACTTTCCTCCCTGTTCTGTTAGTTTTGAGTCTGGCTGGTACCCACTTATTAACCTATTTTCAGTTTTAGTAAAAACTTGCATCCTATGAAAATGGCTTCAGAAGCTCAAAAACCCGGCACACATCAAAAGAGCTCATTTCACAGTACGTCTTCGTGCCACCGGATGAGAGCAGAGTTGTTTCATTTAATATGTAAGGAGCTAAAAACAGGCAGATGGGAAGTACAGTTGAGGAGATGCCTTACAAGTCTACATGGAGCTTGTTAATCGTTTCTGATGAGCTTCCTTTAGGCTACGGCACGCTGGTGATCCTCTGGTGAATTCATAAAAGTCATTAGCAAGATCTAGTGTATGCAGGCCTTTGAGGTTGGAGAATGCAAAATAAATAAAAATTCCTCAGCAAAGTGCATCGCCACAGAAACAAAGTACTCTCTTTGGACTGGAAAGGTCGCTCCAGTAGAACAAACACCTTCGGTTTATCCCTCACCCAGGTACATCTTGAGTTTTCAAAGAGAATCCACCCTATACTATGAATGGTCCTTTAATACAGAGGACAGCACCGCAGAGAATTCTTTTGTGTTGAAAATGGTCTCAATGACACAAACGTAGACATATGTCTACAAGACTTACTAACTGTACTGTCAGCTACTATAAAAAACTTATTAACAGGAAGAAGAATTCTCGGCAATCAACTTCTGTAGAGTCGGTACGTGGTTCTGGTGTCTGCATCTCTTACAGCATTGTATGGATTCTATCTAGATCTACACATGGTTACTGAAAAGCAATAGGCTGAAAGTTGTGAATAATGGTACCTAAAATGCAAAAAAAATTGAAAATTGCATAAGAAGAAGAAAAACATGATAGTAAATCATGAAAATGAAGCAAAAATTACACTCATGTTTAGTTCGTCACCATACAGTAAAGACACTGAGGTACGGAAATTGTTTAACAAATTCGTGCAACTTCAGAAGACAGAAAACAGAGCACTTCACTAAACAGAGTAATAAGCATTTTGCTTACATGTTCATTGCAGGCATTCCGGGGCCACCTAAAGCATTCAGTGGGGGTCTCATTGCACCTCCATAGTTCTGTAATGATAACCAAGGGTCAGACTACCACAAAACAAAAAAACAAAACCAAAGAGGAGGGGGAAAGAAAGGAGAGCAGGTTAATGATTTCCCTACATAACCCCTGACTGGATAAGGCCTGTGTAACTCATTCTCTGAAGGCTCCACTCTTGAATTTGCTTGCTTCTATTTTAACAACTACTTTGGTTCATGCCATTTAAAAATTCTATGAATATGGACAGTTATTGGAACATGTTAGATGATCAAGCCATGATCAAAATTATAACACTTAGCATATCTTTACTAATTATCTAATATCTGTACATGAGTTACTTTTTCAGAGAAACATTTTAAGTCCAAATTCTGTTATTAATTAAACAGATTTGAAACTATTAGATAAGAACAATCACATGAAGTTTGAAAAGTCAACAACAACAACAGGCAAACCCAACCCAAGAAAGTTGAATATAAACTTCTATCCATAGGGTAAGGCATCCAACATGGAAATACACTGCTTACAAACACCCAAACTCTATGAGAACTAAAGCAGACTGAAAATATGCATGCACAAATCACATGACCCCAAAATCCCAGGCAACACCTACTGTGTGCATTCAAGGAGATGGAAGGCAGTTTGATGTTTTAAATGAACATATTAGTTTACTGTAGTTGACAGTGAGAGTCCAGTGTTAGTTTTCTGGTTGTCACTGGTCAAGTGTTAATACATGTCATAATCGATGATGTGCGATAACGTGATAATGGCAGTTGTTTTCCTGGTGCTAATCTCCTTCCTCTTTCAAGCCTTCTTTTCCAGTTACACTGCTGGCTCCTTTGTTTTTGCTCACTCTTTAAATGTTGCCTTCCCTCAAGTTTCAGCTACAGTATTATTTTCAACAAATGCACATTCACGGCTAATCTTATGTGCTACAATCTGTTCAAACATTGTTTATACATTAGGACTTCACATCTGATTTATCATGTCTCACTAAATTCCTAATATGCTGAACTCCACAGTGGTAGGTTCTGCCTGGCTGCCATCTCATGCTCGACACACACAGAAGTAAACAACATCATCCACTTGTGGCTAAATTCTTTGTATTTACTCTTCCTTTAGTCCTTTGGCATCGGCTACCACAAAACAGTCCATGCTAGGAATTTCTAGAAGTTCTATTATATCTTTTCCTTTGTAAAGATTTCCTATTTGGTCAATTGCCAGAGTCTGCTGATTCCAGCAGTCTAAGCTCCTGACAGAGTGTTCTACTTCGTACTGTGAATGCCACCTCACTATCTGAGTTGGTTTCTGTCGCACTCTTTCTTTTTCCCAGCTTATTCTGTATTCTTTCTAGAGCAACTCTTTTCTAAATTACAGAATTACTTGTGTCACTTAAAAGTTATGGTGACCAGATTACCTGTCAAATAAGCCTAACCTCCTTGATATATGTACCCATGAGGTTAACCATAACCCAGCCCCACCCTATGCTTTCTGCTTTTACTTCCTATATTTTCCAACTTCTCCCAGTTATATTTCTAGCCTACTGGATTTTTCCAAATTAAAGAAACTACATTTTCATAAGCATGTTATCTCATCCAACAGGAGTACCCTGAGGAGGTGTTACGAGGTCAAGGACAAGGTCAAGGACCTCACCAATCAGTGAGAAAGATAACTGACTCTAACTCTAGCTAGTTGGCATACCACCCAGTCACCTGCTACCCTTGTTCATCTGCTTTCACTTTAAGGAAATACTCTTTTCACACTCAGGTCTGTGAGCTATAGGAGAATCATTTCTAACCACATGAGTCATCAGTTAAAGGGCAGCTAATTGTGTAAATCTTTGGGTCGATCATGGTGATAGCAGGGGTAGTAATTAGCAAGAGCTTTCAGAGACATAAGTCATGGAAATTAAAAGCATACATGGTAAAGTAAGCCAGGGATGCTTCATGAGACAGTCTGGCCACCTTTCCCCATGGTTGTGATTTTCCTTGGCACTCTGGGCATGGAAATACATTAGCTTGAATCTCTATTGCCATACTATTATGTCCTCTGCAACACCTGGCCTTTGTGAGACAGGATCTCCCTACGTAGTCAAGGCTGGCCTTGGGCTTGACATCCGCCTGCCTCAGCCTTTGGAGTGCAGGGATTACAGGTACGTACCACAGTAGCTACTTTTTGTATGGGCCAAGGATTCTCTCAACCTCATTTCCCATACCTGTATGGCAATAATATTAATTTCCATGTAGACTTTCCATAGGATAAAATGAAATATAAACTGTCAGAGTGCTTGATGAGTTAAACCATGGCAATTGCTTCTCAGAAGCTGTTAATTCTTTTTCATGGCTGCTAATAAAGTGAAATTGAGCCCCCTTCCCTCTGCTCTCCATGCATCCTCAGTGCTAAAGCATCACCTCTCTGTTCATGTAATAACTCATTCATGACATAAGAGTCCACACTTTGCTTTCCAGTATTAGATAGCAGCCTTTCTAAATGTGGCTGCATTTCCTACTCAAGAGTATGCACCTTGAAGATGGAATACCTATTTTATTAATCTCTGTATACTCAACAGTCAAGGAAGATGTCTGATACACAATAGGCCTTCAATAGACGATGAGCTAGTTAAACTGAATTGTCATAGGAAGTGAGGGATTATTCAATATGACGCATGATTTACAGATATAAAATATTTTCATTTTGTGAACAACATTCTAAATCACAAGGAAATCGGGAAGAAAAGAATAATAACAAAGGCTTTCCAAGTGGTTCGGCTAAGGCAGAAGGGGATGAGCTCCTGTAGATCACAAGACTCTAGAGCTGATGGCAACTGTTCTATTCCCTCTGGTCTAATCTCTCTTCCGATGCACTGCTCCTAAAAAAAAGGCACTCAGACTCTGTCTGCTTGGGAACTTCGTGAAGTGTCTTTCCTTGGTCGGGCAGTTTAATTATTAGTAAGTTTTATCCTACCCCATCGAGGCCGTATTTATGTACACGGAATCAGGTCACTGTATATGTGAGCTGTATGCCCTCATTTCACATTAATCCACCCCAATTATCTGATTATAAATGCTCCTTCTATGTAGCTTATTTTTACCCTTCAAAATTCTAGAGAAAATTGAAATAGCTGTGTGATTCAAGTGAATTTTTCTGTTAATCCCGTGGAACTTGCTGATTTTAGGTGAGCTAAGTGATTTTCATAGAAACAGGAAGAAAATGATTTCACATATAGTATCAGAAGAGATTTTTTTTCTTGATGAAATAATAATTTGGCTTCTCTATTGAAAGTACATTGCTATCAATTTACAAATCATGTGCTATTGCTGTTCTTCGAGTCAAAATCCGATTATAAGTATGCCTCGATGGGGTAAGAGTTACCACGTCTTTACCACACTGCACACGGTAATTCCATGGTCCCTCTGCTCTCTGTGCGCTTCGCTCTCAGTACTCCGTGTGCTCAGAACCAGCGTGCTGAGTGTATTGCTTTGATTCAGACTTAGGTTGCTTCCAGAAATGCCTATCTCGCTTTATAACACATACCTTGAGGTCAAAACCCAGAGAAGTGATATTATGGAAGAATTAGGGGACTGGTCACTGGTGCAGGCATTTAATCCTAGCACTCTGGGGAGACAGAGGTAGGAGGATCTCTGTGAGCTCAAGGTCAGTCTGGTCTACAGAATGAGCTCTAGGCCAACCAGGGCTACACAGTGGGACCCTGTGTCAGACAAAACAAACACGTATGTATATTTTGTCTGTGAGGAAAGCTGCAAACACCATTCCAGAGCCAGTTTCTACAACACAGGGATAAAGAGACAGGGCAGTTGCCCTTGGGTGGCAGCTGTATGGTAAAATGTCTGTGGTAGAAATTTTTTCATTATCTTTTGGGAAATGACAGGTGATATGCTGTGACTGTGTCATGCGATTCCTGCCATTCCAAATGACTTTACTTCCGCTTTCTCTCCCATCCCATTTATGAGCACGGTTCTTGCTTTTGTTTGAATGGTATGGTATTTATAATTAATTTTCTTTAATCCCTTTTTGTAGGGTGTAACATTTAGGGTTATTGTTTATATTTTTTGGTTCTGAGGTAAATTCATACCAAGATACTTTATTTCTTTCTTACAAATAGAAACAGATATGAAAGATACTGTTAACACACATAGAAAAATATAAAACACTTCCGATTTTTACAAAGGAAGCATTCACACTTACATAATAAGCAGTGACTAAGGTTGTCAGGAAGAGATCACTAGCTAGAAGGTAAGCTTCTATTATCTTCTGCAATTTTTAATGTAAAACATATAGCTATTTATAAGATAAAGCACAGAAGATTGTGCGCTTCTTATTTCAGAATTTTTCAAGTGGGATCTAGTGTCCGAAGCCATCAGCCCTGAGGTCTGTCAATACTCCACTGCATATATTAAAACCCAGCAAACAATGCCATCTTTATGGTCTCCCGCTCCGGGCTGATTGTTTACCTGTGGTCCTAAGGGTACCATTCCTCTCGGAGGAGTCATTCTCTGCATCGGTCCACCCATATTTGGATGTCCTGAAGGAAGCATGAAGATATTAGCAACATAACAGCCACGAGCTCTAAACTAGCGGCTAGTTCCCGCCTTGCTAGGTATAACCATGCCGTATCTGACCGCCGCCGCCAACTGATTTGGGCTTCTGCAATCACCGTTCCTGCCTCTGGCTATTACCTACTCCACAGTCTCTATTGGTTTCATGGCTGGAATTTTCTTCCTTCTCTGGGCTGAATTACTACTCTCACAGCCTTTGCTGTTCTTTCCTTAGGCCAATGCTTCCTGGAATACAGGCTTGGCTATCCACGGTACCTAAATCTCTCCAAGTAAGGACTAGGTTACTGGGGCTGTTGAGCTAATGAGAAGCAGTTTAAACCACGTGTCACTCTGTCCTCTTCCCATCAACCGTCACTCGGTTCTCATCTGAGAAAGGCAGAGGGACTGGCAAACACACGATCACTTAATTTCCTACTCTTCAGAAGTCATTTATGAGATTTCAGACACTTCAGTGTTTCTTACGCCAGCACCTCTACCCTGCTAGTGTGCATAACTAAGGGTCAGATGGAAATATAAGTTCAGTAAAACCATGAGATAGCTCCACCAGTGCGGTTCTTCTTAGAGGATCTGCTCACTAGTTCAGTATATTGGCGTTGATTCTCCTAATTACCTTGTTGTCGCGTTGGGTCCATCCCGCTGGGGAGTAACGGCTGGCTTCCCGGGACGCCCCCAAGCGCCTAGCAATTTAGTAAAGCAAAATTAAAGGCAATAAACCATGTGCTTTAAACATTTCTCCTTTTACATAATGCTCAACTTCTCATTCGTGTTACAAACCTCATGCTCATACATCCTTAATGTGATACTTTGGCTGCAGAAGAAATTCTGTTTTATCCAATCTTGCACACAAATATTTTGGAGGCAAGTCTACACATAAGCCATCCTATTTCTTCCTTACAAGTATAAGCCTATCTTCAAATTTTAATTTCATAAGAATACCGAAATACCTTTCCATAAAGATCCTCTAATTTAACTTAAACTGGAAAATCTTATCAAATTGAATATTCAAATATTTTAAAGGAATTTAACAAGTTATACACCCAGATTTGTAGAGAGGTTCCCTAACTGTTATCATGCTATGTAGCAGAGTGCTCTAGTTTTCCTTCTTCTTCTTCTTTTTTTTTTTAAAATTCTTTTTTTTCTTGCAAGTGCACTCAAAATACACTTGCTGAGCAAACACTTTATAAGGATGTCTCCAACGCATTTAAAATTTTATTTTTTATATTTTTGAGAATATAATATAATTATTTCCTCTCTCCAAACTCTCCCATATACTTCTCCTTGCTCCTCTTTCAAATTTATGGCCTCTATTTTCAATAATTGTTGTTACAACTATGTGTGTGTGTGTGTTCCTGTATACATAAAAAAACCTGCTCACTCTGTATAGTGTTACTTGCATGTATGTTTTCAGGGCTGACCATGTGGTATTGGACAACCAATCAGAGTGCTCTTCCCTGGGGAAGCCTATTTCTCCCACTCTCCACATGCCCTAGGTGCCCACAGTTCTCTGTGTAGGTCCTTGTGGGCTTTGACCTGTGCAGATTCGTGTCTATGGGTGCCACCCTTGTCTTAACCACAGTGCACTCACACTAACTTCCACCTGTTCCAAACTTTAAAGCCCCTACCCCGCATTCATCATGCTTTTAATTAATGAGATCAAATGCCAACTATTAAAAACAAGACAAAACGAAACTAAATCATCTCTCCTTCCAAGAACCCATAAGTGGCTGCTGCCGACATCTTTGAGGTCAGATTTGAGATCAGTTCCTTACAGAATTCTTGGATAAGAATTATCCGTATAACAAACCTTACAGTTTAAACCTTACAGAATAAATCTTACAGTTGCATAACTTCATGAACGTATGAAGCATTCACATATGCCCCAACCCAGAGGCCTCAGTGGTTTACGGTAACCTCTGCCCCCACACCATAAACCTTCCCCAGGATTTCTTGAGAACACGCTGCTGATGCAATACCTGGTCATCCTAATACTTCAGGCCAGGGGATCATCCTCATACAGCGGTACTACCATCCAAGCCACAGAGCTAATGCAAGTTTTGTCACTGCTCTCATTCCTTTCTGGTACTAGGACATCATGGAACATGTGTTGCGTTTAGTTGCCATGACCTTTCTGCTTTTCTAATAAGAAAGGATTCCTGCGTTTCCTTCCAAGCCAATCCTTATTTATCACCCCCTCGATAGTTATAAGGAGAAGGAGCCTTATATTCGGATGTAGACTCTTAGACCCTGATATTCGTTTCATGACCTGGAATCAGGTCATGTTCTCTTAGCAGGAAAGAACATTGCAGAGACGCTATGATGTTCCTCTCTGTACCATGTCCTAGGGTACAGGACGCTGACTCACTCACCCTCTACTGGTGATCTTAACCTTTATCATCGGATTGTGCTGGCACCTGTCAGATTGCCACACCAGAAGGCCACCATCCCCGCCCCTTGCAACTGGTTGTTTTTATTATCAGAGCTATTCTGATATTTTCTTATCACCCCTTTCAGAGTTTCGCCACTAATCCCTAGCCCCTGGGATGGTTGTCATACGGAGATACTCCCTGCCCATCACTGCCTCTCTGTTTACTGGCTGGCATTTAGTATAAGAGTAGCTACATTTACTTGTCTACTTATTTAATCAGGAATCCCTATTTTATTCGCCAGGTTATAATCTGTCAATCATCTATTGCTTTTGTGTATGTGTGTGATATCTGTATGTGTTACTGTGTGTGTACATGTATGCGAGAGGGCATATGGTATGCTGTGTTTGTGTGTGTAGAGTCAGAGGTTGATACCGGGTGTCTTTTCAATTGCTCTCCACCGTATGTTTTGAGACAAGGCCCCTTGTTGAAACCAGAGCTCATCAACTAAGCAAAACTGACTGGCCATGAGCTCCAGTGAACAACTTGGCTCTATCCCCAGCACTGGGGTTACAGGTGCACGCTGCTATGCCCGCTTTGTATGTGGGCGCTGTGGATCTGAATTCAGGTTTTCGGTACGTTTTACTTTCTGGTGAACGATGCTCCAGGTGCATCCATGCTCTTAATTTTTGCCTAGCTCTTGGAGCAGCCTCTTTTTCCAAGGATCTTGATTCTTTTGATAAGCATTTAAGCATCATGATCTGGGAATTTATTGGTCCTGTTTCTTGGGTGCGCTGCTTTTAGAACCTTGTGGTAACCAATGAGCTTGAAAAAATATGTATGTAGACAATGAATTCACTCTGTACACACATGTGCAGCAAATTCATTGTATATTATACATTCAGCACTCACATTCGAATCTGATACCTTGGGATTATCTTTTGCCTCCTGTCTACGTTTGTCAGTATCTTGTCCCACAGCTGGAAGTGTGGCTTTTATTATCTTCAGTGTATATTTTTATGTGATTAATCAGTGTATTAATTGTCCAATACAACTCATCTTCCAGCCACACTTTCAGCTACGTCAGTGTGGCTCTGGTGTAGTCCCAGGGCACCTTGAGTAGGTGGGATACTAACAGAAGCAGCAAGAAAAACTATGCAGAATACAAAAAATACTTAGAGACTGAACAACGCGCTCTTGAACAGTGGATCATTGAAGGAATCTGAGAGGAAATTAAAAAAATTCTTATAGTCAAATGATGACGCAATATATCAGATCCCTTGGCACAGGAGAGGAAAGTTTAGAGCTCTAAGGGCTCAGGTTAAAAGACTAGAGACAGCTCAATAAACAACCTAATGATGTGATGCGTGTGTGTGCGTGCACGCATGTGTAAACATGGGTCAAGCTCAACAAACATCAGAAAGAAGACCAAGAGAGGGTAAAATGGGCAACAAGGAAGTCTGAGGGTAGTAAAAGGACACACGGGCCACGAAAGAGGCAAGGGGACCATGGCGGGAGGCTACCGGGAGGATCAGGGTAGCAGAAGGATGGAGAGACGAGAGGAATAGACAATTTACTAAACACATTTGTTGTGGAAGTTTTTTAGTTGTGTTTAAAATAATTGCTTTTGTGCACTGTTGGGTGAGGGTTTGCCTAGGTCTCGAGGTTTTGTATTGTCTGCAGGTGTTGGATTTATGTGGGAGAATGTTTGATTGCTTATGATCTGCACCTGAGTTCTGAACCAATAAAAACACCTGAGCTCAGATGCTCGGAGTTCCACTGCCCAGTTAGATGCTGGCCAGGATGGTGGTTCCCGCTGCTGAGGTCTGGCAGGGTTTGAGTCTATGAATATGTTTCCATGTCATCCTTGCTGAGCCGCCACAGCAGACATACATTGTTTTAAAAGATGACTTAAGGTATCTAACACTTTGTGTGCTAATTAAAAATAAAAACTAAAAACAGATAAAATGGACTTTCAGCAGTTTAATCACCAATCTATGACCTCATGGAGAATGGTGCCCACATCTATAGACCTCAGCAATATCTGTTCAAGTATCTTTTTCTGAGAGGGATTTTGTATTATGTTTCTAACCAAATATGTCCCAATGCATTCTCAAAAATATATCTTTGATAAAATGACTAGAAAATAATGGAACATTATTTTCAGTGAAACTTACACTGTACCAGAAGTGTCAATAAACCATGACTTCATCTACAGGAAGCCACGTGGGATCTACAGCTGTAAGCTTTTCATGGGTTGGGAAGAGAATGTATTTTTTTTTCAAACGTACTGAACCTTTTTTGCTTCCTCTGCCTCACGAGGGAAGAAATAGTTGGAAGAACACACAGAAAAATGGCTGTAAAAGATGCACGAAACAGTGCTTATCGGCAGTAGGACAGAAGGTGATGAAGAGTACTGAGTCTGAGGTGTAAGCAGCCTTGGGGACACAGTGCTACAGCAAAATTTCAATTTATAAGTTAACCTCCACGTCTTTGCTGTATGAGACAAGAGCTCACTATGTAGCCCAGGGTGACCTGAACTCATGGTAACCCTCTTCACAGTGCTCCAAATGCCAGTTGGTTTTTACTTATCTCAAAAGTCATTAACTCTGTTTAAGATTAAGTTATCCTTAGTGTCCATTTTATCTGCCTTCCTTCCATTACGGGAAGTATGCATTAAGTGTTAATCCGGGTCCATCTTATTCAATGCGTAACATTTTCATTCCTCTATTGTCCATATGTATTGTGTAGTGTTTTATCTAATCACAAGCGTAATGCCTGCTCAATGTGAACAGTAGAAACACTGAAATTTTCAAACAGCAAAATCATTTATAATCCTGCCACTCAGAAATCAGGTATGGGGTCCTTAATCTCTCTTTCCCAGTGTGGGTACGTATGACGGGACGGAAGGGCTTGTACACCGACGTGGCTGCGTCTCCTTGTTTGTCCTTCTTTCTTACATTTGCTGATATCGAGGTAGCGCTCCGGCTATTCTATTCCACAGTGTATCTTTCAGTATATGTATACGATTGCACTCTCCGCATGTATCATATTTTCTTTAACTGCTCATCTGATACTGGACAAGTCCCCGGAGGATGTGGATACTATGTTCTAATGCGGTGTGTTTTTAGAGTATCAAATTTAACCTTGGTATATAAAATGGACAACGGGCCCTGCTCTGTGTAATTGCAAGTCACATATCTGTTTGCAGAATGATGAGAATTAAGGCAATTAAAAAATCACGGACAATGGCTTATTCCCGGTGCCACTCATCCATGACCAGTTTCTGCGTTTGGTTTTGATTTCATGCTGGTGTTGGATAAGTGATACAATTTGTCCACGAGAAATATAAAGAGCTGCTTCACTTCGGCTTACGGATGTTTCAATGACTGATGAGGCCCCTTCTGAGAACTGAATCAGTAAAGCTTGGCCACGTACATTTCATGGAGTTAATTTTTATCTCGTGAATCTCATCATACGCATTTATTCTTGGCTCTGTTGCATACTTTTGCTACCTGACTTTTATCATTTTAGACACAATTGCCTATTTCTGTATTTTCCAACACAGTGGCACCATAACATATTCTAAACATCTGGTCCTCTAAATAAATAATATAAGCCATTGTAGATTTAATCCAGAACCATAAAAATATTTCATGAAAACTAGAAGATGTAACCTAATAAGTAGTAAATATACATTTTGGAGGCCCTGTTCATTGAAGAGTACTTGTCTCGTATTCCAAACAACTAGTTAAGGCCACTGAGAAAGGGATGCTTCACTTTCTGTGTCTACTTTGTATGATCTACCAACAAGAAAAAACTTCATTATATTACAGTCAACTTAAATGAAGCATAAATACAAAATCTGTTAATATATTTGCTCAACAGACATCATTACAATTAGTCACCGAGAACAGCCACACCAATTCTGTTTCAATTAACAAACAGTTAAGTTGAAAGTTCACCTGTTTGCTTGAAAAGGTCAAACTTCTATGTATATTAAACATATCCTAGAACAATATAATTTAAACTATTTATGTGGCTGTTTGATAAACAGTGTACGTGAAAAATCATTCTAAATTTGGGTAATTGTGTTTGAGTTAACAAAATCTAGTAGGAGTGTGCCTGGCAGAGGGTACAGAGGCGCTGCTTATAAAACAGCGGAATGTATAAACTATGTCAGTGTAAACGCCGTCAAATTCCAGAGGAAAACGTCATTACAGTAAGTATCTGCTATTTTTTATTTTTGAGCACTTCTTTAAAAAAAAAAAAAAAACCCAAAGTCATTACATGGCTGTTTTTAAAAGCCTGCAAAGGCCAGACTCCGCCTTAACTTAAGCACTCAGGAAGCTGATGGTCAGAGGATCAAGATGTTGAGGTCACCCTGGGCTATTTAGTGAAATTCTGTCCAAAACAAAAAGTTAAGCGATCTATATAAATATGGGTTGTTTCGACTGGAATTGTGTGTTGTTAACTTCTATAGATTATGAGACTTAACACCGTATCCTGTGTGTGTGCATAGTGCCTGTGTGTGTGTGTACACATGTGGTCATGTGAGTGAGTACGTGTGTGTGTGTGTGTGTGTGTGTGTGTGTGTGAATGCACAGATGTTGAGGACAGAGGCTGATGGCAGGTGTCTTCTTTGATAGTTCTCCACTTCATTTCTGAGGCAAGGTCTCTCACTGGATGCAGAGCTAACCAACGGGCCCTTATCTCTCCCCTCAGAGTGTCAGGACTACAGGCAGGTCACCAATCATATCCAGCTTTCAGATGGGTTCTGGGAATTCAAACCACAGTCCTCATGCTTGCCCCATGATGTCTTTTGCTGTTGTTTTGTTTTTGTTTTTTGAGACAGGGTTTTTCTGTTGTAACCCTGGCTGTCCTGGAACTCACTCTGTAGACCAGGCTGGCCCCCAACTCACAGAGATCCGCCTGCCTCTGCCTCCCGAGTGCTGGGATTAAAGGCGTGTGCCACCGCTGCCTGACTCAGCATAATTTCAGTAAGAATTTGGATAAGAGAATCAAAATTCTGTGCTATAAGTAAATTAATAACTGTAACTTTCATGTTCCATTTTTGGTAGTGAAAAACGTAAAATAAAAAATGGAAACAAGAACTTAAAATGATTTTACTTTCTTTTGAGATAAAGCTGAATTATACAAATGACTGAGCAAATGACACACTGTTAAGCATTTAATTTCTTCTTGCACTATATACAAGCATGCACGCCACCCACATCCTAAGACAAAACTTTAAAGTCTTTACAAGTAAAAAATTTGCTTTTTTTTTTTTTTTTTAGTAAATAAGAACTTACGATGTTGACTGAAAACAACATGAAAATGAAACTTAACCTCTTGAAATAAAGTTTAGAAATGTGAACCTCTTGAAATTAAAAAAAAAATTGGAAGATTTACTGTTAAATATTTAGACTTAGCCCTTCAAGAAGCAGCCAATTACCCATCTGACATGACAGTATAACAAGGCACAGTGTATATGAATTTTATAGCATATGAAAATAAACCAAAGTATGTTATAGAAAACTTCACTGAGAAGATGATCAACATTAACCAAAATTAGCTCCACAAGTTGGCCAATCATTTTCTGGAAATACGCAGATAGTGAATATTGCTGGGTTGCAAGTATGACCTGCACATACAGTCACACACAGTAATACACAGTATGACTCCTCATACCTATAAAGGTATGTAAATAGTCTCAGACAAAGCATGGGGATGTGCATGTTTCCATGTTCTAGCAACACTTCACAGAAAGTCAGTCAGCACAAAGGCTGGCTATGCAACCTTCAGTTGGATCACATGTTACTAGAAGCAGCAATAAGAGGGATAAACAGGTGATGCTGTACTCTACACAAAAAGAAACACTTCTGATATTTTCAAGATCTTTTTTAAAAAAAAAGTTAAGTAGCACGTAAATCTTACCTGATTAGGTATCCTCAGTGGGGGCCTTGGGCCTCCAGGGTACCGAGGTGACATAAAAGGCTATTGAAGACAAACAAACAAACAAACCGAAAATCAGAACAATATACAATACAAGTCTAAAAACAAACTATCTGGAAAATTTAGAATTAATACAAGTCACACATCAATTCATTTTCCTATGTAGCTGATTTCAGCAAAATAAAAGCTTCCAAGAAAAATGTCATTCTGCTTTTTATTTTGTAGAATATCTGGAAATTTTCCAAAGGAAATATGAAACCATCAAAGATGATTAACTATGGCAATTAAAAATATGAATTTCTAAAATAATGGTATCTAATTGCCAAAGACAAGATAAAGACACAGGCAAATTAATCCCAGTAACTATTTGAAGAGGAGGCTCGATGGTTACTGCGTCATTCAAGACAGGCTCTAAACGTATACTTCTGAATAAATTACAAATATTTATTATCAGTTTTCAAAAATTTTAGAGTGCTCAAATTTTACTCCTCTACTGCTGTTCTATGTAAGATTGCAAAGAACTTTGCTTTCTAAGGGTTGTCTATAGTAAAAAATACTTTGTTAGCCTTTTCCCATTGTGAGCTTAACTATAAATTTTGAAGGTAAAACTTCTTTCCATATTCTGATTGTAGTGTATTCTGAAGTATATACATTTAAGCAAAAGGCAAATGGTTTCCTTTTAAAAGTCACGCTAATTTATGTTGCTGGATGAGTTAAAGCTTCCTCTACATTGGGCTAATGTTTTAGTGGGAAACTGAGCATCTGGGAGTGTGTTTGCAGCCAGGGGCTAGAGTGAGTATTCAATACTTGACTACTTAGACTTGGGCACTCATTTCTAGAAGGTCGTTAAATTATTCAAAATTTCTTTTTTATTATACCTTTTAAATAACTAGCAGAATAATTACAATTTTGCTTATTTACATATTAATATAGCTAATTAAATATAAGCTCTTCTACATATAAAATAAGTAAGTGCTTATTTCTAATGAGTTGAATAGTAATTAAAATATTAAGAATAGTTCAAAATATACCGAGAATCAATTTACTAGGTGTAAGGACATAAAAAGCTCTGCATATCAACTTTATAACATTGATCAAGCCCTGCATTTATGGCTTTTACAAATAAGAAATTTGGTCTGCAGCAGTAAAATCTCAAGAAATTTCAGACATGCAGATTTGTTCCTGTTGTCTATTTTACAGTCTGAGAAGCCAACAAGATAAAGGTTATATGAAGAGACAACTTGTGTTTGCTTTGTGCGTTTGTTCTTTGTGTTCCGCGTGTGACTGTGCTCCCAGGAGACCATTTTACTGGGCAGAAGTGGAGGGTTGTTCGGGTAATAGAGTTACTTCCAGCTGCTAAAACTTAAGTAGACTTCCCTTTTTTTTTTTTTTAAAAAAAAAACAAAGTTGATTATGAAAAGGTTCAGCTTTCACAGATGTGACCAGAGTTAACTCTCATCTTCACTGGAGAAGCTACTCTAAATTGAATTTATAAGTAAACTATATATTTATTCCAATATCCAAGCTCTGTTCTTTTCTAAATCACCCAACTTTATTTATACAATTACAATTTTAAATTCTGGATTCACTTCTAAATTTAATAAGTAGATACTATTAGTTTTATAATAGTTGCTCTTCTTTACAAAGTGATGTTTCATGATATATTTATAAGTTCAAGGTATACTATAGACCTCCTGAATTATAGAGAAATGAAAGTAGCTTACTAGTAATTCCTGCTGACGAGAAAAATCAGTTGGAAAGGAAGTACAAGTCAAAAAATGTGAAAAGTATCACTAAACACCAAATGTCGGGGTAGATAACTACGAAGCGCCATATTTGAAACATGACACTTGAGGTTGATATGCTCACCTAACGTGAAAAGATGTACAGTGTTAGTTTCACGGATTATTTGACCCTAAGTTACCTTAGGCTGCTCGGAGGGAGTGTCACGGTATGTGGTGGCTAGGGACACACAGGTCCCTGTAAAGCAATATGGGAGAGTCAGGCTCGGTTTCAGATAGTTTATTTCCTCATATGCCTTCCTCCAAAATATTCACTTTGCATTTGGGTAAAGGAATAAAAGATGGGAGGGAGGGAGGCCTGAGGAAGGGAGGAAAATGGAGGAAGTCTAAATTTTAAGTATCTTCACAAAGCATATATGACAAAAAAAAAAATCTAGCTAATTCAGATTTTTTTTTAAATATTTCTATCTAAATCATAAAGAGTGCTTTGGCAAAAATATTCTTTAAAAAATAGTGCTGGTATGAATTATAAATGCTCAGACCAATCCACAGCATCTAAGCATTAGCTGCCTAATGAGTCAGCTTATGTCAACGCTGCACAGGAGTACCACGCTGTTTGCACTGGGTAAATGGAGAGAACCCTATCCTGGCACCTGCTCTTCACTATCAGGAAGTCCATCTGAATTACGCTATGGTAAGATTCTGCCCTAGACCAGAGATCACAGTAAAATGACTTAGATGTGTTAGTAGACATGCTGGTACTCTCTGCATTCATAACTTAGGACAAATTCATTCTTCAGAGGATTCTTAGCTCTGAAAATACACTTATTCTTTATATTTGAGGTGGTTTGTTTTTTGTTTCTTTTCTTTTTTTTTTTTAAATTTAAGTAGGCCATCAAATCCCTGGGAGAAGTTATTTATAATATATGTGAAAAAAATCTGTGTGTTAGTCAAGAGTTTAGATGCTAGTGTAGCATCACTAACTGGTAAGGTGGCCTTGAGCTTACAGCTCTGCGGGCTGCAGTTTTCTTAACCTTAAAATGAAGAAGATGGACCAGATGAGTTTTTAAATCCTTTACAGAGCAAGGGGTTCACGATCCTGGGATAAGTCCTTTCTACAGCGCTCCAAAGGCACAAGACACTGCTATCAAGGAGTTGGAGAAAATTACCACGTTTTCTAGAGAGAAAGGACATGCACAAGACACCGCTATCAAGGAGTTGGAGAAAATGACCACGTTTTCTAGAGAGAAAGGAGATGCGCTTAAGGAGGGACCACACCGACAAACAACGGTGCAGTAAAGGTCAACCGGGGGACACAAGAGAAGCAGCTGCTAGTCTGAGGACGCAGCGGATGAAATCCCGCATTGGAGGAGTAACTGACTGTGTACTCACAAGGGCACAAGTTCTAGGCGGCTGGATTTGTCAGTGGACAAAGCAGATAAAGATCGCTGCTGTCTCCTTGGGATTCTTCAAGGCTCACAATCTTATAATTAATCCGAGAAATAATTTTCCGGAAAAATGTTCTGTGCATCAGTCCTCTAATTTGGAACAAATAGAATGTTCTCTTCGCCAAATGTCAAGTACCAATAAAAGCTCAAAGAAGATTCTTTAACCTGCATCTTCCCTGAGAGTCATATTGCATCGTGCTTACTTGATCAAACACACAGATTTAAGGGGAGTGGAAATCTAGACAATGAGTTTTCAAGTTTCCAACTGGGCCACATGAATGGGCTGAGGTTCTTAATAACACATGATAGCCTGGCTTGCATTCTAACGGGGAAGCTACACTAGTAGGCAGAATTCTGTGTGTTCCCATTATTAACATGTAATTTTGAGTGTTTGTGTCTCCCAGAATTCCTGTGTTGAAACTGAAATCCCCAATGCAAAGCTGTTTGAAGCTGGGGTCTGTGGGGAGTCTTTCTGGAGGGCAAGAGCTCCCTGAATAGTTTGTTGTCTTCAAAAAGAGGCAGAGAGATGACTGCTGTCCTGCCCCCTTGTGAGAGAATGACTGTCTGCCAACTGGGAAGGAAACTGAATACAGGCTGCTTGGAGTTTTTGGGTTTGGGTTGTTGTTGTTTCGTTTGTTTTCCCAGATAGGGTCTCATATAGCTCAGACTAGCCTCAATGACTTGAATTTAGGATTCTCCTGTCTCCACATCGTTAGTGCTGCGATTATAGCTGTGTACACCAGGCCAGGCTAGTTGGATGCCGACAGATCGAACTGCATCATGTAAGCTACAAAAACACTCCGCTAACTGAGCTATGTCCCCAGGCCAGCTCTCTGATCTTAAATATTCTTGGCACCGGGACTCTGAAGAATCAGTCTGTTGCTTAAATCACTGAATCTACAATATTTTCATTTTAGTAGCCCAAATGACTAACCCTAAAAGAAATGGCTAATGGAAAGTTAGGAAGACTACAAATACTCACTCTTAGGAAATCAGTAACTTTTTGAAGATGACAAAATGAAAGAATGACAAAACCTGACAGGAGTATAAGCTCATTGCCGCCAAGTAGTCTCTCAGAGAATACGATTATGTCACTTGGAATCGTAATTTATTCAATAATAAATGTCAGTAAGTTTTAATGTATTATTACTTTCTATTCTACCAAGGGTTACTCAGAATTTTTAAACTGCTTTTCTAAAAGGAAGACTATCATTGCTCTTATATTTATAATAAAATACGACCTATGTAATCTTTTTGAATGTGCTTCTTTGATATATTTTAGGCAGGAGACTTTACTTTTTAAAAAGAGATTTATTTATCCATGTATTTTATGTATGAGTGCTCTGTCTTCATGCACACCAGAAGAGGAGAGGGGATCAAATCCCATTACAGACGGTTGTGAGCCACCATGTAACTGCTGGGAGTTGAACTCAGAACCTCTGGAAGTATAGTCAAGTGCTCTTAACAACTAAGCCATCTCTCCAGCCCAAATGTTTAGAATTATTACATCGACCTCTTGATGTAAAAGAAAACGAAATATCCAGCTTCTTAACTGCCATGTTAGTTTTCCACTTCTGCCTCTGCCACCCGAGAGGAATAGCATGTACGCATGCTTCGTTCTTATGACCGACCAGCCACAGATGGCTTGACTTCACGCTTCCTCCTAGACCCCCCAGCAACTGTGGCCATGCGCCTAACGTGGAGTCCTTTCCCCAGCCACCACTCAAACACGAAAAGCTGAAAAAGCTAATTTGCATACAAAACACTAATTAGCATGTAGTCTTGATTCACCAGACTAAAATAAATGCCACAACTGAAGTAAAACAACTCAGTAAGCTCTCCCTCTTTTTCCTTAAACTTTCTGAGGGGACTTTTGATAATATATGTAGCTTTTGGGCGTGTTTATTTTTATTTTTAAGGTAACTGCTGACAGGGAATAGATCACAGGTGGGAGAGTGGTAAATGGACATGGCAGGACTAAAGAAGTGTTATCACTATAACCAAGCTGCTCACTGAACATGATGACTTATGAGGTCCTTCCTGAAGGAAAAGCAGCAGGCAGTGCCTTCTAGGGAGGGGGTACAGGAGCACCAGCAAATATCTGGTCGGCTCCTTAAGTTACTGGGTAACTGAGTTGTGAACAGCAATGTTGGAGGACTCAGAACTGACTGAAAATCTCATCTGGTCCATTCAGTTGTCTTGTTAAAAATACGTCCTCCCTACTGATATTGTAAAGAATGGACCACACCGCTGGGAAAGGATATTTGGCTTAGGAAGAAGATAGCTGCAAAGTATGTCCAGATTGGGGAAAAAAATGTGCTTGCCTAAATAAGGTAAATTACTATCTTCTGAGAACCCAGTAAGAACAAGAACAAGAAGACATCCCAAAGCCATGATGACAATATCCATTTTAACGACATGTAGGAGGGTTACAATTGAGGTGACTAAAAAGGCCTTTTGTTTTTTACTCCTGCTTTTGGGCTTTTGCAAGCAGTCCTGGAGTGCCAGTTTTAAAATAATGACCAATCTGATATCAGAAGAAACTAACGACTCTGTGCAGCAGTTCACCTCGTCCAGTGCCTGGCTTATTAACAGGATCCTAATATTTTTCCAGTGAAATTTTTTATCTTAATTCATTTACTTTTTGTGTATGTGTATTTGTTTACATGTGTGGGTACATGTTCACATGCATGTGTGATGTGTGTGGAAGCCAGCGAATGATCTTGGGTGTTCCCCGGGAGCTGCCCATTTTTTTGGCCACGGTCTCTCACTGGCCTGGAAGTCCACATAGGCGAGGCTGTTTAGCAAGCCCCGAAGTTCCACCTGCCTGTTCCCCGTGCTGGTATGCGAGTGTGTGCCGACACACCCAAGCTGCTCTTCACGTGGGTTCTGGGGACAGAACTCAAGAACCCAGACCAACTGAGCCATCTCTCCAGACCCCGAGACATGCTTCAGAAGCTTATTAGTTTTAAGTCTGACCTTAGAAACCTGTTTGCAACAATACATTTTCTTCCCATTAAGACTCAACATTTCAGTATGGATTTTAAATGTTCTGTCTCCTTAAAATAGTCTTTAGCATGAAAGACACATAAGAAAAAAGTTATTTTTTAAAATGTAGTTTATACACCACAACATTGAGACAAAAATGTGAGATGCAAAAAGAAATATGCTTTGGAAAAATATGAATTGTCAACAATAATTTTATTAATTATATATGGTTAAGTATCTATATAACTTGGTCCCAAGGAGTCATTGTTCAACCTAGTGTTAATCTTTTCTCTCATCTCTGTAACGTACTGTATTAAGCAGATCCCGAGTCCAGCACAATTCTATGACATAAGATTATTCTAGAATCTATGAAACATACTTTTAGAAAATTTAGAAAATTCATAGTTCTAGCAATGCAACCAAAATATGTTCACTGCAAGGTTTAACTAAAATAGAAATAGTATTTTAAAAACAAGGTACTATTTTTTGTTACCATATATCTATTTTGTTAATTAAAGTCTCTTTATATAATCTTCTTATTTAGGTTTTTACTCTATATTTTACTTACAAGTAAATTCTTATTACATTTAATTATGTTAACTCTTTTGAAGTCATATGATACCAATAATAAACACTATTAGGGAATATTATTTTGAAAACCATTAGTGTAGCATGACTTCCTTATTTTACCTCGGTCATGCTCTATATACAGATGTTTACATATCTTTCTAATTCCATGAGATGCTTGAGTTTCCTACAGAGCAATGATATATAACTGATATATAAAGATCTTTTACAGTTTACTCATCTTAATTTGTTTAGTTTCCTTTCTGTTTTTCATGAACATCTCCATCAGACACCACTGACACCCCAGTGAATAAGACACTCTTGATTAACACATTTTAATTCCAACTAGTCCTAAACTAATTTAGCTCACAAATGACATACTTGTGCTGGCATATTCTGCTGATCAGCATAAGTATGTAGTTTATCTTCCACCAATCTTAGATCCTCTATCATCATCAACACTTAATTAAAATAACTGTAGAGTAATAACAGATCTAGTTTCTTTGATGTGTTTTTGGCAAGCTAACCCCACACAGCAGTTACAAGCAGAATGACTATTTATGGATTTATTCTAAACATCATTGGCCACTTACACTATGGGCCTTTTCAAGAAGATGAGAGCACTTTTCAAGCGTTTATTACCACCCAATCACTGCACATAGGGTTGTGAATGAGGACCGTGCTGTCTGTTGGTCTAACAGTATAAATAATTGAGCAATGGTCTGTAAGAATTAGTAGCTCACTGGAGTCAGTTTATATCCAGAAACACACACACACACACACACTCACACTCACCTTTTTCTTGGTGTGAGGTACTAAGGTAACAACAGACTAATTGCTTTTACTAAATGTCTAAATTTGAGAATAAGTATTTGTGGCTTATAGCTTAGGATAGAGTACTTTGGCCACTCAATTTAAAAGCTAAAATTTGCAGGTAAATGAATAGAGCTAGAAACAATTAAATAAAGTGAGATAACCCAGACCCCCCCAAAGACAAATTTTGTATGTTCTCTACTACGTGGATGCTAGCTTTTAAGCTTTACATATATGTTTCAATGTGAATGACGACAGAGGTTAGGTAGCTAGTAAGGAAGCAGGGGGAGGAGGAGAGGGCCTTAGGAAGGGAAAATAGAGTGTACTGTTATAAAAAGATAAAGAAGATAGAATAGGAAGATTAGGCGGGTGGGTTGGGAAGGGCAGAGTAAAGGGAGAATTGGGGAGGGACATCTAACACTAAAGGCCTTTTGAAAAGCCACTTGGAAACCCACTACTATAGAAGCTTCCTAAAATATATACACATACAAAAGGAATTTAAATGGAGGTCAACATATACTGGAAACAATGCCACAACCAGATATCATATGCCACCAGTAAAACCTCCAATGTCAGGGATGGACTATATCTTGTTTGGACTCTATCTTGTTGAGTGTTGACTGAACAGATCCCATTGACCCCTCCAAACATCACAGGTTATTAGCAAGGTTTCTGGTTACTCTCCATAAACTGATGGTAAGGACCTACTGCTGAAGACACAACTTACTTATGTCATCAAACACAGAGTCATTGAGCTGGTGTCCAAACTAGAAGCTTCATCCCTACTGACTAGACTAGTATTCATGGTGCCAAAAGGTATTTTGCAGGCTACTGGAGGGAAAAAAAATCAATTTCAATTTCACCAGATACGAACCTTGTGATCTACAACAGTGACCTACCTGCAAGATACACTGGTGCCACAATGGCACAAATGTTTTGAAAGTAACCACTTTTTGAGTGGATTTAAGACCCACTCCCTGAGATGAAACCTGTATATAACAACTCTAAAATGACCAAGAACCTGAGATTAGATAGGCCATGGGCCTACGAGAAAAACCCAATACTATTATTCTCCTAAAGGAACCTAGCAATGGAATGGCTCCTAATGACATATCACTATACACACAGACAGAGCACTGTCTAAGCCTCAACAGGAAAGCTTCTTGCAGTCGATAAAAATCAACAAAGAAACCCACAACTGAAGAATGTATGAGTGAGAACCTTTGGAACACTCAGTTCTAAATCAGATGACTGCATCAAACCCTTCCCCTCAAGGCTCAGGGAATCATGCAGAAGAGGAGGGAGAAAGACTGTATGAGTCAGAGGTGGTGGAGGACTCCATGGAAACAGCATCTTTCGCAAACAATGGGAACGATGCACACATGAACAGAAATACTGTAGCAGCACACACAACACCTGCACAAGCTTAAACCAGGAAAAAGTCCAGCACATCTGAGAAGGGGTAATGTGCACAAAGTCCCATCTGAAGCCAAGAATCCATTTGCAATTGATGCTTGCTAGGAAAGGGAAAATCAGTGTCCGCCAATGGAGTGACACTGCATATATCAACCACTCTCTTGGGCAGGCCCCCAGGACCAGGAGCACTCAGGTAATATAAAACAGACTCAGTATTTGTGTGTGTGTGTGCTTTTTGTTTTTGTATTTTTTGTCTATTGATTTTTCTCTCTCTCTCTTGCTTTTATCATTTCTTTTTTCTTTTGTGTTGATGTTTTCCCTGGGAGAGAGAGAGAGAGAGAGAGAGAGAGAGAGAGAGAGAAAGAAGGAGGGAGGGAGGGAGGGAGGGAGGGAAGAGGGAATGGGGGGTGGGGAGAATGAACATAAAGCTGGTTGGGTAGGGAGGATCTAGGAGGAGTCTGGGGAGTCTAAAGATTATGTATACATTGCATAAAAATTTTAAAAGTTAAAATTTCAGCAATATTTTTAAACTTTTCTTAAAGAATACATATCCATTCCTTTGTGCATTGTATGATTTATATTTTCATGTGAATTTGCTGTAGGTGAAGGTATGAAGACATGTGCTTTACCTTATTCAGCCATCACTGCAAAGGTAACTTAAATGCTGTATTTTGTTCTTAACTTTCTGCTATCTTGAAACTCTTATGGCATTTCTATTGAATTAGCAATAGTCCTTTGAAATGTCCATGCAGAGAAATTAATATATTTGTTTAAGACTCTGACCCAGATAGGGCTCAGGATGGTTGCCTAGCATGCCTGAGGCTGGGGGTTCTATTACCAGAACCACAAATAAAACAGGACACAGGAGATAATTACAGTGGTGCACACCTCTAATCCCAGGAGTCTGTGGGCTGAGGCAGGAGGATTTCTGTTAGTTTTAGGTCAGCCTGGGTCATATGGCATTCTAGAGACCTGGTTAGGCAACTTAGTAAGATTTTGTTCCAAAATAAAACAAGAACTAGATCTGTAGCTCTCTGGGAGATTCTCTTATTTACTATGCAGGAGACCTGGTTAGGCAACTTAGTAAGAGTTTGTTCCAAAATAAAACGAGAACTAGATCTGTAGCTCTCTGGGAGATTCTCTTATTTACTATGCAGGAGACTCCCTGTCAATAAAGAAGAAAGAAGAGGAGGGGGAGGGAGGGAGGGATGGGGGGTGGAAATCTGACAAGAAGTGCAAGTGTCAAGGAACATGCAAGAGTTTGTGTGTGGACTTTAGGGGGAAAGGTGTGTCATGATAAATCTATACTGTTTTATGGGTTTCTAGATTAAAGTTGCAGTGCCGTGTGGAAGGGGTGGAGATGGAGAAAACCTGCCCGACAGGTTCTGAGCTGTAGTGGAGGAAAAGAGAAAGCACATCTGGATTTGTAGTGTGGTAGAAGCTTACAGCATGTGAGTGTCACAAAGGCCCCACAAGAGCATCTGAACTCTTTCACCATGAAGAAATGATAAATATCTGATATGGGTATTTTACCCTAATTTTAACATTACATAAGATAATATATAATTATATTATATTATTAATTATATCGATTATGGTATCAGTAAATCATATTAACATATTATCTCAATATACTATAGATAATATTAATATTGAGATAATATTAATTTAGATAAAGATTAAGATAGTTTTAATAAATAAAATATATTAATATAAGTCTAAAATTATAGAAATAAATATAATCAGCATTTATGCGTCAGTTCTAAAAAGTAAAAAAAAAAAAGATTTTTAGCATGAACATAAATGAATTAAACTAGACTCACTCAAATTTGAAAAATGAATAGAGAGAGAAAGAGACCTAGGATTTGCGTCACAAACCTGTAACCGGGGTCCTAAGGTGGCCGAGGAAAGAGGCCTGTTGCAAATTCAACATGAGCAACACATCTAGACTCTATCTTGGAAAAGAAAAGGATGCCATGAGGATGACAGGGCCAAATACACTGTCACTGGCCCTCCTGACCAGGGTCTCTCCAGCTCGGTTTATAAGAGTCTGTGTTACAAACATAACGCAAGACAACACAACAGCCATGAAACTAGGACTCCTAGCCCATGTGCACTGGTCTCTTGACTTTCAGGAGTAACAGGAAGTGGACAGGAAACCATGCCAGTCTCAGACAGCCAGGGTAACTGTCAAGTATCTACTTTGGTAAACAATTGGATTTCTTTTCTTTTTCTTCCTTCCTTTTCTTTTTCTTCTTTCTTTCTTTCCTTCCTTCCTTCCTTCCTTCCTTCCTTCCTTCCTTCCTTCCTCCCTTCCCCCCCTCCCTCCCTCCCTCCTTCCTTCCTTCCTTCTTTCTTTCTGTTGTAATTCTGACCATCCTGGAACTCACTCTGTAGACCAGGCTGGCCTCGAACTCACAGAGATCCTCCTGCCTCTGCCTCTTGAGTGCTGGGATTAAAGGTGTGCTCCACCACTGCCCTGCAACACCTGGATTCCTAACAGAGAAGTTTTCCTTTATTCTAACTGAAGACACAAGTAGACCCCAACAGCTGATAGTGTTCTGCTGTTGCTCCCTGTCCATCCAGAAAATGCTGCAGGGAGTTTAGTTTTCTAAATTGTAGGTTTTTAAAAAGCTTATTTAGTTACTCAAGCTGAGAAGTTTTAATTTGTTCTATCGCTGAGACCAGAAAAACTATTACCAGGACTGCAGGACAGTATTATCAAAGCCGGCAGCTGCCAGGCACCTCTGCGTTCCCAGTTGCTTTTATCTTTACAGGGAAGGGCTGGCTCTGCGTGCACCACTTAGACGATCTGTTCTTTAAACATTCAAAATTACATTTTTAAGTTATTAAAGTTTAATTTTTTACTGCTTGAGCTTTGATAAATAAGCAGTATTCCCTGCCTTCTACTCTACAAGTGTGCTGCCTTTAACTCCAGGAAATACTATCTGAATTTTAAAATTCTTCCCCCCCCATTGTGTGTGTGTGTGTGTGTGTGTGTGTGTGTGTGTGTGTGTGTGTATGTGTACACAATATCAGATGTTATTTTCAATGTTAATTATACTTGATATTTCCAGTATCCTACTCAACAAAATCAAGAAATGATATGACTTAATTTTTGGTTCATTAAAACTTAAGGTGACACATACAAGTTCTGGAGAGTGGGAAAGGGAGTGTCTCTAGAATTAAAATATTTCCAAAGACTCATTTCTGAAATAGCCACCAGGAAAAGAGGAAAGGCAAATCCCCGGAAGAAAGGACAATGGCAAGACCAATGACCAGATGAAGAGCAGGAAAGACCTGGAAGGCACGCGGACTGCGGACTGTTAACTGTGCGTGGGACACAGCAGGTGTTACTGGTGCTGGTGTGGTCCGTTCAGGAGGACTCAAAGACAGGAGAGCACAGGACACAGATAAAGGCATCTTCAAAACCTGGGGCTTATTCACAGAAATCAAGAAAAAAAAAATACCTCCAAAAAACATTTAATCCGGAGCTTGTAAGACAAGACAAAACAACAACAACAACCATTTCCTTTTCTTTCTTTCCAGTCTCAAGAGTTGGAGTAACTGTTTCCCTCACATTTGATTCTTTCTCTTTCAAAGTATCAACAGTACGGTTTCGAGTACCCGACTCAGCCGGTTTGTGTCACTTACACTGAGCCTTTTCTAGTCAGTAAGAACACTGCAGGAACAGGAAAACTCCCACTACTTTCCCTCCCTTCCCCCTTTCCTTTCTTGTTACTACTGTGCCAAAGCATTAGGTCAGCTTGCTACAGTGCAGCTTGGTTAAAAATAGAATCTTTGGAAAACAGATCCTAACATGGAGACATCTGCGCACCGCCACTAGATGGCAAAGCGGCTTTACCGTTGCTGCCCTGGTCCTGCGAAGGGGCCGAGGATCCGGTGGCAATTTGTCTCCAAGCACAGCAGAGTTCTGATCAACTCGGATTGCAAAAATATGGATGAGCACCTCACTCTAAAACTAAATTACTTAGTACACTTGTTTCCAACACATATTTATAACCTTAATCACACCAAAACCGTACTTTTACAACCCAACATCAATATATTAGCTTTTAACAGTTTCTGTTAAAGAAGCTAAAGATTTAGTGATCATAAGATAATAAATTTATCGAGATGAAAAATGAAGCAAAATATAATACACAGAAAAAATGAACAGGTCTGTAGACTGGTGTATATTCAAATCAAATATTTACAATGTGTTTCCCACATTCGTATTTGGTATGATATATATTAGTACCTAAAATATTACATCACGCTTTTCAATAAAAGATGGGTCCAGTTACTAGAGTGGTAAGTGAAGTTCAGCATCTATCTTGGAAGTTCTCTAGGGTAAAGAGAAGGAAGAGACAAAACTACAATGCTCTCTCCCCTCTCAGAAATAAAAAATGGCCTTCACTTAAATGTTCTGTAAATTAGTATAAGACATAGGAGAATCTTTGTTACTACCCACAAAAATAATCTTACAAGTTAACAGACAGAATTAATAATCTAGTTTTTTTAAACATAAAAGAATATTTACTTTTCCTTTATAGATAAAGACTGTTTATTCAATTATTTTGATCGTTGTACATAAATGAGAAGAAAATTTAAAATGGTCGAAGGAAATACTGTCGTCCATTTCAATAAGGCTGCAGTCATTAACAGTCTTTGCCTATTTTTTGAGTGAATGAATACACACATATAAAAATGAAGATATACAATAGGTTGATACATTTATAATTAAAATTTCTTAGCACACTATGAAACTGATGAATTAAGCTGCACGAGATTACTGATGCATTACTGTATATGCTTTACTAAAACCGAACTCAAGATTGCTGGTCAGCAATATGGTGCCTTTAGCCTGGTCCCAACCAGTCAGATGTCTTGGTTCAAGAACATGGCTCTGAAGCCATCCCCTAGTTCTATAGCAGGTGTGGCTATATTTCTTATTCTAATCACTCCTTTGATGGACTCCAGGTAAATAAGTATGTGCATTACTTCAGATGGCTTTATCTTACTAAACTGATACTTCCTTTTGCGTGTCCAACTAATCCCACTAATTTCACTTAATTGGTCCCTTACTCAGTAACACAGGTTCCTTCCCGCTTAAATAAAAACAAAACTTAACTGGTGCTATGGCTTGAATCAGAAGTGCTTCCCATAGGCTCATGTGTTTTAACATCTTGTGTCCAGGGGTGACACTGAGTTGGTTGTGGAACCTTTAGAAGCCAGCCTAGGGTGCTGGGATTTTGAGGTTTGTATAAAGTCATGGCCACATCCAGTCATTTTCTGATTCCTGGTCCACTAAGGTGTGAACAAACACATAGCAAGCTCCTACCACCATGAACTGGGCTACCACAGCAACTGTGCTTTCTGCAGTGCTCGACTGGGCACTCTCAAACTGTGAGCCAAAATAAGCTCCCCCTCCATTAAGTTTCTTCTGCCATGTATTTTGTCAAAACGACAGGGATGTAACTAATAATGTGGGAACAAAGTCTCAAAAAGAAAGGCAATAATCTAACGACTGTTTTCCATAATAGGCATATTAAATGACTGAGGATTAGTCATTGTTATTGATTTTAGGATTAAAGTTAATTGCAGTTGTTTTGAGTTCGCAAGTTTAGAATTTGTAATGATGTCACTTGCTAAAGAACTTTAAGGTATACCTTAAAAGAGACACACACAGAGAAGACTTGTTCTTCAGTGCAAATGAGAATAAAAGAAATGCATTTGTCTACTTAGAAGAACTATGTTCAATGTAATTTTAACAGTGTGATTATAAAGTGAGTACAACTCAAAACTAGTTATGCTTGAACCTAGTAGGCTAATTATCAATTATTACTTTTATTCATTTAATCCTAATACTTTAATCTCTTTATGGGTGACTCTCATTCCAGCTATGTCCAAATAAACTTTCCATTTCCTCCCCGAGAATATGAAGTATTCTCACACTCTACCAGGAGAGAAGGGAATGGTCTTTCAGAATCTAGCTGCTACATGAGGGCAGAAAGCTGCCTGGGGCCCCTCTGTGTGCCAGGGATTCCCAGATACGTAGAGAATGCTGGTCTCTTGTGGGCGAGCCTTCTGGAGCCAGACACCTGGAAGAAGCAGCCTGCCCTTCTGCAGAAGCTTGCAATGCCCCCTTTCTAGAACAAGCCTTGTGTGGTGGCTGAGCTGAACTTGGGTGCTTTCATCTGTCAGCTCTGAAATGACTCCCTTTCCTAAGTTTTCTAGGTATGGACCGTTCTCAGAGTAAAGTGCCTGTTGACACAGGAGTAGAGACTGGTCTTCTGCTGCCAAGGATGAGTATTTAGGGTTTCTGATTGTCATGCTTCTAAGCATGAGAAGGTAGTTACTGTGTGTAAACAGCGTTCATAGGGCTAGGCTTGCACTGAAGTACAGCCCAAACACCGCACAGAGCCACGGTGGACTTGACAGGAAACGCTGCAGCAGGTCGCATCGCTGTATTACTAGAAGATAACGGCTTTGTAGCGTTTGATTGAGTTTTTCAACATTTTAGGAGCGTCTTAAAATAATGGGTGTATGTCAATGTTGAATAAGTGGGGAAAGTCCTCGAGGTAATCTGGAGCAGTCTTCTTGAGTAAACAGAAATCACTCAAATAGATCTGAATTTTCCCATCTCCCACTTTTCTCTCCACTTGTAAAGGCATCTCAGTTGCTCAGAGATGCAGAGTAGGAACCGCAGCACCATCCTTCACTGTTGCGACCTTTTCTCTTTTATGCCTTATCTAGGCAACCGGCTAAGGCTCTCCAGACATACTGCTTCTCTCCTAATCTCACTGTCCCAGATCTTGTCAGAAAGACTGTTCTTGAGCTCTGTCTCCTATATAGCCTCTACTTCCAGACTCCCTCTCCTGCAACTCAGTTCTGGCTAGTATCAGTCAACGTGATTGGTCCCCTTCAGGGTGCAAATGTGAAGTCATGCCTCTCGACTGCAGTCTTTGAGGTCAGGGTCAAGCCCCGCCCCACCTTCAAGGCCTCCATTCTCCTCTTACCTAGCCAAGGGCAGCTGGCTTGAAATACTTGGTTTCTCTCTTTCCCCTCTGGGTTCCTGTCACTAATTATTCTCTTCCCTCCATTGTTCTTCCTTCTGTCTGCTTCCTTTGCTCAATTCCTCATTCTTCTTAAGATATCAATTTGGATTACAGCTTCTATTTTAACGGTACTTTTCCTAGTCTGCCTTTCCCACCACTGAGTGTGGTGAGCTGACTTTCTACAAGAATGCATTTTCTTCCCATTTAATATGCCTATTTCCAAACTTGCCATACTTAAATCACCTCTTTTCTCCATTCATCATACTCTGGGCTTTTTGATTTTAGGGATTTTATAAACATGTTTATCAGAGATGCATAAAAAGTCTGCATCAATTGCAACCTGAACAGAGCCTGAATTAGTTGTATATCCAGGGCACTGCCTTTCTCAAAGATCTGATGGTTCCTATAGGCATGCTAAATGAGTACAACTCTTAACATGACATTCCAGGCTCTCCTCAACAGACCAGAGCGCGCACTTCCAATTCCATGTGCAGGACCCCTTGCCTCTGCCCCTGCACTTTCTGTGTGTATCTCGGACACCTCAGTCCTGCTTATTTTGTGGCTAGCACACTTTGGTTAGTGGGCCACTTTCGGAGATGCCCTTACTGTGTTGGTTTTGCTGAGCAGTTGTCCTAACCCTCACTCATCTCCGGATCTGGTGGACTTAATCACTCTCTCTTCTCAGCCACCACAGAATTTTTTGCTTCGCCATTTTTAAAGCTGCTTTTTGGTTAACACAAGAAGGTTCAGGAAGTTGTACACGGTGTGTGCTGATGTTTAGATATCACAGTGTCTGGAATCTAGTGGTACCCAGTTATGAATTACATCGAATAATTAAGAGAAAGTTAAAGCTATTTTTACTACTCTCATAACAAGAAAACAGGCAACAGGAGGGGTTAACTCTGCCAAATGTGAAAGTGAAAATGTATGGATCTATCCATTTTGGCATAATCTACAGTGCAAGAATTTGGCTCCTCCCTCAACCAACCTTCTCTTTTATCAGTGTGACTTAGAGTACCCCTCACTGTCTGATAGATAAAACTCTCCAACTTACTCCCTAACCCTAACCCACCCTTGGCAAGAGAACTAGGGGTATAAAGCAAAAATAAAATGAGTTGGAAAGATGTTATGGAGAACAATCCACTTTCAATGGTAGTTTCGGCAGCAGAAATCCAGGCTCTCTTGATATACACCCCAGTCCTGACACTTTCTGTGAAAATCATTTATCTATCGATGTTTTGGTATTTCCATCTGCACAGTTAGAATCAACGTGCTCCATACCTCATGCTTCGGGTGCCGTAAGAGTTGGGAGTCTGTGTGAGGCACGTGGACTACAGCACAGCACAGAGAAACTGTTATTAATGTCGGCCATTGCTATCGTTTTCTTAATTGTTCAACAATCAGGAATCATGCTTAGTCCCTAGAGTACAGAAAGGGGCCTCAAGATAGCATGTGGCTCTCGCGTGACTTTAAAGTATTCCATATCACTCGAGTTACAAGAACAAGCACCAAGGTGAACAGATGTGCCCTAAAAGTGCGAGGCTTGTGCCGTGCTCTAACTGAGAGCTTTTAATTCAGTGGATCTGTTTTGTAAAATTACTTGTGATTTAATCTCTCCATTTCCACCTTTATAAGTACTTTAATAATAGTATGAATTGCTAACTGATGATTATCAAGGATTAAAAATAAACTGAACAGTTTGGCTCATAGATACCTACTATATTAACAAGACAGTATGTTAGGTATTAACTCCTAATTCTTAATGCCTAAATTCTTAATTTGTTGTTGTAAAATTAACCAGTGTTGTAAAGTGTTGTAAAATTAACCATTAAAAAAAAACCTTTTCAGAATCTATATTGGTATGTTGGTCTGGGCTAGAATTCTATTAATCAGATTTAAGACAAAGATCTATAAAATTTAAAAATGATGCATTATAGCTCTAAAATCATTACTGTCATTGATAAAAAAAAAAACAGTTACTAAAATTTTAAAATGCTAAATACATAGTTGAAAATCTGATCTTCAAATCCTGTGTAATTATATTAATAAAAATTCCAGCTGAAAACCCACAAAGGCGATTTCAAATATTTTGATACAGCCTATAATTTTTATTAAGTGAACAGATTATGACTTGGCTACTTTTAAAAATACAGCCAAATCTTGATTATTTTTAATCTACAGAATTATGAACAGTTAAACCTCTTCCCATCTTTCCCACCTTTCCACAATGTATTCACCACAGTGAACTTAGTGTTCTAATTTGTACTTTGATTTCTTTTCCTCTTAATCGATGAAATGGTCTAATATTAATCATAACAAGTGGTATAACAGAGGAAGGGACGTGTATTATAACCAGTCTGAGCAATCAAGAGTTGGCTGTACAGTACCATATTTACCTTAAGAGTCAAGCTAGCAGAGTTCAAATAGCCTCATCCTAAGCCATTATCGTTACTTAACACCAAGCAGGAGTCCCTATGCCTTAACATTCCTAGTCAAGTCTCTGAGTACCTGAAAGAACCCTGGCGGCACAGGACCTACTGGCATACCATCTCCTGGGGGCATGTTTCCTAGCACGGGGCTGGGAGCTGCTGCAGCACTCTGCAAAGAATAAAGGAGAGACAGATCTGCATCATTACAGAGAAGGCACAGGACCCAAGTCTGACAAGACGATCTCGAGGGGGACGGCTGCTTTTGCACTCCTGAGAGCAAAAGCTGCTGATTCCCACTCTACAAGTGAACGGAGATAAACTGTGATAAACAATGTCAGGCCTCTAGGAATTCTGTGAAGGCAAAGATCTTTCATGAGATGACACATCTGAATACATATTAAATGCTGATAGTAATGCGACAGATGATAAAAGTTAAATGCTTAATTTTAAGGTACAGACATTTGAAATGGTAAACATTAGCAATGAATGTACAAACAGGTAAGAGTCTGTGTGTGATGCTTACAGGGGTTGGGAGAAAGAACTTTTATTTAGATTATACTTAAATATGTCAAAAACAAGTATAATTAATTTTATGCCTATAGATAGCCATATATCATTCGCTTTTAATATGTTATAATCATTACCCAATATATCAGGCATAAGGTATCGAGTTGAAAATTCAAATAGGAGACTGAAGAAGAAAAGTAAATTAGATTTGAAGACATTTGTCTCAGACAAGTTATGAAAAATACCAGATCGAAAAACTCAAAGTTGATTTATAATCTTTTCATGAAATCCTAGTATTTCACTCAACAGGAATACGAAAAAGTAAAACCTTTGGTTTAGATTCCTTGTGGTCAAATCAGGGGTACAGATTTCTTATACACACCAGGTACACATAAAACTGTTCTGTAGCTATGGATTTTATACTTCCATTCGATTAACAGCATTTCAAGTCCTAAAACGATTCAGGAAGGGACCAGATGGGATGTGAACCAGTGCCTCCTTTACGGAAAAACGTGTGCAAGGTCCTCAAAACAAATCAGAAATAGAACTCTGTCACACACTATTGTGCTTTATTCTGGAAGAGAAGAAGTTGTGTTGAAGAGACATCTGCGATCCTGTCTTGCCTGAAGCACTGTTAATAGCCAATACATAGAACCAGTCTAAATGTTCACTGATTGATGAATGAATAAGGAAAATGTGGCCCGTATACACGATGGAATTTTATTAAGCCGCAAGAAAACAGGGAGAGTATGGATGAACCTGGAGGACATTATGTTAAGTTCAGGTAAAGCAGAGCAGAGAGACAAATACCTTAGGATCTGACACAAGTGTGGGAAAGCTGAGAACAGGAAGACAGAGTCAGGAAGAGGTCGATCAACAAGTGCAGCATCGCAGTGGGGCGTGGGGAGTAAGCGCTGGTGGTACATAGTGTAACTATAGTTAGCAACAATGTATTGCATATTTCAAAATAGCGGGGAGGAGCCTCTCAATGATTTTCCACAAGGGCACCAGAGAGGCTGAGGACACACCAGTTTGATTTTTCACAGGTCTGCTGTGAAACATTTCTCAACAGGCCCTACAGTTAGGTACACGCTGCACTGCCTCACTGTGCAGACTAGCGCGCCCGTCCGTGCGCCCATGCCCACAGAAGATACAGTATCTTAGCATGTTCCAGTGCATAGTTCCTGGCTTAAGAAAACATGTTTAATCCACAGGAGTTGAAGTTGTTGAAACCAGTGATTTTTTCACAGTTCCCAAGGGAGTCTAGACTGTAATGTGATTGTGTGAAATACTGCTTACTTATGAACACAAATGCAATTTCAGCCAAAGCATACGATACAAAAGAGAAAACAGTACTTCTCAGACACCACGATACGTGAGCATACTCAAGGAAAGCACACGATTCACTCGGTGCCCATCACCGGAATGCGGCCCTGACCAGCCTGTGTTGCTTTCATTGTGCACAGCGTCACACATGATTTTTTAAAAATGAAAGCAAACTGCTTTTTCATTTAACGAAACTTACATAAAATTTTAATATGCTATTAGTGGGGACAAATTTACAATCAACAACCCTGTTAGCTTAAATGTGTACAATTACGGCCAGGTCTAGGAAGCAAGATCTGATCTCTGTCCTTGAGACTGTAACTCAAAACTATTTTTTCATCAATTCTAGTTACCCAAAGAGTATACTGATAAGCTTTTTCCAGTATTAGATAAATAAATAAATAAACAAACAGACAAACAGGTTCGTTTGCAGGTCAAAATGTACTAATAAAAAATAATTAAAATTCACAGTTAAGTATTTGGGGGATTGGTTTTCTCCAGACTACACTATCTACAAGTATTCATGAGTTTTTTCTTGAAAGAGCTTCATAATATGTGTATTCTTGTGATGCACTTTCTGAATGTTTATTTTGTGACTTTTATAAGTTCAGGAAAAGATTCCCTTTTTTGGTTTTCTTACCCCAGTCAATGACTTTTGAGTGTCAATAGAGCAGCGAACACAACAGAAATAAACCCTTGCTCTAAGGTTTATTCCTAGCAAGGGGAGAAAGGCAATAAACCAAACAAGTAAAAGACAAAATATTTCTTTGTGATCTCATCTGAGGAAAACAGAAAGAGCAGGGCAGAGTCCTCATGGGGAAGAGGGCAAGACTGACAACTCTGAGATGCTGAATGGAGGGCACATCACCCCCCTGGACCAGGCTACAGTGACTCCTGCCTGACTCAAATGAGCCCTTTATTATTGTTTGCTTTCTCTCTGTGTGTGCTGTGCATTTGTGTATGCGTGTTTAACATAGAGTCTCATACTATACAAGTAGAAGTTTCATACGGTCCTGACTGGCCTAAGACTCACTATATACCTGAAGCTGGCCTTGAACCCCTGATCCTCCTGTCTCTTCCTCCAAGTGCTGGGATTACAGGTATGTGCCACTATGCCCAGCTTTTACTGTTGTTAGACTCTCCTCCTTACATTTCAAGACATGCCAGATCCTTATTGTACAGAGATAAGTATGAAGATTCTTCGCTTTCAACATCCATGCTTTGCACACAATGGTAAAGTTACCTTGAAAACCAGGAATCTGATAACTAGATGACTTAAAGCACATAGCATGGTTAGTTAGGCATTTGGTGTGAGAGTAATTTTTTATCCCTCTTTTAATGATACAAAAGGTACACAATATTAAAAATTATCCAAGGCACAAAATACTAGCCCAGATCATTCTGAGCAAAACTTTACTTTGTGTATCACAATCTGGACCATGCTATCCATCCACTATTGCTAGGCTTCACTAACAAGCCCACTCTTATTATTATATTGTGTGTTTCAATTTAGAGCACTATTTGGTCCAGTAACAAACGATATTCTGACCAATACCACAGAGTATAATAATCAGTACTGTCAAAGAATAATCCTCCAACTGATGACCACATTAATTTATATATAGTTTCTATCTAAATAATGTAAGTATTGAGTCTGTAAACTAAATAATCAAACTGTTTGAGTTAAAGCTTCTAGAAGGAAAATGTTCTGAATTGCTTAGGTTTAACTGATGGAATTTCTTGGGCCAACTTGTTTCAAGTTTACTTCTAACATATGAGACAAATTTAACCCATGAGCCTAAGAATGAGCAGAACATTATAGCTGGGCCTAACTCAGAAGTGTGTAGGAGTCTTTGTAGCTATATGACAAGAGTGAACAGCTTAGTTATACTAAAACTACCACAAAGGATCAATTTCATTGGAATTACATCAATTCTTATTAGAATATCACGAAATATCCTTTATTACATAATTGTTTTGGATTGATTTTTATAATAGCTTCTTGTCTTAATAAAGGAAACATACAATATGCCTTTAGGATATTTCTTATAACTAAACTGAATATTTAAGGCTTCATTCAGAAGTAAACATGTCATTTTATTTATTGTCCCTTATGCTAGATTCAATTGTGTGCTTTCAATACATATTTTTTAGATACGTGTATCCTAATACAGATTTTATTAAGTCATTAGTCTTGCCATTTGAATGCATAGAGGAAAGGAAGTATATATCTCTAAGAGCTTTCAAAAGAGTAGACATGAAGTTAAAAAGATTCAATCTATCATAAAATATAATCAGCTTTTATCAAGGTTTTATACATCTGGTAACTGCTTGTTTGATTTATTAGGAGTGCTAGGTGACCAGCTCCTGATTATACACTGAGAATCAAGATGTAAAATCTGTATTTACAGATGGAAAAGAAAAATATTAAGAATATATAAAATTATAAATTAATCACCATAAAAATAAAAGGGGGAACTAGGAATTGGAAGGAGATTAAAGGGAATGGTAAGAAGGGGAAACAGGATTATTGGTTTTCATTATTAAGTCATCTGTACTATTTTTAAGCCTCTATGATTTCAATTATGTCCTGCTCCCAAATTAAGGTGTTGCCAATGTGAATGAAGTAAGAGGCAGAGCTTTTAAGAGGCGATGGGGATATGAAAAGTCCTCCCTGTCAAACAGGTCTTTGTATTCTCATAAAAGAATAGGTGGATGGAGTTCCTTCTCTTAGCTCTTGGCCTTCTCCAAGTAAGTACACAGCAAGAAGGTCCTTCCACTAGATGGCAGTGTTCGGTCTCAAGATTTCCCAGCCTCCAGGCTGTGACATAGATTTCTGTTTTTCTAAATTTCTGGTCTTGGATATTTTGTTATGGCAACACAAAACACACTAGCCATGTACAGGCATTTTAAAGAGAACCTTAAAGTGACTGTAGGGGCTATCCTGCCAGACAATTATGATGCAAGTTACACTTAAGTAGTCTGATTACTGGTTGAAGATTTTTTTTTTTTTATCACGTTAAGAAATCTTTCCATGCCTAGTCCTGTACAAACAGTTTTCGAAGAAATAAGGAATAAGAAAAGAAGCTTTTTCATTTCCACTTCTGACAGGCATTTGGCTCTCTTTTGAGAAACATGACGTAAGCAATCACATATTGATAGGCGTCTTAAGTCATCACTGTATTTTAAGGGAAGCCCTGTTTGCTCATCAGAGATACGCCTTCTAAATAGGTCCTAAAATTTATTTGCTAGTAGATATTTGGAACTTTTCAACTATTCTAAAGCAGACATAGCTGACATGTTCTTTCCTATGTTGTAGTTTTCAAATGTGAGTATCAGGATTACTTTGCCTTTTCAAAACAAATTGATATCAAATAGGTTTTTTTTTTTTTTTAAACAAACGCTTCAATTAAATGTATACAAGCAATATACTTCAATTAAAAACATACAGCAATAGAATTTCCTTAGTGTGTTGGGTGTGGTAACACATGTCTTTATGTCTTTATACTAGCATCTGAAAGGCAGAGGTGGGTAGATCTATGTGAGTTTAAGGCCAGCCTGCTCTAGATATCGAGTTCTAGGCCAGCCAGAGTTGCATGGTAAAACCCTGCCTCAAAAAAAAAAAAAAAAAAAATCGAAATTATAAACAAAACGAACAACCTTTTTGAGTCCGAAGGCATCTTTGAAGGAACCACAGCGATTGTTCCTTTTATATTTTCTTCTTCTATTAGTGCCAACGCTGTTCATTCAAAATTTTCCAGACACTTCTTTTCACTAATCCACTTAGCTTCATCCACACACACTGTTTTTATACCTTTAACAAAGTTCTCCCTTTATAGGGGAAGGCGACTTCCTGTGAAACCACTAAAACCTAGGTCTTTCTTCCGCGATAAGAGAACTCCAGCCAGAAGAACAACGTCCCAGATACGTACGCATGCTCTTCAAGGCTCCAGTTTTCACGAAGAATCAAGTTCCTACCGAGGAAAGAGGCACGTTCCCCTTCTAGGTCTCAGCTTTAGAATCTGGGATGCTTCCTTCTCATTGTTCAGAGCTCAGATGATGTAGAGACAGAGTTTCTACTTCACAGATATATGAAACACTAAAATAACAGAGTGCCCAGGAGCTTTTCGTCTTCCTCTGCGTCACAGATGCTGCCCACGTGCACTGGAGGGACCGCCAAACGAGTCGGATTTTACCCCTGCAGTGAACTATCATTCTCTTCCTTATCTTTAACACCGACTGATCCAATAGTTTACTCTTCTCTATTTTACTAACATGTTTATTTTAAGACAGTTTATTTCTATTCCACTTGTCAAACTTTACTGTCAAGTATCTTATATCAACTAATCTAATTTATTCTGTTTTTTAATAATAAAGATTATAGAGCAAAAAAATTTGTGCTGAATTTAACTGTGTTTGCAAGGCCTGGTGTTGGTGTTTACTTCTTAAAAAAAACTAATCTGAATACAATTTTATTTTGCCCGCTAATGGAAATAACTAGAAACCAAATTTATACTGACTAGATGAGTCAGGGAAAAAAAATGAGAAAAATATCTAGTCTTGCAGACGTAACCAAAGGCACACTTGAATATACAAACGGTTGGGTGGTTCAGTTTCTAATTTCTAATTTCCTAGTTGTAGCCAGGTAAGCCATGTTACCTCCAGTATCCAGGAGTATGTTGAATAATATTTTGTGGTCGAATTGATAATGGTTTTTTTTTTTATAATTTTCCTTTGATAAAACATCAATATTCTTTATCTGTACTTTTATTTCACGACTTCATATCTTTAAATTTTCTCTAATTTTCATTTCTTTCATTCAAACATGTGTCACGCCCCTCAACTGTTGCTTGTCTGTTTCTTCTCCTGCTTCTATCAGCCCTGCCCTGGAGGCTCCATCATTTCATCTCTGCAAAGTGGGGGGAGGGGCGGATATGACAGTGGAGACAACCTAGACTTTTGGTAGACAGACTGCGAGAGGACAGAGCTGGATTGTCTTAGGCTCCTGAGTTTGTTCTAGATGGCTGCTGCAGATGCAGGTATATGGATTTTCAAACCTGGAAGGAAGTTTGGAGGGAAATGAAAACTAACACATCTCCATCTCTAAATTACTATTTCATTTTTGAAAAACATTATTCAAAGGATGTCTAGAAGGCAACTCTAAAGTTCTTTAGAGTTTACTGCAGTTATTCTGTTGTAGACTATGCATCTCCTAATTATATAATTTTCATTAAATCAATGTCCTGATTAAGAATAAGCAAACAGAAATAAATCCCACATTAAACCACACTTGCTTTCATGGCCCATCTGGTGTCACAGTTCTACAACTGGCTTCGCATCTTGCTCAGGCCAGTCTGCTTTCTTCACTCCACAGGGACAGTGGCGGAGCTGAGAGGGAAGGAGAGCTCCACACGCAGCATCTCCTTCTGTAACGGCCAGCTGTATCTCCAACTCCCCCTTCTGCTCCTCTGCAAAGTAATGGCTCCCGGACTGGCAATGAAAGTCCCACCAGTCCTGTCTAGATCCCAGCTAAGCTCCGTCTTAGGGCTGGGAAAGACATACACACAACTGGAAGTTGTTTGGGACTCGATCTTTGCTGATGGGGCCTGTTCTGGCCTTACGTTTCGGAGTGAGCAGGATCTGATCTTAGTTCTTCCACCAGAACAGTGTCCCTTTCCTTTGTTTACTAGGTTGGCTGCTTCCAATCTTACCCGACGAGACTTTGCACATCTCAGAGGCCTAAACTAATATACCATAGTTCTTTCCTCACTTCAATTCAGAGAGAATGAGTTGAGAACTGGCCTTCTAGAGTCCCCACTACCTGTAGCCAGAGTGTCTGGATACCGATAGTTTATCTACCTATATTTTTGGCCATGTTGCCGGATATACGGGTTTTCCCACCTGCAGGTGTTTCCATCATTCACCCTGAACCATGGTGACGATGGCCTGTTTTGCGATCTCCGTATGTGCCTGGTACCTGTGTGTAACCCCAAGGCACATATACTTCCTAACAACAGGTTGCTGCAGAATTTCCTGGGCTGGCTGACTCCATCATTGTAGAATGGTCTTCCCTTAGAACCCAAAACATACTTGTTCCGAACATACTTTATAGCCCTTCTCCTGAAGAAGCTCTGTCACAGAAGAGGTCACGACTGCGGGAACTACAGCTCTGTATCGATAGCATGAAATAAGTCACTAACATTTTCTTTTCAATATTGTTTTTTTTTTCCAAGAAGGTAATCATCATAACACTCATTTGGAAGATACAATATCACTTATACCTCAATTTACAATGACATAAAATGGACACTTCTGTCGGGGGTGGTAGCATCTGCCCATGAGCCAGTACTTTAGAGGATGGGAGGGGGGGTCCTATGAATTCAAGGCCAGACTGTGCTACAAAGCAGGACAATAGCTACAGACATAAGTAAACAAACATACAGAACCCAGTATATGTCCTCAGAAACGTTTTTCTTTTTGATATATACAAATATTAAACTCACATGAAGAAATTAAAACTAACAATTCTCAAATTTATTTCCCTTAATAGCATTGCTAACTTGGCTCTGCAATAGTATGTAACTAATAAGCTTCTTCGAGTTTTACCTAGAAACAAAAAAAATCAGTAAACATGATCAAGCAAGAAGCTAATGGATTTTTAAGTAAAAAATTTGAAATTGTATTACTATAATACCTTGGATAATTTCTATCGCTGAATATTTTTAAAACTATTAAGAACATCTCAGCTTTCAATTAAGTTAGTACACATTAAAAAGGAATCAGAGAGTAGCTTAAGCCAAAATCTTATTACTTAGTTTTTAAAAAGGTTCCTTTGAAGGGGTCACAGACGGTGGCTTTACGAAAAGGCACAAGGTGAAAATAAATCAGTAAACAAAAATATCCGTTTCTATTCATGCCACACTGGAACAATGATCAAGTCGCTGAACCTGCTCTTTGGCGGAAGCACAAGCCCCACCCTCCCGCCTTTTCTGTCAGCGTGGAGTGTAACCGCTTACCTCTGCTACCGGATTGTAAACGACTTCATTGCTTCACAAAGCAAAACCAAGCACCACTATAGGCTCACACGTAAAAACATACAGATGTAGGATAACTGCAAAGGGAGCTTTTTAATTGGTGTGGTATTTTGAAGAGACAGCTTGAAATTAACAAAGATCCTAAGATAGATCATGTCTATACAAAATAGAATAAACTCGATTGAAAAGAGGAAATTCAGCCAGTAATTGGTTCTCCCTTTTAGGACCCAGACACAAGTGTTTTGCTGTTGTTATAAGTGTGCTAGCAAATTGTTTTAAAAACAGACTCTTGTGGACAGTGGTTGAAACAGAATTTACCAACATTTATCTGTGATTCTCTTTCTAACCCTATGCTAGTGTGCGCTATAGGAATCACTGATGACCACCTGTGGTCCTCCGCGAGAGAGTCACATCTGTGGTCCTCATGGACGATGGGTAAGGGCCTCAACATAGCCAGTGTGCCTTATAAAAAAATGGATCCATCTAATCCTAAACTACAGAGGGCTGAAAACCCTCTGTAGACCTTCATACCGGCTCCTAGAGTCTGTTCTTGTTCCTCAGATTGCCACTAAAATGCATAGAATAAGGCTTTTGAAACCTATCTTTATTCTCATGCTGAGAATCTTCATCCTTAAAAAAGGCACGTCTACTTTCTAGAAGCAGATAAAATTCATTTGAGATAGTTCTGAAAAAATAGTAACAAGGCTGGTGAAAGATTTTTGAAACAGAAACTTAAATATGACTGTTTTCATTCAAGATCAGCTCAAAAACCAGGTGTGCTGGGTGTGTCGGTATTCTCAGTACTTGGGAGGCAGGAGCAGGAGGATCGATGAGCCTACGGATAGTTTGCTCTCCGTAGAGAATTCCAGGCCACCTAGGAGAATCCATCTCAAAATCAAAATATAAAGTAGGCCCAGAATTCAAATGTAAGAATGTGAAGTTCTAATTATGGCAACGTAACGAGGTGCCTTGGGTTTGTATACATACTTAGTTTTTGACGATACTTTTCATTCACCCATGCATTTAAATACAACAATCTTTGCATCCACCACGTATGTAATGCTGTACTGAGCAGACCCCGCTCTTGTCCAGAGACGTTTATCATCTTAAAGGAGAAGACAGATAATTGTAGTCAGTTGTACTTGGTAGTGTGGTAAAAGTGACCACGGGGAAGATGCACTTTGGAAGAAAACTGTTTCTCTAGGAGAAGAGCATTTAAGCCGAGACCCAGGGAAAGAGCTGGCGATGGGGTTAGAAGGTAAGGCAGACCGCGGAGCTTGTAAAGGACAAGGAAGGGAGGACCCCACGGTGTGAATCGTGACGCAACACGAGAAGTACTAGGAAAGATCAATGCGGCTGAACCGACTGATGGCAAACGGCGGCCCAAGGTGGCTTTAACCTTGTCTGGATTAATTTTAAGACAGCAATGGTTTTTGTTACGGCGTTTTCGCGCACACCTCGTCCTCTTCTGTCCTGCGCCCTTGTCCTGCTGTGCGCTGTTCCCTCCCGCAGTATCCGGCAGGCACTCTCGTGTCACGTGTATCTCATCACCCCACGCCCACCTTAAGGTCTTTTCTTCTCCTTTGTGGTCCCCTTTCTAATTTCATGACCTACACATCAGCAAACAATACGTCAGAGTTTACGGTCCCTATATAACCCTCGCATTAATTTACTGTCGCGTCTACCACATCACACTTAATGTTTCTGGCCTAAAAGGACAGGCATTTTTTTTCTCGTGTAGGTCGCACTCATTCTGAGCACTAAGATGGTAAAAGTAGGCTGGATTGAACCTGAGCTTATTATGTTGGTATTTTATTTTTTTACTTAAATAAATATTATGTCACTTACAGAATTAGTAAGTATACAAATGCTAAAATCGCCTGTGCTATGCCAAGCAAAGATATCAAGTTCCTGGGGGGGGGGGTGGACTGACAGAAGCCAATTTAGTTCATACTTGTTTTTCTTATTTCCTAATAGGCGCATGTAGTATTAAAGAAGGGTAACACACGGTAAACTCTGTAACCTTCATGTTAACATTTCCCCATAGATAATGGACATAAATCAGCGATGTATTACGTATAAAATGTCAACTGATTTGTAGAATCATTTCATCTGAGTAGGGCTCTGAGTACTGTAAGACGGCCATATAATTCATTTTTAAGATCACGGTCTAATATATGGCACCTAGTCATAGTTAGCCATTAAGTGAACATGGTTTAAACAGTGTTTAAAAATGGAGCTCTAAAATAATCATTTCTTTCACTGTAGGATCACAATTGGTATGTTACTCAACTAAATCAAATTAGATGCTTTAACAAAATAAAATTTAAGGCAAAAGGAACTAGTAGGTATAAAAAGCATTTTAAAGGAATAATTCATAAGCAAATTATAACCTTTACTGTATTTCAGAGCATAATGAAAAACTGACAAACTACAAAGAAACTAATAAATTCAAACACCACAGTGAAAGATGCACGGAACACCTAGAAAATGATACATTAAGTAAACTAAAACTCAGATTTGTAACTAAAATTGACAAACTAGATATAATGGGATAAAAAAATGGATTAAAAACAGCATTTCCACAAACAGAAATGCAGACTTTTTTTTTTCTGCAACCATTCTTTCTACCCTAGGCGTGACACTTGCCAAGCAAATAGAACATAATACAACAAGACATTCCTAAGTACATGGCAAACATAAAGAGAAATAATTATTTAACACTCTAAAGTAATAAGTAATAGAATCTTGTGTGTGTGTGTGTGTGTGTGTGTGAGACACACAGGTAGAGGTGAAACCAATCGTACAATGTTCTCTCTGACCTCTTAAGCAGCATTGAAGTAGACTATAAGGAGAAATAGCTCTGAAGGGAATAAACACCATTTAGGTTAGAGAGTAATTATTCTATGTAGTGTGATTCATGTCTCAGTAAAAATATCATGGCCTTTATGTTTTTTGCAAGCCATTTGGTATCTGTACCCAAGAAGAGGCACTGTCACCTGTCTTTCACACGCTAAGAGCAGAGCCAACCCTCTCCAAAATACAAGAGACCACTGTCCTACTGAAGTCACAGGTAACTTGGAACAGAACTTAAAAGAGCTGTGAGCATTCATAGTAAGGAGAAAGCAGTCAAATACTGAATTAATTTCGTGGAAAACAGTTTTGATTACACTAAATCTTGAAGAAAAAAATGTTGGAAAGGAATTAAAAAAAAACTGTCAGAATAGTAATGGTAATAAGCCCAGAGGAAGCAATGATTGCTGGCCTGAAGAAGACAGAAGACAATTTCTTGATAATCAGGGAAGGCTGGCTATGTGAGATGAGACCATTAATGGAAATCGAGTGCAAAAGGCAAAGCTATAATATTTGCAAACTCCAGGAGGATAACAGGAGACAACTCAGACGACCATTTAGATGTGGTGCAATGGCAGAACCAAAGGCGTAATCCCTGAACAAGCTTATTGTAGGGTCTCATTAAAGCTAAACGGTTGCCTTTATGAAAAACGTCACCAAGAAAATTAAATATTCCAGGAAAAAGAGTATTTAAAAACCATAGCTAATAAGTGTTATGCTAGACACTATTCCAGATGCTGTATCTAAATTCACTCATTGATTCCCTGAGCAACTCTACAGCTCAGTGCAGACAGCACGTGCATTTTCTTGGAAGGAACCATTGCTGAGCTTCGGTAGCTGAAGTTTCGCACAGGTCCCATATTCCTATTGTCTTGCTGCTAACTGTGTCTTTTATGTTGTGCTATGTTATCTGAGTCTTGGCTAGGTCGTTTCTTGCCCTTTTTCATTTTTTAAATTAATTAAAGGTTTCCTACTAAGACTTTTTTTTTTACTTAACATTTATTTAAGTTATCCAGTATGATATAGTTGGCATGTAAAATGTGTACATATGTAAACAATCAATGCATTTAGTCACCAATATACACCCACGAAACTATCACTACCAACACACTAATTACTGTTCATTTATTGACTGCCTGTTAATATAAAATCATAGTTTTTTTTTAAAGCAATGTAAGTACTTTTCAAAGGTCAAGATTGAGAGATCAAGCTGGTACCATACTGGATGCTTCAGCCCCACTGGTTAGCTTTCATAGTGCTATAATGGCTGTGGCCATGATGGAAGAAGAGAAGAACCATCACTCTTACCCAGCTGTGAGCAGCAATAACTGCTGGTCCAGAAGGCACATGTCTATTGTCAGACTGCGGCAATGATGTCCTGGGAATAGCCAATCACTTTCAGACTGAATTTAAGGCTCACCCCACAAGAGGAAACCCGTACCCAGAACAGTTATCAGGACCAAGAGCTTGTGGCCAGACAGGCCATAGACCCCGGGAGAAGAATCTACTACTATTGTTCTGCTAAATGATATAGTATCGAACCAACGCCTAATGACACTGTTATACTCCTACTATAACATGGGTTAGTGCAGCCCTCAAACTTCATCGGAGAAGCTTCTATTTGCAGGAGACAGCAATTAACACAGGGAGCCAACTGGTCAAAGTGTAGAGATTAAGAGTGCGGAGGGGCGGTGCTAAATGGGACAGCTATGTCACACCTCTCCACTCAAAGCTCTCGGGTATCACCGTGAAGGAGGCCGTGGAAAGCGTGCAAGACCAGAAGCAAATGGATGGCTACACACTCGAGATTATGGTCGTGACAGACTGTATACACCTGATGAGGACACAAAGGCGGAGGGTGGTGATGGAATGGATCTGGGAAGGGTTGGGGGGAGTTAATATGAACAAAACACAAAGGATGAAACTCTCAAATAATGAATTTTTTAAAAAGTTTCATTACGGTGTTTAAGTACCATAACCTTACAGTAAATGGGTTTGGTGTCTGTATCTTCCTCCTGTGCTATTTTCCTAGCTAGCTCTTCTTTGGAAAGGGTACCTTGTCTTCTCCTTTTCATGTTACACTTACCCACGCTCTCCCGTATATCATCTCCTATCCAAATCCACAGCCCAAATGGGTAAGATAATCTAATATATACTTATTTCTGCTTGCTGACGAACTAAATTTCAATGTAAAGTAATTTTGACCTATGTTACTTTAAGTTAAACATTAACAATATCAAATTTGTTTTATAATCCAAATCTTCTGACATTCAAAAAAGAAAACCATGCTTCTAAAGCTATTTTTGTTCCTGGTATTGTCCGTTAATAACTTTAATGTTCAGGTCGGCATATTGACGTTTTCTAATCTGCAGCTTCCCTGAGAATCTCCATAGCCTTTTACCTAAGTGAAGTTAATCCCAGGCCTTAGACTTCCTTCCTAGAATTGGAACCAACTGCATAGTAAAACGTGAGAATAAGTGATCCAATGTGTTACCAACTGAATTTTATTAAGCAAAAATTAAAAGCAGTATTATATAAAAATTTTAAAGAGGGGGCTTGAAGAATCACTCTCGCTCATTCTTTTATTTTCAGTTTAGCTTCATTATGTAAAACTTCAAAACAACCCTTGGCTTTATTCGTGTGGAATGGAATGAGTAGATTCTTTAATACACATTACGACATGATCAACTCTTGAACTTAAACATGTAGGTAGCACTTCAGGATCTGATGCCGTGCTTATACTCCCCAGAACTGTGGATAAGAGTTTATCAGGTTCATAGTGAATTTCTAAAACATCGGCATTATAATCACTACAGAACTGATTTAACAGTCGTAGGAAAGGGAGCGTCGAGTGCAGTTTGAGGGATGCGATTCTGTCTTTTACCGTTTTATAGCTGATTTTTAAAAGGGACACACATCAAGATCTTTTAAATTCCCTGAAATGTTTCCCTAGCTCCAGACACTGCTGGTCTTGCTCGCATCCCTCCTCCAGCGCCGTTCCCTGGACACCAGGGGGAAGTCCGGATCTTGTTCCGTCTTGTTGCGGACAGAGAAGGTGGCAGAATCGAAGTGCAGATTTGCATGATTTAATTTTTTACTGAGCTGGTAACTCTGGCAGCTACAGTCTTACTAATTATACAGACATGAGGACAGAAAGCCCATTCATAACTGATAAAATTTTCCTTCATCCATTTGAACATCAGTCTAGTAAACACAACATGTAGTGCAGCTCTGTCTGGAAGGGTGACATTAACTGTAACCACGGCTTCTGTGGGAGGGTACAGACTCCCAGCAGGACAGCAAGCTGTGGCAATTCAAGACATGGTGAGGATGACGAGGCTGTAGGTTGCTGAGCATCACGGGGGACAGTGAGCTCTGCCTCCAGCGCATGGTCTGTTAGACAGCCTTCCCCACTCTGCTATTATAAGGCTCCAAGCAGCCCTGACGGAATGCACATGTGAGTCCATTCCTGCACCCGTGACTCTCGTCTCTGTAATTATCTTTCGCGGTCCGTTTTCTCTGAGACAGCTAGAATATTTGCACGCGTCATAAAGGATGGGAGATCACTCCTGAAAATGAGAAGAACCTTCCAGAAGATGGACTCATTTTAAAAGGAAAGGAGAAAGGGAGAAAAACATTGGATGCATTTTTCTCACATCGTACAGAACATCAGACAGAGTTGTTAGGATGGGCCACACACCTGACCTCTGATGAACAGTTCGCAACCTAGCACTTGTAGTACTTTGTCCTTTGGAAGATTAGAACACTTTTATCTCTCAAAACTTTAAAAATGACTCAGGAGGCGCCACTTTGCTCTCCCTGAGAACCGTTTGTTTGTGATTTAAAAGTCCATCTCTGCAGAGGTTTGTTTTTTTTTTTTTTTTTTTAATGGCATCCAAATTTTACTTTTCATATTTTTAATATGCAAACACTCTAGCACTGTTTTCAAACACCTGAGCAAGACTTTGATTTCTTCTTGACAACACCCCCTCACTTCCCTGCTGGCCCTCCTTCGAGCTTCCGATTTGGTAGACCATTTTCTCCATTCAGAATATCAACAGAGCTGGACTTTCAGACATGCCCCAAATCACAGCACTAAGGAAGCTGAAGCAGGAAAACTGTAAGTTCAAGTCCGGCCTAGGCTACATGCTGAGAACCTGTGACCATCTTCAAATAGATTATTACCAACAAATATCACCACTGAAATAAACGTCAAAAGTTTCAGAAATGAATGGATAATGAAAACATAGTATATTTACATAATGGAATAATATTCAGATATCAAGAAAAATAAAATTATGAAATTTGCAGGCAAGTGGATGGAGCTTGAAACAATCTTCCTCAGTGAGGGGACATAGACTCAGACAGACAGATACCACATAATCTCTCTCATCCGTGAATATTAACTTGGAATCTTCAGATATGTGTGTTTCATTTAGAATACGTCCATCAACCACCATCTGACAAGCTTCTGTTTGCAGCGGATGGTGATTAACTCAGAGACCTGGCCAAGGTGCAGAGACTAACGACCATGGGATGATCAGTCCTAAGTGAGACACTCACGGCACATCCTCCCCAAGGCTCAGAGGTCACTAGCGAAGAGAAGATGGAAAGAGTGTAACAGCCAGGAGTGGTGAGTGACACAGGACATTTTCAGGAACTCACAGTGGTGGCAACAATACATACAAGACCCGTGCGAGGTCATGCCAGACCAGATACCATGGGAGGGGAGCTGGATATACAATCCTGCCCTTAGCCGTGGAGCCACTGGCAATTGTTACCTACTAAGACGGGTCAGTTCTCTCTATGAGGATAGCCTTTGCTAGCTGAGCTTACTCCAGCGGAAGACCGCTTATCCAAGAATATTTGGGGAGCACAAATTGGCTTTGGAAGTTTTTTTAAAGGACACAAAGTCTGGTGGGTAGAAAAGGTTGTGTGGATCTTGGAAGACTTACGGTGGGGTTGACTATGATCAAACCACATTATACAGAACTTAAAATTCGGAAAGCACTAATTGAAAAAAGAGAGAGAAAAAAGAAATAAAACTGTGAAGAAAGTTATAGAAATGGCTATTTTCCAGTTGTTGAATGAAAAATTAAAAAAAATATATATATATATAAAACAAGGAAAATTTCCACGCTTCAACTCCTCAGGAATTCCATGATGGAAGCCCCGTCATACATGCTTCCTATGTACAGCACCAGGTGGGAGTAAGAAGACAGGGCCTGGGATTTAGCCAAACCTTTTAAGATGACTTAGAGTCAGCATAATTAGCTTTCTGGTTTTTCCTCTTTTGTTCCTCCTCACAATCCTGCCCTACCTTTCCCCCTTTGCTTTTTATTCATGACCCCTTCCTTACACCAACTGGTTTTTGGCTGAGACCACAATTTCAATAAAAAAAAAAAAAAAAAAAAAAAAAAAAAAGATGCATTAGTCAGGAAGGAAGCTAACAAGCTTCCTCTCCCCAAATGTCATTAGAGACTTCCTGAGTAAAGAAGAAACACATTAATTAAAATTTTAAAAAGAGGGTGCTGGTATAGGCAGTGAAAACAGACTTCACGTTTATTATGATTCCAGCCAACCTTAAAAGAGTACAAATGAGATCTGGATGAGACTGACCGCGACATCCTGCACATCTGTGGACAGCAAGGGCTGTCCTCAACAGCGCTGGGCTGTTTGGGGTGCTGTTAAACAGTGACTTCCATAGCCTTCAAAAAGAATTTCAAGACATAACAGATTCAGCACATTTCATTAACGTGACATTTCTTGTAAATATATTTTCCTGGAGTTTTATTAAATTCAAATTACTCCATTATCTATCATCAGTGGAAAGGATAAAATTTCTTTCTTTCCCTCCCTCTTACACACACACACACACACTCACACACGTCTATGTATATGAGTATAATTTAAATACATGATTGTATTTGTTTAGTACTATATAATTATTATTTATATATTTTGTTGACACATGCTCAAATTTTACATCCAGAATAGTATGTATATAGCACATAAATTCTGTTTTGAGGCACATTCTTTGCTGATTTAATTCTTGTATATAATTATAAAATTACATAAAACCCTTCCTAACAAACTACATTTAAACTAGTGAAACATGTCTGTTTAAATTGCATTCAAAGGGCAAATGAAATAAAGTTTTATTTATTCATTTTTATTTTGTATGAAAGCTTACAGGCACGCTAGTAGTTTGTATATTAAGCTTCAATCCCGAGATTGCTCTCAACAACTGACTTTGTATCATCTGGAAAAAAAAGAGGACATTCATACTAATTTAAAGAAAACATATTAAGTTACATGAAACTTGGTAAAAACGGGTTTCTCTTATTTTTCAATGATTCCTAACACTGTATAGCCACTGAAACAAACTCAATGCTTGTCAAGATCCATTGAGCTTTATAGCAAGCATCTGGATAGTACTGTAGTACAGATGCTGAAATAGGCTTCCACAGTAAACCTGCTCAAGTTTCATCTGGCTAATAACACTTCTCCATTGAGGAGATTATTTTCTCTAATTTCCAAATTATTTTTGCCCAAATAAAATCTGTTTGCTTTGTTGTGGAGCACAGTAACAACTGCTCATAGAACAAAGGCCCCCACATCTATATTATTGACTCCACTCACAGCAAAATAACTGAAATTTTCACTTCAAAATCAGGTAGCATTGCATTAAAAAATTAAGAACAGTTCTAACTGTTTTAGTTCAAATTTTAGTTCAAACTAAAATTTGATATTTGTGTCTCTGGAAATAGACAATATTTCTAAATGTTCTTAATGTAATGCATAACTGGTTAACTGCACAGCTCCTTTTGTGTGGGAAGTGTGTTTCATGAGACCGGGTCACACAGTAGACCCAGTAAGTGCTAGTTAGATATAAAGAACTAAAGACATGAAAGTGTTCTTAGAGAGACTAGTAAGATGTCGTTAAAAAAAATCTCTACCTCTCCTGTAACAAGCATTTCTGTATGAGTCTCGCAGGGGTTTGACCTAGCCAAATTCCCTTCACACTATGGCTTTGCCTCAGTGACCTTATCCTGGCTTACGTATTAGTTTGTTTTATCAGTAATGCAGTAGCACATGAACTAAATATTCAAAACTAACTACTGTTAAAATCTTCATATGATTTTAAAAATAAATATTAATTAACATACAATCTAGTCATTTTTCATTTAACAACAGGTGCTAAATATCTTCTAGCTCTCTAATTCTCTTAATTTCTTTCTGTTACTTTCCCCCCAAAGCCTTTACGGTGTATTGCTGTGAGCAGGAGGGAATACCTCGCATTCTTTCTGCTGTGTACTTCACAGTTTTCTGTACTTTCCACCTCTCATATTTCAATGAGGGTATATATATAAAGATTATTTTCCCAATATATTATTTATCCATCCTATTGCTGCAAGTCTTAATTCAGTTGGCTGCTACGACACATTCTAACACCTTAAATGGCTTAAATGACAAACAGGTTTTCTCACAGAGCTGAAGGCTAGATGTCCAAGGTCAAGGTGCTAGTAGATGCAGTGACTGTTGAGGTCTTTGTTCTTGATTTCCAGATGGACATCTACTTATCGAAATGCACATGGCAGACAGTATGCACAGAGTTCCCTTCCTCTTTATTTTATAAGGCAATTAATGCTACCATGAAGCTTCTATGGTCATGCCCTGCGTATTCCTAATTACCAGCTCAAAGCCCTACATTCAAATGCCATCACACCAGGGCTTAGTTTTCAATTTTGAGAAATATGCATTCAATCCACAACCCTTTACTAAGTTCATAATTAGTTAATGAAGATTCAGTATTCTCAAGCCTGGTGAAATAGATGCTATTTGCATAAACATGAACATTCATATACACATGCTGTCAAAATGCAAAATGCTGCACGTTTAAGACAAATTTGTAACAGAAATTCTCTAAGATTGGACTACTCTTTTTGTAATTCACACTGCTTTCTAAACACTGGTGTACTTTTATAAAGGAACCATATGCATTATTTAAGTAGAAAACCTTGCTTCAACTTGTGTTTGCTTTTTTTTTTTTCTTCAAGATACCTTTCTCTCTCTCTTTGACAAAAGGCTCAAGACCAAATTAGTGGTCAAAAAATGACTTATTGCATGGAATGATAGCACTATATCTATTTACTGTGGAAAGTCAAAATAAGACATATGGGCTCCTAATCAATGTTATGATAGCTGAAACTATGAGAAGAATGTTAAATCCGTCTAACTATGCTTGAGAAGATGTTTATAAAGACATATGTTTAACAATGTAAATTAATTTCTCCCTTTAACTGTGTACTTCTGAACTTCAAAATTAACTCACTTTATCAAATACCACGAGCATGTTTCTAAAAGCATCATTTATTTTAATATATATTAGTATAGGAATAATTCTTCCCTTTATATTCATGTAAATATGTCAATGTTTTCAGATACAGCGTGAGTCAGAATCCTCAGGCAAACGTCAAAGGACTGCAACATTGTTTAAGTAATCTATTCTGACTGTATTGAGTGGGGCAGCAGAAGTCTAGTTGATACAACTTACCTAAAACTACCAAAAAAGCTTTTTTTTTTTTTTGTTTTGTTAAAAAGGGAAAACTGACATTCAAATATCCTGTGCTCTCAACATAGGCAGCATAATTTTAACAATTAAAAACTAAAAAGATTATTTCCCTTGAAAACTAAAATCAAGAAATTTTATTATGTAAAAGAAAAGAAAAGCTGTGTCATGGTGAACTAGGCACAGCAGGTATAGTTAGAAAAGAAGTTAGAATGCTTTTATATTCCTATTATTTGTTTTCATTAAGATAGTAAATCTTCAAATGTAGGAATAATCGATGTGTCTTAAAACATCAACCTCTCAAATCAACAATCAGAATCTTTTTAACTCATAATTCACTGACCTAATCCCTGTTTGGAAAGAAGGAGAGCAGTGGTTACACTACTCTCTACTAACTCGTGACGATGGTAGCATGGGGTTAAGCTTTTCTGCCAGAGCAAAGGGAAATAATCTTTGGAAGAACCTCAGAAATGGCCTGCAGGGAAAACACGCGCTATAGAAATGCAGGTTGTGGCAGAAGAGTTCCAGACGGAGAAGGGAGAAAGTCACCATGGTGAACTATCCCCCCCTTCCCTCCCATTTACCTTCTTCTTTTCAAATTCTACCCAGAGAGAGACAGCAGTGAACAGCCTGGGACCAGCTCCCCTAGATTTTATGGAGGTGTACCTGTTAACAGACTTGACTATGGCATTGCGTTTCATAAATTGTCTTCATTAAGCATTCCAGTAGATAATCTTAGCAATATAACATAAAAGATGTTTGTGTTTAAGGTGTATGATATTTGATATGTACTTGTGAAGCGATTAGGACTATCGAGTAACTATCACATCCACCCGACCCCACAAAGCTGCCTGTTTGGGGAAGAAGAACATTAGGGGGCTGCTTTTTGCAGATTTCCACTACAGAACAGTTAGCAGCTATACTTTGTTTAAGGGAGGATAGGACTATTAAGCACAACTACAGTTGTTACAAGAAAAAAAAAATCCTTTTCTGGAGCATCACAATGCTCACAATGAGGAAATCAACACCATTACTATTTCATACTTCTCCAAGCTCTCTGCAGACGACACAATTCCAGTACGTGTGCCAACTAGTTTTTTTATACAAAAAACTAGAAGTGAAAAAACAGTGGGAAGTACCACTCTACTCAATTTCAAGATCGATTTAGACACAGAAATCAAGGCTATCTGTGATCATGCAAAATAAACAGATCTGTGGGACAGTATGAATACATCTACACCGAGGTACTGAGATTTGAGAGGTAGAACTATTAACTAAAGAGATAAGAGAGACTTTTTAGCAAACAATGCTAAACTAGCTGGTCATATGTAAAAAAATATAAAACAAGAAAAATCTTAATAGAAATCTTACACCATATCTAAACTCAGTATATAATAGAATAAAATGTAAAAATCAGATCAAAAAACGTCTAATAGAAATACAGGGATAATAATCTGTGACCTTGGCTTTGATAAGCTATACTTTGTAAAAATGTGAACACTGTTCTTTGAATGACACTATAAATAAAACGGCATGGTCGTTCATAAAGAGAGACAAATGGGCCCAGAAATAAAGCCATGCATACATTGTCAAGTTGTTTTCAGCAAAGGTACAGGAATATTCCATAGGAAAGAACCATCTCCTTCACTGATTGTGTTAGGAAAGTGGACGTTCAGGAGCAAGAGTGAGGCTGGAGGGGTAGGATGGCTCGGAGGGTAAAGCTTTGCCGCAAAAGCCTGAAGGCCTGAGTCCTGTTCCCATTATCAAATGTCCCGTTGTGGAAGGAGAGAACCAACTCGTAAAAGAAAGCTGTCCTCTGACCGCCATACCTCCATACGGGTCATGCCACTCATGCCTGTACTCACAGGTACACAACACACAACACACACACTCACACACACACAGGGAGGGAGATTTGACTGAAGATTTAAACATAAAATCTGAAAATGTAAAACTACATGGGAGTAATGTAGCACTTGGGAGGTAATCATGACACTGGCCATCATTAGTTTCATGAATGCAACATAGAAAATATGGGCAACAAATGCTGAACGAAATGAACAGTATATACTGAAGAACAGAACACAATAAAGGATCCAATCAACAGATTGAAAAGGCAACCTACTGAATGGAAGGAAATATTTATAAATGAGTTGATTTCCAAACTATGGATGGACAACCTACCCCGAAGTAGCTAAAACTAATAATCCAATTAAAATCAATTGAGAGACTTGAGCAAACATTTCTCCAATAAATAAATCCAAATGCCCAATAGGTATATGAAAGTCTTCTTATACATCACTCTATCCTGACCCAAAAGCTTGACTGTGTTCTCATGACATTTATGTATACTTTTACTATAGATTTATTAACTCATATTATAAGTAAGTGTGCCCTCATGTAGACCATAAACTCCTTAAGAAAGAACCAGCAACATTCTTGGTATCCTTAACACCTGCTATCCTTGTTGAACTACATCCTCTAAAAATCCATGTTTGAAATTTAATCATAAAGTTCCTAAGTAAATGGCATTTGGAGTAAGGAATTTGGCAAGTATTCAGAGTTAGAAGGGACAGTGAAGGGGGCCCATGGTGGCATTAGTACATTTAGAAGAGAAAGAGACTTCGCCCAGGAACCTGAACACCGAGCAGGCACCCTGATATCCTGCAGGCCCTTGGACATCCCGCAGGCACCCGGACAGACCACAAGCTCCAGGACAACCCCACAAGTCCCGAGGCATTCTGCAGACTCCAGGACATCCCACAGGTGCCTGGGTATCATGCAGGCACTGGGCCAACCCATAGACACCTAGACATGGCTTGATGTAGCACACTTGTTCTATCTCACTGTGCCATGTCCTTTGTCATTTCATGATGTATCAGAAAGGTCCTCACCAAGTGCTCAACACATTTGGGTACTATGCCTTTGGTTTTCTAATCTCCAGAACTATGGGTAAAATTAAACTTCTTTACTTTCTGAATTATTCAGTGTCAGATATTTTGTTATAGTTACCAAAACTACAGTAAGATAGCACCTAAAATAGTACATATGTTATAGCAGACACTTTAAAAATAAGATAAGAAAAATAACCGTCATAAATCTTAGTAAAGTGATTAAATGAATGGGGGTGAGTGATCCTTAAATTTAAGACACCTCATATATTCAGAAAAGTTTCCAGCTACTATACTCAATATCTTTCTTAATCTGGTTACAAAGGAAGGCTAAACTTCCATGTATGCAATAATTAAATTCAGAATAGTATTTTCACTTCACTGATCACTTAGTAGAAAGAAATCAAAGGAGAAAAAAAAGTCCTAAGGCCAGCCATGGTAGGGAAAATGCCTTCCCACAATATTTGTATACAAATGACAATTATAACCTGCGGGCAAAACTTGTGGGCTTTGGTAAAGACACCTTCCTAAGCATCTAACTCTGGTTCAGACTTAGATAAACATCTGTGCTAAAAAACTGGTTTTTATGATGCTGATTTAATGTGCATATAATTTCAGATTCTCAACTCAATTCTTGTAGGAACAAGGTAATTTACTGTGTCCCATATTTATTCAGGAGCGACACCTTACTACTCAGATGGAAGATTAGATTAGTAATATACCTGCTTATTTACAAACATGACTACCATTATAAAAATGATATAAATCAATTTTTCAAGTCAATCATTACCACGTGTATAATTATAAATATGTAAATACTTAAAACATTTGCTTTATTCAAGGTCATCCTGAGCTACACAGTGGGTTTGAGACCAACTCGGGATAATCAAACCACTTAGAACATTCATTTTCTATTCATGTGACAAGCAAAAGGTTTTCTTTAGAAATAACAAATCTGTATTTATGTAGACCTCACAAGAGGCCAGGCTTAGAAGGGGATCCATGCTAGATTTGGGCTTATCTGTATGAACATACCACACACAAATCTACATGAGAACAAACACTGAGGATGAGAGAAACCAGGAGGGGTGGGGAGGTACGGAGGTGGAAGGGTCGCCTCAGGTCCTGCTCAAGTGCTAAGTCTCTGAGGCTCTTTGGATGAGGGGAGACAGGCTGGGGGATGAACCTGGATGTCACCAAACTGTGTCTTCAGATTAAAAAACAAAATGGTATAAGGGCACCTGGTATTTTTAATACTGTCCATTGCATTTTCTAGAGAAAGGATAGATGTGATTTTAAACTTTTGTTTCTATTTTTTAATTACAATAACTTACTGTTTTACATTTCATATTTCTGTGAGTTGTCACAGTATGCCCTGTGGTTAAGATAGAAACCAGATGTATCGTGTAAAATTTTCCATGGCCTCTGGATACTTAATCTCATCCAAACATTACTCTAGTGTTTGTGTGTTTGTCTGTGTGTGTGTGTGTGTCTCTGTGTCTGTCTGTCTCTGTGTATGTATGTCTGTCTATCTGTCTCTCTGTGTGTCTGTCTGTCTGTGTGCCTGTCTCTGTGTCTGTCTCTCTATGTATCTGTCTGTGTGCCTGTCTCTGTCTGTCTCTCTATGTATTTGTCTGTGTGCCTGTCTCTGTGTCTGTCTGTCTGTGTGCCTATCTATCTGTCTCTCTGTGTCTGTCTGTCTGTCTCTGTCTCTGTGTCTGTGTGTGTGTGTGTGTGTGTGTGTGTGTGTATCTGTGTCTGTCTGTGTGCATGCACATGGAGAGGACAGAGGCTGATGCCTGTGTCTGCTCTTGTTCTCCACCTTTTGTTTTGAGAAAGAAGTCTCTCACTGAACTCCGAGATCACACTAGTCTAGAGTTCCCTAGGTTCCTGTCTTTGCTGCCAGTGCTGGGATTTAAAGCATACCTCTCCTGGGCTTTTGTTTGTTCAATGTGGATGCTAGTGATACAAACGCTCATATCTTCATGCTTACACAGAAGGCACTTTAACTTTGGAGCCATCTTCCTAGCCCTTAAATATTACTATTAAATTTTAATTAACTCTGGGTTAGTGAAATGGTTTAATAAAGGTGGACTAGGGAAGGGGGAATCTTACTTACAGGTAACCAATTTTTAAAAAATCATTTACATAGAAAATATGTATGTGTGTGTATGTATATATATATATATATATGTATGTATATATATATATATGTATATACAGAGCCTCTAAACCTGCCTGACATTACAAAACAAAAAACCATATGAGTGATTTTCTCCTATACTAGTTCTCCACGCCTGTATTCTCATGCCAAATCTACTTTGTTCCACAGAATTAATTCAGCAAAGTCCTTTAAAAAAGTCCACAGCTGAACTCAACCTCTACATACACGAGCAGGAACTAGCACAACAGTGATTTAAATGGCCCATCGGGCTGCTTTTGCTAACAGGTTTTAAAGACTCTACTCACAGGTAGTACAACAGCTGTTGCTGAGTGGTTCTGGTCACCAGAGAATTTCTTTTAACACAGTTTGATATCATTGCCTAAATTCAAAGTGACACCAAATTAAAGCATGTTATGGCAATAATCATCACAGGATAAAGTATTTAGGAAAACAAGTCTCCGTCTTCAGAATTAATTCAATTACTTTACCCTTGACTGGCAAGTTTCAAGCCTTATTTAACGATAAAACTATAATGACTTAAATGTGTTTAAAATATTTATTAAAATATGATTCTATGGGCTGTAGAAACAACCCAGAGGTCAAGTGCACTTGCTGCTCTCAGAAGACCTGAGTTCAGTTCTCGGCACCAAACAATGGCTCATAAACCTGTAACTCCAGCTCCAGGGGATCCACCTCTCTCTTCTGGCTTCCAGAGGCAACAGGCACACATGTGGTGCACACACATGTGCATGTAAACATTAATATACATAAGATAAGAAGAAATAAATATTAAGAAATAAAAAATTAAAAACTATGATTTTGAATAGATGAGCTAATAACCCTTTATAGTAATTGATGTGCTACTTGCATATCAAAGAAACAAGACAGAATAACTTTCTTTGTAGTGGCTATGAATTTAACTTTTCAGTTTTAATCAAAAACTGTAAAAAAACTATAGAATTTTACAGAAGTTAAAAAACAATAGATATATACCTCTCATACATAGATATGGAGATGAGGGAAGTTCTTATAGCTACTTCTATATTTACAGGTGTTAGAAATTATAAACTATTGATAAATTAATTATAAATTAAACATAAGCCTCAATTAACTATGGTTGGCCAGGAACATGAACAATATCTGAATTCTTGAAGTTGAGTAGTTGAGGTAGTTGAAATCACGCAATTACAGAACTTTTGTTAACAGAACTACAACTTATTTTTTGAGACAAGGTGTCATTACATGGCCCAGGCTGTCACTTTCGCCTGGGCTATAATCCCAGAACTTAGAAAACTAAAGCAGGAGAATCATGAATTTGAGACCAGCTTGAGAGCAGCCTGAACTATATACCAAAACTCTATCACCAAAGGAAGAAAAAAAAAAGCTCAAACAATAAAGATTTTTTTTTCTATTCATAAAAAAAGAACTAGGGTAATACTTATATTTAATTACTTTTCCAGTCATCTCAATAGTAATGCAAGAAGTGAAAGATACGCAACACCATGTCTGAGTTTAGTCTAGGAAGAAATGGCCACTGAACCTCCAGGCTACTGTGTGGTGCCTGTTAGAGTGGTCACAACAACCACCCCACAGGGGCAGCTGCAGGATGGAGGGGATGAGTCGGAAACCAAATCCACTTCACCAGCTAAGTTATGCTCCTGAAGAGTCATCTAAAGGAAGTGTGAAGCGAAAGAGAAACTTACTGGAAAACATCATGTTGTTGCTAAAGCCACTCAAACTTGCCAGGGAAAGATATCAAGCACAGAATTAATTTTAATTAATTAATTTTTGGTTACCGCTGCTCCAAGGCCACCTCAATCACACACCATCCAGTCTACATTGGAATACTTTTGTGAACTCAACTGTACCTGCCCAGCATTCTGTCCTCTGTGGCTATGGACCTGCACCGCATGACATAATCAGAGGGTACTCTGGGGTTTTTCCTTGTCTCCTCTGTAACATTCTATTCCTTTCATTCATAATTACTCCACATATTTCTAGATAGTGAGAACTTCAGAGGTCTTATATGGAACACATTTGGGGTCTTGTCTTAAATGTTAGGTTTGTAGAAGAGTCTCTACTTAGCGTTTGTGTGACACCTCTCTGTCCCTGATGATTGCTCAACTATTCCAAGGACAGATTAAATCATTCGGTTAGTTTCTGCCATGAATCTACAACTCAAGCTTAGCTATGTCAGCTTCTACATTTTAAACACACCCTTTTCAATCCCTCTGTATTCTTTCTTCCTTTCTGATGACCTTAGCGAGTCACGAAATGTATAGATCCAAAGAACAAAGTGTATTTTTGCCCTCTTGTGCATCTAGACTAGTCAACGTTCTCCTTCAAAGTTCTGTCCAAGAGGAAAATGAAATGAATACAAATCAATGATCTTTTTCCTTACAGTACTGAAATATATTAAATCACCTAAATTCCCCAGTTCCGGTTATAGTCACCCTAAACAACTGTTGTCTAGTCGGCTCTCTACATTATAGATTTTCTTTTTTGGTTTAAACACAGACTTGGTTTTAATATGTATCTAACATTTCCCTTCTAATTATTAAATATTCTAAGAAAAATAAATCATTTCCTAATGTGATCTGTGGGAAGTCCTGTGGGCAGTGCACCTCTTATGGCTCTGGAACTTTCCTCTCCAGAGGTTTCTAGGAACTAAAAGCAACTTAGATTTTAGTGATGCACTAAGGGAAGGTGCTGACAGGGGAAATAGGCTTAGTGTTCAGCTGCTAACCGCGGTAAGGCACCCACCGCAAAGTAGATTGTTGTGCTTGTCCATGTTTTATAGCTCTTATATCCCAAAGAAACTATCTGTATAAGTTACTAATTATATTTCTGTGCATAAACGTGTGTGTGCGTGCGTGCATGTAGGCGTGTACGCAGGTTAGAGGTCTTCATCAGGTGTCTTCTATCACTGCCCACTTTTGTCTTTGAGACGAAGATTGACTGGATTAGCTCATAAGTGAACTCCGAGCATCACCTGTCTTTGGCTCCCGCCTCCCAAATCCTAGCCCTGGAGTTACAGATGTGCGAGCGCCATCCTTCCCAGTATTCATGTTGGTGGTGACGATCTGAATATCTTGCCGGACTCGGCTCCTTACTCTTGCGTGGCAACATTCTACCAACTGAGTCTCGCAGTACAGTGCTGCGCTAGACATTAATGAAGAGGGCACCCAACCCTTTTACATCAGCCTTCAACTGTACTATTCTGCATTCTATATAGTTCTGATGGCTAACTACACATCTACATCCTAAAGAATATATAATTCATGGCTTTCTAGGAAAATATAGAATAACCAATTACCCTAGAAATAAATCTGGGTAACTACAAAATGTAGTAACTGTTTGGAGTTTTATAGCAATAGTTTAGAGCCTCTTGGAAAAGTGTTGAGAAATGAATCTGTATGGGTTGCTAATGCCAATGAATTCCTTTGTGGAACTTTCAAACCACAGGAATTATCCTATAATTCTCCTATAAGATGTGCTTCCCAATTAAGAACTACATCACAGGAAGACATATCAATAAACATTATGGCTTCATGGATAATCCAGAGTGAAGATTTAAATGGCCATTACGAAGGTAGCTTGTTTACACTCGACTTAAAAGTTTACAAGCAGAGTCCAGCAGTAAAGGAAACTACCCACAGGTATTACAAATACAGTAAAGGCTTTGCGTGAACCACAGGATCAGCGTGTTCAGATGCTGAAGAGAAATGTTAGAGATCATTCAAGCACTAAGTATGAAGATCTCTGTTTTACAGGACCACAGCGCCGCCTTCCCTTGCCACAGAGGCAGAGTTCTAAACAGCAATGATGACTTCGGCCCACTTAACCTCTTGCGTCATTTCTAGCAGCCCTAAAATATCATCCTGACAAGACAACGGCATCTCCCAAGACTGAGGCACCTGACTCATCAGGGTTTCAGGAAAGGATTTATGCAATGTGTAAATCCTTCTGTCACCTCTGACTCAGCAACCAGACCTAACCGGAAACTTAGGATCACAGAGGAATGAAGAACAGGAGCTCCTTTCCCACTCTCCCACAGATCCAGAGTGTCACAAAGATGGTCTGTTTCCACAGCAACAACAAAGAAGAGAACGACACGCCAATATCCCTAAGGAACATATATTCAAATATGCTCAATAAAATACTCAAAAACAGAATACAGACATACATTTTAAAGATTATATACCGTGACAAATCCACAAGCTGGATTTATCCCTGAAATGCAGGGCTGGTGCACCATAAGCAAATTAATAAATGTGATAAACCACATAAATGGACTTAAAAACAAAAATCACGTGATCGTGTCAACAGATGAAGAAGCCTTGGACAAACTCCAACATGCTGTCATGCTAAAAGTCCTGGGGCCACCAGGACTGCAGGGAACGGACCTAAGCACAACAGAACTGTACATGGGAAACTCAGCGCCGGCAGCGTCCTGCACGGAGAAAAGCTCGAAGCAACCCCACCGAAGTCAGAACTGAGACAGGGATGTCCACCATCCCCACTCCTTCTCAATACTCTATTGAAAGTACTAGGGGGGACAATAAATCAAGAAAATGGGATTAAGGATATAAATAAGAAAGTAAGTTGAAATCTCCTTATTTGCAGATGATATTGTACATTAGAAATCCCAAACAAGTGGGAAATCATGTCCGCTACTGGAAAGCCTAACCAGCTATCCAGGGTTGGTGAAGAAACGGGTCCTGGAGGAGAATCTACAGCCACCACTTTACTAAACTAACACCGTCACTAACTACACTCTAAATATTTGCCCTTCTACCCGCAGGTAAGTATAGTCCTCACTCCTCGTCAAGGAAGCATCTCTCTGCAACAGAGACCATTACAGAAAACCACGACCAAGCGAAATGCAGAGCTGTGGAGTCCAGTCTAACAAACACGTCTACAACACAACTTCTATACCTAAGGCTAAGGAACCACAGAGTAGGCAGGGGCAGAGGAACTGGAATCCTGCTGTGAGAGTGTGCTTCCTAGTCCTGTCAGAAGCTACAGCCACCACGTTTCGCCAAACACAAGGGCAACAGGCTTACATGGATGGGGGGAATGCCCAGGAGGCTTCAACCCTACATAAAGAAGGAAGGAATGCTCAGAACAGGAGACAAATAGTCTTCCCCTAGGAAAAGCACATCAGCTGATTACCCAATACCAAATGGTCAGCCTTTAAAAACATGCAAGAAACAGTACACAAAATGAGCAGGTTGTATTTATATATTTATGGGAAAATATATATAAAACACCCATACACACATGCATATATGTATTTAGGATGTATACACACACAAACGAACAACTAATGAAAACAGAGACCACAGATATGAAACAGAGCAAGGAGGGCTAAATGGTAGGATTTGGAGTGAGAACAGGAAAGGGAGAAAGGATGCAATTTAATCTTGAAAATAAAGAAATAAAACAGCAATGGTCTGCTTAATCATTTTTTGGTATGGGACCCCCTCGTAGTTCACAGACATCTGCTGGGTGTTATCTAACTGCCAGCCCTATGTAAGTAACAAAGGCTAGTCTTTTTGCTCATCATTCCCAGAGCAATGCAAACAATCTAGTGGAGGCTGTTACTAGTGTTAGGAAAAGATGACTCTTTCCAAAACAGTCTCATCAATTGATTCTTTTAAAAACCAAATAAATAAAGCCGGCAGACAATAACCTAAACGGAATGTCTGATCCATCAGTACCGACCATACCTGCGTTTCCTTCTAGAAGAAGACATATTGCTTTAGAGACCCTAGAATCTAGGCTATGAGAACTTTTCAAATCTACAAGCCCCTAATAATTGCAGTGCTGATGCCGCCACACACAGACTCTGCCAAAAGACATTCTAAATGTCAAAGGAATCACTTTAGTTCTAGGCAGCTTTTGAATACTCTGTGAATTGCAAGCTTGAGAAAAGTTCTGATATCAGAATCGATGAAAATCAATGTGAAACAGCAAATATGTTTAATCTAATCCAAAACAGGTGCTCAAATTATATGGATAACTGTAATTAATTAAGTGTGTGATATTTCAAATGACTAGTAAGTTGTTAGGTCAAGGTGTCTGGACCTGCCTGCTTAATAAACTAAACTGCTAGGACTCTGTTGTTTTTACTTATAGAAAAAAATGACTAGTAATTAATGTAATAAATGTTAAAAAACTAACAATTTTAAATGAAAATTAATTAAGATACTAAGGGTTCTATGAAAAGAGTTGATTTCAGGAAGTGTTAATGTAAAAGAGGTATATATTCACAGAAGTTTAAACACCGCGTATAAACTCAACAAGCTGAAAAAGGCTAAATACCTTTGTCACAGACACAGATATACCTAAAAGGGAAGTCAATTCAGAGGGGTCATGTGACATTTGTGCTCAAGCCTCTCAATGTCAAAAACATGGCTGAGAGGCTGAGAACGGGAGTAGAAGTTTTCACAAACCTAAGAGTGCAGAGGCACAAATACTAGGATTCGAAACTCTCTACAGATAAAATAAAGCCGAGTATAGCTTAGAATTTCCTAGGTGCAATCTTGGAGCAAGTATGGAAGCAGAAATAAACCATCACAGGAAGTAAAATGTTAATAACCCTAGATTTGTACCTGGTCATGGGTAAATGTGGGTCCTTTTGAAATATTATCAAGTCACTTTTGTTATTTTGTGAATAACATCAAAGATAACAACATTGAGATAGATGAAAAGACAGAAGATATAAAAGTACAAATAAATTATATCCACGAAACCACATAATAAAACTTTCAGAGGTTGGGCTAAAATCCGTCATTAGGTTGGTGCCGAAGAGCTGTCTGTGTGGTTAAAAGCACTTGCTGCTCTTCCAGAGAACCTGAGTTCAGTTCCCAGACCTACAGGAAGTGGTTCATGGCCACCTACATCTCCAGCTCCAGGGATTTCAACACCATCTTTAAACTTTGTGGGTACCTGCATACATGTACCATACACATACGTATGCATACATGCACAAAGAAAACTAAAAATAGAGCTGATATGATCAGTAAATTAAGCAACAACATTCGGAGTGACAGTGAAATAGTGTCATCTAAATGGACGTTCTAAGATAGTTCCTCAAATTAGAACATTAATGGAGTTCCCTAAAATATATAAATACATAAAATGCGTTTAAATGAAGTTGCCATATAGTGTGGAACGTAGTACTCCAGCTAGACATTATATGCTACCAGATTAATGTCAGTACCAGGAATGGGTTGCATCTTTCTGAGTTGTTAGACAAAGGGATCCCTTAGACACTCCCAAACCACTACAGGCTACTCTCAGTGCTATGGGTTACCCTCCACAATCTGACAGTTAAGACCCTATGGTTGATGACACCATATACTTAGGTCATACATAAAGAAATCAAGCTGGTGCCCAATGAGAAGCTAATGACTAGTGTCCGTAGTGCTGGGAGGTACTATACAGACTACCAGAGGAGAAAAGTAATGATGAATCTCACCCAGATATGAACCCTGTGGGCTACAATAGTGATCTGCCTGTAAGCTGTGCCCACTGGTTCAAAGAGGCAGAAATGCTACCGGAATAGCCACCCCTTTATGAATGAATTTAAGGCTCACTCCATGCAACAGATCTCATATCTGATACTGCTAATGGGGCCAAGAGCCTGAGACTATGTAATTATGTCATTCCCCCCATTTCCTGTGAACTACCTGACCCTTGTATAAACAATACGCAAGGTGTGTGTGTCTCCTTTAAAATAACAGATTATGATTTTATATAATTGTTTTATAGTAATATTTTTGTCCTTATTTCTATTTGTAGTGCTGTATTATTTATAGTGCTGAGGATCAAATACAGGGCCTCAGACAAACTAAGCCAACGCTCCAGCACTGAGCTATGTTCTTAGCCCAACAGTACTTATATCTGTTACGATAATAATCGATTCCATATATGCGCTTTCTAAAGAGTAATTACTGCTGTTCACCAAGACAAGTGTTTCTGAAACTCATCAGTCAGCGTAAGCTTGAAACTCCTGGTAAAGCATGGAAAAAGGAAGAACAGTGCCTAGATCTTTCTATCTTTGACTCCCTATGGATTCCATTATTTAATAAAGAGCCAGAACAAGAAAGCATCACAGCAAAGTAAGTTAGAAGAATGCACGTGAAATACAGGGGACTGCAGTGAGGGAGGACACGGGAACAAGCTGTGCACGGTTGTTTGCTAGATAATAAATGAAGCATTTATATTTCCCTTTCTAAAAATCACATTTTCCATATAACTGAAGAAATGAAAGGGAAAATGTTCACGGCGACCCTCTGCCGGGAGACTTGCTCCTGCTCCTGTGCAGACTCCCTCTTCACCGGGCTTTTGTCAACGCAGTACCTACTGCCGCAAAAGTACCAGGCGTAAAGCGGCAGATATTTAGAGCTAAAAGTGACTTTTCAGGTCATCTGGTCAAACCCCTTCATTTCACAGGTACGTCAGACGTCAGCTCTGCCCCAGACTCCGTCCGTGGGCTCCAGCTCTGCCCTAGACTCTCAGGGATTATCTGTTTGACTTCCAGCCTCAAATCTCTGGTCTGTGGGGCGGTTTATTTCGCTTGCTGTCTCTCGCGTCCACTCTTCCCTTTTCTCTGTTACTTAAAGACGCAGACAGTGAGAGTTTGAGTTGTGATCAACTGGTGTGTACCAGGTAACAAGCCATTAGCACACTTCCCGGAATCGGGGTAATGGACTGCACTTTTTATTAATTGGTTCTAAAGTGTAAAGACATGATATATATTTTATTTCTTGCCTTTTTTCCCTCTTTGATTTTAAATCTGAGGTATTTACTATTCTAAAGACCTTTACAATGAACACAATTATATACGAAGATTATCTTTATGCTTAGCAGTGTTCTGGGATAAGAGCGAAATCAGAAAACAAGAACCATCAATCAGCACTTGGTGCTGACATATGGTGTCACTGTGTCCTTGCCTTGTATTTACGAAGCATTGTTTTCCTCATCTACAATTGGGGTTTTTAGAGAAGAGTCCTAGTTAAAATGCTTCCCTTCATTAGCGCCCCGACACTGAGCAGATCCATGTGTAAGGCAGTGTTTCGAGCCTGAAACTGTGCTGGGACTGACAGGAAGACGGAGATCTTCCATTACAAACAATCTACTAGAGTTCATTTTTATTTTACTTTTTATGTATTTATTTTTTAGATGGGTGTTTATTTTCTAATGAATGAGAGAAAGAAAGGGAGTGAATTTGGGTGGGTGAGGAGGTGGGGGGGGGGGTCTGGAAGGAGTTGGAGAAGGGGAACCATAACAAAACATGTTGCATGGGGGAAAAAATCTATCTTCAATAAAATAGATAAACATATTAACTATACATAAACAGTCTACTAAGGGATCACGGAACTCTCACATAAACGCACAAAAACAATACAATTTAGGGATCCAAACCTAAAGGATTGAGAGGCTAGACACAGAGATTCTTTTCTTTCCTCACCTAAACTTTAATATTTGAAGTACAAGACTGGCTAACGGGGAACACCAGTATGCGTTCTGACTATACTGTTTACCTTCTTGCTGAGTTGCAGTTGGCCTGGTAAGGCCTATAAACTTGAATAGAATATAGTTAGCATGGTTCTCCACTGTCTGGGATACACCACCATGACTGCTTGTTTCTTCTGTCCACTACTACACCTCAGTTTGTTTCTCATTAAGCTAAATCCCATCTGAAAGCTATGAAGTTAGATTGAAAACATTACGTTTTAAGAACATTTTATTCTTTTATTGAGAATTTCTTCCAAAGTACTTTCGTCATTTGGCCCCAAATCCTCCCAAATCTACCCCCTCCCCCTTACCTTGACTACATCCTGTCCTTTTTTAAATTTAAAAACCCATCAACTCCAATTCATGTTGTCCATGGAGAATCTATACATATTTAACAGTAGTAAATTTCTAAAATTCTTTTTAAATATCTTGCATTATACTATGATTTCATGAGATAAAATGACATTTTTTAACCTACAAAAAAGCCACATTTCCCACATTTTTAACCTGGCCCTCACCGTAATATAAAGATTTTTAAGTAGAAACCAAAAGAACAAGCTTTTCTTTTTGTTTTTGTTTTACAGAGCCCTTCTGTAAGGCTTATGAAATAGTATGCTTTAATAATACATTAAATATCATTTATAAAACATTAATTCCTTTAAAAGGGCTGAAGAACTAACCCAGTACTGAAGTGAGTTGTGTAGAAGTGTCGACCCAGCTTGAAACATTCCATCCTGCTCATTAAGAGAGAAAGAAAACAACTCAAAGCAACTCTGGGAAGTCCCTAAAACTGACCAGATTCACCAGTCCACTCCACTCTCACGAGTATATAAACAGAAAAGGTTTCTGAGATTCAATCTCAGATAAGCCCAGCAGGCTGGGAAGAAGCAGAGGCCACCTGAACTGCCTAGAGGAAGCAAGGACCAGCTGAGCTGCCTAGAAGATGCTCAGACCAACAGAGGCACCTGGAAAGGACATTCTGCAACCTGTGGAGCTGCCTGCAGGCTGTGCAGTGTGCTCCAGGTTCCCAGGTTGGTGAGCTGTCACCCATGCTGGGGTGAGCTTCGGTGATTCAGCTGTCTTTGAGTCTTTTCTGCTCCTGTTAGTAACTTCTCACTCAGACACCTATAATTAACCCCAATCAAACTCATTGGTTCACCAAGTTGGATTTTGGCAGTATCTGCACTTTAATCTCTTGTGGGATCCCTATCCGGGTTAGTAGACGGGTGCTACATCTCCCCAGGAAAAGTCTGTCCCACAACACAATGGCAAGTCAGGAACAATCAGAAATTAAGAGAAAGCGTCTCTTAAGTTTCAAAATTATATCTGCAATGTCTTTGGTGCAAAAGAGGTAAATCTGTAGAGCATGTTAAGTATGAATTTAATGACCATATGTTTTAATTAATTTGAAAACTCTTTGGCAGTTGGTCTGGACAGAAACTGGCAGGAGTATCCATCCACTAGGTAGTGTCTCGGGGCTATTTGACAGCTTCTGCTCCCTGCTGTGAAAGCTTTCATCTGATTACATAACGTGTGCATGTGCTGAGGGGGCCCAGTGCTTTTTCTTACTGTCAGCCATCTGAAACCGCACCGAAGGAAGCACAGCTTTCGTCCCCAGAATACTCCCACACCTGTTCTACAGTGGGTGAGGACAGAAACAGGTAACATGAGATTCACAAACATAAGTCTGCATAATCTTGACTGTGAGCTACTCATTTTTAACATGAAGTCAAGCCTTTCATCTGTTAATTCCTTTTTTTGTTTCTTAATGCATGGAATTTGCACTCTGCTAGCAATTTTTCTTTTTCCTCACTTCACATTCTTGGGATGTCCTGGCTAGTTTTATGTCAGCTTGACACAAGCTAGAGTCACGAGAGAGGAGAGAACCCTCAATTAAGAAAATGCCTCCATAAGATCAGACTGAAGATAAGCCTGTAGGGCATTTTCTTAATTAGTGGTGGACTTGAGAGGGCCCAGCCTATGGTGGGTGGAGCCATCCCTGTGCTGGCTGTGGTGGTCCTGGGTTCTATAGGAAAGCAGGCTAGCAAGCCATTGGAAGCAAGCCAGAAAGCTGCACTCCTCCATGGCCTCTGCATCAGCTCCTGCCTCCAGGTTCCTGCCCTGTTTGAGTTCCTACCTGACTTCCTTCCGGGATGATCAGTGATTCGGAATCTTACACCTAGTAAACTCTTTCTTGCCAACTTACTTTGGTTATGGTGTTTCATCACAGCACGAGGAACTTGACCAGGACAGAATGCCTCCCCAAACCCTCTCAAATATGAAGCCTTGCTTTTCTAAGTGGGGGCATTTGTACATTTTTATTGTCTTAAAGATAACAACACCCTGACCTGTCAAAGTCATCAAAGAAAAACCCTTGTGAAATAGTAAGAAACTTGTTTTGGGTTTGATGATCCGTGATTCTATTGCTGATATCGGGTGTCTTCTAGCCTTTCCCTGGGACACTGGTGTTTGGCTACTTTCTTCCTCTGATAGCATCCACTAAACTCTTTTTTCTGCTTTATTCTCCTTGTTATGAAATCAATAGTTTCTAGGCATTGCTTTTATCCAGTGATCTGAGAAAAAAAAAATGTTTAACTGTTTCTTATTCCTTTCAGGAAGAAATCCGAGTTGTTTACCTGGCATTCAGATTCATGCTTATTTATTTCGTTTTCTGTGTTTATTCTCAAGTTTCTACCCTGATCTACTTCAGGCAAATTTGCTTACGTTTGCCTTGTGAATACATGCTAAAGATACGCTCCAACCTGTCTCTCTTTAAATCACTCTGGCACTTCCTCCATCATACGGCTCTGCAAATGTTTCACTGACGTTTTTTCAAATTATTAAACCCTATTTCTACTTGTCAAATGCAATCAATCCTTTGAAATCTTTCAACTTTAATTTTCTTGATATAACTTTTAACAATTTAGGCAATAAATGTACTTCTGCATGAGGCTTGCTATTATCTTTGCCTGACTAGCAATGCCTGGCAGCAAGACTAAATATTAATTATTGTAATAACTCATTACTTTTAAACATCGGTAAACATTCGGAAGACAATGAACATTTTTCCTTGTTTCATCATGGTGTTCAGCACAGTTCTCGTATATTTAATAAAAATATCTAATAATTACGGAATGATTGTTTTGCTGTAATTATCTTGAATTGATGACAACGGAGTAGGATCACTAAGGGCGGTTTCTTTAGTGTCAGGCGTACGGAGAGATCGGACAGTTATCTCTGTGTAATCATATAACATAAACAGTACGCTGATGGGCCCGATACTCATTTCCCTTCTTTAAAATAGAAACATTTATTCAAGTATATTAACAAAGGTACACACAACTACATACACATGTAGAAATGCTTTCAGTTCATCGAACAACTTCTTTACATTGCAGTGATGCACTGGGCTTTTATAGGGTTATTTGTATTCAGAATTTAACGACTAGCTTGCTCTGTTTCTGAAACTGATTTTGAAAATACTTTCCATCACTCTACCATAAGCTCTCTCCTCAATTCCTCAAACATCAAGCAATTATCAGGAGCCAGCTGCAAAGGCTTGAGGTCATTACCATTTTTATTTTGTCAATAAAAATTCTTGATGATTAGGTCCATAATGCTCACTTGGCATCTACTTTATAGTAACGGGTGGCAATTCTTAAATATGTATATGAGGGGGAATTATTCATCATTTCATTATGAGGAAATATTTGAAAAAAACAGCAAAGGGTGGAAGAATTTATTTTGGCTTACCATTTCAGAGGTTTCACAGGCCTTGCTCTGTGGCTATGAGCCTGTGACGATGCAGAGTGTATTGGTGGAGAGGGCTGATGGGGGTGCATATTGGAGCAGAGACACAAGGCCACAAAACAGATTATGAGGAAGAGGCCTAAGAAAGATACAGTCCCCGAGAACATATGACTTATACTTCCCAATGACTTATACTTCCCTCGAGAAGGTCCTATACCTCCAGAAGTTTCTACTACCTCTCACCAACGCTATCAATGGATGAACCCATGGATGGATTACTTCTCTGATTAGGTCTCATCACACTTGCCAGTTAGAAATCAGACTTTTGACAGGAAAGTTTTGAGTATATACTTCATATCTAAACCATAACAGGAAGATTTAAAAATGGGTTTACATTTTATAGCTATGTTCACTTAAGTTCCTTGCACATTTTAAGACCACCTGTAAGTTAATTTTTAAATATATTTATTCAATTGTGCATAAGTAGATCTTATGAAAACAGATTTTTACTTACAAACTTTCTTCTGCATTAGAAGATGTATGAGTGATATATTAAAACAGGCTATACAATTGTCATCCTTTTAACTTTATGAAATAAGATATCATTTTTGTTGAATCTGAGTTACATCACACACTACGTTTATTCACAGGTAATAAAGTCTAGATTTCAGTAGTTGTATGCTATGTGATGACTATTAGAGTTCACTGTATTTTATATTTTTGGTGTGTTTTATAATTTTACAAATATAGTTAGGTTAGAAATTGTTCTAGCTTTTTCTATTACAAACAATGTACTGTTATTTTAAATAGGGTCTCACATTGTAGCTCAGGCTAGCCTTGCACTCTGGAAGAATCGACTGCTTAGCCTGCCACATACTGGGATTATAGGGGTGAGCCACCACACACGGCCTAGAAAGCATTGCTTCTAATGTTACACCACCCTGCTTCTATTGCCAAAGAGCAGCATGTGTCAGTGAAAGATGGTTAAGATAAAATAAACTTCTTTGAAACATTTCATAGCCCACTTGAAGTCATATTTTAGTTTATCTACGTTAAAAAAAAACAAACATTTACAGACTAGACTAGAAGGACACAGGATTTCACTGGTGTTCTCCTGTTCTACAAAACAGCAAGCACTGTTTGAATTCATGCCAAGAACGGAAGTCAGGAGTGCGTAACAGTGAGACCTGGGGTAGGTGGAGGCTTGCTCATTTCTTCACTGCTTTCTGTCGGACATTGCTTTTTATAATTTTCACTTAGCACATAAATCACTTTTAAAATATATTTCATGCCCCACATCGCGTACTTTCCCCTCCTGCTCGCTCTGCTTTTCTCTTTTGCCTATTTCTTCTCTTTCCTTTTATGTAATTTTCGTGACTCTTTCTTCTTTCTCCATTATGGCTTTCTGTTTCTTTAATTCCTTTTGTCTACAGTCCCTTTCTTCATTCTCACTAAATAATATACATAAAGATCTTTAGATAAAGATCTAAAGCAATTTAAAATTAATCACCCGATTGTTATCAATAACTTTTTCTAATCACCAGGATGAGTCAGTGTGGCTTCTGTCATGCTAACCTACATTTTCCAAGCACTAAGTTTCTCTGGGATTTCAGAGTGGTGACAGCGAGCCATGAGATGGGACACTTTGCAGAACAGCTACTAGTGTAGGCCTCCAGTGGCTCTGGAGTTCAAAGGTCCTCTGATCTTACCTGAAAACAACGAATGGGGTAGCATATATGATGTGGACACACATAATTGCTGCCTAAAGGAAACTATGAATCTAAATGATAAATTAGATACTGATATCATGCTGTTTTTATAAAGTTAAAATTGTTCCTATTTTGCTCCTAGTTCAACCTTTCTGGTTTAAATCACAAGTCAACCATATTTACAATCTGGGGCTAGTTAATTCATTGTAAAATGAGAAATAGTAATATCTGCCTGGTGGAGATGCTAACAGAAATATACTGAGCCCTATAATGTGTCTAGCGCAATCTGATAACACCGTAAGCACAGCTGTAACTAGTACTTCTAGTATACACAGAACACCCAAAATCTAGAATGTCTCCAAATCTATCACTTTCTTAATGCCAAAATGGCACCTCTAATGCAAAATTCTACATGTGATTTTATGTAATGAACCGCAGTCAAAATGTGGACAGATTAAAAATATTGAGTAATCAAATTACTCCCAGATGGGTTGGGGAGATGGCTCAGTGAATAAGGATAATGGTCTGATTTCAGATCCATAACATATAACATATATACACGCATATATATATAACATATATACACATATATATAACATATATAACATATATACACATGTACACACACACACACACACACACACATATGCACATACACACAAGCTAGTCAGGGTCATTCCTGTCTGTAAACCCAGCATTGGGAAGAGAGATGGGCAGACTCCCAGAGCATCCTGACAATTCAGAATGATAATTCAAAGGCGAAAGGATGAGCGTTGGATCGAGTGAGAAACTGTCTCAAGGCAGTGAGGTAGATGGTGACACAGAAAGACACCCAATACCCTCCTCTGGCCTCTGCACGTGCATACATGCATGTGGCCTCCCTCCACATGCATGTATACACACAACACATATAAAATAATAAAAAACGCCTCCATGATACACGAGACATCCATGGCTTTCACGATTAGACTTGTATTCTATCCCCAAATATTTCATTATGCATGTGAAAATGAATATTCTCACCCCTCAAAAGTATCGAATCTGAAACACGTTATTAAGCTTACCCCCAAACAACAGTTTTATTCAGATAATGGAGGTTCTATGTCCGGTGAGCTCAGTGTTTACCATATGATTGGTTCTCCTTTAAATAACCATCTGTGCATAAAAATGTAATCTAAATATAATTGCCTCAAAAAGAAATACCTGAATCAACCTGAACTTCATTCTAGTTCTAACCACGATTCTAACATGAAATTTAAAAAATAAATAATTTAAAGTATACGAAGGTAAAATCCAGAATGTAAAAGCAGTAGTAATGAGTTCTGTCTTAGAGAAGGCCTCAGCGTTCCCTCCCTTTTTTGCCCCCCCCCCCCAAGGCTTCTAAACAAGCAGAGTCTCAAAGTAAACAGCTTCCCCCTAGTATAGAAGCTCAGTTTACCTAAGCATTAGGTTAAAGCTCTGGATCTATTGCCTGGAAAAGTCAACTGCACAAAAACAAAAGTAATTCCCCTTTGTTTGGAGTTGAAATCTATGTGCTTGCTAGGATTTCTCCCCTTAATAAATTTCAAAGAAATATTAAAATTAATATAATAAAATGGCAACATGTTTTTTATTTTTATGACACCTATGCTTTAAAATTTTTCATGATAAAGGAGATGCATATCTATTTTAATAATTTAAAGAGCTTAATGGCCAATAAATACCTCTATAATACTCAAAAATATTTTTCTGAAAGTACCTTTCTTGAACCTAATGCAAATGTCATCAATTTTTCTCATAGGTTTTTACTAACCAAATTATTTTTAAGATGCATTTTTCATTTTCAGAAGGCATATTAATGACACAAATTAGAATATGGATTCCCTAGCGGCGACTAAAAGTTTGATGGTAAACACATATCGAATCAAAATTATTACTACTCCATTTTAACCGATATTCATTAAAATAAGTAGCAAACAGGAGCGATTCTGAATACTAACTCATCAAACACAAACACAGGTGCTACACACATGTGTATTTCCCCATAACAGTAAAATGTAGCCATTTGGACATCTGGAGATGTTCATAAAATTGGTGGAGTGCTTGCTAGAACACGCACAACCCTGGGTCCCATGCGCTGTCTAAATTGCGTGCTGTCACGCATGCTTGGAATCCAAAGTACTGGCAGTGGAAGCAGTTATGTCTGGGACTGGGAAGCCAGCCTAGGTAACACGAAAAGTCTCTCTAAAACAAAAGCAACAAATAAATAAAATACTAATTTTGATACATTTCTCTTTTGAAACGTGGCTTCCCATGGCTGCCCTACTTGCTACCTAGCTCTGATGGACTGCTGAAGACCACAGACTAACCGGAGACCAGAGAAACGATTTCTAAGAAAGCGTCTTAACTTTCTAGCAGATGTCACATTTTGGTTCACATTTACCTACCAAGTGTCCCTGTCATTTCAACGAAGTCCACTTGTAGTTATTCCTAGTCTCTTAATGTCAAATTGTTTCCATAATTAGTGTTAATATAGCAGATATTAAATGGAATAGTTGCTATTCTTGAATTTTTTAACACAATAACTGTATTTCAGTAGTTCTTATATTCAAAAATTAGTTTGACACAGGTAAATTACAGTTCATAGTGATGCTGCTGATACATCTAACTTCTTATACCTTCAAAACATTCTGCATGCAACATGGGTCTGGAGAGTTCAGCATAAATCAGTCAATTATCAATTTATCAATAAGTAGTATTTTGGGGGTTTTTTTTGTGCAGTGAGCAGCACAATAGTGGAATCTTTGGTCTGGAATTTTAAAGCTTTATCTAGGTGTTTACTGAGATTTGTTGACTGCCAGGCAGTAATTCTTACCTAAAAGGACCTGAAATACACATTGTATTAAGAAGAATCAGAGAATTTGCTCGACTTTTCACATTCAAACAAATAATCATTACAATTGTAATATGCTCGATATTTCTAGGATAGGCAGCAGGAAAAATGAAATGATTTCTCTCTGTTGTTAATACAAGAAAAACTACTTTGTTATGCAGTCTCCTATCTAAACCCAAGTCTTCCTATAGTGTGAGAGGAAAAGGAAGCACTATGCTTGAGATGCCATCCTTAAAAGGACTTACATGCAAGTTGGGAATCCAGCTGACATTTGGGAATATTGGGACAGTTTGCATCATTCAGAAGATGGTTCGGGTGGTGGGCTGTGCTTAACCTATAACAAGGTCTGTATCACGCTTCCTTTTAGGATCTGGCTTATTGGGGTGTAGCATAAAGAGGGTGCCTCTAGTTAAGCTGGTAGGCACTAAGACTAATGGCACTTCATGGGTGCCATCACAGTAGTGCACCAGGTCTCAATGTGGTATTTAAAACCGGTGGACAGAGGTTAGAGATGGTGCACACCACTAACCCCAGTGCTCAGGAGGCAGAGGCAAGCAGATCTCTGAGTTTAAGGCCAGCCTTGTCTACAGAGTGAGTTCCAGGACAGCCAGGGCTACACAGAGAAACTCTGTCTCAAAAACCCAAAAATAAATAAATAAAACTTGTGGTCACGACTTTATTGGGAAGGTATTACTACTAGACCTTTGCATTTGGTTTCTTTCACTTTCCCCTATAGATTCCCCTTCTTTACTCTGGATTTCTGCCCTGCCACCCCTTTCTCCCTCCTGCCCTTTATTGATTTATTTACCTAATAAGCTTTTACTTCAGTATATATAGCAGCAAATATGACTGCTACCCTGTTCTAGGTCCTTCTAGAAAATCACTGAAGATGGAGATCCTGGAAACCTCTGAAGCAGACAGTACAGTGTCTGGCTTGTTCCCCTCAACTGCACCAATACACATCCTTGTGCATAAGCTAGGACATCGTTCTTATCCCGCTCACTTCTCATTAGGGTTGTCTGGGGTTCTGTATACAGAAGAGGTGAGCAAAAGAAAAATGAGTTCATTCTGGTCGGGGATTTAGCTCAGTGGTAGAGAACGTGCCTAACAAAGTAGACAAGATCCTGGATTCATTCCCAGCATGAGAAAAATAAAAGCAGAATGAGAACAGGAAAAAAGTGTCAAATAGAATGTCAATACATATACAGAGCATTTAGGGCATGAGAACACTTATGTCGAGGCACGCATACATGAAGACATGATTCCTAACATACAATGAATTGAGGTGTGTGTCGGGAATGGATTGCATGGTATGGAGAGGAGACCTAAAGCACCGCTTCCATGGAAACAACAGTGGCCAGAGACACAGAGACCAGTTATTCTCTGACCTTGCCACCCTACGGATGGAGAATCCTTCGGTTTCTCCATTGGTCGGATAGAAGCAAATTGCTGACACACTATGCCACGTACCGGGTACCATATACAGTACTTGGCATAGAGTAACTGATATCAAGGATTCTCTAGGTAAGTACTATTTTCCTTGTTCCACAGAGTGGGAAAGACTCTCAGACAGTAACTTGTCCACAATTATCATTAAACTGCAGAGATGGAATTTGAGTCGGATGTTTATGGTATTTAAGTGTATACTCTGTATTAATGTAGAGGGGCTGAGTGTGGAGGAGTCAGTCAAGAGGGTCCTAATTTCTCCTGTTTGGTTCAGGTATAACTCTTTATAGAAAAAGGTTAGGGACAGCAAAGGACCTGAGTCTGATTTATATTATAAAGAACAGGACAAGTAATAAGCGCAGTTGAGTGGGCACTTGGTACGTGATGACCAAGATCAGACTGCTCACAATACAGCTATGTAGGAGATTTCGAAGTTATAAATAAATTAAACTTTGGAGAAAGTTCTTTGTGAACGCTTAATGAAAAAAGGCTTGGAAATTTAAAAATTCATGTGCTACGAGAAAGACAGACAGACAGATAGGAGGGAAAAAAGAGAGGAAAGACAGGACAGGGTGTGAAAATATCAAACAATGGCAAATAAACTCTTACATTGGCAATTGATAGTTTTAAAATTTTTTAAATGTAAAAAGATGCTGCTAGAAGAAAATTCTGAACACAAGAAAAACAGGCAAGTCTATGAGGTAAAACAGTAGAGGTTGGATAAGAAAAAATGTTAGATAAGATGTTAGATGTTAGCTCAGAAAAAAAAAGGCCCTTACCAAGGACTTTAAGCCAATAATAAAATGGTCTCTGAATAAATAGAAAACAGGCAACCACTATAGCCCGTCCATCTTGATATTGGTAAAAATTAAATATGGTTATGGATAAAAAGTAGAAAAATAAAACCTAATTGTTAAGTCATTATTTGTATGGAATCTTGGTCTTCAAGTTACCTGCATCTTTCAGCCATCTTAAGAGTGAAGGTCTTAAAATTCTGTTTTAAAAAGTTGGAGGAGGTCCACTAAGAAAAAAAGAAAAACACCAGTTGCTAGTAGTTCCGTGCTAGCATGGACTTGCCTACATGAAATCCTGGGTTCAATCTCCAATGCCAAAAATTAGGGGCTTCCTTTCCCATCAGAGTGGGAAAGGAATTTAAACCTGTGTGTCATAAAAGGCTTTGTCTCTGTATATTTGTGACAGGAGGAAAACTGTTAGAAAGAGTCATTAGGATGGCATCAAAGATTTTTTTTTTTAAAGGATTTATCAGAAAGAAAGGCAAAGTTCGGGAATTACGAACCCTCGGGTCAAATACATAGCCTAGCTGGTATCACACGTGACATAATGCACAGGCGGTTAGACGCGCTCAGGTACAGACAGTTGGAAACAGTATTACTCTCAACCCTACAACAAAGAGTACTTCTAAAATAACTCAGCTGTTCTGAACTTATTAGAGAATTTGCTATACACACCTCCCAGGGAGTACACGCCTCCAAGGGAGAACAGGAGGACATCAAGGCACCACTGATTGTGTGAGGGCTGCTAGAGGGAATCGCGCTGTCGAGGAACACTCTGCTAAGTGTTTGAAATGGCTAACGGCTGAGTATGAACTAGCTGGACAATTCAGAACCTCCTTGAGCCACAGGACCGTGGAGATGCTCATCCACGCAGAGGCTAGTTCCCACACACTGAACAAAGTGCCCACAAGACAAACGAGGCAGAACAAGAGAATGAAAAGAGTCTCCCTCAGATAACAGGTCTCGATGGCAGGAAGAACAGCTCCATCCACTCCCCATCCGGGCTAACATTACAAGAACTTAAGTTGCTGAAACAACTGCAGAATAAATACACAGTGCCCTTGGGGCACAGGGTGGGACCCACGCAGCAAGAAAGGTTAAAATAAATAAAATCCATCAAACCCGAGACACTTAGGAAAACTTCACAAACCAAGACCACTCCCCCCGCCCCCCGAGACACACACACACACACACACACACACACACACACACTGGTAGGATGGGCTTAGCTGAGACAGGGAAGCAGGCTGTGCCCAAGACTGAGGATGAGCCCGAACAGAGTCCTGCAACCCCACCCCTCCCGACTACCAAGCCAGCACGAACCCAGTAAAGAGAAATGCAATAGCCATGGTGCACTGAAACCAAAGCAGGAGCAAAGCCCACGGGCAGCTCAAACCAGACTAACCTGCCATCACGCACACGGAAGGACTAGAAAAGGGTGGGGCAGGTCCGTTCCAAGCATAACTTTCCAACCGTTTCCACTAATACACACAACCAAACGATGTCAGATGGACAAATGAGCATGAAAGAACACGGACGTCTAAGAAATGACGCCAAAGACTGACAAAGTCGTTGGAACTAAAGACTTCCACAACAAACATGTTAAAAGTTCTAGTACAGCCAAGGACCAACTCAGGGTTAGAACACCTGCCCAGCAGTTTGAGTTTGACTCTGCATAGTAAAAAAAGAACAAAAATAAACAAACAACGATAAACAAACAAAACAACAAAAGGAGGTTCTAGTAGAAAGGGTTAAACACAAACATGAGGGGTGGGGAGATGTAAGCTATGAAAGGGAATCAAGTTGAAATTTAAAGCATGGCAGCAGAGATGAAGACTGGGCTTGACCAGACCACCAGACAACTCAACATAGCACAGAAAACCAGTGAATTAAAAAATCAAACAACATTTGTACAACACTGGCTCTGTGAAGAGCCATGGGTGGGTGAATGGCTCCTGGGCCTCTGCTTTCCTGGTGAACCGACTATGGGTAGCTTCTGGAGCGGGGAGGGGTGTCACTGAGTTCGGACCAGGCTCTAGAAGGTAACTCCAAGTCCTGGTCATACACACACAGTCCTGGTTAAAGTCAACGCGTCAGCAAACGAAACTTTGGTATGGAAAGAAGGATCAGCTGGGAGCGTGGGGTGGTGAGAGCGAGAGGGGGCAGCATGCATTATGTACACAGGTAAAACTGTCAAAGGATGTTTTAAATGATAAAAAGTGTGAAATAAATAAAACTATGTCGTTAAAATATTCTCAAACTGAAACACGAGGAAAGCAGAAAAGATTGCCCAGGAGTGGCATAATAGCAAACCACCGAAAGAGAAAAAGAGAACTGACGGGAAAACAACTTGAAATACGAGACTTGGGGTCGGCTCTGTGGGGGAAAGTACTTGCTGCACAAGCCGCTGGACCTGAGTTCAGATCTCCAGGGCCACAAAAGAGTCAGGAATGAAAACATGTCTGAGATACCAGACTGGGAAGGCTCTTCTGTATGTCATTGTCTTTCTTCTATACTGCTTTGCAATTACCACAACTAAAAGAAGAGTTCCCTCTAACCCAATCCCTACTTTAGTTTCTTAATCATAAAAATTATAAATCCTTCTGGTGAAAGTACAAAGAAACCTGACGAGTACATCTTTAACAGCAGCAGAAGGACCACGAGCGTTTGTTTAGAATTCGGCCCTTTCAGAGGTTTGGAAATGCCACGTCTTGCTTTTCACTTGTGGGAGGGATCACAGGTTTTCGCTGCAGTTTGCTCAGAAGCAGAGTCACGGTCCATCGGTGTGGCAGTGGAGGGGAAAGAGTGACCGGGTGTCCTTCTGAAGTCTGCGACCTCATCCTCAGCAGAGGACTCTCCCAGGGATTGTCCCTCTGTCTAGAACAGGTTTGAGTTACCCTGCTGGTTCCAGAAGGCTCCTTCAGAAAACAAGTAGGGAACCCACACTGCTTTTGCAGCAGGGGCCAGGTGTATGCTGTTGCATCTGCATCCTGGGTGTGATAGAGGGTGGGGAGATGCAGAGAGGGATCCAGCTCCCAGTGTTCTGCACTTAGGGAGCTTAACAAATTCTCAACTGCTAAGCCTCTGTGGGCAGCCTTCCCTCCCCTCTGCAGACTGGGTTTCAGCTCATCCTCCCAGTGTTCACAGTGTGATGTCCACTGTCCTCCAAGAGCAGGCTCTGCTGTGATCACCTCTGGACTCTCCTCCCTATCAAAGGAAGCTCTTTCGAGGGCTGGGATTCTGTTTCCCATGCTATGTCCTTGGTATCTACTGCTGTGCTTGGCAACATCAATAAATATCCTTTTAATTAAAAAAAAAAAATTAAAAGAAGATTTGAGGCAGCAAAACTTTCATGTTACAGAATAACACGAGATGCGGCCTAAATGTGAGATAAATTAGTTGTAGCACTAGCTTTCAGATATTTCTGTGGCCACAAATACGCGTCTGATGCACGAAAGGTCCATAACATTGACTATGTTCTATTTTGCTCGCATTTCAGCTACAAAATAAGATTCATGCCAATCTTCCATAATGATTCTGGCATTGTGTTAATAATTCAGAATTACCGGAAAGGACTGTAAGGGACAGCTGCATACATAAGAGAAACAGGAAAAGACAGAAGCCAGAAATAATTTGGTAATCAAAAGTTTTGAAACACAAACTAGCTAAAGGAAAAATACTAAATTCCTTACAAGTTATTTTGCTTCTTTTTCTTACTGTAGCAACAAAATCACAAAATGAATAAATATTTAGCAGCCGGGAAAACAGACTTTCTATAAGAAATGCTTCCCGTACTACTTTCAGAGTTAATTTTGACTGACTATTCTGAACAATAGAGAATAAAAACAATCACGAGCTTAATACAGAAGTAATGGGCACTGTGCTCTCATCCACGGAGGTCCCTGACACTGGGAATCACCCCTGGACAGAAGTGAAAAAATTAAAAGGAAAGCTAAATTGAAAGCATTCTTTTACTAACATAATTGTTTGTTTTACTAACAGACAAATCCTGAATTTAGCAAAGTCAATCATCATACATCTCTAGTGTAGCTCTTTGCTGGTATTTGGATGGCAATTTAGTAAAACATTACATATTATATACTAATATAGCTAATGCTATTATAAAAATCTGGCACAGATTAAGAACAGATTGACGAGGTAGCTATAGGCATAAAAAAGCCACAGGAGGCATATTTGCTCTGTTTCTTGACTGGTAGAGGTAGATTCGTGAATGTAATCTATGATAAAAGTCTCATCAAGTTAAACACATACACTGAGTATACATAAAACCACACCAATCTCAATAAAATCAGGAGACTATATCAAGGTCAACATCCAAGTGTGGTTATTATATTACTATTTTGTAAGATGTTGCCATGAGGAGAAATTTTGAAATGGTACATTAGATCTTTTAATATTTCTTGCAACTACTTCTGAATCTATCAAAATATGAAGGTTACTCAAAGTATCAATCTTCTAAAACCTGCTCTTTGTTCAAGTCCATTACAAAATAAAATATACTCTCTCCTTCTCCATGACTGCCAGTAACTTCCTAATTAAGCACTCATCCTGCTGGCTACAAAGATGAGTGCCTTTAATCCCAACACTCTGGAGGCAGAGACAGTCAGATCTCTGTGAGTTTGAGGGTAGGGTTAGGGTTAGCTAACCTGACCCTGACCCTAACCCTAACGAGTATTTCTCACTGTCCTGTATCCCCACTATCTTTAATGACCTTCCTTCCTTCCTTAAATGTGAACATTTCTCAAATTTCTCTCCTCAGGCCTAAATTCTTATTTAACCGTATTTCTTCATTTATTTATCCCATCCGTAAAGCTTAACCCATTTTCTATATGGTCTTCTCAGTTTTGAGATTTCCGATCCTGGTATCCCAAGTTTCAGCTCCTAACTACAGAGTGTGTGTGTGTGTGTGTGTGTGTGTGTGTGTGTGTGTGTGTGTCCCCGCACGTGCACGTGGTGCTTTATTATTTTACACTTACTCTTTCACAGCACCCTGGTGCAGGGGCTTTCCACCTTCCACGAGCCCATCAGCATGGCTTCCTTGCGGTGCTGCCCCTTGTTCTTTCTTCAGCCCTCTTAAAGACCCCTGCATCAGCTACCATTAACTGCTTGCTATACTCTTACTGTTCTTAAAAATGGCTCCACGTTGCAGGCAGAAATTTTACGAGGTACTCTTAGAAACACGCTACATGAGACTGTGGGAAATCTGAGCATCTTGGAATGGCACGCTGCATTTATACACTATGCTATGAACTTGGCTTGGACAGGTTTCTCTCATCTAATTAAATGACTAGATTCAGCTAAATAAGCAGTTTCTAAATAAGAACTCCTATAACGTTTTTGAAACATGAAGACATGTATGAAAGCATCTGAAGACGTTGGCCTTGACTGTCAACTAGAGTCAGAATCACCTAGGTAACACAAGCCTGTGAATATTTGTAAAGACACTTCTAGAGAGGCTTAGCTACAGTGGGACATTCACTCTCAGTGTGAGCAGCACCATCCCAGGAGAAACGGTGAGATCTCACCTGTAACATACAGAAGGTCTGGCGATACACTATACAACATAGAACATATAATTCGTGACACTGCACTTAAAACTGCCCGAGAGTGCATCTTACATAGAGTCTTCTTACTGCAGTGGAAGGAAAGAAGGGGAGATCCTTTGCAGGTAATGGGTAAGATCACAGCATTGCCTGTGAGGATGGTATGAACGGGCAGATTCATCTGTAGCTTTCTGTATGCTGATAATGACACAATAAGGTGTTTTCAAATACAGAATGGTTCAACGTTATGTCAATTCAGTTTATGGATTTCTTTTAGTATGTACCTACTTTGTCTATTCAGTTTATGGATTTCTTTTAGTATGTACCTACTTTGTCTATTCAGTTTATGGATTTCTTTTAGTATGTACTTACCCGTGCAAAAAGGCAAAGATATCTTTCATGAGAAACACTAAATGCCTAATATGGTTGAAGAAAAACGTATCTCCCTTTTAAAGTTCATATTTCATCTTGTTAACTTTCTGATGTTCAATTTAAGAAGAGAAATAAAAACTCACCTGAAAGTGAAAATTACTTTAACGAACGCTCTTGAATATACAATTAATATTCAGTATATATCTGTAAATTATACAAATTACTTATCAAAACCCAAAGTGATGCATGACTCAAATATGAAATGATAATTAACATTTTACTTAGGGAGTTTCTATTCATTATTTACCTCTTTAAAGCTTCTATCATTTCGTCTTTAAAAATAGGGTCATTTTGCTTGAACCTTGTAGATAAAAGCTAATACAATTTTTGGATTTTAGCTACCTGACAATTTACACATCCAAGTAAGTTTATTCTAAAGTTCAATTATTCTAAAGAATTCGGCCACTGAAGAAAATACAATTCAGAACGCTTCCTTGAGAACTACCATAAAAATCAGCAAGAAAAATTACCATACAGAAATGACTGCAAAATAAGCCCTAAGAAGCACGGCATAATAGAACGTCACCACGATCTCTCTGCTTGCTCTCCCTCTCCCCTCCTCTTCCCCACGTCTTGCAAACCCTTACGTGTACACCAGACATAAACGACATTGATTCACTTCAGAAACTGTACTATTCGAGAATCAGGAAATGTCCGTGGAAGTTTCCATCACTGAGTTACAGAAAACAAATGCGTTTCTAAACACATAACGATTATAAATAGAGTCTGGGTGTCCCCTATAAATGCAAAGATGGTGTAGAGGCTCGCTTTATCTACCTATGCTTTTAGAAAGAGTCTCTAACTGAGCTCAGTACTCTCCATAAAGCTCCATGGTGAACAGTAGGGTGGATCTTTCCTCCCTATGGAATTAGTTGTTTGTTTCAAGTAATGTCTTGAGGTTGCCTGGCTTGGTGTTGCGGCAGAACTCATACAGACTGGAGTAGGGTGTCTCTGAACCTTTCGCCTGCCCTTGGGACCCTTCTCCTCCTGCTAGGCTGCCTAGTCCACCCTTGCAGTAGGAAATAGTGCCTGGCCCTGTTCCATCTTGTTTGCCATGTTTAAGCAGTCACCTTGGGAGGACTGCTCTTTTTTGGGGGAGAGATGGAGTTGAAGGATGGGGGGTAGATCTGGAGCAGAGGGGGACAGGGAAGCTTGAAGGAGTGGAGGGAGGGGAGAAGGATGTTGAGATGCATTATATGAGAAAAGAAAAACAAACAAAAGAAGAATTAAATTTTTCAAAACCAAAAAAAAAAAAATTTACTTGTGTGTGGGTACGTACATGTGAGTGCCATGTGTGCACAGGTGTCTGTGGAGGCCAGAAGAGGGTGGCAGCTTCCCTGGAGCTGGATTTGCAAGCAGTGTGAGATGCTACAAAGCAGGTGCTAGGAACCACATTCAGGCCTCTAGGAGACCAGCAAGTTCTCTTGGTGACTGAGCCATCTGTGTCCCCAATGAGTTTCTTAAGCTGTAGGCCGTGAGATATTAAAACTCCTTTAATAATAGACCACTGGCTCTTTCTAGTGACAACCAGTTTTAAAATTTAATAGACAGGTTTGCAACGCAATGGGAACACAAGTCTCTACATGTGTCTCTCTTGGTGTAAGGAAGAGAAGAGATGGAGAATCCAACTCTTTCCACATTCCTTGGAATCTTCGTGGTTGGGACATTGTCTTCCTTTCTGTCATTTACTCAAGTATAAAAGGGCCAAACAAAACCGTCCCGATAAACCCTGTTTATAAAGCCCTACTTGTTCACCTGTTTCTCTCTTCTCCTTGGAGCGGAGAGCGGTGTTTCTCTCTCCCTGTCTGCAGAGCTGTTTCATGTTCATCGGCATGTGAGGACAAGCAGTGTCAGATTAAGCGACCACAGAAGCCACCAGCGAGGGCACAGACCCTGCCACGTACCCAAGAATTTAGTTTCTCAAGTCTGCACCCTCTCCTAGAACCACTTTAGGGGTTATGATTTTTCTGGACAATTCTTAGTTTCAAACTGATTTTTTTTTTCCTTTAGAAAAACAAGGCATGTTTCTCTTTTGAGACTTGGCTCTGGCTTTTAAAGATGTCTGCACAGAACGATGCCTTCTTCTCCCAAGACATGCATCCCTTTGGTAAGTTAGGTATGTGCCATCGGGATTTCTTCGGGCTCCAGGCTATTTTCAGAAAAGGGAAGCAGAATTTCCTCCATCCCAGATTCAATCGATATTTCTTCTCTGGTCAGCTCCACAAGGAGACCCCTCCCAGGGCCATCTTATTTAAAACTTTTTCCTGAAGAAATCTTATCTCTTGACATATCTGATTTCTAAAGTTAGATTTGTATTGCTAAAGTATACTTAAGCCAAGGTAAGTCTACTGCCTTTAAGAATCCTCTTTAACAAGTCACATTTTCATTTTGCCTGGAATTTTTAGGCTCTTCTCTAATATCTTCTTTAACTGAGATAAATTCTATTTGAGGAGCTGAATTCTGTGGAAGTAGTAAAAGAACTATTCTTTATTTTTAGCTCAGCACTTTTATATTGTGCAAAGGAGCTTATCGTTTACATGAAGCTTAAGAGTAATTTCTTTTGAAAATAAAGAGATACTGTTTCATTTATATACATTTGAAATTTCAGGAGCTGAGAATGTAGCTCAGTGGTAAAGCATTTGCCTAGCATGTGTGAGGCCCTGGGGTTGATCTCCAGCAACTCCCACTCCCACCAAAAAAACAAAAAGTTAATCCAGAGACTGTGATTGCAAAACTGCAAATACGTGAATGCACAAATCTGAGAGTTTACAAGTCACACATGCTTAATGGCAAGTACATTCCATAGTTAGGAGTTATTGCTAATGCTCTAGACTGTTTCAACAAACATCAAGCACCCTTTTCAACCATTCTTTTACATTATGAGCCATTTTTAAAGGTATAAAGGGCAGCCCATTTCTTAAATACCAGAGAAAAGTGTTTAACGGCCCAGTATGCTTTTTAAAGAGCAGTGGCTAGAGAGAAACCAGCAATGGAACTGTTTTCAAAGTGTATGTTCTCTTACATAATCATGGAAGGCTTTTGCTTCGCTTGAGTGTTCACAGGTTTCCCGTCTCTCTGGAGCTGCACAGTAGAGATCCCAAAATACACTGAAAAGTAATTGTGGAACATTAAGAAGATCATTAATATGATGAGAATTCATAATTCAACAAACATAAGACACTTAACTCTTTACCCAAACCCTTTCTTCTTCAGCACAGGTATGGTGTCTCTGAAAGAGTGAAGTTCGGGAGAGTTTCTTAACACCCTGACTGCATTTTACCTAGACAGCTTTCCAGACTTCCCAAAAGGATAAGGGAATCTTAAAACAATGTGGCTTGAGTATCAAACCCTTACGGGTAAGTTGTTACAAGCTTTCATTCTTATAATTGACTGTTCACATGACTGACAATTCGCTGAAAGTAACGCTTCCGCCAATTTACCATGAAGAACAGAAATATAAATGATGTCCTAACGTAAGCAATCAGGAAAAAGTGGTTCCTTCTTTACTAGGCAATCTTATTGTCCAGGTCACAGGCCACAACCCTAACGAACACATTGCACTGATCAAAAATTTTCTTAAATTTTCCATTTTTTCTTCTTTAGTTATCAAAATAGTTTAGTAATTTTGGAACTAAAATAATCCATCCCAACTTCTTTACCATCCTAATTCAGAAATGACACTTTAAAAAAAAATGGGCCCTGGGTACCCTTTTAGCCATCAAGTTTACCGTAAGCACGAGCAAGGACTGAAAACCACGGTAAGCAGATGTTAGCTGGTGGTGGACAGAAGTTCATCAGGTTACTTACTCCACTCTTCCAACACAGACATCAGAGCAGGGTAGAGACTCGCTCTGCTCTGCTGACCAGCTGTGAAAGACGAAGAGGAGCTTGTTTCGTCTGGTCAGAAACGATTTCCTCTTCTACTTGGTTTGACTTTTGAGATTAACTCGTGCAGCGCAAACACGTCTGCTGCACACTAAGGATGTGCTAAGTACCAAACTGTAATCTGTGTGAGGGCACGGGCACCTTTGACCTGTGACGCCTCATTCACTCTGGTTCTTTCTATTCTCAACAAGAAGAAAACACTGAGGGCCTGGCAGCAAAGGTAACGACGAAGGCAACAGGATTGCCTAGGGGAAGCTGAGCAGCGCTGCCAGTCCCTCGGAGTCTCATATACTACTTCTTTTTTTAATTAAGTCAAAAGAAAACCTATTTTCCCTTCTTATTAAAATTCTACAATGAGAGAGAAATACAAAGAACAATACAGACAAAAGAAAGTTAAGTTCAATATTTTGACAAGAATAAAAGCTGCTAAAACTGAATGTGGCTTCCCCAGACCCTACAAGACGGAAAGCATGAGGTCCGTAGATTCTCAGGGACACGGCTAGACTCCCACGTGCAGGATCCTGTGATTACTCTTTCATCTTCCTAAGCAATATAAAGCCTTACAGTTTGGCCACGTTTAGTTACAATCACAGGATACTATACACAGCAGCGGAAGCAGCCTGGTGTTCTTCTTATTCTCGAATTCCCTTCATTTGCTGGCAAGTGTCCTGAAAGTCATGAAGTTGCATTTAACTTAGACTATCCACAAGCTCCATGTAAGCAGTGAGGCCTGTGACCCCCTAACCCTTCAGCCTCTGCCTTCCGAGTGCTGAGGTTACAGTCACGTGCCACTGTACCGGGCTTGGCAGAGCACATTCAAGTGACCGGATTACGCTATTGTTTTCATTGAGTATGTCCTAAAAAGCATTATGAATTTTTATTTACACATGTAAATATTGATCTTATAACATTAACGCTGTTTTAGTTCTTCCATTTTTTTCCCCTGACAAATGTAGTGGGCAATCAAAAGTTCACAAGATCAAGTTTATAGATAATCAACAAGTTATTAAAATATAAAAATAAGGTTATATGTGTTACTTTAGAGAAATATGGTCTTCTCTAATAGAGGTTAAGAAGGCATTCTCTAAAAACATTTGCCTGATCACAATCTTTTTTAATGATATGAAGCCTTGTTCTGGGATATCATGTAGCACCTCAGATAACTGTATCTTTCCATGCTGTACTGGTTAGATTTGTCAGCTTGACACAAACTGCAGTCACCTGGGAAAAGAGAGACTCACTGAAGGAAGTGCTTCATCTTGTTCGGTCTTTGAGCTACGTCTGAGGGGCATTTCCTTCATTGATGATTGATGTGGGAGGGTCCTATTGGGCAGGTGGTCCTGGATTGAATAAGAAGGTAGCTGAGCAAAGCAGGAGGAGCAAGCCAATAAGCAGCATTCCTCCATGGCCTCAGTTCCTACTGAGCTCCTTCTCTGATCCTTCTGGGATGAACCTGGTGGTCATCTAAAGTGTATGCTAAACAGACCTTTCCTCCCCAAGTTGCTTTTGGTCAGCAACAAGAAGCGAAATGGACACATGCATTCACAGTCTCTTTTCTATGGCATTAAAGATTATACAGTCAAGGGAGGCCAGAAAAAGAAGAAAATATATCAAAGAAAACCCATCAAATAGGATATTTTATTTTAGAAACTGGGTATTCATTAAGAGTATTTTATAATTGAATCTCTAATAATCTAATATATACATCACGAAATTTCAAAAATAAAGTTAAAAACCAATAAGGAAAACTTCTGTGCTAGAATACGCATGTTTTTAAAAAGCATCATCTACCTTATAACTATGTTTGTTGAGTTTTAATAGCTACAGGTGATAAAAATATTTCAAAACTTCATCTTTTCAGAAGGCTCAATCATACTTTGTCAATAATACAGGCCATATAGCACTGTGACTGTCATCCTAATATTTGGGAGCAACTGACTACTTTTAACAATCATATCAAAAAAGCTGAAGGAAGGGGCTGGGGCGGGGGATAGGGGTGGTGGCTCAGCGGTCATGAGCACTGGCTGCTCTTCCAGAGGTCCTGAGTTCAATTCCCAGCAACCACATGGTGGCTCACAACCATCTACAATGGGATCTGATGCCCTCTTCTGGCATGCAGGCAAACATGCAGAGCACTCATACATAAGTAAATAAAAATCTTTGAGAAAAAAAAAAAAGAGAGAGAGAAGAATTTAAATAAATCTTACAAAAAAGAAGGGAGAAAAGACTACAGGAAGACAAAAGGCATGGTTTTATTCCACATTTTGCACTAATAGATGCCTGACTCAGGAATGGTAGACAAACCACTCAACTTTTATACTCTCATTTTATAATTCAGAAAACAAGGATATTAGACCAGAAGCTGTCTACTGACTCCTTTATAAATTGAATAAAAACATTTTCAAGTACTTTTTTTCCAGTAATACTTAAATCGTATCTTTATTATACATGTCAGATACTGCCCAAAGGGAAAGAGAGACAAATCATCCACTGCACATACGTGATTGAATCTTAAAGTAGGGATTCCTTGAACTGAAAATTGCTCAACTGCCAAAATTCCGAAATCCAAAGTTGTCCTTCCTGAAAGGGTTTTACTCGACCTGTTCCTTGATTCCCAAGGAAAAGCAAAGTTAATCCCAAAATGAATGATTCTCATCCAAATAGTTCCCACTTCTATCCCTGAAAACATGATTCAAGCATGACTTTAGTTTAATATAGGAAAGGAACCCAGGAAACAAAATGGCTGCCAAGAGTCTAAAAAGTTAATAAACAGGCTACATGGGTCCCAGAAGATAGAACCTCAATTACAGTAACTAGCTATTGAACACTCTAAAGACAGATATTTGAAAAAATAAAAGACAAGCAAAATTTAAAAAGTCCTCATGGGAAAAAAATTTTTGAGAAAAAAAAGCCATGTTGTAAGTTCAAGTATGAAGAAGTCATTTCCCTCTGAGTGCCCCGAAATACCTAAGTGAATATTAGGCATTCATTCTCCCTACAACAGTTTGGATCTAGAGCATCCTATGTGTTAAAAGTGTGCCCACCTCGGCACTGTTTTTGCAGGGAGCAGGGGTATGTGGACAATGTGGAGAAACGTTAAAAGATGGGGCCTAGGAAGGGTGTCTTCTGGCATCCTTGATGGGGACAGTGAAACACTAGACCCTTCTCTTTGTTTTTTCCTTCTTTAGTGTCCAAACCATTAGGTGAAATGCTTGCTCCATCGTGTGCTCCAACCATGACGAGCTAGCTGCTTAGGTCCAAAGAAAATGGGCTAATCATAGGCTACGACTTGCAAAATTGTAAGTCAAAAAGTCATCCTTTCTCTTCCTAAGTTGGTTGTTCCAGACATTTGCTGCACTACCAGAAAGCACACAAACACTCCCTATGTTGAACAGAACTACTTATTCACAAGACCACGGGTACTTTATATAAAATATGCATATTGAACTCTTCACCAAAGTACTTCAACACTTTCATCAATAGTAAGGAGTTTTTAAAGTATTAAATTCTGTTCCATTTTTATAAAATTCTTATAATGCTCCTGGATTCACGATAAATTCATATTTTAAAGTTTAGTGAGTAAGCATCCATTAAGTCTGTATTGAATTCAAGCACCATATACTAAGTAAGTCTCCCAATCCTGCATTTGAGCCTAATTATTACCATCATTTTTAATTTTAAACTTAGACAAGTTAAATAACTTTCCTAAGATCATAGAGTTACTTGATGAGAGACTTGGGTTTCGACTTTTTAATTATTCATTATTTTGCTTCTGTGTATGTACAGAAATGTGAGTCCGTGTTTGAAGACTCGTAGCTCTAGTTATGGACAGGCTTACCCAGCTCCAGCTGGGTGGGTGGCATCCGTTATTGTAAGAACAGCAGGTAAGACACGGACCGCCATTATCTTTCCTTTGGTCTTCATATTGTAATCTGGGTCCCAAGTGCCCTGTGGTGACTACACCCTGACCTTCCCCGCAGCTGCCAGCGGTCCAAGGACGCCTTGATGCAGATACGACTCAGAAGAGAACATGCTCCTGGGTCCTTTTCTACATACAGTGTGCGAACCGCCCCTCTTGACGTACTATTTGGAAACACGCCTGGTGTCTTGAAGGTAAGACAGTGAATTGGCTCGATGGTAAAGAAGCATTGACCCTGCTGCACTCCCTGGGGACTCCACCAGCCTGTATTAGCATCGGATACCTACAAGCATTTTCTGTATTTCCCAGTGGCCACGCCAGGCTGGGCAGGTGATTTGCACTCTCCTTCCTGTCCTCCATTTCAGTCACTCCTATTAACCCCAAGCCTGTAGCAGCCTGCCTGCAGGTGGGCCTCCGCCAGCCTCAATCCCATTTACTAGAGTCTCCAACACTTGGTGCAGACATAGGGTCCGCCCCTCTCCCCCAATCCCTTTCATCTCTGTCACTGCAGACATTGCCTTTGTCCTACTGCAGCCTACTTGCAGAAGCTCCTCCTCCCAACACAAGCCCAACTCCTTACGGACCCTGCCTCTTGGTTTGCATGGGATCTTCTTAGCTCTTTACCACAGCCCCTGTAAGCCTTCGCTCCTGGCGCGCCTCTAGTCCTCTATGACAGCCACTGATCTATAGAAGCGCCCACTGCACTTTCCTAAGATCCAGAGAGGGCAACAGAAACCAAGGAAAGACGTATATACGCAACAAAGACAGACCAGATATCGACAGGCAGAATCATCTCATTCTCCACTGCCTAGGCACCATCATAAAGACATAAACAGGAAAAGCCAAGACAATGTACTTCACCAGAACCCTACATACAGTAGCCCTGAGAAATGCAAAGGACTTGAATTACAAGTACTTCAAAAGAGCAGTTATGCGTATGTATGAGGCCCTTGTAAACTATATGAATAAATCCCTTAATGAAGTCTGTAAACAAATCTAACAGTAGACTGCAACGGTGAGAACAGTTGAAGACATGAAGTAGGAACAGGATCACTAGAGAAAACACAAGCTGAAATAAAGCATTAGGAAGTCTCACAAAAACCTCAGAGGTAAGCCTCACCAGCAGAGTACAGGAGTCTAAGAACCAGAGGGGATACAGGTGACTCCAAAAAAACAGTCTTTTAGGGTGCAACTGAACTGATGCTCGTATGAACTCACAGAGACTGTGGCAGCATGCACTGCCCCAGCACAGATTCAAGCCAGACAGGTCCACAGCACTGAGAGGGTTAAGCAGACAGGGGCTCCCACTCCTGACCAAGAGGCTACCTCCAACTGACAAACATTTGCAAAGGAAAAATTCATCTTCTCCAATGGCATCTCATTGGGTATGTTAGCCACACTTAAAGGTAGGCCCCATGCATGCCCAGCGGTACACGCCCAACACAAAATTAACTAAATGGTATTCTGTAGACAGCAGCTACAGTGTCTCATGTTGCTTTGTTTGGGCATTCTTTCGTCTTACCATTCTGTTGTGTGTATATTAATTACGCTTTCCAATTTTGTGTTTGTATGTGTTTTATGCATAGGTGTGTGTTTCTTGTGTTTATTTGTGTTTTGTTTTCTTGCTTGTTTGTCTTTTGTTTTCTAGAGAGAGAAAGAGAGGGCATGGAGTTGGGTGTGTGGGGAGGATCTTGGAGGAGTTGCAGAAGGGGAAACCGTACAAGAATGTGTTATATAACTTATTTTCAATTTAAAAAAAAAAAAAGTAATTATTAGCCCGGGGACTGAAGAGATGGCTTTGCAGTTAAGAACTCATACTGCTCTTACAGAGGACCCAAGTTTGGTCCCCAGTATCCATATCAGGCAGATTGCAACCGACTGTCACTGAAGCTCTGGAACGACCCAACCAACACTCTGGACTCCACAAGCACCTGCGTTCATAGGCGCACATACATGCAGGGGCTGCAGGGACAACTGAAGGGCAGAACACCCCCACCCCTGAGGGAGGGAGCCCATGCTCAGCACTGCAGGGCTAGCCAGGGAACAGAGACTGGATAGCCTGGAGAAGATTCCTAATGATATCCTGCTCTGCTCATTGATCAGTGTCTAGTTCAATCTCCATCAGAGAGGCTTCCTCTGGCAGCTGGTGGGAGCAGATTCAGAGATCCGGTGCCAAACATCACGCAGAGCTCTGGAAACCATGCAGAAGAGGGAGAGAGAGATTGTGGGGACCAGAGATATCAAGGACACCAGGAGAACAGCAACGTGGAGTCAACTGACCAGTGCTCTGACGGGCTCACAGAGACTTAAGCGGCAGACGCGGAGCCGACATAGTCTCCTAAATATGCCTTGTGGTTGTCTGGCTAGGGGTTCTTGTAGAACTCCTACAAGTTAGAGTGGAAGGGGTCTCTGACCCTTTTACCTGCCCTGGCCTTGGGACCCTTTCCCCCTGCCGGGCTCCCTCGTTCAGCCTTCATGGAGGGGTTCATGCCCAGCCTTGCTCTATCTTTTATGCCCTGCTAGAGTGGTAAACCCTGGGAGGACTGCCCTTTTCTAAGGGGAACTGGGGGTGTGGCTCTGGGGGAGAGGAGTTATGGAGGGCAACAGGGAGGAGCGGAGGGAGGGAGGATACAGCTTGGGATACAGTGTATGAGAGAAGAACAAATAAAATAATAATAATAAATAAACAAATACTTTGAAAAAACTAATTTTAACCCTCTATGAAAGGAGCTCTCACTACTGAGCTGCTCCAGCTCTGGTTCTGAATCTGTCCTTAAACAAAGAGATGTGTTGCCTCACTTCTGGTGAAAATGGGGGAAATTGCATCTATTTTATAGGGCTTATGAGGATTCGAAATGATGAAATATGCAAAATTACTTTCAAGACAAGTTTAAATACTAAAAACAATAATTCTAACAAGGTCTCTTAGAGCTAGTTCAATCAGGAAAACGTTCACACTAAATGAGTAAAATGTGTCTCCCTTTTCTTCCCCGTTTTCCGAGTTTTACAGAGGCTTCCCTCCGTGTTTTCTGTTTTGTTTTTCTCTCTGCCAAATTTTCCTTATTCCTCACATGGCTTCCTCTTCTCCCAGACGGAGTCTGCTTTCCCTCTCTGGTGTAACCAGCTCTGCTGTTATTTTTTACCTTGCTTTACGTTTCTTTCATGCACACTCATCACACCTTTTTCCTGCCCCAGGTGTTACCTAGGTTGTCTTGCATGAATTTAACAAGTCGCTGTGATTCACAGACTATCCAGGCACACCAAGATTAGTAAGGACCAGTCGGCCAATCATTAACACTCCTTCCTAGCAAGCCAGCTCAAGGGTTCTAATGCTACTGTTTTCATTCAAATGTTTGGCTATTTTTAGCTATATCTGATGTCATTCATTAAATTCTAAAGTCATTAGAGTGTTAGCACACTAGATTTAATCTCCAACTGCCAGGTGAAGTGAGCTAAGTTCACATGATAACTTTATTGGTCAGTTATATATTTTAGAATACAAATCTATAGATCTAAAGCTACTTTAAAGGGTAGTTTATATTTTTGTGTTATTAAATTAAAATGCATAGGTTTTCTTTTAATTAAGCCATCAAATGGCAGGGTTTGTTTGTTTATTTGTTTGATTTGTTTATTTGTTTGATTTGTTTATTTGTTTATTTGCCTGTGTTTTCAAATCCCATGGGTTTAAAAAGAAGTTTCTTGGAACTTTTAGTTTTAAAATTAGTGAAAGAAGTGGGAACATTTATTCACACGTATAAACAGGAAGTGAATTACCCAGGGATATTTGCTCTAGAGGAAGGTAACAAACTGAAGCTGGGGAGTCACACATTCTGCTGTGGAACAAACAGGACAACCAGTCACTGGGGAGCTCAGGTCAGGAGCGAGAGAGATGTAAGGTTCCAAATCATCTGCTGCCCTCTAAAGCACAAGTTCTTCTCCTCTCCGAGGCTGTGGGCTCTCATTCCTATTGTACTTTGTGTGTGTGTGTGCGCGCGTGTGCGTTCATCTCGGAACCTTCTGCCAGCTGTATGGCCTATGCTGCTAAGTCCCAAATGGTTCTACAGCTGCCTCAGAGCTATAGACCCAGATTTCTCACTGTCTGTAGGGCATCTTTAACTGAGTCTTTTTTTTAACTTAACCTATACACGCAAACGCACGCCTTTCTCCCGCTGCCCACTGCCCTCTATACTCTTTACCTACTCAGTGGCCTCGCTCTCCATTCCTGTTCCTCAAATCTAAAACTGGAGGCCTCTTTGTTCGCCTCGAACTGATCTGATACATTGTTATCCGGACCGCTCTCTTTATCACCTTTCAGTTCAACAGTCACCTGTTCGCCGCCTCTTTGACGCATCTCTGTGTCGATGCCCAGTATTTGTCTAAACACACAAAGCTAATCACGACAGGTGCCTTGTTTAAAATCCTCCACAGGCGCTGCAACTTCCTGACCTGGCCTCTGCCTTTTTTTCCCCTAGCTGTGTATACTATCTTTTCCTACTATTGCAAGCTCTACAGAAACTGGTTCAAACTACCTGTTCCTCTACCAGTCACCCACCTCTTGGGATTCTATAGTAACTATTTTTTGCCCTTGATACTTTCCCTCATCTAACTTTCAATTCACTTTCAATTTACTTCCTCTGCAGTGCCTTTTCTTGTTCTTCCAACTTTTTTGAGCACTGCTCCTGTATTTATATTGTAACCACAACACAGGCTTCTGTTATCCTTTATGTAACTTGTTTATCTAGCCCACTGTTAACTTTCTTGATGGTAGGATAGTTTGCACTTCCCTTAACAAAAAGACAATTCGTATTTCAAGTATTTTTCGAAAGTGACAGGAAGTCATAAAATTACAACTTTATCCACGTAGTTAGGCTATGTAAGTGAGTAGAACTTTAAGTAAGCAAAGAATACTTGACTGACCAATAGCAGCAGCAGTGATCCTGGGTCAAAAGTAACCACTAATAAAAGCCTGCTTCCTTCAACAGACCACAGACCTTAAAGCCCAGTTCCAAAATTTTCAGATAAGAAGGCCAGGCATCTGCTAGATTTACATTTAACCCTTGATAAAATTTTCACTTTACACTACGATCAGGAAAGGCTCATGAACCAGGCATTTTTCTGGAAGAAAAGATTCACAGCTTTTTGTCAGTTCTTAGAATGCCCCTTGACATCAAAATTGTTAAGCATCGATGACCCACATATGGAGCAGAGGCTGAAAAGAACATGTTGATAGTTTTATGGGGGGAAACTAAAAGAATATTTTAAAATATTGCATATGCTGTATTTTAAGTTCAACAAACTTAGTCTAAAATATTTATATGCCAACTATCAGCATTTGTTTGATATTGCAAAATTAGGTTACTTAAAAGTTCAAAGCCAAGGAGTTCCTCTGAATCTCCAAGTCATAGAAAAAGGAGAAACAATGGCAGGTGTAAGAGCTACGCCTTCTGATAGCTGATGTAAAAAGCTAAAGTCTAATGGGAGAGGGGGGCAAAGTATGCAGGAAGTTATTACTGAGCAACATGCTGTCAAGTGAGGTTAACATGTTCAGAAGCAGCAAAAATGAAATAGGCATAAGAAGTAAACTAAGAGAAAAACTAAAAATCCACAGTCTATTAACCCACTTACCCAATATGCACAGATGTCTACGATGATTTTTATGCTACGTTATAGCCACAATCAGAATCACATCTATAAATACGTCAGCAGGAGAGAAGACTCGATGGCATCTGGAAGGTAGCTAAGCATTTAGGGCTGAAGATGGGGCTCAGTCGTGCAGCCCTTCCCAGCATGCACAAGGCCCTGAGCACAACCCTACTGCTGGAAAAGGGCAGTCTAGATCTAAATACCTTAAGCCTGTAACTTATCAGATTACAATTTTGATTTTTTTTGAAACGTTATACAAGAGACTAGTCTTAAACCCCAGAAAACAGCACAATGATCATGTTCAACCGTAGTGAACGGTTGGTTCAATTACAGGAACAATGTTCAAACAAAGGCCTGCACCTGTTCCAGCTGTGTGTGAGAGACAAACGGGGAAACCCACAACCACAACCGACCAACTGCGGTTCCATTACCACAGAACTGTGAGTAAGAAATGCTTCCATGGAGAGGTTAGACAGGGATGCTAAATAATGTGCAAAGGAGACCATATGCCTGGCATTAAAAGAGGCCTTTTGTTTCCTTCTTTTAAAGGAGATGTTGAAAATGGGTGGCCAAGGCAACAGGTAATGTTTCTGGTAGAGATGCAGAGGCAGAGAGAGGAGAGAAAGAGACTGAGACCCAACTAGCCTAATTTATACAAATATCTGTTCTACCAATTGCTGCTGCAGAAAAGCTGCATGTCTGTCGTCGCAGAGACTTTACAGACGCCAATATTAACTGGACCTTAAACAGTGTCAAGCAAGGTTTCTAATCTCTCAATCTCTCTCTCTCCCCACCCTCTGTTTCCCCCTCCCCCTTTCTCACACCCCTTGATCTATATATAAATACTTCAAATGGTTTCCCTTCTAAGAATACACTCCCACAGTCACTAATGTCAGCATCCTCATCAGAGGTCTTCATTTCCTACTCGGCAGAGAAACTAAAGCCATGCGAGTAAGAACTGAATCTCTTACCATCAAACCTACAAACATCCCTGCACCTCCTCCTGTACCACAGGAACAGAGATGGACTCCTCTCCATTTGACTTCCCAATACTTGGGCAACTGTCCACTCTTCTCTGACCTCCGCCTCCGATTACCCCCTTTGAGTGTCAACCTCTGCTTCTCTGCCGCCCTCTCTGTACGCACCGGAACCACTATCACCTCTCCCATGTCCAGTCAGAAACTCCCCAGTCAAACTGACATCGATTTCCAGGTACTGCCCTCTGCTCTCATCCCAGCTGCACCTACCATTTGCTTTCTCAACCGCTCTGTAGCCACGTTGCTTACTTGTCTTGCGTAAGTCCGTCACTAGTGAACTCTCTCTGAACCCTAAGAGGACACGCTCATCCTTGCTACTCTACCTTCCCAGCCCACATGATACCAGTGAGCTGTCTTTTCTCTTCTATAATTTCTCCCTTACTTTGGCTTTTTTGTCACCACGTGATACTGGTGTTCCTTCTACGTCCGTAGGGGCTTTATCTTCCGCACAGCCTCCTCTTCCTCTCTGTCCTCACGTGTTAACACATGGTGCTCTGTACACTGAGCGCTTCTCTCTTCACTCACAGGCAACACCATCTTCCTCTGTTTGAACATCAGACCGGACTACAATTCCTGTTCCACGTGTCTGCATGGAGGCATGCGCTCTTCCACAAGCCTAAGAAGATCTGCTTGCTTGTTGGTAGATTCTGCCGACGTCTCAATGGCCAGTTTTTGACTGTGCTCCCTGTTGCTTATGCCCTCGCTCACGCAGTCATCCTCTGCCCTTCTGTGCAATATGTTTCTAAGTGCTTCTGGACTTATCAAGCTCCACCCATTCTCAAAGAGTAATACTACTAAAGCTTCTATTGGCACGATTACTCTCCTACTTAAAACTTACCTGCTTGGTACTGTCTTTATAACGATATTCAAACTCCAGCTTGCTAATACAACCTGATCCCTAACCACACTGTCACCTCAATTTCCAACAGGCGGAAACTCTTTCAACTCTTCTACAAATCATGCTTTCTCTTACCCTGACCTCTAGATCCGTGCATATGGTATCATATATTAAAATATTTTCCTAATCTAGATCTCTGTATCTCGTTGGCTACCTCTATATAGACTTGTGGCCTTGGCTTAAATAGCACCTCTTCCATTTAATGTGGTGTGTATCTATAGAGTAATCTGCATATGTCCCGTAAGACATTTCTTTCTTGTTGCCATTGAACTGTTTACTGTTCCCAATAGACTGTAATCAGTAAGAAGGCAGCACTGTGCATGTCTCATCTACTGATGTCCATAGTATACATATACTGGCTGGCACATAGAATCATTTACTAGTGTTTGTTGACAATATGCAACAAACACATTTTACTAGGTTTGCAAAGAGATGTTTGCTCACAGCCTCAAGGGTAAGTAAAATTTTTTTAAAAATTGTTTCCACTACATGACAAAAATACAAAGAAATATAAAAGTAGAAAAGGTATTTTCCCAAGCAAAAAAATTTTTTAAAAAAAAATCCCTTTGAACAGAACAATAGCTGACAATCTGTATGGAGAAACCGATTCCTTTTAAATATGCCCTTCCACCTTAAGAAAAGAAAAACTTATGTCAGTACCTGACTATTTGTAACTCATCTCCTTCGTTTTCATGGATTCTTTGTTAGATGAGTGGCTGTTGTTTTAAGATATGATGAGCCTGTTGTTGATTAGGCCAATTAGCTCACTATCTCCTACCCACAATGCTCCGGAGAGAGTGAAGATCAAAGAAACAATGGGGTGGCTAGAGTCCCAATGCATACGACTACCTATTTATAAACTTAGTCCTGTGACCACTCTCAGTCCTCTTTACAGAAAGCAATCTTAATGCTCGTTAGTAAGCTAAGAGCCAAGAAAAAGTGCCATCCTCATCTGTCACAGCAACACAAGAAAGGGAACCGCTATGGAATGAAGTGTACCTTCTCCAAATTCAGCTGTTGAGGTCCTGACTCCCTGTGTGATGGTATTTTGAGGTGGACTCTCTGGAAAATAATTACATTTAGCTGACATCATGAGGGTAGCTCCCTCATGATGAGATCCGTTCTCTCGTAAGAATGAACACAGGTATCTTGCCTTCCCTCTTTCTCCCACCACCATGGTGCTGTTTACGAGCTATCAGGATAGCCCGCATTAGAAACCAGCCACTCTGGCAGTCCGATCTTGGACTTCTGTCCTCTGGAACCATGAGGAAATAAGCTTCACTGTATAAGTCATTCAACCTATGGTATTTCTTAAAGCATCTCTCCAAACGAATATAATGAGCATACTTGGGAATTCAACATACTAGCTCCAATTCCATTTTGATTCAACAGTAATATCTTTAAGGAAATACTTATGTTGGTCTTGAAGCTTTTGTTTTGAATTCTGTTTACAAATATTACCTTTTAGTTGACAATTTCAGAAAATGGAAAACAAAACACAAGTAGGGGATAACGAACAGCTTACTAGAATGCAGCGTCAATCAAGTAAAAAATGAAATAAAGAGATACTTACCACCACCAAGAATGTAAGAATCCTGGAGGCTCCCCCAATGTGATGTTTTTTTCCCATCTTATCTAAAATAAATTTAAAAAAATATTAAATACATTTCTTGAAGTACTTCTCCCCACACATATTACCAAGCAATGTTTTTCTCATTTAAAATGCTATAGTGATTTTAAGTTCTTCATCATTTTCAAATTATTCTCTGCTCAAGTTTTCCAAGTACTCATTTTACATAGTGATTAGTAGACTGAGTTAGTGTATGAGAATATGCCGCCATAATTTTCTTGAATTTGCTCCCCACCACTTCAGTGATGAAACTTTTGTATCTCGGTGATCCAAGACCGTCTGTCCATAATCTTTAAGAAGCTGACGATGGACCAGAGAAATGGCTGAGCCAGTAAAGGTATTGTCTGTGCAATCCTGATGATCAGAGTTCAATTCTAGGAACCCATGTAAACGCAGAAGAGAACTCACAGCGTTGTCTTTCTGCCTCTGTATGCATTCTATTATACATGCCAGGACACACACACTCCCCCACACATGACAGGTGTACGTGTGTGCCACACACACACACAAATAAGTAAACTGACACTAACGATGTGTTTCCTACTTCCATTAACTATGCTCCTGTTAAGTTCTCATGAACACAGAGAAGCTCTGGAGGGAGACAGAAAGTAGGAAGAGGGACAAAGAGTCGCTAACACCATTGGGTGACTCCATCAGCAGCAATTAGTGAAGATAACATCTGGTTCCAGCCACCTGTTTCTAGCTTAAGCAGACCAGCTTCTTCAGGACCCTTAAGATGTGCAAACACAGGTGAGCAACACCTCTCTTCCAAGAGCCTTAGTCTAGTTCCATGAGGCTCCCCTGAGCTCCTGAAGTAACTGAGGCCGGGAACCTCACTCTCTCTCCTTGGAGGTCAAATATTCAGCTGTGCGAAATCTCTTACCTGTGTTTTTGTAACCATAACCTCTTTAGTTTGATCTTTCAGCCCTGGTGATTGGTTATGGTGATGAATGATTTTATGTAAGTATGTCACATCCGTGTTTCTTCTCTGCTTCTTTAAATAAGCAGTTTAGTTATTTGCCTATATTACATTCTCTCTGTTGATATATTTAGTGTGCTTTTAATCAGCATGTCTGCACCCTGATTGATACTACCACACCACAGCACTTGATGAAAGAATATTTAAATTGGATTCCTTTTAAGCAGAATGAAGCAAAGACATTAACTTTAGGATTTCTACATTCTTGCTGTGTGAACCAAGGAAAAGGTAAGAATCTTCTTAGCTGGGGAGTGGTGACACATGCTTTTAATCCCAGCACTCAGGAGGCAGAGGCAGGCAGATTACTGTGAGTTCAGGGCCAGCCTGGTCTACAGAGTGAGTTCCAGGACAGCCACAGTTACAACAGAGAAACTCCGTTTCAAAAAACAAAGCAAAAAACAAATAAATAAATCTTCTTTACCTCTGTTTTCCCATCTGTAAAATAAGCTAGTAATTATCTACCAAAAAAACCTGAAGAAGTTTTTGAGGAGATTATACTGGTTAGTCATGAAGTCACTTAATATATTGAATACAGAAATAGTGGTAACTGTTAACTGCTGAATAGTTTGCACTTACCCTAAAAAACATGCTCATGAAAAGTTACTCTTGAATCATTATCACCTGTACCACAAAAGCTAGTGATGTCTCTCACAAAACCACTTAAGTGTTTAAGTCGATATTAAACAAAATTCAACTTACTGATCAGAACGGTATAAAACACCTTCGTGGATATCATTCACACAACCAGGGGAAGGAATATATGGTAACCAAAACAGAGGAAAGAAACAGAACCCCAGACTTGGAGGACCTTCAGGGAGGGAGGAGAGTCCAGAGGTGATCACAGCAGAGCCTGCTCTTGGAGGACAGTGGACATCACACTGTGAACACTGGGAGGATGAGCTGAAACCCAGTCTGCAGAGGGGAGGGAAGGCTGCCCACAGAGGCTTAGCAGTTGAGAATTTGTTAAGCTCCCTAAGTGCAGAACACTGGGAGCTGGATCCCTCTCTGCATCTCCCCACCCTCTATCATACCCAGGATGCAGATGCAACAGCATACACCTGGCCCCTGCTGCAAAAGCAGTGTGGGTTCCCTACTTGTTTTCTGAAGGAGCCTTCTGGAACCAGCAGGGTAACTCAAACCTGTTCTAGACAGAGGGACAATCCTGGGAGAGTCCTCTGCTGAGGAGGAGGTCGCAGGCTTCAGAAGGACACCCGGTCACTCTTTCCCCTTCACCGCCACACCGATGGACCATGGCTCTGCTTCTGAGCAAACTGCAGCGAAAACCTGTGATCCCTCCCACAAGTGAAAAGCAAGACGTGGCATTTCCAAACCTCTGAAAGGGCCGAATTCTAAACAAACGCTCGTGGTCCTTCTGCTGCTGTTAAAGATGTACTCGTGAAGACTAGGGGCTAGGGAGCCTGCTCTTTTCAGGGCTGGAGGAATAAGAGGTATACACCCGGACTCTCCACGGAACCTTGCCTCATGCTCTAAGCACCTGTGACGGGCTAGCATCCTGTTTCTCTGGCCTGGGAGGAAGAGGCTGAACGTCATCCTCTTTCCCATGGTCCCCTGGCAGATGCTCGGCTTCTGATCAGGCACTCTCTTTGCTGTATGCTCCAAACACAGGCCTTGCTGTAGGGTGCTTGACTGCTGTGGTTTCAGGTGTACCTCACGCAGACTGGTAATACACAGGCTACTGTGAGGCACCACATTTATTGGAGACTAAAGTCAGGTTTCTTTGTACTTTAACCAGAAGGACATATAATTTTTGTGATTAAGAAACAAAAATAGGGTCTGGCTTAGAAGGAAAATTTTTCATTGTAATTATAAAGCAATATAGAAGAAAGTCTGACATATTTAAGAGCATTCTTATATATTGGCAGAGCAAGAACAAACGCTCTGAGAGATTAGACTACATGTGTAAGCAGGCACCAGATCAAGGAAAGTTTCAAGACTTGATTTAAAGCCTAACATGCTGGTGCTTCTAGAAAGAAAATCTGCCGTAAGCAAGAATTTTCTGAATAGAACTTCATTAGCAGAGGGATGAGTCCAAGTATCAATAGATGGGGCTACATGAAATTTAAAGGGAATATCAGTAGAGCAAATAGCCCACAAAATAAGAAAAAAAAAATCTTCCCCAGCTCCACTTCAGACAGGAGCTAACATCCAGACTTCACAAAGGACTGCAGAAATGAAATACCAAGGACCTAAAACTGCCAGTCAACAAAGGGGCTACTGAAACCAGCAGTCAGTCTTCAAAGGAAGAAACACAAGATGGCCTGTAACTACTTTTCAAGTGTACAGCATCTGCGGTCATCAGGGAAATACAAATTAAAACTACTTCAAGATACCATCTCACCCTGGCCAGAGGCCACCATCCAGAAACCTGACAGCAAGTGTTGGAGACGATGTGGGGAAGAAGGAACTCCTATCCACGGCTGGTTCGACTGCAAATTAATAGAGTCGTTACTGGTATCAGTTTGGAGGTTCCTCAAAAAGTTAAAAATAGAACTGCCATATGACCCAGTTATTCCACCCCTGGGAACGTGCCCAGAGAACTCCACTTCCTTCCACAGACACATTTGCGTGTCCGTGTTTGTCGCGGCTCTGTTTACCATAGCGAGGAGTTGGAACAAACTTAGACATCCACCAACAGATGAATGCATAAGGAAAATTTTGTAAAGATAATAATCAAGGAAAATGAGGCTTTCAATGAGACTGTGTGGGGGAGCAGAGGTAGGGCTCCGGGATTGGTGGCTATGAGGGGGTGGAGAGAGGGACAGGAGGCGGGGAGTAACATAATCCTATTTCAATTAAAAATAAATTAAATGTCAGATTAAAATAAAATTGAATGTTATTCGGGTCTAAAGAAAAAATAAAATCACAAAATCTACAAGAATCTGGATGAACGTACAGTGTAAAATATTAAACGAAAGAAAACAAAATGTCTGTTCTCCCTCATGTGTAGCCTATGATGTAAGCATCTGTAATTACGGATGTAATTTATCATTTAGGACGAAGACAAAGACAGGGTAACAGTAGTTGATAAGGAAGGACTAAATGCAAGCAAAAGGGTACATGAGTCCTGGAAGAGGGTACAAAGCTGACCGCTTGTGTAGTTTCAACTGTCAATTTTTTTTAGAATGGATAAGGACATAAAATGTAATTGGTAGTTAGGGTGTAAGAGCCAAGCGAAGCTCCGCAGCCTCCAACGGCTGTTCCAGCTGCAAAGGCCACTTGATGTACAGAGGTTAGAACTGAGCAAATTCGTGTTTGTGTTGCTATCTGCATCTAGAATTCTTAAGCACATAAGATATAAATAAATTGAAAGTTTAAAGGAAACAACTAACGTACCATCAAAAATTAAACAAACACAATATAATAGCCATCTTAAGAAAGTTAAGTAAAACACTCAAGCAACCAATGAAGTTAGGAAGACTAACTGTGAACAATAAACACATAAATGTCATATAAATGTGAGGCAGATTTTAATTTTAATTCTCAGTAGTAACATAAAAGTCTGTATTTTTGTCTTCTTGTATGTGGCAATTTCAGTCACTCAGTATTATATTCTGAGCCGGATGGTGGTGGCACATGCCTTAATCCAAGCATTCCACAGACAGAGGCAGGCGGATCTCTCTGAGAGTTCAAGGCCAGCTTGGTGTACAGAGTGAGTTCCAGGACAGCCAGAGTTACAACAGAGAAACAAAGAAATTATATTCTTTGGTCATAAACACTAAGAAATATTGCTTAAGATTGATGAGAAATAAAAGTCTGATTTACTACTAGACATAATTTAGTCCAAAACATTTTTCTTGCTCTCTTGATCTTTTGCCTTACCAGATCTTTCCTGGCTAACGTCTTCATGAAAGGCCATAAGATCACAAACCCACTAATTAGTGTGCCCCAAACACATTAATACTCTGATCGCTGGAATTAACCCAATCTTAGGAAGGACAAGTTTTTCAAAATGTTGTTCTCGTATCTCGTGCCAGTTCGCCTTGGCTTTGCATAACACGCTCATGAGATGAAACGGCCACTGTTCTTAACTACAAACAGAAAGTGAAATTGCATGAGCTCTGAGTGCCCTGGAGGCAGGGTTAGGCTCAGGCTAACCTGCCTGGTACACCAGTCACCACAGTCTCCCTCCTGCGCTTCTCCAGCCAACCAGAAGCCACTTCACAGACGGTGTCCTCTGGGAAGCTGCCTGTGTATGTTTTATTGATAGTCTTTAATCGGAAGAAGCCTGCAGGTAATCTGCGTGTTGTTAAAGCGTTGCACTTTATTACTCCTTAAGCTCGAAATGCATGGCATGTGTCACTGATCTCAGCCCAGTGTTTGCACTGGAGTGACCAGAGTTCATCTTTCCCGCTCCAAATTACAGCTCTGTGCCGGAAGCGGCTCTGACTTTGGTCTATCCGACACAGAAGCCTTTCTTTTACAGTTTCTGAACGAACAACATTTGAAGCCAGAAATGTTTCCATAGTGAGTGATACAGCTACTTCCAAATCATCACTAGCCCACATAGAGCTTATTTAGGGAGAGAAAGAGAGATCCTCTCACAAAGGGGCAAAAAGGATTAGGGGGAAACGAACATCAGACACAACCTAAGAAGTGTCAATAGTAAATGTAATGCAAGTTTTGATATCTATATTCCCAGAGCAGCGTGAGACCATTTCAAAGAACAGGCCGTGTCTCCATGGAAAGGGGCAGCCTCTACCAGTTTGGCAAGTTGAAAGGAGAACCATATGTACAATAGGAAAATGTTCTGTTTGACAGCAAAGGTCTGTCTGCGTGTGTGCACAGTGGAGCATGTTTATATTAAATAAATCACATCAAATTTACAACTGTCTGAAAGGGGGTAATGGAAGACTTCTATTTTAAAATTACATTCATATATGCATTTGCTGTTTAGCCATGAATTAATTATTAGTGGTGTTGATAAATGGCCAGAATGGATCCATGTCAGCTGACATTTTGGAAACCTTTGCTCTAAATGGGTGTGTTCTGTTCGCGGAGGGCTGCGCTGTGGGCCCCATGCTTGTTTCAGTGCTTGGATAACATCTATGCCAAAAACTGTCCTTATTGGGTTTTTGTCTTCCTCTGTTCCAGTCCCAATATATATTTTCCTTCTCTAATGCTTTTTACTGTTTAAATATCATCTCCGCCTTTACCCCTGCCACTACATGAACAGCTACCATCTCTATTTGACTATAACTTTCATGTAATTCTCAAAAACCTTCTCTTCTGTCATATTTTGGATTTGAGAGCCTTGTCTGTGATTATGCTGGCAACATAATATATAATATAATTTATATAACAATATATACTATGTATAACATATAAAATAGCATTTTCAGCATTTCTACATAAACTAAGTACCAAACACTGGATCATGAACAAAATATTCATTCACGGATGTAAAACACACCTTGTGGTATCCATACAAGTTACATGCTTGCTACCTCAAACAACAATGCTCCTACGAATCGTCTCAGAAATATGGCCAGGTGAAGTTTGCTGGACAGAGAACATGTTTTACAAGACTAATCAAACATCCCATAAAGAACGGGATTGGCTTTGAAGGGTGTGTGTGCGCACGTGTGTAAAAACATTGTCTATCTTCATTTGAGGAAAATTAGAAAATAAATATTAGCAAGAGAGGAAACCTTTCAACCATGTCTAGTTACTGTTTCTAAACCACAGATTTTAAATCTGGGTTAAGTACTGAGCTTTACAGGATTCGTGATGCTTTGACAGTTGGCAAGCAAAAAAAAAAAAAAAAAAGACAGTATGTATTTTTCAAGGCAAGGACCCATTTACTATTGATCAGGTTACGGTTCTCCCATTTAAAAATTAAGAACTGTCCCTATCCTCAAAACTGTCCAGAGTATAACATTTTACATTTTATATATTTTGGTGTGTATATGTGTGTGTATATATATATATATATATACGTATATATATATATAAATTATATATTAATGTAATATATATTATACATAATAATTTCATTTAAGCATTTTTTGCATCTGTAAAACACAGGAAGCAACTTAAATGGTCATCTATAGTGAGCTTCATTAAATATCATGGAACATTTCACAAAATTAAATATTCTACAGCCATAAAAAGAGAATTGTGACATTTTTTAAATCAACAGAAGTCAAGTTTCTCAATCTAATGAGAGAAACAAAAGAGAAATTAAAGGAGTGAACAATATGTATAATAAAAAATTTGTGTCGACAAACAAAAAAATCAATATGCATATATTTATTTAACTTTTCATTTGAACTTGCTTTAACTAGACAATGTTACTCGCCAGACATGGTGGCTCACATCTATAAACCCTACACTCAGCTGACTGAAACAGGAAGATTTCTAGGAGTTTGAGGACTCCCTCAGCTACATGACAAGTATCAGGCCAGCCAGGGATATTGGCAAGATTCAGTCTCAAAAACTAGAACCAAAACAAGTCAGGAACAACAATAACAAGACAGATGACAGATAGATAGATAGATAGATAGATAGATAGATAGATAGATAGATAATAGATAGATAGATAATAGATGGATGGATGAATGGATGGATGGATAGATGGATGGATGATGACAGACAGACAGATACCCATCCTCAAAGCATGCTGGCACTTGCCTATGCTTATGTTTACCTATGTCTCAGTTCCAACTTCACCTTCTTATATCCATCTTCCGGTACTTAGGGATGCGATTGTGGAAATGACATTTGTGAGCCTCCTTGCCTTTGGCTATCTTCCTGTTGAGCTCTCCCTTGGGAGATGCTGCAGGAGATCAAGAGTAGGAAGAGCCTCTGGCTCCCAACATGAAGCAGTTAACAATTCTGGATGTCAGCAACATCTGTGCATGAGAATAAGGGGTGTGTGTGTGTGTGTTCACATGTGTGCATGTTCACATGTGTGTGTTCACATGTATCTGTATGTGTTCAAGTGTGTGTGTATTCATGTGTTTTCACATGTGTGTCTGTGTGTGTTCATGTGTGTGTTCACATGTGTGTGTTCATGTGTGTTCACGTGTGTGTTCACATGTGTGTGTGTTCATGTGTGTCTGTATATGTTCATGTGTGTATGTTCACATGTGTGTGTTCACATGTGTGTGTTCACATGTGTGTGTTCATGTGTCTGTATGTGTGTTCACATGTGTGTGTTCACGTGTGTGTTCACATGTGTGTATGTTCATGTGTGTCTGTATGTGTTCATGTGTGTATGTCCATATGTGTGTGTGTGTCCTCACATGCATGTGTGTGTTCATTTGTGTGAGGATGAGTGTAGAGGCAAGAGACCAGTACTGGGATTTTCTTCAAAACTGTCCTCCCTGTATTTTTCAGATAGTCTCCTACTGAGCCCAGAGCTCACTACACTTGTTGACCACCAAGTTCCAAGCACTGGGATACAGGTGGGCTCTGCTGAATCCAGCTTCTGATGTGAGTCAACACTTGGGTATGAACTCCGGTCCGCACGCCTGTGCCGAGCAATCTACCAGCTGATCCATCTCCACAGCCCTGCCAGCAACGCCCTCTCTGAGGCTCTGGTTTTGGCAACATGGCACCTTTTTTAGCAAACTGAAGACCCTTCCAGAATGTCTCTACAAGCACACTAGGTCTCAAGCTCATGGTCTCTAAACCTTTCTATGTTTTCCTAAATTCTTCCACACCATCTGAATGTGAACCAATTTTTAAAAATTTTAACAACATAAAGGATAAAGCTAGACCCTGAGTTATTACCAGGTGTATCCAATTCATTCTCAAATAAAATTTCTGATGCTTCTAATCTAGATAGAATATGCTGTCCCCACTAATTCTCTAAGGTATTCAGTGTATAAGTATATGCACATATCAAATTAAATGCAAATAAATGCAACCAAAGTAAAAATATTTAAAAGTTTAAACAAAAGAAATTTAACAGAAGGAAAATCTGACTGTGCTTTGAAGTGAATAATCCAAAGCCATGCTGTTCTAGTCACATATGGCTCCCACATTTAAATTAAGTTAGCTGAATGTTTCCCAGTTGTCCCCACCACATTTCAAGCGCTCCACAGTCACACGTGACTACCGGCAGCCCTACCCAGCAGTCCAGACAAGACAGCCTTCCCGTACCAGTCTTATCAGAAGACACTGCTTTGCTTTAGAAGGTGATTTGTACTGGAGAAACTCCTCAGTGGTTCTGTGCTGGTTTTGATTTGGTTCTATTCTAAGGGTCATTAGGAGGTTATGAAAGGAAAGAATTTCAACTAAAAATTAAAATAGTATTATGTGTAAAAAAATAAAGTTACAAATGATATCTGAACAAGAAATTCAGGGTGTCTGGAAGAATTTTTTAAAGGACAACATGGAAAACACTGCAAGGAATCAACGAGTCAGAAGGCAAATTGCTGCCTCAAGAGAACAGCGGGTGGGAAAGTCTCTGTGGCAAGGGGGCGCGCGCGCGCACACACACACACACACACACACTCAGTATCAGTTGTATCTAGTCAAGGTTTCTGTCCATGAAATCCGTAACATTTTCAGTATTTCATGGCCTTCAGTAAGAATCTTACATTCAAGAGCAATGAGCTAATGGAGCTTAGAAACTACACAGGCATAAAACCTTGGGCACAGAAGAGGGGTGGCCTGACGAGCCCCAGAATATGTTGTACTTCTCGACAGGAACAAGAAAACACAGCAAGAAAACTCAGTGTCACTCCACTGGTGTTCACAGATAGCAGGGAAGATTTGAGAGAGCCTACAACGTTGGGGTTTAGGGCTGAAGTTCTATTACTATAAAGGATCACACCAAAAAGTCAGATTATTATATGTCATGCAATTGATAGACATGTGACACACCCATGTACACACAGTTAAGATGTATTTACTATAGTGCAAAACAATACACAAAAATAAGTGGGAAAACACGGAAGCTACAAAAAAACAGAAAAAAATTGACTGGTCACAGCGTAAAAAGCAATGCCCTGGAGCACCCATTACCTCGCGGATACTATTCTAAACAACGTAAATGCGCTAATTCACTTAAACCTCTGTGCACATCTGTAGTATTATTATCTTCTTTCATAATTAAGAAAATCAGCTGAGATGTGGAGAGTATTCAACTCAAGACATTTGTATAAAAGATACTTACAGATTGGACTATATGACCCTCAAATTAAAGCTCAAGAAATTAGCTAAATTGTATCCTTCTTTGTACAGGTGAGAGAGGGAACAGAACTTTGAAGTCTACAGTGTCCAATAACTGGGCATTGGAGAAGCAACCCATTTATTAGATGTTTTAAAGCTGCTATTTCGGGCCAATTTCTTAGCCAACATGACAGAAGGACTAGCAAGAGTATAAGTTGTAAAAAAAGGGGGAAGGGTAATGTAACTCTACAACATTTTAATTCTTTTTCCCCCCCAAGACAAAGTTTCTCTGTTGTAACTCTGGCTGTCCTAGAGTTAGCTCTGTAGACCAGATTAGCCTCGAACTCAGAGATCAACCTGCCTTTGCCTCCCAAGTGCTGGGGTTAAAGGCGTGCGCCACCACACATGGCTAACATTCTTTTTTAATTCAAATTATATTTGTTAAGAATATCCAGTTTCATCTCCAAGCATGACTATTATAAAAAATTCAAGAGCCAACAGGAATTCTCTTTGCAAATGGAAATAATATAATCGGAGAAAGACAATTAGCAATAAGTGCAAAGTATGAAGGCTGAGACAGAGTTGAAGAGTTTCTGAACATTCTGCTGCAGCGGAATGTTGCTGATCATGAAGAAGGAGAACAGGACTCGGGTGGGACTATTTCTAAGGAGCATCTAATTCTCTCCTATGACAAGTAAGAAAGTGGCTAGGTGGTGGTGGTGCATGCATTTAATCCCAACACTCAGGAGGCAGAGGCAGGCAGACCTCTGTGAGTTTGAGGCCAGCCTGGTCTCCAGAGTGAGTTCCAGGACAGCCAGATTACAATGAAGAAATCCTGTCTGGAAAAAGAATAAGAAAGTAGAAAGTCATTTAAACTGTATTTAGGTTTGGGGCAATGCTTTAAAAGATCATAGGTCAAATCATAGGTCAAAAATAACACTGAGCTTGTTAGTGCAACCTAGTTTGAGAACCGTGTGATCACTACTATTACTCCAGTGTTTTTAGTTTAATTTAGAAAAAGAAAAAGAACGGAATTCCTGAGTTTGTGAACAAATGAGTCTCTCTGCATCTATATCCGATTCTTGTGTCTTTTCTTGGGCTCTTTTCCTTTTATTTATTTTGTCATATTCCAGTGTGCTTCTTTTTATTTTATTCTATTCTATTTTATTTTATAATAAAAAAAAGAACAGGAAAAAAAAGAGCTAGGTTGATATAATTAGATTCTTCACTCTTCAGACCAACAAGAAAAGCCATCAAGAGCAGTCCAATTTCTGATGGCTCAGGTCAAGAGCACTTTCTAAAAGGCTAAGTCCAAGGGAGCGACCGGGCTGATGAGAAACACGCCTTGCTTGTCCAAATGCTGTGGGAAGCTCTGATTTGCCCGTCTCACAGCTGTCTGTAACAACCAGTCCATTATGAGTGGGAGAAATGGTCCAGCATGGTGATCCCGGCTCAGAAGAGCTTATTAACATCATGGCCATTCATAACCTCACTGATCCTGAAGGAGAACTTGAAAATATAAAGAAGTAGCTACTTAGCTTTGGACCCGAGTGAAAACATTAGATCGAGGTGACTATTCCAGTCATTTCCTTGTCAACCCAAATAAGTCGTTCTGTCTATTTTAAGTTTCTTGAGAAACAGTTCCGAGTGAGGTAAAACTCTGAGAATAGAGTATAGAAGGTTGGTATAACATGGACAGTTGTATGTGACTGAACTGGTTAAAAAGTCATTCTACTACTAATTCATCATTTCTCTCCTTTCTCTCTGTTGCATCTGCAGTCAAGGGGCAGGGTAACATGGATACCAAAGTGCAGACCTAATGATATTATTGTTTCACTTTAAACTTCCATAGTCTCTTATCAAGAAGATAATATGAAACCTTTCTACCGCGGGATGTAATCGTCTTCCTGTGTGGGCCTCTGAAGAATGTAGTAATATCTTAAAGCCAGAGAGCCCTAAGAAAGCCTTCCTAGTGAATGGGGACATCTAAGTTCTTTAGGTACATGAAAGGAGAAGGGTTTAAGCAGAGGAATATAACACTGAGCATTGCCCAGAAGACAGAGCCCGGTGGTACACAGAGCAAACACAAGCAATTAGATATGAAGACAATTTCAATGTGAGGGAATAAAAAGAAAGGTATTGAGATGTAACCAACTGAAATTATCAAGAACACAGACACGCTTCAAGCTTCCATTTCTAAATTCAGAATGCTTAAGAGAATGTATTTTCTATTATTGTTAAATAATTATATATGTGTACACATAAATTTTTTATATGTAAAGATTCCACAGCTAGGGATAAAACCTCCTTCCCCTCCTCTCTGCTGCTGTACATCCATTGTATACAGAGCTGGGCATCACAACAAACCATGTCTCTCAAGTATATGATGTGCTTCGACAACATTCACCACCCCATACCCTCTTGCTCTCTCCCCACCACCACTCTGTAAGTCTACTTCTTACCCAGCTTCCCTTCTGCTTTCATGGTGTGTATGTGTGTGTGTGTGTACACTTTTATGTAACCTGCATGAAGTCTAACATCTGCAAAAGAAAGAAAACATGATATTTACTTTTCTCAGTATGGTTTATTTTACTCAGTATAATGATCTAAAGTTATATCCATTTTCCTAGAAAATAGCATAATTATATTCTTCTTTGTGACTGGATAAAACTTCACTGTGCATATTACCCTATTTCTCTATTTATTCCTCTATGTGTGGACGCCTTAATAATTTGGCTATTACAAATAGGGTTGCAATAAACATGGATGTACAAGTACATCTGCGGTGCACTGACTTAAGAGTCCTATAGGTATAGACCCAGAGGTGGTATAGTGTATCATACGGTAGTTCTGCATTTAGTTCTGTGAGAAACCTCACAGTGATTTCCATAGTGCCTGGACTACTCTGCGTGCCCATTGGTAATGTATAAGGGCTCCCTTGTATATACTACCCATATATTCTCTAGATACTCCAAATTTGTCCTTAGCCCCTACAGAGTGAGATGCCATTTGGTTCTGACATGCAGTTCCCTGGTTACTAAGCATGAGACAGTTTTTCTTATGATTATTAGCATTTGTGCTACATACTCTGAGATATTTATCTCACTGGGTCATTTATTAGTTGAGGTGTTTGGGGAACCTATTGGTGTTGATTTTTGGCTCTTCGTGTGTTCTAGATGTTAATCAATCCTCTGTCACACATATAGCTGGCAGAGATCTCTCCTGTTTGTACGAGGTCTTGTCACTTGAATGTTTACTACACATTTTCATCCCAAGCAATCCCCCCTGACAATTCTTTGATATGAATTCCTGAGTTTTGGAGTTCTGTAGAAAACCCTTATCTGTGTTTATCACTTGAACTGTTTGCCTAATACTTCCATTGAACAAAGCTTCAAGTCTCACCTTAAGGTCTTAGATACATCTGCAGCTGATTTCTGCACAGAGTAAGAGGAATTTTGTTTCATTTCCCAGCATATGAATTCAGATTTAACAGCACCATTTTTTGGTTTCCTGTTCTTCAATGTATGTTTTTAAATGGTTGTTAAAAAAAAAAAAAGTGGCGGTAGCTTTAGGGGTTTAACTTTGGGGTGCTCTATTTCATGGATCTACATATCTGTTTTGGTGTCGGCATCTTACTATTTTTGTGTATCAGAGACATATTCTACAATTTGAACTTGGGTGCCTTAATATCTCCAGTATTCATTTTTCTCCAGATTGTTCTGACAATCACAGGTTTTATACGTTCTTGTGTGAATTTTAGCATTGCTCCTATTTCTATGAAATTTTTTTGTTATATTTTGATGGAGACTGCATTATATCTGAAGATCATTCTTGGTAATCTGCCTATTTTCGCTATACTGATACTGACAAGCCATGAATACGGAAGGACTTAGTATTTTCCTCAATTACTTTATTTAGTATTTGTGATGGTTTAAATTAGAATGGTCACCGTAGGGTCATTTGAATATTCAGTCCCTGGTTGATGGAACTGTTTTGGGGAGGATTAGGAGGTGGGGCTTGTTGGAGGAGGTGTGTCACTGGAGGTGGGCTCTGACGTTTCAAAAGCCTACAGCAAGCCCAGTCTCTCCTTCTGCTTATACAAGAGGATCCGATGTAAGCTGCTCCAGCACGGTGCCTGCCTGCCTGCTGCCACGCCTCCAACCATTGTGATCATGGATTCACCCTCTGAAGCTATAGGCCAGCCTCCAATTTAAATGCTTTCTTTTGTAAGTTGCCTTGGTCCTGGTGTCCATTCCCACAGCAATACAAAATAACTGAGACAATATTCTAACACTTTCGTTTCAGAGGTCTTTTACTTCCTTGGTTAGATTTACTCCTGAGGAGTTTTATTATCTTTGAGGCTATTGTGAACGATATTTTCCATTTTCCTTCTTGGCAAATTCATTGTTGGTTATGTTTAAGAATTACTGAATTTTATGAGATGATTTTGAGTCCTGCTACTTTGCTAAAAGAGTTTTCTGGTAGAGCCATTGAGGTTTCTAATATTTATATCATACTGCCTGAAAATAGGGACAATTTGATTTCTAATGCCTTTCCCCATTTATCTTATTGCTAAAGCTAAGACTTCAAGCACTACATTAAGAGTAGAGAAAGTGGGCATACTGTCTTGTTCCTGATTTTAGAGGAAATATCTTGCGTTTTCCCACAGTTAGTATAATACAGGTTACATAGGTTTGTCTTAAACAGCCATTATCATGATAAAATGATTTTGTCAGAGCTTTTAAGTTCAGAAAGGCCGCAGGCCTTTCCTGTATCTACTGAGATGATCATGTGATTCACACTTATTACCGTGATTTATTACATTATTGATTTGCATCTATTGAACCATCCTGATATACCTGAGATGAAGCCCACTTGATCACAGTGAATGAGTTTGTGGTGTGTAGTAAATTAGATTTGCAGACATTGTATTCAGACTTTTTACAGTCAGACTTACCAGAGAGATTAGCCTACATTTTTATTTTATTTTCTTCTTCTCCCTGTCACTCATTCCTTTCCTTTTAGCCCCATCCTTATGGGGAGTAATAATAATCATTAAAAAATTCGGTAGCGTTTCCTTACTTTCTATTTTATGAAATAGCTTGAATAGTCTTGGTGTTAGTTCTGCCTCAAAGGTCTAGTAGAAATCAAAATAAATTAAGCTGGGTTAACCAGGTGCTGGTTGGGCACACCGTTAATCCCAGCATTCAGGAGGCAGAGGCAGGCAAATCTCTGAGTTCAAGGCCAGCCTGGTCTAAAGAGCAAATTCCAGAACAGCCAGCACTACACAGAGAAACTTGTCTCAAAAAAACAAAAATATAAAAAAAAAAATTTCACCTGATCTTGTTGATGAGTAAGTGTGTATGTGTGTGTGTGTGTGTGTGTGTGTGTGCTGCAAATTTGTCTGTGATTATATGTTTGTATGCTGACTTTTCATTACTGCTTCAAACTCATTACTTGTGACGGGTCTAAGTGTTATTTTCTTGGTTTAATTTTGATAGATTGTGTATTTCTGTGACTGTTTTCATTCTAAATTTTCCAGTTTCTTTTGGAATATAGGTTTTCAATGTCTGTTATAACGTCATTCTTTTCTTTTATTTTGATTTTTCATCATTTTCATTGTCTAACTATATGATTTCGTGTCTTTCGCCTTTCCTGGTTTCTCTAAGGGTGTATCCATCTTGTTTATCATTTTAAAGAATCAGCTTTGTTTCAGCCGTTCTCTGCATTCGTGCTCTCATCTCCAGCTTATTAGTTTCTGCTCCTGTCTTTAACCCTTCTTCCATCTACTGGCTTGGGTTTGGCTTGTTATGACCTTGTCATCTTGAGGTGCATCGTCAAGTTACACATTTGAGATGCCTATGATTTAAATGTAGACACTGAGAGCTGGAAAACTCTCTCTTGTAACTGCTTTAACTACTCGCCAAGTCCTGGCATACTGTATTTCCATTACTATTCAATTGTAGGGAATGTGTGATTTCCATCCATATTCCCTCTGTGACGAATCCACCGCTCAATGATACCTGGTCCAGTCTTCACTACCTCGTGTATATAGTTTTATTTCATTGTCGCCAGTCAGAATATGAGAAGTTATCTCAGCCTTCATATATTTCTCAAGGAATACAAAATGCGGTCTGTTTTAGACATTTAGTCTATTCAGTTCTGTGGGCTGCTGAGAAGGTGAAATGCTTTGCTGTGTTTGGTGGGCTACCCAGCAGATGTCTACATCCACCGTGACCTGAAAGGTCATCATCTATTTCTTACGTTCTTCTTTAACTTTGGTCTGGGCGATCTAGCGACGAGTGAATATGGGATGTTAAAATGATCTACTCTTACCACACTGAGATCAACCTGTGTACCTCCTTCTGAATGTACAGTTAGCAGGTACGATCTTAGTCTCAGGGTCTCTCTCTGTGTCTCTGTCTGCCCGCCCCACTTTTTTCCTCCCTCCCTCCCTCCTTCTCCCCATAAATTATATGTTACTGAAAATACAGTGTTATTGTTCTGAGGGTTTTTCTTTGTGGGTCTAAACTTCTGCAATTGCACTCTCTCACAGCATTCTCCATCTGAGGCTGGACCCTCCAAAAAGGACTCCAGGCTCTTTCTATTCTGTTGCAGAGTTTCCTTTCTTTGCTACTGAAACTACATTTTTCCCCCATAATCACCCACTGGGATGATTGGTTTTAATCGTCATTGGACACAAAGTGAAATCACCTGTGAAGTTATTGTCAATAAGGGATTGTCTACATCAGGCTGGCCTGTGGGCATATCTGTAGGGAAATTGCCGTGATTGTGTTGGTTGATAAGGAAAGACCCAGCCCAGAGTCCAAAGCACCATTGCTCAGGCTTGAGTCTGGGACAGTGAATGAGTTCAGAAAGTTGAATTAAGGGGATTGAACAGATGGTTCAGTGGTTAAGAGTATTTGCTGCTTTTACTTAAGACCTAGGTTCAGTTCCTAGCACCATATGGTGACTCACTCAGCCTGTAGCTCCAGTTCTAGGAGATCCGGTGACTTGTGGCCTCCAAGGGTATCGGGCACTCATGTGGTGCATATGCGTACATACAAGCACATACACACATTACATAAAAATAAATAAATCTTTTTAAAAAGCAGAGCGAGCTGAGCAGTAAGCATGCATACACCCATTTCTTTCTGCTCCTCACTACTGATGTGAAACGACTAGCTATGTGAAGTTCCTGTTGCCTGGACTTCCTGCTATAACCCAAACTGTCAGTTAAAAGGGACACTTTCTCCTCTACGCTGTCGTCAGGATATTTTGCTATGACAACAGAAATGAGACTAGAGTATCCACTTTGTGAGCTAGCTTTGCAAACATCCCTGCGTTATTCCCTGCGGAGTTTACCATGTCTGCACAGAGATGAATCTGACCGCTTTAACCAACACTCCGAGAAACAACTAGCTTGGCGAGTACATTCTTTTCACAGTTTTGACTGCTCTTTTCATTCACAATTGTATCCCATATAAATATAGTGTTATTTCTCAAGCATTCCTTTATAAACAGGATTCTTTAAGTCTCTTCTTCCTTAAGAAAATGTTTCAGAAATCTATACACACAAGTACAAATAGATTTAATTTACATTTTTACTTGATGGGAAACTCCCCCAATCAACTCGGTCACTGCCTCTATTATTACTTCGGAGATGAGGACACATTGTTACGACACCAGAGTTAGCATGTTGGTGAGTAAAGATTACCCCAAAAACCACATTTGCTCATCTCCAAAATTCAGAAACGCATTTTTCTTTCTCATTCTGATTTTCATGTGTAAAATAAGGCCAGATTAAAAAGAGAAATTTCCAGTTTTATATCCCAAATGCAGCCAGAGGAAACCATCAATAAAGTCTCACCGACATGACTACCTAAACATGAACTGAGCAAGGACAACTGTATACATGCCATAGAAGTCGGGACGGAAAGACCAAGAAGCCTTAGCCCTACACAAAGAGCTGCGGGTGACTAAGACACGCTGACAGTGGAGAAATAGGGTTCCCCAGGGAAAAGCACACCAAACTGGCTATCCAACAGCAAATGGTCACCCCCGAAAACATACGTACAAGTAACGTTATCAGACTGAGCAGGTTGCATTTAGGAATACACCACACACACACACACACACACACACACACACACACACACACACAACAACAACAACAACAACAACAACAGTCAATGGAAAAAGAGGCCATGAATTTGAAAGAGAGCAAGAAATATATGGAGGGCTGGGAGGGAGGAAAGGGAAGGGGAAATGAAGTAATGATATTAAAACCTCAAAAATAAGGGAATTAGAAACACACAAATCCATTGTGAAATTTTAATTCCATTTCTTCCAAACAATCCTAGAAATGTCACAGATTTTTTCCACCAGACTCAGAGGCTACAGATGCAGCAGGAATGGGTTCAGTCCACGTAATCTACTTGAGTCCCCAAATCCAAACTGCTTTAAATAAGATACAAACCTTTCACTTTTTGATTAAGTTTTACTAACCACTTATCTGGTATCATGTGATATTGGTGAGAAAGTTCAGTCTAAGGAACTCCTAAGGATCCAACAAACTGAGTAAATTCAAAATAGTTGGCCATTTATACTCAGAAGAAGATCGATAAATCCTGTCATCAAACTTCACTTGATGAGAGCTCTGATGCAAGTTTTAAATATCCAGAGTTGGGGCCAACAAAATGGCTTTGCAGGATAAGACGCTTGCTGCCAAGACTGACAGCCTTAGTCCCTTGGCTGGGACCCACGAGGTGGAGGAGAACCAGCGGCTTCAGGGCCACACATGGCATGCACGCACATAATAGAAATAATAAAATAAAATTGCAATAAAGCAAATATCCAGAGACGGCTTTTGTTTCCTTAAATATATTTTGGCAGTGTGGTTAGGAGTATGAATATTAAGTACAGCATTTCTCTGTAGTATTAAATAATGAATGTAACAGAGGAATTGAAGACACAATTCTTTTCATTTATGACCTGAAAATATTTAGATGCATTAAATTTCTGTTTTGATTTAAATAAATTTTCATTTTACTGCTTAGAGTACCTCTACTGAGTTTTACATGTTCTGAAAAAAAAAAAAAAAACTCAAAAATTTCTATTTGAAATAGGCCTTAGTAATTAATCTAAACTGATTGAGTATAAATAGGTGTCTGTGGAGTCCGTGTTCATGTGTGTGTTTGCTGGAAAGCAAAGGGGTAACAAGGAACCAACCCTCCTAAGAAGCAATGCCAGCAATGGGTTTCCTGCACACACAAGTAGAGATCAGTGACCTTAATATTAACATGGGCAATCTGAATTCCAGTTCTATACCTCATTAACCTGTGTGACGCCAAGCTAACCGTCTTCCAATTAATAAAGTATCAATAACACGATGTGTCTTTCAAATTTCTTAAAAGAATTTGAAATAGTAATGCAATACGCTTTGGTACGTGATATGCCTGCCATATAACAGAGTTTGACACCCTTATTATCCTTATCATAATATAGACTAGGGATGAAAGTGAGAGTTCTATTGTAAGAAACCTCCGGTTCACAGCCAGGAAAGTGAAGGGGGGCAGACGCTTGAGCGGAGGCTGAGGCAGGAATGATGGCAAATTTGAGGTCCGCCTGCTCCCAGCAACCAAATCAAACCAGAACAGCGAAGGAGGGGAGGGAGAAGACCAAGAGCTTGAAATTAAATTATCAAAAATGTTTCGAGGGGAGAAGCAGGGGGTGGAGGGTGGGAGTGAGTAGGTAAAGATGGGGGATGTGTAGTTGGGGGAGAGGGAGGAGTGGAGGGAGGGTAGGAGGAGTGTTGTATGAGAGAAGGAAATTAAATTTTTAAAAAATGCAAATAAAAAAAGAAAACTAAAAAACGTTTCGAAAAATCAACTCTAATTAGTGTAAAATAAAAACCGAATCCACATTATCAAAACTTGCAAAAAAAAAAAAGAGCCAACGTAAGATACTGTTAGAAATAGATGCGGGGAGGATGCTTAATGTGTGTGTCCACAGGCATGTGGACATGTGTGTGCACGCATGCACGTGTGCACCAGCACTTACAGTGCCCTGGCATTTGTGCGGAGCTCATTTGACAGCTTACAGGAAGTCTGTTCCTTTCTTCTGCAATGCTGTCCTGAGGATCGAACTCAGATCATCAGACATGTTGACAAGAACTTTCACCCAAAGAGCCGTCTCACTGGCCCTCATCCGCCTTTTCTTGCGACAGGGTCCCTCTATGACCTAAGATTTGATGAGCAGGCTGAGCTGGCTGGCCTGTGAGCCCCAGGGGTCTCTCTGCCTGTCTTCGCCTGCACAGAACCGGGATTAGAAGTACAAATCACCACAACCAGATTTCGGTGTGTGCATGTTCTGGAGATTAAACTAACGGAGGAGCCATCTCCTCGGACCGAGTGGAAGCCACTAAGACAAATTTGCTTCCTCGATCATTACTGCCATGCTGAGGTAACTTTCGAAGGGAATGAGTGACTAGAACGCTCACGGGGATGTGACTGAGTTGCACAGGAAAGGCATTTGGTGACACTACACGTGCTTACGTAAGATCTTCAGAGATTACATTATGCAAAATGGTATTTGAGAACTTACTATACAGCGGCTTTTCAAATCATCGTTCCAGTTTATTTCTCATTCATTTACATAGAAAACGGAATGCAGAAAATACATAAAACATACCTCTGATAAAAATGTTTGGGCCGATTTCTGCGCTCCTACATGGAGCAGATACTCATATACGTAGAGCGCTAACCTGGAAAACAGACGAAACATTGACTGAGCAGAGGACATTTAAGAAGTGTTTTATCCACATTATTCTACATCAGAGATACTTATCATTCATAGTGACAGAAAACAAACCTTGGCCTGCACCCTTTCAATGAGGATATGTCTGTACTCAGAAGGAAATTTAATTATGCTGATATATTCTTTTTAAGAAAAAAGGTAACTATTGTTCTCTTAGATCGTCTCACGCAGGCGTTCTCTTTGTCCCACTTAATATAATCAGGAGTTTAAAACCAAAAATTAGTAATTTCTAAATCCCATTTTAAAGTAAGTTTTTCTTTAATTAGTAAAATATGTAAATTAATTTTCAGGGTTTTATGTATACACCCAGCTCAAAACTTGTGTTTGGTATCAATTTTAACACTTGTTTAGAAAGTTCTACCTTCTACTTAATCTCTAAATTTTATTCTAGACCAATTAATACTTGAGTTTTATAAGGCATTCAAAAATCACAGCTAATCACAGCACTGTGCAAACTTCAAGGTTAATATATTGATCATACGGGGGCTTGCAGTTTAAAGGCTAACACAAAACTATATGTGGATTTACTACTCAAATACAGAACGCTGAGTGTGTCCTATACATGTAGACCGTTCTCCTGATCTCATGGATTCAGAACTTTTACACTGTACCACCTGGTTGAATTTCAGCTGCTCTGTTAAAATATTATTCATAACCCAATGAGTCTGAGGCGGTATTTGAATGATATCTTGGAGAGATGCCCAGATACCTCACAACAGTTCGGCCTCCGCTACAGTGTATTTACCAATATTGAACCAGGTTTACCGTAAATAACGCAATGTAACAATAACCACACACTTCTGTATGGCAACACCACCTTTCTTGCCAAGGTAATTTTGATTATTAAAGATTTATGGCATTTGCAAAAGTGATAATGTTCTTCATACCTATGAAAACACTAAGCATCTGCCACAAAAAAAGAAATCTATGCAAATTAAGTTGTTCTGTCCATTTAATTATTTCTCCACTTCAAAATCAACAAACATTTTAATGAGAGCCATAAGCACCACCAAGTAGACATTCACAAAATGGCTCACAGATAAATGTGCATCCGTGGCAGTGAGCTTACAGTGCAAGAGAGAGCGATGGAACCCCTCCAACGTGTGCGCTCTTAAGTCACTGCTTAGCTCTCTTCCCGCGTTGCATGCGTGATAGACACGGCAGCTTCTTTCAGAAGCTGTGTCTCACAAGGGAAGTGTGCCTCACCCTGAGCACTCCACAGGGCACACAGACATTGGAATGTGCCTGCAGTTTAAACAATCATTCCTGCTAGTGACTCTGAACACCCACTGAACACACACATCCGGCACACCCTGCCTCTCCAGGAGCCATGCAATCATACCATTCGCTGACTATGACTGCAAATTTGACCCTGAAAAGGGAGAAATAGAGTAACTTCCTAATAGACACGAAGCCTCAAAACTGCCCACCTGTGGCCAGATGCCCTACTGCTACATGAGATGCACTGTACCTGCAAGTAATCCCTTGTGGACTGTAAAACCCTGGGCCTAAAGCCCACTAGTACCCACTAGGGGAGAGATAGGGCCTATGTCAAAGGCTGAAGGAAAAGGCTGCCCTACCAAGTTTGAGGAATTTGAAAGAGGCAGAATGAAGCAGAAGGACCCTGGTGGGCTCAGCAGGGAAGACAAAGAGTGAGGACAGAGAACAACTGTTTCTCCAAAGCAAGTTAAAGTTTCTCACCAAGCGTTCATCCTTTATACCCACCCTGTCCAAAGTTAAATTCACCTTGTCCATTTGCTTTTATGGTACTCGTGTTCAACATAAAAATAGTTCTTAGAAAACAACAGTGTCTTTGAGTCTCAGTTTCCTCAATCTGTCAAATGGAAGAATATTTTCCTTCTATTATTGACAGATTAATTACTGTTATAATTTTGGCTGGCTAATAGCCAGTAATATATAACCAAGTAGTGCACTGGGATACTGATGCTTCCTGCTCTTGAAGAGCCCACATACAGCAGCAGCAGGAGCTTTCAACATTAAATACGGATACTCTGTTGTTTCCAACAGCTCCCCACAATAACAACACTGAAAACACTAAAATAATAAAGTTTTTGTCCTAGTTAGGGTTATCTCTGCTGTAAATGAAGCACCATGATCAAAGCAATTTGAGGTTTATTTGGCTTAGATTTCCACATCAGTGTTCATCACTGAAGGAACAGGACAGGAAATCAAACAGGACAGAAACCCAGAGAAAGGAGCTGATGCTGCAGCCATGGAGGGGGATGCTGCTTACTAGCTTGCTCATCATGGCTTACTCAGCCTGCTTTCTTATAGAACCTAGGAGCATCAGCCCAGGGATGGCACTGCCTACAATGGGCTGGGCCCTCCCCCATCAATCACTAACTTTAAAAAAAATGCCTACTGCTGGATCTTAGGGAGACATTTTCTCAATTGAGGTTCCTCCTTTTAGATGACTGGTTTGTGTCAAGTTGACATAAAACTAGCCAGCATAGTTCTAGAAAGAAGATTCTACAATAAAAGATACTGTCTAAAGATAAATATTTCAAAAAAGTTAAGAGAGACATTTCTGCATCTGGGCAGGTAAGTTGCAGCACAGCAAGACCATCAAACACAATAGAGCCAAGAAACACTTCACTGGATCCAGTTTCTATCAAACAGGACGATTTTAAAAATACTGAATTTAGTAATATTTGAAATGTATTAACTTTTAAACTTTCTCTTTCAGAAATTTAAGTACTTTTCATAATATACAAAATGAGTATTTAATCTAATGACTTATAACTTAAATATGTATAAAAATAGCAGTTTTGAGCCAGGTGGTGGTAGTGCACACCTTTAATCCCAGCACTCGGGAGGCAGAGGCAGATGGATCTCTGTGAGTTCGAGGCCAGCCTGGTCTACAGAGTGAGTTCCAGGGCAGCCAGAGTTACAACAGAGAAACCCTGTATTGAAAAACAAATAAACACACAAACAAACAAAAGTAGCAGTTCCGTAGTAAAACGCCACAGCAACAGGTAGAACCAATTTCTTCTTTCCTGACACTGCTTTGATGAATTAAAAAAAGTATCAACGATTTACGAGTCAAATACCTTTAAAATCATCTTTCACTTCTTTTTAATTCAGTGATAACAAATGATCTTGTTTCCATTTTGCCACCTTCTTTCATTTAGCAAGGAAAAACTATCCAAATAAAGTCTGAAACTTAATGAATCGATGTTTGTAATTTTAAAACGATCTTGGTTATGTATTATACATTCATAACTAGGTAGAGGCCATCTGGAATTACAGCTTCAGGAAAAGAACAAAAAAAAGCTGCCCCTAGTCTCTTACACTTAAACTACCGGAGTCACATTGGCTGTGTTTATTGATGTCCGATACCTTAAGCGTAGGCATCCAGCAAATACTTATGAATAAATGGGTGACTCTCTTAGATGGGGAATATATACGGCACTTAAAGAATCATTGGGTTTTGTCCTCTCAAGGCACTCAAGGGCAGAAATGTAAGATTTTTCTCTTAAGTACTTATTCTAACATAGCATCTCTCAGAACACCTAAGATTTGGTATCTTTGCTATGCCCACTGGTCACAGGATATGGAAAAATTAAGCTGTTATTGACCAAGAAAATTTCCACCCTGCTGCCTGGTTTTCATAGTACTAGAGAAGGTCCTATGCGGGCCAGTGGGAGAAAAGTCACCATTTGTCTTACCCAGCTGGGAACCCTGTAAACTATAACAACACACATGGCAACAAGGCATGTACATGGGTGCAATGGTGGCACAAACATCACAGGGGCAACCAAGTACTCTCTAAGTGGATTTAAGGCCCACTCCAACTGACAAAACACACTCGATACCATGACTATGCTAAGAACTCATAGTTGGGGAGGCATACAGGCCCTGGGGATAAACCTACTAATATGTCCCTCTAAATAGACATAGCATCAAACTGCCCTGTGAATTCGTATTTCTCACCCCATAGACTGCTCAGGTCCCGCACCCCATCAGAGATGTGTCTCTGTGTAACAGATGCTGCTTCATGTAGAAACTTACAACTTAAAGTACAGAAAATACATGTCGGTGTAGTGTTCAGCCACAAATGGACCACCCAAGGCTCAGGAACCACCATGGGATTGGGGCAAAACGGTGACAAGTGCCAGAAGCCAGGGAGAACCAGAGCGGCACAATGTCTTCCCGGCACGACAGACATGCTTCACGCATGAACTCATGTTGACTGTAGCTGCCTGCACAAGGTCAAGCCAGTCAACATTCTAACAAGGGGTAGGGTTCACATGCCCCCTCCTCTGAAGATCTATGGACAGCTGACGGCTTCTGGAAGGGGTCAGTTTTCTTTAAGGATGTGGCCCTTGGCAGGTCAATCGCATTTCAGTGGATGGCTCTATCCCCATGAGTATCTGGGAAGCTCGAAGTGGACTTGATAGGTTATTGAAAAAGAGAGAGAGAACGCAAAGTTGTGAGGGGAGTAGAGGTAGATTTGGGAGGCATTTGGGGAGAAGATGGAGTAAATGTCACTAAAATACATTAAATAAAGTTCTCAAGAGTTAAAATATTTTTTAATATCTGGTTTCAACATGATATGTACAGTTCCATAGTGTGGACATCACAGGGGCAAGTTAACTAACGAGGGTTAATTCCAAATCTCTGCATAAAAGACAACTAAAAAATTAATTGGTTCATTACCGCATAGTATATTTCATGTGGCTTTTTTGTTATTTTTAATTTTTAAAAATCTTCAAAAGAAACTAACAATTTCCCTCTTATTTCCTTTTAAAAGGAAATAATGTGAGATTAGGGAATCTCAAAGGATGGTAGACTGTTTTGTGAAGGGTACTTTATAAAAGTCATGTGTAGTCTATATTCTATAGTCTATATTTAAAAAAAAAAAAGTCTCACTTCCCATGCTGAGACCTTAAACCCCAGTGTCAGTGACCAGAAAAGCATTAATTAACAGACTCTCTTACAAAAACAGTAAACCAACAGAGCTAGGATTTACATTTTTTTCTTCAAAAGGGATTCCAAACACCCTCACGTAAGCGCCTGTGCACACTGGTGAAAGCCTTCCTTAAGCGCTCCCTTCCCCCTTAGATGACCAATTAGGATCCATTATTCGAGAGTCTGGCAAACTGTCCTGAGACACGGTACCCTACCCTAATTCTTACTATTTTAATTTTTCTCTGTGTCTTCAGTTAGTTCTTGTTCACTCCTGGCTGCTGCTTTCCAGATTCCAGGTGTTAAATCGTCAAAGGATGCTGACAAAGGATACCAACAATCACTCCTACCTCCTTCTACCAAGAGCTATCCCATCCTCCTTGTAACCATCTAGCCTTCTATTGTCTCTATTCTACTTCAGAGCAGCCAAGAGCCGTCATCAGACCACAAAGGTCTGGGTCACAGATCCTGGAGGAAGGAAACCTAGATGGCAAAGCTTAATTTATGCATTTGCTTTTTAATTTCTTTTTTAAAGAATAGATTCAGCCAGGCTGTGGTGGTGCACGCCTTTAATCCCAGCACTTAGAAGGCAGAGGCAGATGGATCTCTTTGAGTTTAAGACCAGCCTGGTCGACAGAGTGAGTTCCAGGATAGCCAGAGTTACAACAGAGAAACCCTGTCTTGAAAAACCAAAAGAAAAAAATGTAGATTTTTGGGCTAGAGAGACAGAGGTGAAGAGTACTGGCTGCTCTTCCAGAGATCCTGCGCTCAATTCCCAGCAACTATGTAGTGGTTGACAACCATCTGTAACAGATTCTGATGCCCTCTGCTGGCATGTCAGTGTATATGCAGCTAGAACAGTTATATATAAAATAAATAAATTTTAAAAAATTAAAAAAAGAACAGATTCTCTTATGTTCTTTCAAATACATGTCAGGTAGAGAAAAGACACTTCTCTTCCTAAGCCACTCCATAATCCTAGTGTTGACCGATGACACATATCAGTGTCCAAATGTAACTCCTGGGTGATAAAATGCCAATAGTTTGTCAGATTACAGCCAGCTAAGGAGTCTCAAAAAGCACTTGGCAGCCACTAAAAGGCTACTCATGGGACTGTAAGCAGTTATTAGCAGTGAAACTAGATCAGCCTGATCAAATGTTTAATAGCACTTGCAACCTGGTGTTAAGGAGGTGTGAAAAGTTAGAAATCTGTTTCTAACATTGTCTTTCTAAACTTCCTCATCATTAACAGTTAGGCTGAAAAACAGACTTGGAGTGTCAAAAACTGTGAGACTACACAATAATGCTAAAATCAAGCTTTTTTTTTTTTTTTTTTAATCATACTAAAAATGTCTGTTACTCCATACTCTCAACATCAGTTGGGACAGGAAAGGACACATGAAAGACTTGCCTTCCGTCGGATAGGTGGGTAGTTAGACACAGAATAAATTTTAAAGACGTTACTTTGTTGTTGTTTCATGCTGGGAATAGAGGCGAGCAATACATGTCCGGGTGTGCCCAGCCACAGAAAACACTTGCCTCATGAAGACCAGCAAATTACAAAATAAATGCTTAATATAGTCTTTAGAAAATGGCAAAGAGCAAGATAAAACAGTAAGAACTAAGAACTATCGACGGCTGTGAAGATACAGTTCGGCATAGAATATAGATAAAACTTCCATCTGGGGCCATCAAGATGGCTCAGACAGTAAAGGCACTTGCTGTCCAACCCTAGTGACCTGAGTGAGTTCAATCCCTGGAAGCTACTGGATGGAACTGCAGTTGTTCTCCTCTGACCGCCACAGGTGTACTGGAGCACGTGTGTTCATACGGGGTTCCATAAACAAACGTTAAAAGCCTTACATGAAATCTTTAAGCTGAGCTACCTATGCTCGGAACTCCAGAGGCTACACTTGAAAACAGCATTGGCTCAGATTCAAACTAAAGATAACCCTCAGGTTCTTGCTTGCTGTGGAATCTCAAATACACAAAGGCAGTCATGACCTACACGCTGTACGTGCTATCCTCGGAGAGCAGACTCACGCACATCTAAAGGTTTTCCTATAGTTATCTCCATTTCAGTATTCTGGCATCAAAACTAATACGTCACTCAACTTCCACTTGGGAGGGGTGAATGGGACTGGGTCTGCCCCCTTCTGTTCCTCAGTTTTTTTGAGCTGTGGGTTTTAAACCCATATAGAGTCACCTAACTGAATATGGCAGCAGAGAAATTGTGGGCGACCGATTTCTGAATATGTGATCATCAGAAATTCATTCCAATCAGACGGGCAACTGGCTGAAGGTGCTTCTGGCGGCGCCCGCCTGCGCTGGCACGCAGCCTCACTGCAAGCTTGGTTCTGAGCACTCCTTAGCACTGGCACTCCGCCTCTCTTCGCAGCCCGCAGCACAGCAACAAACACTGCCTCAGACGACTCCGCCTGATCCTGGACTCCTCTGCTGTGAATCCAAGTGTTTTCACCGGACACACGAAGTTTTCTACTTCTTTAGGAACTTATGGTTTGAATTATAAAAAAACAAAGACTTTTCTTACTTTCTGGCATCGTCCCTCATCATATATCAAGTTCGTTTGTCTTTGGATTTTAGTGTGTTTTAGAATGTTTGGTTTTAAGAACTGGTATTGTAGTTACTCCCTTTACTTTCATTTTTTAAATGTTAAATACATTTTATTTAGTGTTATAAAAGAATTTCTAACAATGTCTGAAATGGCCCTAAATATACTTCTGCCACTTTGTACTATGTATGTACTGAGTGATGCTCTCAGCATTGATGATTATACAATCAAAGTATCTGTCAACGTGAAAAGATGCTAAAGATGCTCTATGTCATTTAATAATAAATGTATGGTCAAGAGTTAATTCTTTATGCAAAAAATAAGCAAGAACACCTATCTTCTTAGACTATAAATTCGCTTTCATTGTTCTGGATTTTTACTTACTATGTATTTGCATGTGTATGGTACATGCACATATGTACATATGTGCATAGGTGTGTGTGCCTGTGTGCATGTGGAGGAAAAATGCTGACCCTGGCTGTCTTCACCTATCCCTCTCCACCTTGTGTGCTGAGACAGTCTATCAGTGTAAGCAAGCCCCAGCTTAACGCTTTCTTTCATAAGAGTTGCCTTAGTCGTGGTTTCTTCACACAGCAATAGAACAGCGATTGTGTGTGTGTGTGTGTGTGTGTGTGTGTGTGTGTGTATACATGTATATATGGATACATGTAACAATTATAATTAAGGATTCAGAATCTATGAATTTGAGGAGTGGGAGGGACACAGAGGAGCTGGATGGAGGGGAGAATCTGGAGCTCATTGTTTTACCTGGGATGAGTGAACAGCAAGCTCCTGGGACACTCCTGTCTGCTCCCACAAGAAGATGCAAACATATTTTGTTTTTTAGAATTTCATATATAAGTACTGTATTTACATCATTTTCCCCTCCCTCCAACTCCTTCTGTGTCCCTCCCACTCCTTCTCAAATTTATATTCTTAATTATATATATATATATATATATATATATATATATATATATATATATATATATATATATCTTAGTCACTGTCCTATTGCTGTGAAGAGAAACCATGACCAAGGCAACTCTTAGAAAGGAAAGTGTTGAATTAGGGGCTTGCTTACAGTGTCGGAGGTTTAGTCCATTATGGAGAAGAGCACGGCAGCACACATGCTCCTAAAGCAGGAGCTGAGAGCTACATGCTGATCCACAGGCAGAGAGAGACCCAACCTGGCATGGACTTTTGACACCTCAAAACCTACTCCCAGTGACACACTTTCTCCAACAAAGCCACATCTCCTAATCCTTCTAATTCTTTCAAAGAGTTCCACTCCCCGGTATGGTGTCTAAGCATTCAAATCTATGGGAGTTTCTCTCATTCAAACCACCAAAGAGAGAGAAAGAGAGACTTAAGTTTGTAAATGCAAGCTGCTGAGATCATTTAGTGTTGTTCAAATGTTCTTAGCGACTGGTCTCTCAGGATCCTCTAACCTACCCAAAGCTCACCCCTGTAGAACACTGATTCTCCCTCTCTCAGCAACCATTAATTGCCTATAGCTCTTCTTCTGGAGGCGAAGACTCATGGGAATTCCCCTATCCATGCTGGCATGTGTGCTGGCTAGTCCTCATGTCAACTTGGCACAGGCCAATCGTTTGGGAAGAAGCAACTTCAATTAAGAAAGGCCGCCACTAGACTGCCTTGTTGGGACACCTGTGGAGCATTCTCTCCCATGACGTGTGCTGTAGGAGGACTCAGGTCACTGTGGGCTGGTGACCCTGGGTGTTATGAGAGAGCAGACTGCTCAAGACATAATAAGGAGCGAGCCAGTAAGCAGCACTCCTCCATGGCCTCTGCATCAGCTCCGGCCGCCAGTCCACGTCCCTGCCCTGTCTGAGTTCCACCCTGACTTCCCTCAGCAATGAAGTGTGACCTGAGAGTTGTGAGCTGAAATAAACACGTTCTTTCGCCAGTTGTTTAGGGTCATGATATTTTATCACAACAATAGAAACACTAGAGGGCCCGCCAGCTGGAGTTGTCATTTTGGGGGAGTCTTATTTAGACAACCATATACTGGGCTTTCTTGGAGGCAGCTTCCCTGTCTTATATTGAGGACATAATCTCACAGTAGATGTCCCGTGATAGCCTCCTCTTTCCACCCACTGTTCCTGAGTCTTAGATATATGTTCTCTGAGCCTGAGATCATGTAGAGGGCAGGAAGTCCTTGTGCTCCCAGAGAAGCTCTAAGAGAACCGGGAATGTTAATCACACAGGGGTTTCTCCTCAATGCAGGAGACAAAATCAAATCCCCACATTCCGCCCAGAAAGCTGAGAGTGGAGGGTGTTAACAACCTGGTGACCTTTTTGCTATCATCAGGGACAGGCCTCACCCTAATTCTCCAGAGTGGTATTTCCAGACTCTAGACCTTTATCTTTAACTCCCACAACCAGGACCGGAGATACCTAATAGTATAAATGACTCTTATAGCCAGAGGCGCTCCAAAGCGTCCACAACCAGGACCAGAAGTGGTTAACAGCCCAGATGACCTTTATACTATCTGTACGACCTAGACCAGACCAGACCAGACCCTTAGGCCCTTAAGCTAGCACAGCTAGCCTATCTCTAGAGCCCATCTTCTTAGGAAATGACATCTACCCTGATTTGAGTTTCAGTGTAATTACACTTCCTTGTGCACCGGGTTTTGTATTACACCAGGAAACTTTTCCCCAAATTGTACTAGGCTTAAATACGTAGGGAATAAACTGTCTGGTCTTAGACTCCCCAAAGTCTGGGCCAGACTGACCAAGTCAATCTGAACCAGGTTTTTACTCTCATCTCTTCACGTGGTTCGCCCCTTTGACTGACATCTGCAGAGACCCCCACCCCCGCCCAGATACAGGGGTTGTGTTACAGATGTGTCAGGTGGGGCTAGGCACTCCACAGTCAAGTGTTCTCTGCACTTTGACCAGTTGTGGCTTTCCGTAATGGTCTCCATTGGCTACAAAAAGAAACTTCTTTGATGAGGTGTAAGAGCTACACTTATCTGTGGGCATAAAGACAAATACCAAGATGGCAGTTAGAGATTATACTGGCTTAGTGAAAGGACAATAGTAAGTTCTCTTCTAGGGTCCATGGCCTCACCAACCATGGTTTGCTTTCCTCTCTGGTAAGTAGTAAAACTACACATGAATCAAAGAATTATTTTAAAATAACTTTGTGATTTTTAATCAATAAATGTTTGATGGTCACATACAAAAATTCTCAAGCGCAGAGGGGTCAAGTGGGAAAAGTTTGCAAAATGCCCTGTTGTAAAGTAACTTGGAAACTATACAGCGCAGAACAACTGATTTCAGACGCCGACAGCAGGCAGTGCAGGCCTGAGACCTGAGAGTATAGGACAACTCAGGTTGCTTCCTGTCGTTCTCCTCTCTTTCTACCACAAAACATATTCCATAAAATGACGCAGGAAGTAGGGAAGTCAAACCCAGAAGAGTGGTCTCTTTAGCTGAATCCGGGGTGGCAAGACGCTGAATGAGCTGGAATTTGGAGAGCAGAACAGTGTGAAAGATGGAGCTATTACAGAAGAAGACATAGTCCTTCAAGTTCAGAAAGACAGAAGGAGGGGTACACGGGAGTGTTCGGAGGGAAGACTGGGAAGGGGTGATGATGTAATTATATTATCGTCTCAGAAATAAAATAATTATGTAAAAGGAAGTTCCAACAATTATATTGGGGTCTTTTGGGGTGAAACTCCACCATCACAGGCAAAGAACCACTGCAGACAGTGCTGGGAGAACACTTGCTGCAACTACTGGGAGACTTCAGTGAACACAGGAGCACTCAGCAGAGACTCTGGGCCACATTTCAGAAGCAGGGTTAAACCAGCTCTTGAGTAAAAGCTATCACAGACTCTCCCTACCAATGAGCTGATTTTAACAACCTAAGACAGGCTTTTAAGAATACATAGTATGTAGATCAATGTGCCTGAGAAGCAGCTTTGAATGAAGATAATTATCCCTCCCAACACCACCACTGTGGTAGTTGGAATGAGAAGGGTTCCCATTGACTCAGATTGGTCCCCAGTAGGGAGTGCTGTTTGATTAGCCTTTGGGGGTGTGATCTTCCTGGAAGAAGTATGTCACTGGTGGTGGGCTTTGAGGTTTGAAAGCTTCCTGCCATTCCTACTGTTCTCTGTCTCTCTCTCCTCGCCCCCCCCCCTCACTTTCTTCCTGTTTGTGATGAGATTTAAGTCTCAGCTGCTTCTCCAGCTGGTATCCCTGCCACCTCCTGCTTCCACTTCAGATCAGGAACACTAACCTTCTGGAACCACAATCTCAAATACACTGCATGTATTCTTCTACGTGTTGGCTTGACCCTGGTGTTTAATCATAGTAACAGAAAAGTTCTCGTCACTTCGAAAAAGTGATACTAGCTTCAAAGCACAAAGTATTCAAATGACTTGTAATGGAGTAAAAGACTTGGGCAAATTATTGAAATCGTATTGAGTTGTTAGAGAAAACATGAAACACTAATAAAAATTAATGACAATATATTGACAAAAAAATCTGTACAATACTTTGATGTTAAATATTGTGGTCCTGTGACATTCTGATGTTTGCAGTTTTCTATGAGGTGATAGCTGAAGCTTTGAAATGAGATCACCAGAAGGGGAAAGAGGTCACTTAAAGAATTTAAGGCAAAATGTCCTAGAGTAACTACCTTATTAAAAACCTGTAGCTATGTATTTAGAGCCAATGAGACCTACATAGTTTTCTCACCAAAAAGGACACTTCTGATTGGAAACGACCTACCAGATTGTGGATGTCACGATTCAACAAGGTGAATGACTTCTCCCAGGGGTTCCCCCAGCAGCCGCACTGACCCGGTGAGCGCGTTGCATCAGTGCAGTGCCATGGCACCAACTGAAGGCAGACGTTGAACGGGACTTTAACAAAAACATGGAGGCCCTGTTTTCTCTTGAGTTTTCATTGCTCAACTTTACAGCAGGATGAATTACCCTTCTGCACACAATTGTTAACAAAGGTATAACTAGCCAAGTATTCTTAAAGTTTAAAAATAATTTAATCCAGCCTAATTTTTTAAAACTAGCCAAATATTCTTAAATAGCTTAAAAATCATTTAATACAGCCTCATTTATTTTTAACACAAAGTAAATTTTACTTTAGAAAAAGGAACGAACTATACATAATAACAGGGTTACATTTTCACTTTTGAAGTTAACCATGTGAGATTTAGGTTCTAATCTACAAAAAGCTGATCTCATATTTCATAATATCCCATTTTGATTACTTTTAGTTAGCTTAAGCATTATTTAAATGTCTTCCCTTCAACGTTATTGTATAATAAAACTTCATTACATTAAATTATACTATATACTTTCAAAAAGTTATTTGAATCATATTTAAAATTAATGTCTCTAATGAAGCGCTTATTAAATTTTATATTGTATTTATTCAAGGTAAGGTTATCACTTTTTATACAGAAAATTCAAAGATAGAAAAATAAGAATTATCTTTCCAAATTACTTCCAAGAGGAATAATTTTTAATGTAAAAAATTATTTCAATAATCTTGAATAATCTTGGGGCTGGGGCTCAGTGTCAGACTGTTTGCCACAGACGCACAAACCCTGGGTGCAATTCCCCACACCATGAAGGAAAAGACAGAATACTGACATTTTTTAACATATTTATAAACTAGGATAAGTTTAACTCTACCTCAAGATTTTATGACAATTTAGCATCAAAAAGAGAAAGAGAATAATATAATGTCAGAATCTGTGGAAAGCATTAAACCGCAATACTAATGCGTGCGTAATAAACGGAAGTCTACAGCACAAAGTCCTATGCACGAACGACACCAAAACCGTGCAGCAACTTTGGAAGACAGTTTGGCTGCTTACAATGATGTAACTATAATTATTATTATTATATATTTATATATGGTATATATTATATATAATTATATTGTAATCTAAAAAAACTAAAGGAAATAATTAAAAGAATTAAAGAAATTCTTAACCAACAACCTGGCACTTGTGCTCCTTGGTATTTTCCAAACAAATTGAAATTTTATGTCCTCACCAAAACTTGTTGCTCACAGCAGCTTTACTGGCAACTCTCTAAACTTAGAAGCAGACACAAGACATCCAGTAGGTGAAGGGGAAAAACAAACAAACAAAAAATGTAGCATGCCAGACAGTAGAATATTACTCAAGGATCAAAGAAGTTATGAAAAGCCATGGAGATATCCAAGTGCGCAGAGCTAAGAGCATGTCCCAGTACTCATCTACCTACAGTGCATCTGGAAAAGTCTGTTGCTACACCTACTTCGACATCAGCATCATTTAAGTGTGTGTATTAGTATGTGCTGTTAAGTGAGGCTAGTGCCTAAAATCCACCTTCAGCTTCCTCTGAAGGCTTTCTGTGGGAATTTTTCTCAAAGCAAATCCCAGAAATGTCACTGTCCTCTACTCCCCAGGGTACAGATGGAGTGCTCCGCTAGATGGTTCACAGGCCTTTGATGAGACCCTTCTACTGTTAATCCGCTAAATGGGCACAGCATTAAGTTGACCCCTAATGACTTCTCATCATAGCCATTGATCAGCGCATCCCTCAGCCCTCATCAGAGAAGCTTCTATTTGCAGTAGCCGGTGACTAACAGAGACCCACAGCTGGTCAAGGTGCAGAGGACAAGAAACTGCAGAATTCTCCGTTCCAAATGGGGTATCTGTATCATAACTCATCCTGCCAAGCTTCGGGGACACGGAGGAAGGCGAGCAGAAAAAATATAAGAGCCAAGCGGCAGACGACTGAGATGAAACAGTGTCTTCCGGACCCAGCAGGGCAGCTGCACAGATGACCTCTCAGAGGTCATGACAGCGTGCTCATGACCTGTGCAGCCCTAAGCAGATTAAATCCCACCATGGAGAAGAGCTATTGGCAATTGACAGCTGAGAGAGAAGAACCAGTTTTCACCACACAGAGTGCAAGGCTATCTATCCAAGAATTTATGAGCAGCTCAAACTGGGTTTAAAAACAAAAAAATTGAACACAATTGGGGGTAAGGACAGGGAAGGACGGGTGGATCTGGGAGGAGTTGGGAAAGGGGTAAATATAATTAAAACACACTATTCGAAATTAAAAGATAATTAAATTTTTAAACTTATAGTCAGAATCCAGAATTTTAATACCAGAGAAGGAAATGTGTTCAAAGGAAAACCCAACCTCAATAAACATATAAGGCGATTTTCCCTCTGATTTTCTAGAGAATATAAATATATGGAATCATACTTAAAACTATAATTTTTTAAAACTACAAATAAAATCATCAGAATCACAAGGACAGCCCCATTCCTAGAAAGGCTGTTTCCTAGTCTGAATTCAATATATTTAGGTATCAATGGAACTTGCTTTTAGAAACTCTTTATTAGGCGAACATAGAGAATGTGAGCATCCGTCTACACGTGGTGGGAGGATCGTGTATTGCGACTCATGGGTTTGCGTGTACGTGGAGGTCAGAGGATAATCTTGCATATTGGTCCGCAGGAGGCATCACTTTGTTTTTTGAGAAAGCCACTCTCTGGCCTGGAGTTTGCCAAATAGGTGAGGCTGACTGCCCAACAAGTTCCAGGTGGTGTCTGCCCCACTTCCTGGCAAAGGGATGACAACACACACAACCACAACCATTTGTTTTGCACACAGTGGGTACTGGCTGGGGGGGGGGGGCAAACCCAGGCCCTCAATCTTGCACCACAAGCAGTTTGCCAACTAAGCTCCGAATCTTTGACAACTCTGAACATCCTCTTCGTGTGAAGTAACAAGAAGTAATGAAATGTGAATTTAAAACCCACTAACAACGCATTTGTGACGTTAGAGCTTAGAACACTGGTAGCGCATAGCTGTTTTAATTAGATATTAGAAACAAAGCTCTTTTCAAACATCCTGAGAAACTTTATAAATACACACTTACTAGTCAAATCAATAGTTAATAAGATTCTAGTACATCCACAAACTAGACAAAAACAAGAAGATATGAACCCTGTCCTCGTGAAATTTTCAGATTTGTTCATTGAAAATTGAAAATAAGACAAATAAATAATGTAGCATTTAATAGGTATGCAAGCAGTATTTTTAAAAAATCAGTTTTTCAGTATAGAAAGAGATTATAAGAAATCCTTGACAAAAGTATTCTTACGGACGGAGGAAAGAGCATTACAGTGAGGCATTATGGGGAAAATAAGGATTAAACAAGGTTTTTTAAGAATAATAACATGAATGAGTTATCTACAGTTGGTGAGAATGTAGCCCACTTAAAATCCTCTAAGTGCCTAAAGTAATGAAAAGTATTCATAAGATATTCTGTTTTTGAGATTTATTTCTACATATCAATATGATAGAAAGGATTTACTCCTTTTTTATACAAAGTAAATAGTGTTTTACGGTTTATAAAATACTTTCTCATATGAAAGCAAATTGTTAACTAGTAGTGGTTTAATAACTATTGGATTAAGGATTATTTCAAACAATTTTCTTTTACTTTGTTTCAATTTATAGTAAATTAAGCTGTATTCTGTGAATTTTAAAGTGAAAAGATATTTCTCTAAATGGAATTTCCTAATTAATATTTAAATTATTGTGAAAAACTTCAAATAGAGAAATTTATTTAATAGACAAAAACATAAAACTAAAAATTCAGTATCAGAAAATAGAAATTATATTTTTTTTCAAATTTAGATAAAGTTATTCTGATTGTTGATTTTTCTATCTAAAATTTTTTAAATGTATGTCTATATCGGAATCGATAGAGAAAAGGAACAAACAAGAAGAAAAAAATGGAATTAAATAATAGATTAAATTCTAGATATCTAATTTCTAGTCAATTATACTAAGAAGCATTTTAGAGTCCTGTGCCGTAGTCAACAAATGAAAGTAAACTAAAATGTCTTCACTTCCAAGATCCAGATGAAAATAACCAGATAAGCTCCTTGACTTTAGAAAAAAAAAATTCCAGCAAAATTACCAAATTTGAAAACAAAACTAAAGAAATAGCTAATGCGTTCCAAAAGAATAGTGTGTTCTGAAACGTATTACTAAACTCAATAAAATTAACGTAAATTACTGTAAAATTCTATGTGGGGCGGTGGAAGAGGTGCTTGGGGCTGGAGCGATAAGGAGGGGCCAGAAACACTCTTTTCAAAGGTTCCCAGAACCTACATCAGGAGTCTCACAGAGGCCTTGAACACCAGCTCTGGGGATCTGATGTCTTCTTCTGATCTCAGTGGCACCGCACACACACACTCACACACACACACAAATACACATACATGCACATGCACACACACAGATACACACATACAGATCCACACACAGGCACACACACATGTGCATGCATGTACACACATATGCACACAGACACACACACAGACATACACACACACACATACACACACAGGCACACACAGACACATACACAAAGACACACACACACTATACACAGGCACAGAGACACACACACACACAAAGATAAATACACACAGACACACACACACAGATACACAAAGACATACACACAGACACACACATGCACACAAACACACGTGCATACAGACACACACGCACACAGATACACACACACACATGCATAGACACACAGATACACACACTTAAAAAATAAAAACAAATCTTTAAAAAAGGAGGGGGGGTGTTGTACAGAAATCCAGGTAGGAGTTAACAGTATACTGCCGACAGACAGGTATTAGTAAACTTCAACTTCAATAAGATGTAATAAAGTTCTAGATTGCCCTGCTGAAAGAGGAAACTTATCTCAATATGCATCAATAATCTGTAGGAACCAGTAAGCAACTGAGACTAGGAAAGAAGAATCTTGAAGCTTAGTCCTGGGTCTAGAACAGTAACTGCAAACTGTCACTGTTCTGTACTGTTATCAAAGAAACGTATACTACCATGTGATGTTACTTTGTAGCAAACTCAGTCGCTCATGGAAGTTGAGCCTAGAGCGACTGCTAGCACAGCGGTCACCAGTCCTCCAACCCTGCATGCGCACACACACACACCAACAACATAAACTGTTTCTCCAAAGCATGTCTGTGCAGCTCTCTCCTGTTTACTGAGGACCAATGTTCCAAGGTTTACACATTAAAATAAGATAAGAGAACAGGGTGTTATGGGAGATACCTTGGACTGACAGTAAAGGAATATCCAGCAGACTCCTTGTCAGCTAGTTTAGCAAGGAAGAAAAGAAAAAAGAAAAAAGAAAAGCAAAGCAAGAAGAGCGGCAACCAATGAACAGTGAGAAGTACGTCACGGCAGGGTGCTCATGTAAAATACAGTGCCAGTTCTAAGCATGTGTGCGCTTTCTAAACTCACCTAGCTGTCAGCTTTTCTGCAGATAATTTCTATGTCCTATATTAATTGAATCCTTTTAACCTAATCAGCACTATAATTTTAAAGTGTACTTTTATCCGAAAACAGTTGAAAGGGATAAATTATGCTAATATTGACAATTATAAAGTCACCAAAATAGAAAATGTGATATAATAAGTTCATGATACTAATCAGACCACTATGCCATTTCAGTGTTTTCTTGGTATATCAAATACAATTTAAGAATATAATTAAAGTAATTTAGCGAAAGTCTTTCTTCCTTAATTGACTGTCCTAAACATCTGCAAAATTTAACAGTGCAATTGTTTGCAGATAAACGCACAGACATACGCACAGACTGTTTCTTATTGAGCAGTCTTTTTTAGTATCCACACTAATACTCAGGAGAAATATGATGGAAATTCCAAAAGCACCAGAGCCAGCACGTAGGCTGTGAGCCTCAAATATGCCCAACCACTGACACCATTTTCACCCTCTGCGGCGGAGACTGGAAGGCGACGCCACCAGGACCACTGTTCTCAGGAGGAAGAAACCAATTTTTAGTGAAGACTGGACCTTGTTACAGGAATTGTGTGCATACATAACTATAACAGAGTTTAGCATGCAATTAACTGTTTTAGATTTTGAAGCTAAATTATTATCTCTGCGAAGCTAGCGTGCGTGTTGGTATCTGATAGTATTAGTGGGAAGGAAAGACGAAGAAGAGGAAATGAAAGGAAAGGAGGAAAAACTGCCCTACTAATCCTCACAACTCAATGGGTAAAATGTAAAGGATGTATCGCAATGTACTCAGGATCAGTCGTTAGCTGATATAATAAAGGAAATTATAATCTCCTATTGTTTCTCCAGTTTAGTCTCAGTATAATAATCCTATTTTTACGTCTACTATGTTTTATGATAAAATTTTAAGTATTCTTTCCTTTCTGTAAGAGTGACAGAAGATATTTATAAAACTAATATTCCCCCAAAGATTAAAAAGTTGCCTATATAGTGTCTTGTTTCCAGTCCCACATATAAAAAGCTCAAAAGTCACTCCATCCTGACGAAAAGCGAAAACCAAGCAAACTGAAAAAGCAAGTTATTCTTAGATGCAGAAAATAAATGAGGTCAATTCCCACAACACCAGAGAGGTAGAGAGGCATGTACAGAGAACACAACTTCCCAGAGAGTTTCTTGAGTGGGAATCTGGGGGAAGAGGGATGTGAAGGGAAAGAGGGAATTACACAATGGAGGATGATAATGTTCCCCTCAAGAGCTTTATGTCTAACAAAAATCCAAACACTGAGCATCAAAACTCCCATAAGTTGTTGGTCAAGGCGGTACAAGAGATTCCCAAAATAAAATAAGCTACTGCAATCGCCCTTGCTTTCCTCCTAGAACTGGAAGGTAAGAAAGACCCTATTGCTGAGGGCACCGCACGCTTCAGACACAGGACTCGGAAGAATTGAGCTAGAATTGACTTCCCGAGGACTAGATCCCATAGTATGGAGAGGTGCTACGAAAGCTGCCAAGAAAGGAAAGTATGTGACAGTCCTATCCAGCTGTGAAGCCTATGAACCACAGCCAGGACCAGCCTGGCAAGATACTCAACAGTGCAATAAGAGCACGTATATCTTGGGGGTAACCAACAGCTGTCTAATTGGACTTATGTACCGCTAAACAGGAGAGAATTCACGTCTGCTCCTGTAAACCTAACCAACTACCCGTGGCTGGAGAGGTCATAGAAGAGAATCTATTATTGCTATTCTCCTAAACTAATATAACTTCTAGCGATAGCCCAAAATACTTACATGCACAAGTAAGTGTAGCTTTCACCCCTCATCAAGCAAGTTCTGTTTTGTTGTTGTTGTTTTCCCCGACAGGTGGAGACCAGAGAGCCGTACGTGGTCAGATACACAGAATAAATGATTACAGAGTGCCCAGCCCCAACTGGTACCTCTACATCAAGACCCTACCCCTAAGGCTCAGGCAACATGGCAGAAGAGGGGACAGGAAGATGGTAAGAGCCAGAGGACCATGACACCTGCTGTGAGACAGAGTTCTTCCAGACATGACAGGGAGGCTGCACCCACGAAATCTCAGCAGTAGGGTTTCCCAAACAAGACCTGCATAATGACAGCACTAGTCCACGTGCCAACACGGGTAGGGAAAATTTCACAAGACCCCACCCTAGATGAAGAGCTACAGGCAATCCATGGCTGCCGAGATTGGGAGAACCCGTCTTCTCCAGGGATGAGTCCACTGATCGTCATCTCATGCCAAGTGGTCAGCCTTAGACACATGTAAGAGCAAGATTTAACTGATTCAGTAGTGTGTGTGTGTGTGTGTGTGTGTGTGCACACGTGTGCGCGTGTGCGCGTGGGGGGGGAGAAAGTGAGTGTGTGTATGACAATGTTATAGATGAGAAGGAAGAGGGAGGGGTAGAAATGATGAAAACACAGTACCCATGCATGAAATTCTAAAAACAAAAAAATGCAAAGGTCATTTAGAACTTTTTAACAACGCTCATTTATATCAATGGGACAAGAAAGAGAAAGACAGAAAACAGCTGCACTGTTTTCAGAAGCAGAACTTGGAGCGAGTTGTCAGGGCTTCGGAGAGCCTTACACTGTAAGTGCAGCCGGCACTCTAAGACGAAACAAATCTTAGCAAAGACAAAACACGGGAGGTAAGAATCAGCAGAGACTTCCACCCCAGGCTGCCTGGGGCAGACAGTTCCGGCAAGCATGGAATCAGTGAGAGCACAGCCCGATTCAGCACCGTTCTCCAGCTAGATGTGACAATTGCAGGCTGTTTCAGCAGACTACACGTCTTCTGAAGCTCACCTGGAGTATTCACCAATGAGTGACGCTTTCTGCATCATCAAACAGTCCCCAATAAATCTATAAGAACAGAAAGCATGCAATATCTGCTCCAAATGGCGGAGAAATGAAATTAGAAATTCTCTTTGGGCGCCATGCTCACCTATGAGGAAAAATCATAAGGAATTGAAAAAAGCAAACCCAATGCAACTAACAGGCAACTATAGTGAGGCTGGAAAACACAAAGTTAATAATCAGAGAACAAGTGATTTCTTATAGACTAGCAATAAACAGGAACTTAAAATTAAAAACACAAGGCCATTCACATTAGTGTTCAAAGGCTGAGCTACTTCAGATGAAACTCCAACAAAACACAGCTGGGACTTCCACGAGGAGGAGTAGAAAAATCCTGATGGAGGTTCTCTTTAAGGAGGCAAAGGGAACTTCTCAGCAAATACTAGTTGGGCATATTGGAGCTCGTGCAAAACTGATCCATCTAGACACAAATACTTCTCTTAGAAATACTTCAAAATGGATCATATACCTAAATGTAGAATGTGACATAAGAGAAAACTTAAGTCATGGGGTACGGTGATGAATTTTTAGATGTAACACACACAAAAGGAATGAAAAAGAAAAGGAAAACATGATTCGGTAGACTGTACTAAAACTTAAAACGTCTACTGCTGTTTTCTCACTCATTTTAAAACCTCAAATTTTCTTTCAAAGAAGTAAGAAAGTAAAAGAGAAAAGTAGAGGAGGAGAGTAAAAGAGGAAAGAGAGAACGGGTAGCTGGATAGTTAGTTCCACGGCACAGTTAAAGAGAGATGACAGCCGCCAGAAAGAGGCAATGTGAATGCCAGTCGCATGAATCTACTACTGAGCTGCACGGATTATCATGCTATATCCGATAAACACATACCAATACTGCCTGTCAGTTAACTCTTCTTTCAACTGCTCTGCAAGACAGTCAAACTAATGAGAAGACAGGCCACAAAGTGGGAGAAAATATTTGCAACAGTATATATATACTGTTCTGCTGAAGCCTGCAGACTGGCTAAGGAGCAAAGCCTTAGCTGAGCATTCCTGACGGGCATGGAGATCTGAGTCTGATCCCGGCACCCGAGTAAAGGTGGATGGGGAGAACTGACCCCGCAGAGTTGTTCTCTGACCTCCACAGGCAAGCACCCACACAGCATATACACACACGCGGTATAATAATAAATAATATAACAAAGTAATAAATATTCCTAAATAATAATAATAATAAATTTTTAAAAACCTCACCACGAAAATAAAAAGAGAGAATATTAATAACCTGATTTAAAAGTGGGTAAAAGCCCCTTTATGCTCCATAAAAGGCACACGTACCTACAAGTATACACACGCAGTGATGTTCAACATCCCAGACCGTTAGGAAATCTAAGCTAAAATGCGGAGACGCCATTACGCAATTATTAGAATAGCCAATATATGATATTCTGACCTCACAAAGGGGCTGCCATTTTAAGAGTCTTTAAGAGCTTTAAGAGTCTAAAACTACTCTTAAAAAAAAAAACATAATCTTAAAAGCTGTGTATCCAAGAAACCAGAAGAGGCTCACCCGGTAACACTGGCAGAGGACAGCAGGGGACTGCATTCGCCTATTTTGTTTCCGAGTTGAGACGCAGAGAGGTTACACTTTACTGCATAGGTAACTGATTCCAAAACGCCAACAGGTGGGGTTCCAGGCCCTAAGCAGTAAGAAACCCTTGTCCAGTATGATGGGCTGCCGGCACTCCTAACCACTGTGTGTGCTCCTCGGAGCACACACACAAACCAGATTGACCCTGTGTAGGACTCATCTTGAAACTATTCCAATTGTTTTAGAAAATAATGCACAATGAATAATCAAAAGCCACATTTATTAGTCATCTTCGGATTCTTTCACAAATAACATTCTTCAGGGCATGTGGGAAAAATCTTGATCTTTTTCCTCAAATTTTTAGAACAACAAAACTTTAAAGAGTAAGAAAGCCAAATATCAACAAAAGTAGTAATCAATTCAATCCATTTAAGTTAACATTTAATTGAATCCAAAAAGCCTCACAATTTAATTCAACTAGTCAGTTCATTAAAATAAGGAGCTACATTAATCTGCCACATTCTCATTAAATGTCACCAAAATGAACAAAGCAAATTGAAATATATGTGTCTTATAGATCGAAATAGAAATTAATTCTAGGTATAGTCAATACAAATTAAGGTTTGTTGGGTATTCTTAATGTAAATCAAACTCATATTAACATTATTGCATAAAATAAAATACTTACTAAATTAATGGCACTTTTACATGTATTTTGCTGCTTACTTTGTAAATATAAACCAGCTTTAAGGATTATTTAAACATCTAAAATCAATTAGCTAAAACCAAAAAAGGGTATATTAGATTTCTTCAAATTTCTCATTTGGGGTTATTTTTCACAATTGCTGTCATTTAGTTTTTTACGGATCACTTTTAAATACTTACTTTTTTAAGTTATATATAAAATTTGAACATTTAGATATTACTAATGTGGCTTTTTTTGTAGTTGTTTTCAGTCCATGAGAAAACCATGGTTTGGTTTGGTTTTTGAGACAGGTCTCTGTAAATAGCCTTGGATATCCTGGAACTCACTAAGCAGATGAGGCCGGCCTTGAACTCAAAGAAATCCGCCTGCCTCTGCCTCCCAAATGCCGAGATTAAAGGTATATCAGACTATACCTGGCTCTTGTTTCTTTTTAGATTGTTACTAGAAACATCGTTGATTAGATAAGGTTTCAATTAGCATTTTTGTTACATAATAGTGCTTTTCTCCCTGGAGAATTTATTTTATACCCTCTTAAACTTAAAGTAAAAATTTTTTCTTTGAAAATATTGTAAATATAATACTCAGAACTCACACAGACTGTGACAGCATGCACAGGTTCAAGTTAGACAGGGTCCCAGTGCTGAGAGAGGGCCAATCCCCACAACCAACATTAAAAAAGAAAAATCAGAGATGGGCAGTGGTGGTGCATGCCTTTGAATCCCAGCACCTGGGAGGCAGAGGCAGGCAGATCTCCGTGAGTTCAAGGCCAGCTTGGTCTACAGAGTGAGTTCCAGGACAGCCAGAGTTACAACAGAGAAACCCTGTCTCAAAACACTCTTCCCTACCCAAAAATAAAATAATGTAAAATCAGATGCTCGTAATCCCAATGCTGGGAAGGCACAGACAGGCAGGCCCCTGGAGCTCAGTGGCTACAGTCCAGCCTAGCATACCTGACAACCTGACAAGACCCAGGCCAATGAGAAGCTCTGTTTCAAACGGGGAAAAAAAAACAACAACAGTACTTTAGAAACAACACCCAAGTTTGTCTTCTGGCACACAGAAGCACATGTATACAAATGCAGCGTGTGTGTATATATATATACACACACACACACGTATATGACTCTGTGTGTGTGTGTGAGTGTGCGTGCACACACAATACAGCATACTGAGTCAATTCTGATAGTGCAAAGACACAACCCTAATGATTGACCCTTCAAGTAAAACTATTGTTTTTTAATTTCATCATGTAAAATATGGAAACCTACTAATGAAGAAGCTTCTTAAATATACAATATAAAAGAAATCTAAATGGAGTCACTAAATAATAGAAGCAATGCCCCAACTAGACACCTGTCACCACCAAGTGAAGCCTTCGGTGTCAGGAATGGGTTACATGTAAATGAGTTGTTGACCAAAAAGGGGCCCTGTGGAAACCCCCAAACAATCCACGCTATTGCCCAGGCTACTGGTTACTCTCTAGAAACTGATGGCAAGGCCCTGTTGCCTGCACACCTCACTGAATGCAGAGAGGTTGAGCTAGTGTGTGACTAGAGCTTTTACCCTCCTGGCCAATGTTCATGGTATTGAAAGGTACCCTGTACACTAACAGGAGGGAAAAGTAATCACCAACCCAGTTACGAGCCCTGGGATCTATAATGGTGACCTGTCATGAGACGCTGCTGCAATAGTGGCAGAAATGTTATGGAGTAACCAACCACTGTGTGATTGGATTTAATTTACTCCACAAGATAGAACCCGTGCCTGACCCTGCTAAGCTGGCCAAGAAACTGAGACTAGATAGATCATGGGCCTAGAGGAAAGCACAATACTATTGTTCTGCTAAAAGAACATAGCAATAAAATGACTTCTAACAACATTCTGCTATACTCATAGATGGCCTTGCTCAGCTATCATCAGAGAAGCTTCCTCTTGAAGTAGTTGGGAACTAACACAGAGACCCACAACTGGACAATGTTCAGAGAATGAGAGACTTTGGAACAGTAAGTTCTGGACAGGATGTCTTCAACAGACCCCTCCCTCAGGAATCAGGGAACTTTGCAGAAGAGGAGGCAGAAAGATTGTAAGAGCCAGAGGTGATGGATCACACCAAGAAAAACTGTGTCTTCCAGACATAACAGAACTCACACAGACTGTGACAGCATACACAGACTATGACAGCATACACAGGTTCAAGTCCGACAGGGCCCCAGTGCTGAGAGGGGGACATAGACATGAGCTCCCATCCCTAATCAAGAAGCTATCGCCAACTGATGTCTACTTGCAAAAGAGAAATTGCTGTTCTCCAATGAAGTCTCACTGTATATATTAACCACGCTTAAGGATAGGCCCTAAGCCCAGCAGTAGATGGCCAACACAAAATGAACTCTATGGTGTTTTTATAGACTCTTTGCTTCATACTGTTTTGTTTGGCCATTTTTTCTTTTCTGTCATACTGGTCTTTTGCTTGCATGTTATGGTTTCCAGTTTTGTCTTTATAGGTTTTGTCTGTGTGTGCATTTCTTGTGCCTTTTCTTTGTCTTTGCTTTTTTTCTAGTTTTATTTGCTTTGTTTGCCTATTGGTTTTCCAAAGAGAAGGAAAGAAAGGAAAGAAGGATTTGGGTGGTTAGGAAGGTGGGAGGACCTGGGAAGAGTAAGGGGGGGGGGGGAAACTACTATCAGAATATGGAAAAATTAATTTTCAATAAAAAACATTTTTCTGCAAAATTAGTCTTTGCGTTGTGCTTTATTATCCTAACTAATTTTGTAATCAGTTTATTTTTAGCAAACTATCTTCTCAAATACAAAAAATACTAGAAAATGCAAGTGATCATTAAAAATAATCAGATACCAATAGAGTATGAATGAACAAAAAAATTAATCTATTAATAAATTAATAAAGCACCAATATGAAATCAGATTATAGTGAAAAAGATGAGATTTGTAGTACAGTCAGCCTAATCTTCTATATTACATATAGGCAACAAAATTGGTGGTCCAGTGAAGTCTGCAATATACAATAAACATTTAAGAAGCAGTCTTTAACATGAATATTTCACCTGTTTCTAAGTTTCTTAGTTTATACCAGTTTCAAAAACAACAGTCCAACTCAGCCGAAAACTAAAACGTTGAGCGCCAAGATTGCCCTGCTGTTTAACAATGCTTTCAAAAAACAGGAAAAGCGCTATGGCAACAATGAAAGTGAGCTGGAATTTTTGTTCTTTCTGTTGCACTGACAAAACAGTTGACCAAACCAGTTTGAAGGACAGTTATTGGGCCTACAGACTACAGTACTCCCCTGAAGGACATCAGGGCAGGAGCGCGAGCAGGAGCAGAGAGAGACCGTCGTGGACTGGCTTGCTCTCCTCAGCGTGCTTGCTTACACCACCCAGGAGCATGCGCGCATCGGCCACCGTGGGCTGGGCCCCTCCCATATCAATCAGGAATCAGGAAAATGCCCCCACAGATTTGCCCATAAGCCAAGCAGAGGGAGGCAATTCCTCAGGCAAGCCCTCTTCCAAGGTGGTTCTAGTTTGTGCCAGATTGGAAAAAACTAGCCAGCATAGATAGCAAGAAGCAGCCTCTCAAACGGTGTGTGCAGTTGCTAAGTTCCACGGTACAGCTTGTGTAAAAGAGAGCGCTAACTGTCCAAAGCAGAGTCCAACAAACCTTTGCAGTCCTACTCCGTCAGGAGCGGTTTGCACATTAAACAAAGGGGCAGTGGCACGCCATATTAACATCTACCACTAAGCGTAAGAACTATGCTTTACTAAGCGTCAGTGCCATGGATACCAGTGTCTGTTGGTTTAGTCGGTTAAACTAACATAACACCTGATCTCTACTACAAAGACCTTGTCATGACTGCGTAAAGTAGTAATTTAAGAGAAAAACTTTGAGATACAATTACTGAGTGTGATGAAAGATGGAGTGGTCATCGTTGAAAAAAAATCAAGTGACTTTGGAAAGCCATCGTTCAATTCTCACATTAAAAAAGAACTTTTTTTTTTTTTTTTTTATAGCCAGGAACTCCCAGATCAGCTGGTGTTACCCTCTACTTTTGCCCTGGAGAGCGTTGCTTCCTCTGGCACTACAGCCTCTCTGCATTCAGCAGGCTTTAGCTCTGCGACAACTCATGGGCTGAAAGGCAGTGGGTCCGGGTGGAAAGAACCGGTTCATTCTGTAGTCTGAGGAAGGGTCCCTCTGTTGGACTGGGTTACTTCTCAAAGCACACACAAAACAGAAAGCTAAAGAGCTATTCATCCAATGGCTAACATAATGTGCGAGTTAAGAAAGGTAGAACATGCAAATGAGTACATTAGACCAGAAAGACTTTAGAGAGACGAGAAACAAGTGGGCTCTCTCTTTCGTCACTCTCCGCTGCTATCCTGACTTCCTAACTCAAGGTTTTCAGAGAAAACTCTGAAGACTGGCAGGATGGGTCAGCAGTTAAGAATGCTGACCACTCTTGCCGAGGGCAGGGTTCTCGCCCCTAGCACCTACAAGTAACTCCTTTAAGTCCAGCTCCAGGGAATCCGATGCTCCCTTCAGACTGCTGAGGTCTACTGCTTACACACGGTGCACATCTGTACACACACGCATGCACGTGAGTCCACAGGACACACACACACATACACAGTTCATAAGTATCTTTTGAAATGTTTAAATTACAGCAACCACCTATGAAATTCAGTGTAAGGTTCCTCAAAAGGATAAAAATAGATCTATCCCAAGATCCAGTTATACCACCCTGAGGCATATCCCCAAAGACTCAATATCTTACTACAGAGGTATCTGCTCATCCATGGTCACTGCTGCTGTCTTCGAAACAGCGAGGAAATGGAAACTGCTGACGTGCTCATCAACTATGAATGGACAGTGAAAATGTGGTACATTTACACAATGGAATATTGTTCAGTTGCTATTAAAAAAAATTTAAACTATGATATTTGCAGGTAAATGGTCAGAATGGAAAACAAGTCTCCCTGGGTAAGGTAACCAGATCCATGAAGACAAACATGTCTTCTGTCGTATGTGGATGTGTGTTTCACAGAGGGTAGGTAACTAGGGAGGGACCAGCAGGGAGGAGGAAATCCTTCAAGGAAGGGGAAGAAGAATGTTATAAAGGGGAAAGAGGGTGGAACCGGAGGATTGATTGGAGTGAGAGTGAGCGCTGGGAGGGCAGGAGGAGGAGGGACAGCTAACACTAAAGACCTTATGAAAAGCTGTATCCCAGGGCAGACCCAGAAGTAGTCGGCGACACAATTGGACTCAACGTTGCTCAGAGAGCAAGAGAGAGAGTGAAGGAGTAAGGAGGGGGGAAGAGGAGAGAGGGGAGAGGGAGAGGAGAAGGAAGGGGGAAGAGAGAATGAATGGACATAAAGGGAGCTGGGGAGGATCTGGAGGAGTTGGGGGAGGGGTAAATATGATCAAAACACATTTGTATGTATTTTGTGTGTATTTTGTATATACAATCTAATTGTATGTACATTGTATGAAATTCTCAGAGTTAATTACATTACTTAAAGTACTTTCAAAAAGATTAAACTAACTAAAGATCTTTAAATTTATTTTAAATTAATTAAATCACAGATGACTCCATAGAAAGAATTGTAACAAATTACATATTATACGTATACTTAGAATTGAGATTGCATGGAGACCATCCCTATCTGTGAAATGGAAGAACCTACTAACCACCCTTTGGAGTTGTGACTCAAGTCAGCTGTGACTCAAGCTGTGAACAGAGGAGTAATAGCATGGTGGTGAGTACACGGGCCTGATGAATCCCAATCCAGTCTGACCTCCAGCTGCTGCCTTACGATGACACAGGCTGTATATTCTGTGCATAATGAAAGAAAGAAAAGTCAGCCCTATGTGAAGGCCTGACACAGGCCCTGGGATGTCTAAATCCAGGGCTCCAGAGTTCATGCATACTATGACTTCCCTGCCCACCTCAACCTACCCAACCTAGTACATGAAGCTAGACAAAAAACAAAGCCAAGGAAACACATTTAGAGAAAATATTGCCCAGAAACAAATCAAGGAAGAGGGTTCTACATAAAAACCAATAACACAAAAGGCCAACCTAATTCTAAGGTCGTTGTACTTTGTGTCTCCAATTAAGTTACACCTTTGGACTAGGTTATTTCCTAAGGCCTTTTATCTTAGTAATAGCAAAACAAGCTCAATACCTGAGCATGGTGGCATATGCCTGTGATCCCAGCACTAGGGAGGCTGTGGTAGAAGGCTCATGAGTTCAAGACCAGTCTGGGCTATATAGCCAGTCTGGAGATAGTCTCATTCTATCAACCTAGTTGACCTCAGAGACATTTTAGAAAAAACAATTAACATAGTAATAAATGAAAACTTTGGAAGAAAATATATTATTCACAAAAGATTAAATTTTGAATTTAACTATCATTAATTGGGATAATTAGAAACAAAGTTATAAGAAACCAATAAGGCATACTAAAATATACCAATACCATTAGTTTTTAATAATGAAAAGATTTTACATTATCCAGAAGAAGAACAAAGCTACTGACAGATTCTTCCTATGACTCAATCCCATTTATGTATGAGCTTAGATGCACAGCAGGAGAAGCTGGAAACTCTCGAACAGGCCCCTGACGTGTGTAAAACACAATGCAACGTGCTCTGAAGGGATACAGGATGCTACTGTTTTGAAATTAAGCTCCGTCAGTTTACCCTTTCAACCTCACATCTGAGAATGAGTTCTCTGCCAGTATTCCAGCCCCAAATTCAGTGTCCCTCTGTCACATAGCTCTACTGCCAGCTCAAACTGGGTCATAACAGCTTTCTGTCATTACTGTACGGGGATAAAAACCAGAGTTTATTTTTGCCACTTTTCCACTCTGCCCCCTTCAACAGTGACATAATATCTTCATAGCCTTTAGCCAGCTAAGATCTGTGACCTATTCCAAGTTGCCATTAAAGTCTTATATTGAACGACTGGGCAGTAAAAGAACTTTGAGATCTCACACTGTGGCTGAACCTTAATGGCCCTCAGCTCCGATGACTGGGAATAAGAGCAGATGCCGCCCACACTCACCATGCTGTACTACAAAAGGAAAGCTGGCCATTTTAATAAGGGGTTTCCTTTCCTTTCTCTTAATTCCTTTTTTGTGCATATCTTATTCAGTATTCCTTATGTGAGGGTAACTCTGTTAAATTGGTTCAATATTTAATTAAGGATTAAATGGTAAGGCAGTCTGCCTATTACATTATAAAACTGTCAGTGTTGACATATCTTCTAATTGATTAAATAACTTAATAGAAATTTAAAAATCAGATTTAAAGCGAGCTTTTGAACACGCAGGTTATTTTGAAGATACCAAGTGGTGAACAAAACATATTGCATCATGGGAGAGCATGCATGTAGCACCAGCAGCCAAGGAAACCCTCAAAGCACCCTGAGCTACAATCTTCATGGCCATCAGACAGAAAATTTAGCAGTTGTATGGTAACTCTGGAAGACAAGTGAACACATCATGTTATCAGGGAAGGCCCAAGGGGGAATACAACAGACCCTTCCAGAGAGAAAAGTCAAAACTAACTGTTTCAAATGCAACTGTTTAAATTCTATTTCTCATTCAGTTAGTAGTTAAATATTCAGTCTTTGAGTTTGTTTCTTTATTAGCAGGTAGCACTGGATTTGTGTTCCGTAAGGTTTACCTTAAAAGGGAAAAGCCAAACGGAAGCCAAGTTCTTTCTACTTGACTCTATATGTTTTCTTTATAATTCAAGATGCAGAATTTGATGCCAAATAACTTGTTTCCTCATTATATTTTTTGTACAATAAACACATCAAACAAAACTGAGCAATTTAATGTCTGAAGTGATAAATACTGAGTATTTAAACTAAGCTTTCCAGCTGCTTTAGTTCTTTGGACATGAAAACATAGTAGAGGCTGGAGAAATTGGGCAGAAACAGTGAGGGAATGCACAGGCTGGGCAAAAAGCCAGGCCACAACACAGGGATTCAGGAGAGCACAGCTGTCCACTGCGGTACCGGTACTCGTGGCACCCAAGGAATCAAGAAGGCAATTTGGTATTTTACCCAAATCTATATTTATTGTGTCTCTTCAAAAGCTCCTGTTTCTCCATGTATCACAAACATCAGTTCTACCACTTGATCAAATGAAAAGTCACTATTTTGCATGTTTTTTGACTAAATAAAGATGTGTGTGTGTGTGTGTGTGTGTGTGTGTGTTTTGTAGCATATATACTGGAAAACTCTTAAATTTTTCAAAATAGACTGAATATATGTATCTCTGCCTATACATGTACATTCACAAAAAATTTTTTAAAAATTTAGTTCATTCAGCTATTTACCTACCCATTCTACTAGTTAGCCATCAGTGCATTTGTGTATGTGTATGTGCAGGGGAGCAGAGCCATGAATATCTCCAGTTTGTGTTGGTTCCATAGGAAATATAGAAATAGAAATCTGGGAAACATACTTAACACTTTTTATCATTCAGAAATTTATATTAATCTAGTAAGATATGTGGGCTTTTTAAAAGTCATATAATAAGTTAATAATATTAAAATAATCATAAAATGGTTAATGAGCAAAAACCAGAACTGATCCCTCCTAAGAAACTATAATTCACAAGAAAGAGAAACACTATGTGCTTCATAAAAGTACTTTAGTATTTGAGGAATATATATACATATATATATATTTACATATAAATATAAAGATGTTTGTGTGTTTAGATATATATGCACTAATATATTTTAAGGTATTTTACTCTTTAAAAATTTCTAGAAATAACTGCATAAAATAACCAATCTTTTCAAGTGTGAGAGACCTAAAGTGTACTTACAACAATATATACTTTTGGATTTAAAAATCATAAACCTAATTAGACATCAGTAAATTAATTACGCAAAAACAATTATTTTAAACCTCTGCCTCATACACATTTGTGTAAGTCTATTTGAAGGCTGCCCTTGTTTATCCCTGACTTCTCTATTGCAAACTCAAAACCAATCTACTATTACTTAACTATAAGCATGGGTGTCAAGTAAAACTTAAAAGTAGTGAAACGTGTTTATGTGAGCGGGTCAAGAACTGACACCCTTGAATGTTTGCTGCAATTATTGCTTACACTTGCTATAAACAAACAGCACTGAACAACTAGGATTTCTCCTGGGCTCTCCCCTCACCTATGCACGACTAGTTCAGCTTCTCAGAATTACTTCAACCCCCTAAACTGAGCAATTTTCCAAATTATTTAACCCTATAGATAATTATTTCCATATCACTCAAGGAATGCATTGTGTTCATCTGATACTCCTTTAACTATTCACATACACCAGCTCTCCGGCTTTCTAAACATCTCTAAGAATGAAGGCTTTTGCTCCCTTTTCAATCTTTAACTATCTAGAAATGGATATTATTCCACAGCTTGCTTAGGGTCCATTGCTGAACTGTCGCCCACTCCAAACTTGGCAAAGATAAACTAACGAAGCCTGGAAAGCTGAGGTTAACTGTTCGAGGTCAGTCAATTGGCTGGGACCGGGATGAGCACAGGATTCCTAGTGCTTGAACGCAGTCTTGTGCTATTTCATCTGATGTTAAAAGAAAGTATTATGCCAAAATTCATGTGTTCAGTTTTGAACTTAAATACAAAAGCCAAACTCTGTGTGTAGCCAAGAATTCTTCGTGATCTCAAAATTAAATCGCTTTTGAGGTCAGTCACTGCCCTGCCCTGGCATCACATATGCAACGCCTGCATTGTGACTGAACTGCTACTGGCCCAGAGCAGACTTTACACCGTGTAAGATGCCTCTTCCTTCAGGACAGCAGGGCAGTAAGGAGGGGTACTAGATTCCTGGGGTTCTATTTAAGTGCCAGCAGTGAGTTCCTTGCCCTCTCCCTCTGGACCTCACTACTTACGAAATCTCCCACCATTTATTTAAACTTAACAAAACAGCTGCTCCATGGTCTGACGAACCAGGTTTTCCTTCAGAGACTCTGCCGTCCTCTGACGTAGGGAAGCAGCCTTTTACCATGCTCAGAAGAAGAGCTGGACTATGAGGTGACATATGAACTAATTTCAAAGAGCTAAGTTTAGAGTTAATTTTACATATTCTAACATAAGATCATAAATTGGAATATTTCCACATGTAAATCACTAGATTACTCTAAGATCATAAGGCCTAGAACATGGTTCTGTTTTTTTTAAAAGGAAGAAGAGGAGGAGGAGGAGAGGAGGAGGAAGAGAAGGAGGGAGGAAGGAAAGAAGGAAAGGAAGGACGGAAGGGAGAGAGGGAAGGAAAAAGGAAGAATGAAGAAAGGAAAGGAAGGAAGAAGGAAGGAAGGAAAGGAAGGAAGGAAGAAGGATTCCATTATGATGAAATTAACTTGCTCTGAGAAGTAACAGAGTAACAAGGATCTATAGAGGAGTTTCTATTAAGTTCTTGGAAAGAAAACCCCCATCTTCAGTGAGTCTTCCTTTACTTGAAAATGAATGTTACTGGTTACATTGTGTTCTCCCCAATACAAAAGCCACCTGATACATTACAGTCCTAGGACTCGGCTTCGGAGAAAGGAATCTTGTTTGGAATAGGATGAGTGAGGATATTAGTTAAAACCGGATACTCGAATCACATTGGCACCTGTCTTAACTAGGCTTACCATTGCTGTGATGAAATATCATGAACAAAGCAACTTGGGAAGGAAAGTGTTTCTTTCAATCACAGTTCCATATAACAGTCCATCATCAAAATCACTAAGGGAAGGAACTCAGGTAGGACAAGAACCTGGAGCCAGGAGCTGATGCACAGGCCATGGGGAGTGCTGCTTACCGGCTTGCTCCTCCCCATGGCTTGCTCAGCCTGTTTTCTTATAGAACCCAGTACTATTAGTCCAGGGATGGCCCCACCCACAATGGGCTGGGCCCTTCCCCCATCAATCACTAATTAAGAAAATGCCCTACAGGCTTGCCTACAGTCTAATCTTATGGAGGCATTTCCTTAATTGAGGCTCCCTCCTCTCAGATGACGCTAACTTGTGTAAAGTTGCCACAAAACCAGCCAGTACAGCACATAATGAAGTGTGACTGGTACTGCTTTAAAAGAAGAAAAACTGCACACAGATGTTTAAAAAGGGAAGATGATGAAGAGTCACGAGGTGAAGGTGATCTTGCACCAGGCACAGTGAGAGGCCTGGTAAAAACCCTTCCCTCACCGTCCTCAAAGGAACCGTCTGGACATCTTCATTTCTCACTTCCAGCTCCCAGGACTCTCAGACAACATAGTCTTCTGTTACTTAAGCTGGCTCTTTTGTGGAACTTTGTTATAGCCACCATAACAAACTATTACAAGAATTCAATTACTGAAAACATGGCTGTAAAGTACATACAAAATAGCACTTGACTAAAATTCCAAAAGTCAAGTTTTGAGGTTTTTAATCTTCTAAGCTTTGGCATAAATTTCCTCCTGGGATTTCTTTCCTGTATATCCTTTACCTCATTGTAAAGGTCAAAAGTATGAGAGGCTCCAGAAGAGCACAAGACATGAATCAGCCATGTGGGAGCTAGCTATCAAACCAAGATCCTGTGAAGAGCAACGTGTGCTCTTCAGCTAACCACTGAGCCATCTCTCCAAACAAGGCGATTCATTTATTCTGTTTTATTTATTGTATTATATGTTTGAATGCTTTGCCTGCAATGTTTACAAGAGCACTACATGCATGCCTAGTGCCCAGAGAAGTCAGAACAGGGCACTGAATCCCCTGGAATTGTAGTTACGGACGATTGTGAGCCTCCATGTGGGTGCTGGGAACCCAACTTGGTCCTTTCCAGGAGCAACGAGTACTCTTAACCACTGAGCCATTGCTCTAGCCCTGTCTGTTTTTGTTTTAACCTGTATTTTATTGCCTCCTTGTACTGAGGAAGAACTATAGTTAAAACTTGATTTTTTTCTTTTCACAAAACAAAAATCAAGAAAATAATGTTTCAATCCTTTCTGAAAATCTTTTCTCAAATGTATGCTCTCTTGTGTTGTTTGTATGTGTGAGCAGATGGCTTATCTCAGTATATCTCAATGTATTTGTCTGATGGCTAAAGAGCTTACAAGTCCTTAGGGATCAGTTGAGTGCATCGGCAATGCAGGCATGGCACTGTACCTAAATACAGGGCAAACAGAATGAAACAGAAATAGGGCTAAAAGTCAATTTAAAAACAACTATACTAGAGAAATATATTGATTGTATCATGTATTGTATGAGCTTGTGTATGTACATACATGCATAAAGGGGCATGCTTTAGTCTGGGGGAGAGGGGAGAGACAGATCCACTCTGACTCCAAACTCTAGATGCACAGAATGTCGTTTGCTCTAAGAGTGCAAAAGCATGAGTCTTTATCATCGTCTTTGTTTACTTATTTTGTTAGAACTTGAGAGCTATGTTTGCAAAGGCTAAACACCAAGCGGACAATCTCATAACTGCGTTGACGCTGTTAGAGTCTGGGAGTTCCGGAGACAGAAGAAGTAATGAACATTTTCTCTAGTTAAAATTTTAATGAGAAAAAGTAAAAATCAAATAGATTAAGACAGAAGACAAAATATAGCCACCTATAGCTAGACAGGCAAGTCTTGTTTCTCCCATTTCTGTTCCCTGTTCTATCTCTTCTCTCTTCCTTGTCTTCTACAAGGTAGTTAAGCAATATCCTTTTAGACATATAGTTCTCTCCACTTTATCAACCAATAAATACAATTCCTAGTAATCCATGAATAATAATATAATCACAATTCCTAGCATGTAAATAATCCTTAGCCTAGCACATGCCTTGGAGAAAACAGAAACATAAAAATGTGTGAGAAGAACAAAGAAGAGAAACCCTCCAAGCGACACACCACAGCTAATGCGATCCCAGAGAGTGTAAGGGATTCGGTCACACATGAGGGAAACAGAACAGCGGCTGAGACTTCTCAACAATCTGTGTCTCTAAAGATTTAACACATTTCTCCATATTTTCCATTTCAAACTCTATCCACTTTGGGATTAGACACTTTCTTCCCAAATGAATAAGTCATTTTAAAAGATCCAGTGGGAGGAAATTTATAAAGGCCATCAATCATGGCCAGATGTGTAACACTTAGAGAATTATTCTTTCACAAGCAATTTAGGAGCCATTTTGTCTGGGATGTGGTCCCTTCAATTCAATATTTTAATTAAAAAAAAAATTAAAAACCCATGAGCGGAAGGAAAACAAGCATGAATTCTGACTGATACTTTTGGGCTTGTGCTTTACATTTTGCACAGACAATGCTAGTTCCGAGTACAGACTGTTCTTAACAGTGTCTTCAAGTTCAGAGAACTCACTTCTCATTAAATTAAAAGAAAAAAAAACTCAAAAAAGTGAACTCTATTAAAAGAATTCAAACTGAGAACATTGTCGATCAAACCCCTCCTGGTCCGATGACTCTGAACCGATAGGTCACGTGACAGAACGGTAACTACTACCCACTAAATAGGGTGTAAAGGGTGAAATTAATTAATGGGAAAGCCCAGGAGGAAAATGGGCCTCTCCACAGAGGCAGCACTTCCTAACGGCCAACACTAATTTGAACACGCCTGTGCAACTTACATCTGTTTCATCTTCCAGAGGAAGCCAATCAGGGAATTCCGTGATCAAGACCAACACTTCCATCGTGGCTCTTGACTAAGAGCGGACAGATCGCGATGAGCATTTTACATGGCTTGATAAAGATCTAAGTAGTTTATGGAATTTAGTCACATTTTTCTATGGAATTACTGTGTGGACACGTCTGCGTCGTCTTCTAGAAGCTAAAGTTACCTGAAGAGCTGGCGATGGATATAACGAGAAGACGTGAATTATAAAACACTTCTAGTCTCGATTGGCTATCATAGACTTAAAAGCGGGGAAACTGAAGTGGGCGTCCCCAGACCCGAAGGCCGGCCCATGGCGATGAACTCAAGCAGAGCTGCCCCCAGCAGCACCCTTCTGAGAGTGAGCTGTGTCTCAACACGGGAGACAGAAAAGAAAACTGTACTTACCATTCAGAGGAAAAAGAATTTTTAAAAAGAAATCTGCAAAAAAAAAAAATTTTTAATCTGACTTCTAGATTTACTCAGATAAGCATGTAATTACTTTAAGAGCACAACAGATAACTTTTTTAACTTATTGAACAAGGCAAGCAAACGAATATAGTCAAGATACATCACTGTGCAAGTGTGCTAACGAGGGTAACCGTATCAAATCTGTTCAAATTTAATAACAATGAAAACGAGAAACCCAGTGCTTTCTAGGCATAAACCGGAGTGGTTAAAAGGGTACAGAGTAAAGTGAGGTGCGCTGTGTGAAATCGGTTATTTATTTGTCTTAATGCAGGATGTGAACTAATTAGGTACCTACCTTTTAAGAGTTTCTTCTGAATCCAAGGGATGTCATGTTTTCAAAGACTAAACTGCTAATTATTTAGTTAGTTCTAAATTAAAGTCCTATTCCGAATATACCAAAATATGACTAATTCCCCTCCGGGATAACTAATATTCGCTAGTATCTGAAAGGAAACCCCGAGTCAATGACAGCCCAACTGCGAGGATCACAGAAGCGCATCGGTGGATACGCAGACGGAAAGGGGAGCCTCTTAGGATGCTCCGGAGACGTCTGGGGCAATCGACAAAAGGAGTTACACTTTTAAGGGTGTAGATTATGTGATAAGTAATGTCTAAAGAGATAAATGAGAACAGACAAATAAAGCTGACCAGTCTCCATCACAGGAGAAAATTGCACCCTTCCCGTCACCACCAAGAGAAAGCACCTCAACAGCCGTGAGCTCCGCAGACAGACCCTTGTGTGTTTACTCTTCCACTCCCCCATTCCCATGTTGCTGAGTCGGGTAGGGCAGAGCTATGTAGTACTTCTGTACCCTGGTTCCCTCATCTGTAAAGGAGAATAAGAAGAGTTCCACTATACAAGCTGGTCTGATGCTCAAAGGAATTAACGTGTGACTAGAGAAATTAGGGTCTGGTGCTCAACACACAACCATAAGCTGGCTAAGCCGTTCGTTCGACAGCTGTTGGTATTACTGCGGTCCAGTGTTGTAATAACCAGCCCTCCTCTCCCTTTCACTTCCTAAATCCCCAGACATTTTCTGGATTGTTATCTATTATCATTAAACACCAACTCACCAGGTAAGATAACAGAAGTGAAGGTCAGAGTAAGTAATAAGACATTTAAGCTAAAGCGGAGCTTATAGATAGATAAGGTTTTCATGGTACCTAACTGAAGAGCTGTCAATTAGCAATATGGCTTTATGGCCTATATGTCAAGACTAGAAAAGGCCATGTTTCTCATATTTTCAAAAAATAAAGCTTCCTGGTTAAAGAAGGTGGGCTGGTATCACAATTACGGTGCACTGTGTCCCAGGACGACAGTAAGAGATTTCTTTCCATGGGTGCACACATGAGAACGAGTCCACAAGATGAGACCACACCGTAATAAAAGTGCATACATCACTTTTCGGGACCAAGAAATCTGAATTCTAAGGACAGATGAAGGGAAATGGGGTTAGATCTACGTGAGAGACCTTGCAAACCACAAAAGCGACAGCACCAGGTAACTTGGGAAGCAGGAGGGAGAGGTGTTAGCAGAAGGACTAGCAGTGTATAAGGAATACATTTCTGTTGTGGCTTCAGGACATGGCTGCTTGTTGTGCACGGTTATATCTGAGCTGGAGTGGACACGGACGATCATGGTAGAGTATGTGACAGTAGGAAGAAACAATGACAACATACTTGGACCTGCTAATGTGAAGGGCGAAAATTTTCATGGGGTCTCATCTCTAGACAATGAATTACAGGCAACACATGCCTGCTGGGAGATGGAGAGTTAGCCTCTCCCAGGGATAAACCCTTTATTGGTTGTCAGTGCAGAGTGGTCAACCCTGAAACATATGCACACAAACAACAAAAATGGAGTCAGCAGGCTGTATATTCATAAATACTAAGTATTTGTGAATGTGTATATGTATGTATATATGTATGTAAGTATGCAAGCAACAGTTATAATCAAATGTATATATGCATGTATGTTTGCAACAGTAATAATCAAATATATGTGTGTATGTAACAGTAACAATCAAATGTATATATGCATGTATGTATGTAACAGTAATAATCGAATGTATGTATTATGCATGTATGTAACAGTAACAATCAAATGTATGTATGTATGTATGTAACAGTAATAATCAAATGCATGTATGCCTGTAACAGTAATAATCAAAGAAACAGAGGTTATCAACTTGAGAGTACAGTATACATGGGTAGGGTTGGACACAGAGTACCTGGGAGAGGTTGGAGGGAAGAAAGGGAGAGGAAAGTAATATAATTCTATTTCAATTAAAAAACATTTTTTAAGTAGTAACCAAGAGCAGCAGAGGTACTTAACACAGTGATGTGTACCTAGTATATGGCAACTGTGATATGCTATAAAATTCACCATGGATTTCAGAGTTTTCTGTTGATTTTAACCTGCTTATACCATTTTAATCCTTTTGTCTCAAGCAAAACAACCTTCACGATTCTGTTTATCCTTTCCTTTTTTGCTTTTATTCTCCATACCCCTAAGATTTTCCCATGTCATCTCTCCTATCATAAGATGTAACACCTGCACTTCAACCATCTGAGGGGTCTACATAAAAGATGCCAGAACGGATTAAGGAAGCTTATGCAGTTATGGTCCCTCCAAGAGGAAAAACTGAGTCCAGAGCTGAAGCATGCCGATCACCTCACCTGACTGAGGTCCATCTTCTAACTCTGAGTTGTATTCCACAACATGTTCACCTGGCCATTGCTATTTACAAGTTTTTGTTTGTGATAAATGGCCTTCATTCTCTCCCAGAAATTAGCAAGTGACTGAGAAGTAACTTCTTTAAAAGGCAAGAAAAGCACACATGACTAACACAAGGAGGGGAGAAAGGAACTATCAGTTTTTCACTGGGGTTATAAATACTGTACATCATATACGCCATTCTCTAGGGCTATATATACTGCATAACACACATATACACACATACAGAGAGAGAGAGAGAGAGAGAGAGAGAGAATTCTGAGGACTGAATGAAATAAGCAGATCCAAAGTGACTGACTAAAAAAATAAAAGCTCATACAATAGCTGAGAAAAATAGCAGACAACAGTGATAAGAAAAGGAAAAGGGAGAAAGATCCATTAGTTCTGAAAGCAAGCTAAGCAGGCTAGCTCACGCAGACATGGATCTAGCAACCACCAGTCTCCTATGAGAAACAGATTAGACTTCTGGGAAACCAAAGTGGAGTGTGTGTGTGTGTGTGTGTGTGTGTGTGTGTGTGTGTGTGTGTGAGAGAGAGAGAGAGAGAGAGAGAGAGAAAGAGAGAGAGAGAGAGAAAGAGAGAGAGAGAGAGAAGGGGGAGAGAAAGCACATCTATAGTCAAAGGAAAGTGGATCAGAAACTTAGTGAACTGAACTGTAATTGTTCTATATCACTTACATTTAACACAACTATAAGAATATAAGATAAGAATATAAGTTTTCGCCCTGGACAGTGGTGGCGCACGCCTTCAGTCCACAGGAATGCCAGGTTGTCAATCTTCAATGAGATTACATTCCTTGGGAGATCTAAGAAAGAAAGGCACTGACCAAGGTCATCCCTACTGTTTAGTTACAAATAATGCCACTGTAAATAAATCTGTGCTTCCTATACTAAAAAAAGCAGTTTACACAACAGAGATCCTAATGTAAACTTCTAATGTCATTTCTATTCTAGATGTTATAAGCCTCCTGCAAGCAATCCCTTTCTTAAAATATAATTGATATTTAATGAACATGAACTTTGTAGGGTTTATCCAATTTTTCTTTCATTTGCATTTTTATTTTAAAAAAAATACACTCTCGGCAGAAAGATATCTCTTTCTTCAGCAAACATTTATTATGTTTATTCTTCCAGTGTTGTTGCTGAAGCATTCCAGTTTATACAGTAGAACAGATAAGGTCCCAGAGCTTTCAAAACAAAGTAAGATAATCAACTCCTCTGACAGAAACTCAGATCGTCTCCAAGTCATAAGCAGCAGCATGAGAGACTTGGTCTTCTGTAGTGAAGGCAGCTGCAGGTGAGCTGCAGGTGAGGTCTTCACTGGTTCACTTTCTCCAGGAGTTAAAGTCACCATTGTTCTTCCCCACTGCAAATCCCACTTCCTTCAAGAGCTAAGCCAAACAAACAAGAGAGGGCAGTTTCTATCTTAATCCAGCCAAATTTATTACTTCCCAAGCAGATCCTCCATGAGCTTATATTGTCCACAAGTCAGTGCAGACCCGAGAAGTCACTGTGACACTGGGTGCATGGTAAGTGCCAAAGGTCTTTTGATTTTGTGCTTGAGGAAGAAGACGCTAGGGACAACTGATACCATGTTTTAAGTATACAGAAATTTACTCTCACTGAGGACTGCAAAAGAACTTAGTTGAGTGTGGAGATGCATATCCCCATGCTTGGAAGACTGAGGCAGAAGGGTAAAGAGTGAGGGCCAATCTTATCTAGAAGGAAGGTTACAGGGCAACCTGGTCTATAACTGCATAAAACACAGGAGAGAGAGAGAAAGAGAGAGAGAGAAACAGACAGACAGATAGAGATGGAATGAATGGAAGGGAGGTGTGGTACCCAACTTTAGGATGTCTATGCAGAAATAGCAAATCCAGGGCAAGGTGGGTAGGTTAGGACTGGTTGGCTCAGATAATTTCAACAGGGTCAGTATGTTAAGTTCTGGCCCCTGTTACCTAGGACCTGGCCCAGGAGTGTTGTTAGGGCCAGAAGACAGCAGCTTGGTCTGTGAGAGCTCAGTGAAGACAGTGCCTGGCAATGCTAGATGGGCAGCCGCACGTCTGAGAGGTGCCACAACGGAACCACCTGCTACCACTAGCTAGCCCTTTAGGAGAGGTGTGTCCCAGGCCACCAAGACTCCAAAATGTCACAGCTTTATAGATGGCAGAAAATAAAAACATGGTTACATGCCCAGATTGCACCTCTGTGACCAGAGTTCACACGGCTTCACTACGCGTGAGCTCTGGCGGCAGCAACAGTCACCAGCTAAACAGCAGTTGCCTTCTGCCCTGACAGCGCTCCTCCCTTCCCCTTGGGTCGCCACTACCTGGCACCGGTGGCAAACGCAGCGGAATGTCATTACAAATTGTCTTCCCTTGATTTCATCATTTACACCCTAACTTGAAATCCGTATCCAAGCTCATCAGAACAGTAACAGTATTTGCTACAACTAAAGAAATCACACTACTGGAATCAGAATCATTCGAATATTCAAACTTTGGGTACCAGGAGGTCACATCTGTTTAGCTTTGCAAGTGACACCAGTAGCTATTATTTGGATATTTGCAATAAAATACAACAAAGGGAACCCAGAAAAATTATGTCTCCAGATTTCAAAGGCACCGCTAGTGTTTATCATCTAGCAGAAGCTCATTAGGTGAATATCAAGACATTCCCCTTCCTCGTCAGCGTCTAAGCTTCTGAATGAAATTTCTGCTCTACTTTAAAATGCCAGCGATTATGTTCTTTTGGAATTCATGATTTGGCTTTAGTCATCTCTCAGTACAATAGCAGTTTTGGCAAAGGAAAAGCTTAAACCTCTGTATTGATTTTTTTTTTTTTACTGGTAACATTCATTTCATTGTGTATTCCACGTAAAAATAAAACCAGACCAAGTCAAAGCACGCATACAAATATAACTCATCAACAATAAGAGGTTTTCATTTCACTGTATTATTTTCATAATCACAGGCATGCTTGTTGGCTAATATCATCATTAGGAAACAAAATATTAAGATAGCGGTTTAAAAGCAAAGTAAATGGAAATAAACTTATAGCTATTCAAACAGGCTCAGTACATTATCAAGCATCCCTCTTACACCCGACTCAGTATCACTGCAGAACAACAACAGGAGGACACCTAAAACCTAATTAAGCCTGAACAGATCTCACCACAACAGTAAGCATATTACTCGATGGGATGGCTGGTCAGGACACCTGATCACGCCATTTCAATTCCTATGCTTAATAATCAATCATCAATGTGATCCTACTAAGCCAGGTTTGAGGTAGGAACTAAAATATTCTCAAGTATCGTTTTTACCTTCTGAAACATTTCCAGCTCAGACAGCTATTATACTGTTGGGAGGAAAAATACGACGTTACTTCCCCTACTCTGCTTTGCTTCTATTTGCAGTCCCTGTGAAAAAAAATGCAGAAGTATTTGTATTCCATTTTCAGTTCGTGAGTATACACGCCGTGTGCATATATAAACATGAATGGAGGGATGGAGGGATGGTTCAGCAATTAAGAGCACTTGCTGTTCATCCAGCGGATCTGAGTTCTGTTCCCAGCCCCCTACTGGGCGTCTCACAGGCTCCTACATCGCTGGTTCCAGGGGATACAATATTCTCTCTGACTTCCCGGGGTACCTGCACACACACATGCATACTAACAAACATATAGACACATAAACAAATAAAACATATATTTTTAAAAGACGTAAGCAGAACAGAAGTTTGACTCTGAAAACCAAAGGAATGAGTTGGAGTTCCTATTTTCTCATAGAGGAGTTAGACCACTATTTCATTTAAATCCTCCAATACCCATTTCCTGCCACTTTCAATACAATACCAGAGATAGAGTTCAGAGTCTTCCTGAGGGGCTGGCAAGAGGACTCAGCAGTTAACAACATTTGCTGCTCTTTATTAAGCCCCAAGTTTGGTTTCCAGCAACCACACTGGGCCGCTCACAACTGCCTATAGCTCCAACTCTGGAGAATTCTGATGCATATACTCACGCATATTCACATAAATAAAAATATTTTTTTAATTTTCCTGATTCCTCAAGGTTGCTCGATGAACTACGAGAAAGGAATGACGTAAGGGAGTGTTCTAGGTCAGTAGCAGTACCAACTGCAGCATTCTGTAGGAAGAAACCAAACACTACACCTTATGACCCATCAAGGTTATAGACCTATATATGAAAAAATGAAATTTTAAAGCAAACTGAACAAATGTAGGGTGACTTGTGATACCAGATTACAAACAGTTTTCTTCAGACCACAAAAACAAACTGTGATGTGCTAATTTACACATTGTAATGCGATGACTTAACTGGGTGAAAAAAATCAAGATTTCTTTCCAAAGGAGGGTACCAGAGATGAAACCAACAAGTAACATCAATAAGGACCGATGTTCTAATATTCATGGATATCCTTCTGAAGAGAACAACAACCAATAGGATGACAGACAAGGAAACTAGCAGAACAAGCAAAAGAGATGAATTCCCTGTTTTTAAGAACTTGAGCAAACACAGTAAAACAGACACACACACACACACACACATGCACGCACGCACACACGCACGCAGAAATTAATTAGTTAATTAATGAAAATGTTTTCTTAAATACCACAAGTCAATGAAATGGAGGGGAAGAGAGATGCTGTCAGCGAGAGGGCAGAGCAATGAAGGCTGGGTGTTCCAAGACCAAGGTCAGAGGTGCAGGCTAGAGAGACGGCACCACTGTTAAAGGATCTGGGTTTGATTTCCAGCACCTACATAGCTGGCAAGCATCTGTATGTAACACCAGTCCCAGGGGATCCAACACCTTCTTCTGGCCTCCCCGGGTACTGCAAACACGTGGTGTACAGATACATACATACAGGTGTACAGACATACATACAGGTGTACAGACATACATACAGGCAAAGCACCCTACATATTAAGAAAAAGAAAAGTTGAGAAAAAAATTTAATCTGAAGTACTCCGAAATGTGAAATGTTTTTAGTACCAACATATTTCCATGAACAGAAGATTCCATACACGTCTCATGTGATGACTTAATGTCAAAATGCAGATGCTCTAAAAACACTGTGCAAAATCACATTTTAGGCTATGTGCTTAACATGTATATGAAAAATGATTGAAATTCATATTTATAAATTAGTCTCAGCCCAAGATATCTCGTATGTACATACAAACTGATGGGCGTTATACTAACTGAGGTGGCCACCTCAGGTACAAGCTATGACATACATACACAAACACCCAAGCAGAAGCGTTAGTAAGTACTGGACATTAAAAAGCCTCAGACCCACCTCAAAATAATAAAGTTTGTAGATGAGAGATTGTGAAGGAAGGGATGCCAAGGGTAAGAGCAGTTAAAAGCTTATAAAGAAAACTAGCTGGGTTGTAAGCACTGATCCTGGAGAACCAACCATGGAAATTCATTAGAGTATTCTCTCTCTGTAGAGGAAAAGTCCTGTGTGAAAGCTATGGTCTGCATTGCAGGGGCTACATTCAGAAGCCTGTGTGGTCTGAATGGAATGTAGACACACTTCAATCCCGGTATCCAGAGGCAGTGGTGGTCCATACCTTTAATCCCTAAACAGAAACAGTGTGGAAGCAGACAGGAAGCAGAGATCAGAAGGAGTCAGTGTCACACAGGAACTGACGTCTGAGATGAGTCAGAGTGGATGGCAGACAATCTGACTAATCAGAGGAGGAGTTGGCAGAGTACGGACATGCCCAACTCTCATGAGAAAAGGAGAGCTCTCAGCTCAGTTAAGGAGAATTACATAGGAGACAGAGTCAGTCAGTTAACAGAGTCAGTAGTAAGACAGGTCAGTTAACAGAAGCAAGCTGAAGAGTCAGTTGAGCAGTTAACAGAGTCGGTTACAGAAGAAGAGTTACAGAAGCTGAGGCTGCAGTGAGTTACAGAGCAGGCAGTTGAAGCAGTCGGTTACAGAGGCAGGATGCGGCAGTGAGAGCTCAGGGAGAGACACAGAGACACTGTAAAGCTCGGTCGAAGAAGCTAGAACAGAGAGTGAGTTGAACAAGAAGAGTAAGGGTTCAGAAGGAGCTAGTCAGAGTGGCTTAGTCAGCAGTAGATCTCGGAAGGCTAACACAAAAGCCTTCCAGGTCCGGGCTAGCAGTTTAAATGTTCTAGATTGTGCGAAGGCTTAAGCCTTCCAGTTCAAGAAGTAATTGTAAAGAGTAATTGTAAAAAGTAAATTGTAAAGAGGCCAAAATGCTCTAGGGCTCCAGGGCTCCAGGCTAAAAACCAGAGATTTAATTAGACAGAAGAATAAACTGTCCTCAGCCCTAAACCAAGGTCTATATCTGGTAAATTTACATGTATGCTTCCTACTATATCTCTACATGCCAGTATGCTTCAAGCTTGTTATACTGGCTATTTTAAGGTGTGGCAAAAATAAAAGAGACAAGATCTTTAGCAAGATACCATTTATATAAATTATAAACATGCACCACCATACCGTTTTTTATTTTTTGTTATTTTTGTTTTATTCTGTTTTTGAGATAGGGTCTCTCTATGTAGCCCTGGCTGTCCTGAAACTCTCTATATAAGACAAACTGGCCTCAAACTTACCAGAGATCCACCTGCCTCTCTGCCTCTGTTCTGCCTCCTAAAAGCTGGGCCTAATGGCATGTGTGTGTCATACCATCCATTTTTTGTTTGTTTTCCAAGACAGGGCTTCTCTGTTGTAGCTCTGGCTGTCCTGGAACTCACTCTGTAGACCAGGCTGGCCTCAAACTCACAGAGATCCACCTGCCTCTGCCTCCTGAGTGCTGGGATTAAAGGCGGGTGCCACCACCGCCCAGCTACATCATTCATTTTTTAGAGTTCTCCCAAAAAACATGAGAATGAATGTCAACAGGGGCAGCAAGTGAGATTGGAAAGAGGGAATAAATGAGAACAAAATGCCCATGATCACAGAACAACTAAATCTGACTTGGGAGGAGGGCGAATCCTACCACACCTTCCTTTTACTAAACTACAAGACCTGAACTGGCCAAAAGGTGCTCCAGAAGTCAAAGTGTGGCAAGTGGAATGAGAGCCTGGCTCCATCCAGCACATGGAGGAGGCAGAAGCCAGCGTGGGGCGAGAGTGCCCCTTATGAACTAACGCTTCACTGTTACCACTTAAAACTGCACACTGGCGCTGGAATTCAAGCTTCCTAGACTAGTATTTAGTCCCACGGTGCCACTGGAATGGGCAACCACAGAAGCAGCTAAACACTACATGGCTTAAATACTGCCTGTCCCCGTCGTGGGCTCTTCTAGGAGTACCCTACTGTTCGTCAGTACAGAGACTCTCCTTCCTCACACTGGGGCTTCCTTGCTACTGTCAGGGTGGACGCAACACTTCTAAACATCTAATAATCAGCTTCTCCGAAAGAAACATCCTCTATCTGCCTTCCTCTGTTTTTATATCCACCCCACGTATCCCACCAGGTCCCGAGTCCGGAGTGCTTCCACAGCGCTAACGGAATGATCTGAAGTCCCACGGCTTTCCCGAGCAGTCTGCCTGATGACTTCGGCACACAGCCTTTTCCTTCCTTAATTTCTTTTGCACTTACTCTGTGCATCGTTCAATTAGCACCTTATTATACTAACACTTCGTTTAACCGGCATCATTGGGAAAGCAAAGTGAACTTCCCAGACAACATAAGCATTAATTTAAGAGGCAAAAAAAGTAAATTCGGTGCTACCCTTAGTTACTGACAGACTTAAGTTCAAATCCCAAGCCTGCTACTGTGAGCTAGGTTCAGCAAGTGTCAACAGGTATCTCTAAGTTTGTCGAATCGTCTTATAAAGAGGGATATACATTACCACCTTCGCAAAGTTGTTGGCTTGCAGAAATCTCATGTAATGTATCCAGCAAGCATCCTTTCGATCACGGCTGTAACTACTCTACCTCGTGTGATGCACTGAGACATCAATTTTATGGAAACATCCGTCTATATATTTTTAGATCTTTCTCAAAACTGAGGAGAAATTGAGCATTTCCTAATGATTCTCGTCACTCAAAATGAACTTATCCAAAAAAATACTAATCACAGCCATAAAAGTAACATCAAAATTATGAAGTTACTAGCTATCATTACTTTTTTTCAACTATTGACTCAAATATTTTAATAATTTACTAAAAAACATCATATATTTGTCCTTTATCATTTTTAGAGGACCACAGATTAAAAGAAAAGTCAATAATATGTTCTTGGGATAAAAGTATTGTCCTTAAAAGCAATCACGTCTATCAGTACTTTCAAAGTCTATGAAGGTACTAAGCCAAATGAATATTTGGCAATATCCAGTGGAAAATTATCTTTTTGCCAAGTAGGAGGAAAGATTTCCTGGCTACTTAATAAGATCTGGGCAAAAATGGCTTATCTACTTCAAGCATTCCAGTAACCACTCTAATAAGAAGCTTAAAAATAAGTCAATTAACTTAACCAATAAACTTCAACTGCTATAACGCCTTCAAACTCTCAGTTTCAATACATCTACAGATAACCATCCAAGTGAGAAGACACCTTTTTCTCTCCCTCAAGAACCATCAACCATGTGCAGATTCTTAGAATGGTAATCTCTGATTGTTTTGGGGTGTGTGTGTGTGTGTGTGTGTGTGTCACTTGTTTGTAATTATACACAGCTTGGGGATGTAATAAGATAAAATCCTGGAAGGATAATTGAAGTGTTATGTCCTCATCTCCATTATCGGGTGAACAAAAACTGGCTGTTTCAACTCTGCAGAGCACTGAAGCACTGGGTTTCAACACTGGTCCATGAGATGGTCTTTAATTTGACGTTTCCTATCCAGTCAAAGTTGCCTTTTATACCATCACCTACGGGAACTGCAGAATCCGAGCATTTAAAACCCTACATTCAAAGTGGAATGACATACTCAAGACCATAAAATACACGGATTTCAGAAACTAAAATGTGCAGTAACAATGCCATGGTGGCATCTTGTCTGTAATGTTTAATTCCTTCTAAATATGAAAGCTAAAATTTACCTCCTCCGAAATAAAGAGATAAAATCCATGATCTGTAAAATATATAAATACTTCTAATATAAAAACATTAAAAGTGAGCATTCTTGGTGAACAGGGCAGCCATCTTTACATTGGGGGTCCACACAAGTAGCGAAAGGCATCACCAGGCATTCCATATTTCCTCTTATTGAGCTGTAAACAATATCTCCATTATTTTAAAAAGAGCTGTTTTGCTTTTACATGGTCAGCTTCCTACCAAAGTTCTGTAAAGACTAAGCGGAATCCCACCAACAATTTATCCAATTGCTCTAATTCGTATCTACCAGAAAAAGGGCAATATGCTTGTTTTCCTGGTCTGTGGCTTTTCGTAAGAACTTCCCTTTTTACATTATATTCAGAACTTGAAGGAAGAAAGGGTTTAATTTCAAAAAAGTTATTTCAAAACATAATTTATTTCAAAAAAGTAATTTCAGAAAATAAATTATTATTTAAAATAAAAACCTGAAGTGAATTTTTATTAAAGTCCTGAATAACAATAAGCAATTTTCTCGTTATTAGAAGAAAGGGGCCTAGAAAACAATTCAACGTTATAAGACGCTTCAACTAGCATAGTTTCAAAATATTTAAATTTTCAACAGTTTTAAATACTTATTAAGAATTGTAGCCTTTCTTCCTCAAGCAAGATAAGCACATCCAGGATCCCTCAGTAACACACAGTATCTGTTGTATTGAGCTCATTTTGGTGTCAATCCCAAAATGAAATCCTATCAGTCATAAGCAGAAAAAAAAAAGAAGACTCCAGTGACCTTAGGATTCTATTCAATGGAAGAAATAAGTTGGAGGTCAAGTAACAAGCATAAAGGAGAAGACAGAACTCTTGTGACATTCCAACAGCTGAGAGATGGGTCCCTCCCAGTAACTGACAGCTGCGGAGTCTCACCAAGACATCAGCGACCCGGAGTAAAGCACCTGATGCAGTGCAATGAGGGAAATGAGCGAGAGCTCTCCCAGAAGCTCCAGCGAGGGCTGACGTCCTACTGGATGCAGGCCCCAGATACTAAGTAGTGCTTATTAAAACCTAGTCAGATATCCGTGCGCTTTTAAGGATATGAAGTTATTCTCTGCTCTGTCAAAGAAAAAGGAATCCAAACTTTATTAAAGCATTATCAGTCTTATAGTTATCTGGGGGGAAAAAAATCCCGAATCAAAAATGTGCAAGTTGTATTAGTAAACAGGCACAAAGATGGCATTTTCTGATCTGGCTCAATTCCCTTTAAGTAATAGTGTATGATACAGAAACAAGCTCCACCTGCTTTTTTGCCTTTTATACTGTCTTATGTACACAGATAAAAACAGGCCAATGTTTAATGTGTTGCACTGCTTCCAGACTGGCAATAGCCAAGGAAGATCTAGTAAGTAAAACAAATTATAACAATAACCTTAAATATTTAATTTCTTAAAGGGCTTGCAACCCTAGACTGTGATATTCTTCACCTTGGTTTTACTCTGCAGTTTGACAAAGTCCCTTTCTGAGATCTATTCTAAATGACAATAAGCCACTGTCATACAGAAACACTCATACATTTCAGAGCTGCTGGCATTACCAAGTGTAGTGGAATAGGATTCAGGGCAAAAGGCAGTTTATTCTTTGTCTAATTCGATCCCTGATTATAGCTTGGAGCCCTAGAGCGTTTCTGCCTCCACACAATCTAGTCTTCAGTCTAGACCTGGAAGGCTTACCTCCATACAATCTAGAACATTTAAGTCTCTGTGCTACCTAATTTACCTCTATGACTTAAAGCTCTGAGTTTGGAAGGAGCTAATCAGAGGGACTCAGTCAGACGTGTGTCTCAGAGGTTGGATAGATTGTACAGAGGCCGAAGCCTTCCAGTTCAAGGATTAAGAGTAGATTGTAAGGAGGTTAAAACACTTCTGGGCTCCAGGACAAGAACTGGTGATTGAATTAGACAAAGAATAAACCATCCTTTGCCCTGAACAAACAGCTACTTCCGGCATCAATGACTATAACCAAGAGGACAATCAAAATAATGAGAGAATGAAGAATGCAGAGAAATCTGGCTCTCCTGCATATGGGTTCTCAACCAGCAAAGGAAATGATTTACAAAGTCTTCAGAAGTTAAGGGAACTATTTTCTTCTACTTAAACAGTGGCTACAGAAGAAGACAGGTGAAGATGGTGCACAATGGCAGATGCACTGTTGCCTCTCCTATGGTAAATAACCCATGTACCAGCGATACTAGGATCATTGTCCTTTGACGAATGTTTTTCAAATTAACACACCACCTTATTCAAAAGAAGTTTCAAATTGATCTGCGGGCTTTTTACAGTTGATTTTAAGTAAATATAAGCATACTAAACTAGTTACTAAAGGAAACTACATAAGTGTTCTGCTTAGAATAGCAGCGAGTATAAGATCTGTCTCCTGCTGTCCACTACACATTATATTAAATATATTGATACAACTGAATTTTATTGCATTTTTATAACAATATAAAGATAGCCCAATATTCTCAGCTGAATTTCAAATCCAAATTTCAAATTCAAGTCATGAGATGAACCTAAGCCCATATTCTGAACTTTAAAGCCCAAACTTTCTCTAACTTGTACCTTACATTTTAATTCAAATATACTTTCAGACAATAAGTTTTTAGTAAGAAATCGACATTTTTGCCAGTTATTCACAATGCATTTTGTAAACATCACTACTGACAGCAAAATAGAAGTTTTATCAGAAAACACACGGCGAACAAACGGGACTTTATCACCTCCACACACACATTTGCCTCCCTCGTAGCATATTCTTGCGCTGTAACAAATGACAAACGCATTTACCAACCATCTGTGCTCCCTACCACCGGATAACTCTGTTTAACACTTCAGATTGGACGTTTCCTTCTTTCATGGTGCTAAAAAGTGCCTACTTCAAAACTTCAAATTGGGCCCCAGCAGCCTCGGGAGGGATTCTAAACTAATCCATGCTTTCCAGAACTAGCTGTGGTTCCTCTCTGAGACTTCTCCTGTCTTCCCAGATGTCCCTGCCTGCACGTGCCCACACACACACACACACACACACACACACACACACACACACACACGCATGCACGCACACACACACACGTGCACACACATGCACACACTCACATGCCCCGGCACTACTGAGCTCTCTGTTTCTTCACAGGCTCAGACTCCAGGTTCTGGACGTCTCCCAAGCACAGACCGTTCCCTAGCTGAGCACACGGTTCACTTCCCTGGCAAGGTTCGGCTCTTTGCTGCTGGATCCCCACTGCCTGGTACAGCACTCTGGCAAACGGTGAGGCCCTGAATAAATATTTAATGAGTGAGTGAATGGGTGACAGGATTTAAACTTTTGTTTTAAACTTTTGCTTTTGAGGGAGGTTATTTATTGGGAGCTTGGAAGATGACCAGTGTACACAAAGGTCACTGTCTGTCGTCTTCGTCCCTCGAACATCTTCATTTTCTGTTCCTGGCCTGTGATAATCTTGTGTATTAACTTCTCTTACCTCCTTCCCCTCGCTCAGACACACCTTTATTTTGACTTTTTTTTTTTTTTTTTTTTTGAGGAGAGAGGGGCGTGGAGACAAGTTTTTTATAGTCCAAGCTGACCTGGAACCATGTAGTCCAGGCTGTTCTTGAACTCCCGATCCTCCATCCCCCACTTCCCCAATGCTGTGATTAATAGAAACCACCAAAAACGGACTTAAAACAGACCTTTGTTAAAAGATGTTTCAGAAACGCTGGCATGAGATTCAGAAAAATTGGCTCTTGGGCTGAAGGGTGTAGCTCGGTGGTAGAGCACTTGCCTAGGATGTGGGAGGCCCCAGGCTCTCTCCCAGCACCATGTACAGTAATAAAGTAAGTGGGCTCTTCCCACTTCGTGATTTGAAGAGGGTTTTCATCTTTGTCCTCTCCTTTGCCACCTCATTACGTCTCTCTGTGGCTGTGTGTGTTCTGCACGAAGCAAGAAACTGAGAAAAGATCACACGGCCATGTGTGAAGCACGAAGAGACAGAGAGAACTGTGATCCCAGAATCCAAGCACACGCGCTGGGTCCTGGCTCCTTAGCTGTGCACCCACTTCTGCTGGGCGCTTACATTTTCACGAGCCCTTACTGCATGTACGAAATTATTTGTATCGATGAAATTATGTTACTCTATAGTAAAGTAAGTAAATAATAAAATGAAGGGCAGATTTCATTCAACTGGTTTAGGGGGTTGTTGTGCTTTCGTTAAACAATACTTCAAAATGTCCAGGCATGTGCGGATACAGAAAAAAAGTCTGAAAGGTCATACGCTTGTTTTCATTCTCTTCATTTTTGTCGTGTGATGCGAAGATGGAATTCACATGTCTACTCACCCCAGAAAGGGAACCCGCAACAAAGTCCAAACTTTTGGGGTTTGGGGTGAACTTTGGGGGGATTTTATAGGGATTACTTAGAGGGGCAGAAATGACTAGAAGACAGCTCCATCACCGAGGCCCGCCCCGGCATGGGCTGCAGCTCACAGAGCTGGGACGGAGCGCACTGCACAGCCCGCGGGTGTGTGTCCTGTGGAGCCAACAGATTGGGGTGTCCTTCCCACGTGACTCTGATCTAAACCTCTTCCAGACAGCTGTTCTGGTCTCAGTCTTCTTGGCAGCTCAGCTTTTACTGCTTACTCTTGCAGAGAGGGGCCTAGTGAATTCGGTCTGTTTCAGGGACTTCCTGAAGCTATTTTGAGTTCTTTACTTTCCTACTTAAAGGGTTTCCTGCAGGACAGAATGTTTTCATCTCAGGGAAAACTATTACACAATTTTCCTTCCCTGTACTTTTTAAGTTAACTTTTTTTCCAGAAAGCATTTGTTTTAAATACTGATGGTCTACTGACTGGTAGACACAGAAAACAGTTATTAATTTAGTTTCTTAACTATACCACAATCATTTCCCAGTTACCTCTTGGAATGATCTCTTTATTCTAATCTAAGATTCAGAAAGCTTTTAGAAATCAATTGACAAAAAGCTAACAATGTAACCCATCCTAAAATTTACTTTAAAGATTTATGCCCAGTCCCTTCAATGCCTATCTACTAGAGAAAATATCCACTTACTGGCTTCTTTCCCATACCCTACAGTGGCGCATTATTGTCATTCTTTCATACAACTTAAAGTACAAAAATGTAGACCACAGCAGTCAACAACACCTCTTCACAATGTGGCAGAACCCCAGCAAACACTTCCCATTTGGAAAACTTACCAAGTAGAGTCAATCTGTATCTCCTTGTAGTTAGTTTCTTTCTGCTTGTTCTTTCTCGAGGCAAGGCTTTTCACTCCCCAAAATACTACTACTAGCCAGGCATGGTTACGCACGCCTTTGACTACCTCTACATTTCTTTTTTCTCAAAAAAGAAAAAAACAAAAAACAAAAAAAAAACAAAACACTGTATGCTAACTAACTTGATCTTACTCCCTTGGGACTTTTCTCACTCAGGCCACAGGTGGAATAATAATTTTAAAATGCAGCCCTGTTGAACATCTTACTCTCTCTTCTGGGTCTGGCAAAGTTAACCCACACCTCCCTTCTGGGAACCCCCCTTTCTTGGCACATGATGCCGAACCTTATGAGGTCCTCCTCATTTCTCTTTGCTGATCTTTTTCGATCTAAATCCCAATCTCTCCTTCTCCCTGCCTTTGAAATATTCTCCAAGGGTTATTTCAACTTCCTCATTTTCTCCCTCCACATTCCCAAGAAAGTGTTTCCTTCCCACCTCATGTCTTCAAACGATACATAACAGAAGGAAAACTGTGGCCTAGGAAAGGTCCAAAACTAATCTACACTGGCAGGAGCCAAGCAGGGGACATATACAAGGCTTCTGGGTCCTTTTCTCCATGGGGGTGCTTAGTCACAGTTGCATCTTCAGTTGGTAAAAATTCTTCGAGCTATACACTGAAGATAAATGGATATTTCTGCTTGAATTCCATACCTCAATGAAGTTACTGTTTAGTGAATAAGCTAAACCTGAACATGGAGTCTAGCTCAGGCAAGTATGGCTTACAAAACTGCTTAGCTTACTAAAGCCTTTGTTTCCTGCATCATCAACATGAAATCAACTATCAGAAGTGCCTGGCACAATGCTTGAAATGCAAGCACTTTATGCTTCTAAATATTACTTCTCTGCCCCCAACCCTTCTCAAATCCAGTATCTCCAACCTCAATTTATCCTCTGAACTCAAAGACCTATATATACAATTTCCCCCAAAATTGCTCCATCCCTAACCTTCTTCCTGTATTTCCTCAATGTCTGTGACTGAATTGTAACAGTCATCTTTAAAACCCTTATTTTACACACAGGCTGCTGAGACCGCTTTACTCTGTACCCTGAAACTTCTACTATTCTATACTACTATACTATTCTATACCAAAAAAAAAAAAAGATGACAACATAAAATTGTATTTTTACATCGGTTCATTTATTATAAACGTTTCCTAAGGCAGCTGTCCCCTTACCTGGCCCTCCATATTTCTTCCAAAATTATTATTCTAAAATGTGTCTCACGATGCAACTTTTCGGTGTAAAATTCCTTATCTCATAGATCAAGCTGTCATCCAAGGTTGCAACCAAAAAAAGTAAACTACCTTCTACGGTACATCTAATCATACCAACTTCATAGCAGTCTACCAAATACAGTCGGTCCTTCTGCGTTTATAGTTCAACCTCACACCGGCAGTGTTCAGAAAACACTGCATCTGTATGGACTCTTTTGTTATTATTCCAGAAACAATGTAATAACTGCCTACACATCACTCCCATTACACGAGACAATATAAGTAATCTAAAGATGACTGAGGGCACCTGAGAGAGTGACTGCGTGCAGACGATACACTCTATCAGATATGAGACTTGAGCTGCCACAGATTTCAGGATCCCTAGGGGCCCTGGAACAAGTATACCAAGATTACGTACCATTTCTCTTGAATGTCTTCCTGTGTGTACATGCTTCTTCAGAATCCTCTTTAACTGACCGTCCCCCAACTTGACTATCCTTGCCCTTCAGAACCCAGGACCTGTTCTCAGACTTCTCCTAGCACCTTCTGCTTACACATTAAAGTCTAAGTTCCCAGGGTGGTAACTGCTGACAGCAAGCCCCTCTGAATGAGCTCACTGATGGACAGAAAGTGAGTGCGCCAACTGATCTGCCTTAAAAGTGCTGGGGCAGAAACATAACACACAGAGGGCTTTTTATTTTTATTTTTAGTGGACAAAGGGATAGTAGAGAGCAGGATTAGTATAATCTGCATCTCACAAAACACATAAAAATATAAACTCATAGACACCTTTAAGCTCATTTAAAATGCTATTTTGATAAATTTGACTTTTGAAGCTCTACTTCCTTAAGCTTATTCTACACAAAGAACTGAAAGGTTTGTTCCCAGAGTTTAAAACATAATAAAGACTAAACACTGTGCTAGCTGCTTCCCACATCTCCTCTCATGGCTCTCAAGTTTCCACCCTTCCGCAGACCTGGGAAGCTTATCTCTAGGGACTTCACATCCCCGAAACTCCCTGACCTCTGGAGCCAGAGATGAGCAGCAGCAGAAGAAAGAAGGCTCCTCTCTGCTAAGCTTCTGGCTCACTTTAGCAGAAGGGTTGACAGTGGCAGTGGTCCTTTTCAAACCACAGCCCCAAGAGGCTGGCCTTTCTCCAATAACTGTAGCTCTCACCAGATTCTGGTAACTGTCCTGATTGATCCTTCGGATCTGGGAGTGGTGAAACTCTGCTAATCGCTGGGTGTCCCCCTCCCTAGGTTTTAATCCTGCACACATCTTCATTAAATACTTCTTGACATCCCTTTGAAGAATCCATCCTGCTGGGACCTAACACTAACACACAAACACAACCTGTCAGCTGGTACCAGTGTTATAGCCCTTGCTGGATTATCAGTTCTCTTATCAGTGACATTACCATTTTAAGAACTGCATCAACATCTTCTAATGATTCAGGAAAACTTGCCTGTATCCTCATCTTCCTGGCCCATGAACACTGAAGTCCAACTCACATCACTTACTCAATACAATCTGAATTCAAAATGAATTAGCAAGGTTTTCCCAAAATGAGCTGTGTACTATTGATTATGCATATGTCTGTGTGTGCTTGGTATTTTATGGCAGACATCTCATACAAGTTTTTCCATGACAATTTCAAATTAAAGAATAATAATATCAATCACTAAGTTTAATTTAGGAGAAAAAATAATTACTGAAACACTGAATAGCTTCCTATTAACAGCCCTTGCCTTAAATGCCCTGATACAGTGTAATCATCTCATAATTTTAATCTAGTTACACACAACAAATAGTACATGATGAAAAACAGAAAAAAGGAATTGCTTTTATTTTTTTCTGGTAGTCATTTCCAAAGAAATAGCTGGTAACTGACTCAATATGGTTACAGTTCTTCTGGACCACATGGAACTTTCCAGAATCTCTTATTCAAAAATAAACAAACAAACAAAAAAATCAACAGGCCATATGCTGGTTGGAAGAGACAACAGATAAAGGGAACTCATGATTACAGGCGGGATTTTTTTTTCCTAGTTATTATATTTTCCTATTTATTTCTTACTCCAAGGTTTACCAAGTAACATAACTTAAAATAGTCAGTGTGTCACTACTTAGAGGAAGAATGACCTCTGAGCTCCTAATGAATATCTTTCTTTTTTGTAAGCATTTATAGCCGAGTTGTTAAGCCTCAGACACCAGCTATAGGAAATGGAGCTATCTGTGGTTCATAGGATTCTGTCCAGCCTTTTAGCAGGCATCAATCGCTTCTAATCTTCTTTAACCTCTCCTGTATTTTCTATTATGTCTCCTTCCAACCAAAAACGGTGAATGTGTATCAACAGAACAACCCAACCCCGCTCTCCCACTTCCCACCCGAGCCCGACCACACTCATATTATTCTTTTTCTCCTAAGTCAAACAAACAAACAAACAAAAAAAAAAAAAACCAGTGAAAATGAGCAACAGCATGTGGAAACTGGCTACGCGATTCGCCGAGCATCCTGGGATAGCACATAAACACTCCCTGAGATTCACGCTCCCCAGTTTAAAATCAGAAATAGATTTACTTTATGAGTTGCTATAAGGATTAAGCAAGAGAGAAGCCGGATAGAAATACCGTGTGACTCCATGAGCTGAGGCCCCTGAAGAGTCAGACCCATAAAGACAGAAGCATATATACATGGTGGTTGCCGGATGCCGGGAGGAAAGGGGAGGGCGGGAAGTTGTTGTTCCACCGTTGTAGGGTTTCAGCCTGGGAAGATGAGAAAGTTCTGGACACGGGGTGATGGCTGCACAACAATGTGAGGAAAACAACATGGAATGCACACCTGAAACTAATTAAAATAGTAGCCTTCAGTTATACATATTTACCATAACAAAAGAGAGTATCGACCATTTAGATCTTTTTTCAGGGAGAGGTATGTGTTATGTTTGATCATGAAATGTTTCCCCAGGCTCACGTGCTGGACACTTGGTCAGCGGATGGGGGTGCTGTTCTGAGCGATTCTGGGAACTTGGAGGTGGGGCCGACTGCAGAAGGAGGTAGCTCTGAGTGCACCTTAAAGGCTCTTCCTAGTCCCCAAGCCCTCCTCATCCTGTTTCCAACCTAAGGTAAAAAACCTTCTCCAACCCACACTCCCGCCACCACTTCTGTGCCTATTTACAAATCCCCCGAGACCATCAACAAAGCTAACCTTCATTCCCTTTAAAAAGCTAATACAGTATGAAGTGGGGAGAAAAGAATTTCCCTTTCTCTACCCATATTTTAACTCTCCAGACAATAGACAACAAACAAATAAATGGGTAAGAGTTCATTCATAAAAACTGCCTATGCCTTCACAAATTAGAAATCTAAAACTAAGCAGATACAGTACACACACCTATTAATTCCTGAATTTGAGACACTGAGGAAGGAAAAATACTAGGTTCAAGTCTAGCCTGTCCTATCTCAGAAAACAAAAACTACCCTGAATCCCATCCTCCATCAATCGATTTATGTAAGAACAACATAAAGACTTAAAAACCAGATTTGCAGATTTCCAGGTACTTCCCGAATATCACAGGCTGGTTACCCTCTAAAACCTTACAGTAAGACCCTGATGCTCAAGACATTACTATATCATAGAAAATGGAGAAACTGAGCTAGTGCCCAACTAGAAGCTTCACCTCTTCTGACTAGCATCCATGGTGCTAGGAGGTACTTGGCATGCTTCCAGCTGAGAAGAGTAATCATCAATCCCAGCCAGCTACAAACCCTGTGACCCACAACTCTGACCTGCCTGTAAAATATACTGATGCAACAGTGGCACATATGTCATAGGGGTATCCCACCACCTTCTGCTGAGATTTAAAACCCACTCCTTAAGATGGAACCCACATCTAACACTGATGAGAACACCTAATGCTACTATTCTCCTAAAGGAACAGCAAAAAAATATATATATATATTTATATATATATATTACCTTCTGATGACTTACTGATATACCCATAGATCAGTGCATGAGTCAACCCTCATCAGAGAAACTTCTTCCTTCAGTAGATGGTAATTAACAAAGATACCGACAACTGGACAGTGTGCAGAGAGTGAGAGATTTTGGAGCAGCCTACAATGGGATGTCTTTATCAAACTCTTCCCCTCAAGATTCAGGGGTTTATTTGAAAGAGGCAGGAAAACTGTAAGAGCTGGAGGAAGCAACATCTTCCAGACACAACAGGACTGATACACACAAAAACTCAGCGTGTGCAAGACCTGCACAAGTTCAAATCAGACAAAATCCCAGCATGGAGAAGGGAAAGTGGACACAAAGTCCCTGACTATTTGGAATTGATACTCACTGACAAAGGGGGAAAAATCGGTTTTCTCCAATAGCATGTCAGTGGGTCTATTAACCATGGTCCAGGGCAGGCTCAATGCCCAGGAGTGGTGGGCCAACACAAAATGGACTCTGTACTCTGTATGCGCTTTGGGGGAAGGGGAATTGTTATCATTTCATTTTGTTTTTGTCTTATTGGCTTTTGTTTGTTTGGAGCGTCAGGGTTTTGCTGTTTTATACTTTCTGAGAGAAAAGGAACATGAAGTTGAATGGAGATGGGGAGGATCTGGAGGAGTTAAGGGAGGAAAAGAATATGATCAAAATAGTGTATGTGAAAATCATTTTTAAAATAAAAATAAGCCAGATTTTACTCATGGAGTGGCATTTCTGGCATTATGTAACTGTGAAGTTGTGTTTAACATACTTTAACAATATGTATTTTTCTTTTGACCAAAGTACTGATAAACTTCTAACATCTGATCTGAGTCTCTGTTGAATCAAATTGATAGTTAAACCTTCACGCATCTCTCATTCAAAAGGGCAGGTAAGTTCTAGTGGAAGGAAAACTAGCCCTGGAAGCTCCAAATATTCAAAATATGGCTCAGATTGTGCATGCCAGTTAAAAAATAAAAATACGTATTTTTAAATATGGCTTATCTCTGCCACATATTACTTTCATTAGTCTTTCTAAACTAATTTCCATTTACAAATCTTGACAGTCAATGAAGATTAAAACGAAATATATATATATATAATTATATATATATAAGTATATATATATTTATATATGTAAGTATAAGTATATTAAAATCTTGAAAAATATAAAATGCAACTTTATGTTAAATTTTTATTACATAGATTTTTTTCCAAATTTTCTATGAAAATATACACACATATTCATTATAAGGAGGTAATCTCCCAGCTCTGAAATTCAAAGAAAGACTACTTTATACTTTTCTTAATCTTTAGAAATCATACAATTCTAGTACCAAACACTAAAAGTATTGGAGACAATAAGACCCAGATATAATGACACAGGGGTGGAAAAAAAAATATGTATATATATATATGTATATATGTATATATGTATATATATATATATATATATATATATATGAAATTGATTGCATCTTAATTTATTTGTGCCACAAATATATTAAGTCCAAGCACCAGGCTTAGCAAGCAGTGGGAATGCCCTCATGTAATGTCTGATGTAACTGAAAAAATGAGACATTACCACCCCCCCTTCACTCATATTTTACATGTCCTTGAACAATTGTGCCCGGACTTTTCCTTAATGGTCATTCAGATCTTGAAATCCTCCTGCCCTAACCACTCCCATTGGTGTTAGTCAGGTTTCTGTCTAAATGCCTTCTTCTCCAAGAAGCTTCCTCCGTGGCTACCTAATCTAATATAGCTTTCCGGTCATTCTCTATTACAACCCTGAATTTTATTACTTTTATGGCTAATGTAACTGTCCAAAAATTGCCTAGGACATTTGTTTATTTGCTGATTAGTACACATTACTCCAACAAACTTTACCAGTGCCATGCAAGAAAGCCTCATTGTACCCTCTAAATCTCCCGATTCTTCCTTGCTATGTTGAGGTAGTCAGGAGGAGGGAGGAATGTTTCCAACTCCAGGGTGTACTGGTTTTAAGCCAGTTATGGGAAGACTATTATCTTTACCAGCAATTGGTTCAGAGGAAGGGATTTTACATTTTCTGATAAGGCATTACAGGAGATCTCCCGATTCACGAAGGTGTTTCCTTCCTAACTGACGAAACATACAGGAAAAACCTTACCTTCTCCCGCCCTTTATTTTTTATGAGAAATAATTCGGGGCGCCTGCAACAGACCTATTACGGCAAAGACAGACACACTACAGGAACGGCAGAAAGGCTGGTCCTGAACCTTCAAGTCTTGACTTACGAAATCAGCTCTGAATTACCACTTCAGACGCTGTGGGACAGGGGACTGAATTTTAAGCCAGATGAATTAAGCCACTTTCCATGCCCTGTTTTGATACTTAGAGCCAAAAAAACCTGTAAACTCTTAAGCCTCTGTTTCTTTTGTTTCATTAAAAGGTAGTAGCACCTACAGCCTATGGGATTTTCAGAGGGTTGAATGAAATAAGGGCCAAGTGTAAACAGGACACTCAAGTCAGAGCACTGCTGGCTTTGCTACTGATAAGCAGTAACTTTCTATGGCAAAACTGTGCGGGTCTGTGTTTATAATTTTGCAGAAAACATTCATTTTAATTTTTATGTAAGAGACCTTATCGCACAGTAATTCATTACTTAGGTTTGGACCATACATAAAGTAGCCTTTGGCTTCATGAATCTCCAATTTGAAGTAGGTAAACTAAAGAAGAGGCAAGTATCAGGTCACTCACAAAAAGAAGCCTTAAGTTTCAGAGGCTAACCCGTTTGGGGACCACGTCCTCTAACGTATACGGACTTGCCTTCCTTCACAAGCATTTCATTAGCATTTCAACGTGGCTTGATTTGACAATGGATTAAAACTAAAACTGCGCATTAGTAACTAAAACTGTACTCTTCAACAGCTACAACTACAAAAATATTTAAGATTAGAAAGCAATAATAAAGCGCAGTGCTTCTGTTTCTAGTTTAGACGGTGCCGAACTGTGCGTCATGCCTATAAAGTAAAATATAGAATATCAGATTAAGATCTTGCCAGGTCGTCGGTTCAAGCTCACTGTAACTCAATCGAGATGCAGGATGTCATTGGCTGGTGGGGGTCCTGAATCAAATGCAATCGTCAAGAGTTCTTAAAGTAAAGAACGAGTTTTATCATCACCAGAAAATGATGCCAGTTGATGCTTGTCTCTTGAAAGGTGCAGGAAGGAACAGAAAGACGAAACATACATGACACAGAGGCAGGCAGGTGATATACAGGTGTTCCGCACCGCGTTTGGGCTGCCCAGGCCAGCCAGGCCTTACTCTGAGAAAAATCATTACTCATGCATCATGGCCAACAGTAAATCAAAACCCTTCGTGGAAAAACTCGCTTCTTGATTCTATGATCGACTGTGACGACTTCGCAGCACTGTCACATGCTGAGCGGGACTGACCGCTTGGGATGGTGGGACAGCTTCTGCGAGACCGTGGTGGAGCACCCATCTTTGCTCTGTACGCCTTTGTGGTGTAGATGCAGTTTCCCTGTAGTCAAGTAACTCTCCATCGTGTTCTATAATGTTTTCTATAAACAGTTGTTGTGTACATAAAGCACATACAGAATCTCGTAAGCACTCTTCAAGTGTGAATACTTCCATTTAATTTTTATTCAAAACTACCTTCCAAAATTAACAAATATGTATTATTCCATTATACCAAAGCTGTGTTAAGTCCATTTTTAAAAAATAAGCCCTTGATACCCTTAAATTTTTGGCATATGTTTACCAAGGATTACCTGTTACAAGCATGCAAACACCTAATGTCTTTCACACAGCGGTGTCAAAGCAAACAATGCACAGCAGTAGAGAACACTCCCATCAATGCCAAAACACAACGATAACTATGAGTGTTTTAAATTGCATATGCCTCCAAATAGTTTCATAGTTTTAAAGCTGTAAGTCAGGTCCTAACCCTATGTTCCAACACTAGTAGATGGTTATTAGTTATGATCTCCGTGCTCCTCAGAAGGAGGATTCTACATTCAGATTTTACTTGGAACTGTAAACTACAGGGGTGAGCTGGAAATCAGCCTCTACCTGGGCATCCAATCCCTGCTCCAGAACATGGCCTAATTTTAAACAATACAATTCTGCTCTCTAGCCATTGGAGACAGAAGCCACATTTGGTGCACTACTACAGACTAAGATTTAATGATCTTTCTCTTCATCCTGAATTGGTTTTATGGGCAAGTGGCTTCAAAAGTATGAAAGTAAACCTTCTACATTTTTTTGATAGCTCTGAAAGTTATATAGTATTTATAATACTATTTCTAAGTATTACAATAAATCTCTACATAAAATACCAACAGTTGCCAGACATGGTGGCACAGGCCTTTTATCTCAGTACTTGGGATGCAGAGGCAGGTGGATTTCTGTGAGTTTGAGGTCCGCCTGGTCTACAGAGTGAGTTCCAGGACAGCCAGAGTTACATGACAAGATCTTGTAAGTAACTATCTCAATTCTTTTGTTAGATTCATACCTTTAAAAATCAAGGAGTTTTGTTTAATTCTCTTCCTAAAATAAAAGACATCAATCAAAAGAAAAGAAATTATCATAGCTAAGAATACATTTCATATCCAAATTGTTCAGTATTTTAGCGGAAACATCCTGGAAACTGGGAAGAGAGTTGGTGTATCTTTTGTTCTTATGGAGCTCTCTCACTGGCCTTAGAGATCCTGTGGGCTAGCATGTCACCAGGGCAGAGAATGTGCTCTGCCTGCACAAGGCCATGAGTCTGATCTCCCGGCCCCCAGCTCCCCAAAAGATATAAACTGGAAATCTTAAATTGTGTCAAATGTTCATCAAGCGAGTTTCTAAAGAGAAATGTATTACTTCCCTTGCCTTATTTCCTTCAGGAAAAAAAAAAAGTTTGTTAATTTTTATTTGATAGAGATGTTTTAATGATGAGAAAGAGTAGAAGGAGGTGACCAGGAGCAGATACTAATCCCCAAAAACTCACACACAGCGGCATTTAAATGTTCTTCAGATTGCAGTCACTTAAAAGAAATATACAGTCTTTTTTTTTTAATTTTCAACTAGAAGAACTAACATCTAAACATTAATTTACTCTTTCAGCATCCCATATTATAGGTTTAATTTCTGCCTTTAATAACTTCTTAATAAATGTCACTTGACTATGTGTCTCTCGTGTCCACCTTCAACTCCCAGCAAGTTCTTCTTCCAGTGTCATAACATAATGTTAAGAAATTAGGAGCTGAGGATTAGCTCTGTTGGTAGAGCTCCTGCCTAGCCCTGGGCTCCGCCACATAAAAATGGGTGTGGTGGTACACACCTATAATTCCAGCACTTGTGAGGTGGAAGCAGGGTGAGAAGTTCAAGGTAACCCTTGCTACGTAGGAAGTGTGAGGTTAGTCTGGGCTGCATGAGACCCTACCTCAAAAAAAAAATAAAATAAAAAAATTGGTATCAGTATTTATAGGCTTATTACTATATTCTTGCCAGTGTGGCTCAAAGATATACACATTTCATACAGAAACTTCTCAGAACTATTATAATTAATTGAAAATTGTCAATGATCCATAAATAAAATAAATAAATAAATAAGAAGGGAGGGAAGGAGGGAAAGAGAATCTGAAGAGACTGCGATTCCTCCTTATTTTGGGCCTCCAACTTCCATCCCTACATTTTCTGTTCCTTCTCATGGAAAGCTATAAGCACAGGGGTCCAGCAATGGTTAAGACTGCAGAGTTGCCCAAATCTTGATCTGTTTTATCTGGTTATACAATGCTCTTCCCCGAATCGGTGACACCCTATCAACACCCTATCCTAGACAGAGAAGGTAACCTGGTCACTGAAAGTTGTATCTTTCAGTTTCAAAGTTGGAGATACCTTTGTTCCAAACAGCTTTCCTATTTTCTTGTATTTATCCCTGGGGAGTTACTTAATCGGATCAAGAGTCTGTCTTGTTACTTCAATGGAAGAGGGAAAACCTACCTATCTATCAGAATTACTGGGAGAATCAGAATAAATAGGAAGAAAGAGAAAATAAACACAAAACTCTCAACATGGTGATGGCATACACAATGGCAAAAAGCAACAGTTACTTTGTATTCTTGTTTGAGGATATTTTGAAAAAAAAAAACCTGAAGAATATGGAATTCAACTTTGTATGTCCTTCCAGTGAAAGCTCTTCACAATGAAAAGATTCCTTTGAGTCCAACATACTCATTAGCAAGAAGCTGGTGCTTCCGGTATCAGAAGGCAGGGTTCTTAATGTTAAAGACAGCTTAGATAAGAAATAAAAACTATTGTCCCCTACTTAAAAAAAAAATGCACATTACAGGGAAAGTTAAATATAAACAACCAATTACACAATTATTTAATTGCCATTTTGATCAGTGGTATAAGGAGAGCACTAAAGCCAGTGGTGACAATCTAACAGGATCATCGGAATTAAAATTTCTATACAAACTCCCACCTCCCTCCAGGACTGTTCACTCTAATTAAACCTATCACAAACCTGTGAGTAGGCCTGAACGGTTTGTTTTGTAAAACAACAAAATACACAGTTAATCTGACCCTAGCCAATTTTTATGTTCAGAGCTACAAAACAAAATTTTAGAAACCGTACAAGCCACAGATTAATTTCTAGCTTTACATAGTGCTTTCTTACTGGGAGAGGTAAGCGCTTTTCATTATAAAACTGTTGAGAAAACACACTTCTTGGTTATAGAGCTAATATGTATTTGCTTTTATTCACAACTCATTTTTCAGAATAGTTTTATAAAAAATGCACTTGTACTTTTTTATCGAAATATAATCTGTGATTTTTAAGACTGGGACAGACTTAATTTACGTACTAGAGAATTCTTTATTCCTCAGCTACCTCTTAAAGTCTGCCACCTTAAAAATTAAAAACAATCTGTTGCCCTATCCTTCAAGTTTCCTATGTTCTGAAATCAGTACTCCGATTTCAGTAAACGTAAGAGACAATGGCGATCTGAACAACTCTCCCATCAAAACGGCACCTATTCTCTAGGAAGAGGATGTTCCTTAACCTTCGTCTTAGACTTGCTAGAAATTAATGCAGAAACAATGAACCCAGAACAGCCGCTATCGATTCTTCAAAAGTGGCTCCTCACCTACATCTAGCCCATAAGGCAAAGCCAGTGAAGAATTCCTACTGCCAACTGTAATGAATGGAAGAAATATATTTAAATCAAATAGCACCATCTAGCAGAACCCTCATTACTTTGCTCCTAAGAGTTGACGTTACTTGTTCGGTTTGGCAGTTTTGAGAGCAAAAGTGGCAATTATTTGTTTTTGTGACAGAATCTTAGAATTAAGAGCTAGAAAGGACCAACACATACCAAGCCTAACTTCCTTATTGTCTCAGCAGTTAAAAAAATAAAATAAAATTGTTTTTTAAAGTCATGAGACTATAGAATCAACCCAGCTGAGTATCAGCCATTCCTGGGAGTCCTGCTAAAACCCAAATTTACTTTAGTACCAAATTCAGCCAACACCCTCCCTTCCAAAATAAGATTGTTTTTAACACATCGCAATTCCTTCACTCCCCATAATGGGAAATCCAGGTATTCCATGATCCTTAAAGCATCCTCCTTCGGGTATTTGTATTAGATATATTACAGCCAAATGACTAATAAGCACAAACTAGTATGTTAAAACTCCAAGCCCAGTAAATGCAATTTCTTAATCTGGCAATAACACCGTGTATTTTACATATTCCTTGTCATGGCAATAAGATCTTAAAAAATAATCTGGGGTTGGGGGTTGGTGGGGACCAATAGCATCTCTCCATTAATTTTGTTGTGTTTTGTTTTCCTACATCAAGGCCTGCCACCTCCAAGTCCTATGGGAATTGTGTGCATCGCTTGCCAACACGAAGATTAGAAAATGTTCCCATCCCTAGGGCACAACAAACTTTCAAGGAGAAGACTGAAGCCTCAAGCAAGGAGGGAAAGTCGGTAGTCTGCACATCGGGTTTCCTTTATTTACGAAGCTATTTTTGTATGCGAGGGACCCAAAGCACCCCTGAGAAAGACCCTAGCTCTCCCTCACCCCAGCCCGAGCCTCTCCCCCCCACCCCCTCCATAAGGCAGCGTGTTCGATGACAAGGATAAGCCTGACCCTCAGAGCAGACCCAGTTACAGGGAAATCAGTCTGAAACATCTGCACAGAAGGAGAAGGGGGGGTGGGGAGGGCTCTCCCTCGGTGTCACAGTCACCATTCGCTCTCGTTTTAGTAACAACCAAATCGCCGTTACAAGTACACCCGAACGGCAGCCAACGGGTCCGCCTCGCAGCGCGCCGCCACCGCGGCACCCCGGCTCCGCAGCGTCCCCCCCGGGGCTCCCACCGAAGTTACCACCTGTATCCCCCACCCGGATCAGCACGACCCGCGGCCGAGCGGCTCCCGCCCAACATCTCCGCCGCGGCCCCCTCCACGCTGCGCGCGGGCTCTCGGGGACCGGCCGTGTGCGCCCCGCGGCCACCGCCCCCGGGGACACCGCAAGTCTCAAAAAGTTCTGGGGCCGCGGTGCAGCGGGAGGCGGGAGAGCGCCAGCCTCGCGCGGCTCGACCCCGCGCGGGCCGCCACGCTCTCCTCCCCGCCGCACCCCACGGGGACTCGGGGCTCCCGCTCCCAAACTTGCGCCGCCGCCCCCGGGAGGGGGGGTCCCCGCACGGCCGGAACGCCCACGGGGAGAACCCGCGGACCCGCGTCCCCGCGCCCGGCCGGCCCACGCCCGCACTTGCCCTCCGCGCCCCGCGGGGCCCCGCTTCCGCCCGCCGCGCGCCCGGCCCCCACGATCGGGGGGGGACCCCGGCGCCCCGCAACCCCTCACCCCGTGCCCGGCCCCTCCGCGCGCAGCGGCCCCGGCCGTCCCAGCCCGCGGCTCCAAAGTTACTTTGCGAGGAGGTGAAGCCGCGGGTGGTTCCCCTCAGCCACCCAAACAAGTTTCCATCGCCGCCGCCGCCACCGCCGCCGCCGCCGCCCCCCCGCCACGCGCGTCCCTCCCGCCGCCCGCGGCCGCCCGCCCCGGGGGGCTCCCCCGCCTGGGCGGCCGCTCCCCGAGCCGCGCGCCCCCCTCCCGCCCCGCGCCTCCCCGTGCGACCCACCCCCGGCTCTCCCCCCACCACGGCGGGGCGGCCGTGTGGCTGCGGCTCCCGGAGAGAGTGCGAGTGCGTGCGCGAGTGTGCGCGCCGCGCGGAGGCGGAGGAGGCTGCGGCGCGGAGACACTCACTTCTCCCGGGCCTGGCTGTCGGACGGGACGGCGCTGCTGTTACTCTTGCCTTTGCCGTACATGCTTGTGCCGAGAGCAGCTCCCACTGTCACGCACCTGTCAACCCATCACAGCCTCCCCGGGAACAGCCCCGTCCCCATGGCGACCCACGCAGCCACCCCCACCATTGGCCGCCCCGCGCCGGAGCTCCGCCCACCTCGCCCTGGCAACGCGCGAGACTGACAGGCCTCCCCTCCCTCCGGCCTGCCCGAGCGCGCGGCGGCGGCTCGGCCTAAGCGGCAGTCTCCTCCCTCCTTCCCTCCCTCGCCGGCTCCCGCCCTCCCTCCCTCCTTCCCTCTCCGCCGCGCTCCCCCCTCCCGCTCTCCTTCCCCCCCTCCCCCTCCGAACCCGGGCGCTAGGGGGGAATTAGAAACTGCTCTAGAAGGATTTTAAACAACTGGCTGTTCCCTCCGCCGCCGCCCCGCCCCCCGCGCCGCCCGCGCCCGGCTCCTCACTGGAGAGAAGGCGCGGGGAGGAGGGGAAAGTGCGGCCTGGAGTGCCTGGCAGCGGCGGCGGCGGAACGGGAGTCGCGGCGGCCCCAGACTTCGGGGCGCCCGGCGAGTCCACAGACAGACCCACGGCCCCAGCCCCGGGGAGCCCCTCCGGCCTCCCCTCCCGCTCCTCCCGGGCCTGACACCCCGCACCCGCACCCTCGAGCGTCCTCACCCCTGCTCTCTGGGGTGTCGCCCCCGCCCCGCTCCCGGAGGGCAGGCAGGCCGGGGACGCCCGCCCTGAACCCTCGACCTTCTGGCGGAGGGACCGATCGACTCCCGTTCTCTCCCCCGAGGCCCTGTGCCTCCCTCCGGGGGCGCCCGCCGAGCTGGTGTCTCTGGCTCTGAGGCCGAGCCCTGCGCCCCAAGGGAGCGCCCTGCCTGGCGTCAGCCTCCTTTCCAAGAGGACAGTAAGGGCCCCCCAAAGAGGCCAAGTGACCGATCCCCGGACTGCAGTGGCCCACGGCCTTGGCCCCTTCCTCTGCACAGATCTGAGGCAGGCAAGGGGCCCGGGCGTCCCCCACTCGGCCTGTTTTAATAGTTTGGTGGGCAATGTCATTGCAGTTTGACCCCTGGGCTGGAAAGAATCAGAGAAGGCCCTGAAAGGCGCCGGTGTGCTTCCCCAGCAGGATAGGCCGCAGGGTTCAAGGTGGGCAGAGCTGTGCCCGAGCTGAAAAACTCCCCGAGAATATTTTTGGATCCAAGTCCCTAATCTCATTTCAGTGGATGCGCAAAAGTTTCTCAAGACACATGCAACCTGGTTTCTGATAGACTCCATCCTTTATTTTGTCGGAGATCCTTGGCTGTAAAATCATACAGGGTTAGAAATCGTCTTGAGAGAAGAGATGAGCTTCAAATGGAAGGTGACAGAGGAAGAAGAGAGGTGCCATCGGGGTAGGACCGGGAAACCTCAGAAAAGGATGAGCAGAGGAGGAGGGACAGGAGCGGTTATGCGAAGGGAAAGGAAATAGCATTCAAATGAGGAAGCACACCTTTCTAGTGCGCACAGCTTTGAGCATTTAGCAGTAGGATCATAAAAATGCATATGGAGATGCAGAGATAGATGGAAGGGGAAGAGATGGAGTTTGTGGGTTCTGATAGCAGGTGACAGAAATAAAACAGCAGAAGGTTAAAGAAGGGCAGTTGGTGGGAAAGAGGTGGGGAATCAAAACGGTTTGGCAACCAAACATCCATCAAAGACTGGGGGGAAATGATGAGGACGGACTTCCACTGCTGTTGAGAAGACTAGAAAAAAAATAGAAGAAAACAGAGTTAAGTGGAGTAGGCAAGAGCAGGACAGAAATAATAGAGGGCAGACACGGCTTTAAAAACATCCATTTCTACAGAACGGACAATAATTAAGCCAATAAGGGAGTGAATATAAAGAAGGTAGAAAAGACGGCATTGGCTTAACTAGGTTAATTCCAAAGAGAAAGAAGTTGCCATTTCAAACTCTGAAAATCTCCCTTTCTGTTTCAAATAACCAACAATGATCAGGTAGCTGAGATATGGCTTGCGTGTTCCCCCTTCTGGTTCTAATAACCTACAGCAATTTGGTGCTTGGAACATTACATTCGTGGACCGTGAGGAACTGGGAGAAATGAAACCGGGCCAGTCAGCAATCCTCTCTTCCAAAAGAATTTGTTGAGAATGTTCAAATATGGATAAGGTTGCTACCATTTACAAACACTACCTCCGAGGCTAGCCTGTGGAGAAGTTATCCGAATATCTTGTATTAGCTCCAACCCAGAAAATGTTTATCATCTTAGAGCTCCATCCCCCAATGCTCATGAGACACTGCATCTGTGATATTCCTTAAAACATTGTCAAGGAGAGACCTCTGGCAACTGCTGAACTACTTCGAGCCCACAACTGTGCCAGAAACGTTTACCTTTGTTTTTTTCTATCAAAGGTTAGCCTTACAAGGACCGGTATTTCCTGACCTTTCCTCTTCTGCTTCGTAGCAGTTAGACAATTGTGTCACACTGCAAATCAAGCACCCACCAATGGAATGAGATGCAGTCATCACCTATATCCGGGGCGAAGAGATGGAGGCCATCTTGGACAAGCGCGATGCTACTTGGTAGCTCATTTGGGGAGTGGGAGTTGAGGGGCAGGGGCACAGCATAACCCTTTTGCAAGAAAGACATTGCCTTACCAGGTAACCTTCACTTCTCTGGAGCAGCGTTTCTTTGTGTGATGTGGAGATAAGCCTTTTCCTGCAGCTGGAAAAGGGAAAGATTCCCAATAAAACCAAAAATTAAAAATTAAAAAAAAAAAAAGACAGAAAGAAAAAAATGGACTTTGTGCTGTGAAAACAAAATAAAACAATGAGCTATTATTCTTAGACTGGTGTTGAGATTCACTTATCTGTGTTCGTTTGCTTGCTTACACAATGCCTGAATCACCGTTGAGTTAGACCCGATCACTCAAATATTTTAGCTTCCAAATGGTTCTTAAGTATTACTAGGGCTGCTTACTCTAGATGGCCAATCCGAGCTTAAAGCAAGGTGTTTAGGTTGTGGTGGTATATTGCTGATGACCTTCCTCCTCTAAGGTATTCAGTTATCTTTATAGTGCATGGGACTTTCTACCTCCAAGCCAACAAAGTCGTTAATAGGATGATAATGTATGGTCATAAGTGTTGCATTCTGATAACACAGGACTTGCAGTTTACCTTGCTGTGTCCTAAGGAGAAAAGAAAATGAAGAAGAATTAAAATTGGAGATATTATTTACTGTCTGTTGCTGTAATTTGTTCATCTGATTGGTTTTTACCCAAATTTGTTACATTAGAAAGTCCTGTGGGTAATGGCATATTTTCTGATATCTAAAAACTAAATTACAGATCTGCACAGTTGGTTGTAGAATTCAGAGCAATTTGGTCTTAGTATCTAGAAAAAATTTAAAAAAAAAAATGTTAAAAGGTCTTAGTTCAGAACCTGCCAAATTAAGCTAGAGTTACCACTACAAGAGTGTTACCGGCCAAGAAATATAAGTGACTTCTATATGCGTATGCGCCTATATGTGGTGACCTTGAAGCTTAAGTAATCAAATCAATTATCACTAAAATCTCTCATCAGCTACCTGAGCTTCCCAGTAGTTACTTCTCTCTTAATGTTTACACACATAAATAAAATGCTTCTTTGCCCTTGTTTGAATTATTTTGAGTACAAAGAGTGTTCTTTGCAGCTATACCTCTTGGGACCAATGTTGTAATTAATGAGATTTGAAACACATATTCAGAGCCAAATTTGAGATGCCAGGCACAGGGTTGAAGATCAACTATCTTGGTCTCATTTGAAACGGAGTGGGGGGAGGAAGGAAGGAAAGAAGGAGGAAAAGATTTGAAATTGAAAGCTTCATAATGTAAAGAATCATGGTACACTTTGAAAAAAAAATTAACCCCATAAGTGGTTGGTTCATCTTAGGAAACTTGAATTAGGGTAGGGGAAGACTAACCAGCTCAGGCACCCAAAATGGAGCCTTTACATTTGAGGATAATTTTTTTTTTAATTATATCCTTTCAGATATAGAACACCAGTGGCCATCATTAGGTCCCTACACATACATCCTATTTTCTTTGGGCATGTTTGCACAATTTTCTCTTTCTGGAAACGAAATCTTATTCTGGAAAGCCTTCATCATTTTAAAGCAGGCAACCTTGTTTCTACTCTCCACTGACTATTTCTCTTATACTGATATTTTCTCTAAAACATTAAGGTTCATAATGCCTCCATTCTCAAAATCCACAGAACCCCAGATAGGATTTCCTTGTGTCATAAAGAACAAAGAAACTACCTCTTTACATTTAAATGCAACTGGTAGTGAATTTAATTAGTTGCATCATGTAAAACACTTAGCATGTTAATTTAAAAAAGAAACATTTAATATTAAAAATATTTAGCTAGAAAAATAAAGATATGTAAACAATAAATTGAAATTTTGTTTGGGGTAAATTTTCCCAAAGGACAAAACTTTTTTTTTCTTTCTATAAAACTAGTTTATAAAAATAACTCAGTTGTGCTCATATTGTTTTCCATCTCAAAACATCTGATTTGTTCATTAGTACTCAATATATCCCAGTAAATTCGATTTTTATAATCTGCCTTCTAAACTGAGTAAACTCAATGCTGACAGAGATTTGTTAGCAGATCTGAGATACTAACCAAACAGAACTACCTCCAATAAGAGAACTCCATGTTCCTGGCTGAGCGTTCCCAGATCTCAAAGCCACACCTCTTTCTCTTCGAAGTGACTATTCCACAGAGGAATGTGAGCAGACTCTGAGGTGTTTGTCACTCAAACTACCTTATGAAATTTCACTCTGGGACAATAGATCAGTAGGTTGGGATTCACGAAGTATTCAAAAGCCATGGCACTGAGTAAGGAGAGACAGCAGCTTTAATCCTGTGCAACTCACTCCTTAGACAAGAATGAGCTAAAAAGGGCCTCCAATTAACATTTCACACACTGATAATGGTTTAACATTTGCTAATCTCAGGCAACGACTGTTTGCTTAACCTATTGCTCTGGGTTTTTTTTTTAATTCCACCTTACATATTCATAAACACTTACCAGTGGATTTGGAGGGATGAGGTTCAGATCTACAGGCTCCAACAGTTCCACGCTACAAAGCCTAGCCTTTCTCTTAATATGTATTTCAGTTTTAATTACATGCATGAGTCTGTGTGGGTATGTGCGTGTAAGTGCGGATGCGGATGCCAGAGGTGTTGGCTCCCTTTAGAGCTGGAGTTACGGGTAGTTCTGAGACACTTAACTTGGGTGCTGGATATTGAATTTGAATCCTCTCCAAGAGCGGTACCCATTCTTCACCACTAAACCATGGCTCCAGTCCCTGCCTGGAGCCTCTCTTAACATCAGTAACATTCGAAGCCTAGTAACTTGTGAATAAAATAATCCTATACAAAACATTACACAGAACCTGAAGATGAAGGGGGAATTTTTTTTTTTTTTTAAATTAAAACCTGTACTACCATGTATGGCAATTTCATACACGTTAGCACATTTTGCAAAAACAATTTTCAAGTGTTGCAGTGTTCGCTAACAGGAGTTTGTCATTAAACGTTGAGAGTTGTATAATAGGAAGTGTGCCAAGGAGTATTCTTGATTCAATGGTGCTACTGTATTTTTTTTAACGCATTCCTACATCTTCACAATGATTTTTCACCTAGTAAGGTTATGCCAATAGCCTGTACACTCAGAGCTATCAAAAGCCCCACTACCAAGAAGAAGACTGTGCACCTTTTGTTGGAAATGGAAATAGGGGAGGTGGGGGTGACAAATTATCCCACCCTTAACATTTACTCACTTAGCTATAGTTGAAGAGTAAGGAGCTACAAAGATATTACACCAAATAACTCCGCCCGTCATAAATACCATTGCCCGTCATGAACAATTTTATTTTGGCTATACATACTTGCCAGAGATACAGAGAGGCACTTTATATACTTTATTTGGGAGGTTGCAGGGAAGTGTTTTGAAGAGCTGGGGTTGTAGCTCCGTAGGTGAAACGCTTGCTTGGTATACAGGAAATTCTTTTTTTGATTCCCAGCATCGCACATATCAGGTCTGCAATTCCAGCATTCGGGAATTGGAGGCAGGAAAATGAGTAGCTCAAGGCTATCTTCGACTACATAGCGAGCTTAAGGTGGGGTCTGAGCTTCCTGAGATCCTGTCTCAGATAGAAATACCAAATCTCTGAAACCAATTAAAACAATTGAGTTGCATCCGGTGCAGCTCCTGGGTACTTGTTCTGTGGTGCTGGTTGCCACTCATCAGGATAATCATATACCTTTAGGTGATCTGGCTGTGCTGGAATTCACTCTGTAGACCAGGCTGGCCTCGAACTCACAGAGCTCTGCCTGCCTCTGCCTCCTGAGTGCCGGGATTAAATGTATGAGTACCACCGCCCGTCGAATTTAAACTAAGGTGGAGGACAGACTAGACAAGTCCCTGACATTTGGTGCTGAAGCACTGGCAATAGTAGGGAGAGTCCCTGTGAGCTACGCCCAGATTCCCCGAGAGTCACGTGGTCTGTGGCTTGAGGAGCCAGGTTAAGAAAGTTAAGGTAGTTAAGAAAGGATACATAGCTGTCCTCGCTGCCTCCATCGTCCTAATGAAGTCTTAGAATCCTTGGTTCTGTGAGGAGAAACTTAATTACAGTAGTGAGTACCGTTGTAGTTTATGTAGTTTATGACAGGGATTCTGGCTTCTGGAATAGTCTTCTTTGATCTTGTATGCGATTCTCAAGTGCCCAGAAATTGGAGACTACAGTAGCGCTATATCCATGTCCCCTGGCTTTTCAGTCTGGTCCTGTTCCCAGAAGCTAGGTAGAGAGTACATTGCAGTGAGAAAAGTAACTGGTCTAGGGGGAAGTGCAGTCTTCTCCACAGAGAAGGAAGAACCCGGATCTGAGCCCTTGTCTGGAATTCTCCCTATCATTCTGGAAGTATCAACTCCACATCTATACTCCCTTTCTCTTTGCCTGCGCCTATTTTGTTTGTTTATTTGGTTTGGTTTGGTTTTGGGCTTTGGTCTTTCCGTTGTAACTCTGGCTGTCCTGGACCTCGCTCTGTAGATGAGGCTAGCCTCGAACTCACACAGATCCGCTTGTCTCTTCCTACTGAGTGCTGGGATGCACCACCACCGCCTGGCTTCCTGCGTCCTTTTAAACTAGATAGCAACATTCAGGGTGATTTGGCCACAGACCTGTGTCCTTTTGGGAGATGCCAGTTCTGTTTTATAGTTGGGTTTTTCTTCAAAGAAGTCGTTGTCACTTCTAGCACAAGGACATACATACCATAGCCTTATCTCTGAGAATACCGGATCTGTTGGGGAGAGTACCACCTACGTGAGGAGGGCGGGAACAGGAGGGATCTCAGCTTTTAGTCAGCACGTAATCCCAGACCACCTTGCGCATGGCCCTCCCCCTCCCAGCCTGCTCCTTCTGCCTTCTGTTCCTCTCACTTCTTTCCCTTCTCCTTTCTCTTCCCTTTCTAACCCTTGAAAAATGGGCAAAAATGGGGGCCAGGAGGTGGTGGCGGCACACACCTTTAAGCCTAGCATTTCTGAGGCAGAGACAAGCAGATCTCTGTGAGTTCGAGGACAGCCTTGATCTACAGAGTGAATTCCAGGACAGCCAAAGTTACAACCGAGAAACCCTGTCTCGAAACTGCCTCCCTCAAAAAAAAAAAGAGAGAGAGAGAGAAAAAAAATAAATAGAAAGAAAGAGAGAGAAACGGACAAAATACAAAATGTGAAAGAAATAAGAACAATTAATGGGAATATACCAAGTTGGAAACCTCTATTTTTCTAAGCCAAAACAGTTTGATTGCAAGGAAACAGCGAACCCTGTGTGGTTCACACCAGCAATCCATTCTTTACCCCTACTGCTAATTCATGTATTAACTCAAACATTTTCTGTATGCCAGGCACCTTTCTATTGCATAACTCACCTAATTCTCCTAACAACTTAAAGGTAGGCTTTGTTTGTTTACTCCTGTTTTGTTTTGTTTTGAGACAGGGTCTCTTATAGCTGAGTCTGCCCCCGGACTCAGTATGGAGCCAAAGATGACCTTGAACTTCTGATCCAGAGATTACAGATGTATGCGCACCTCTCTTGCCAAGTTTTCATGTTATTAAGATGCAGTGCATGGCTTCATGCACGGTAGGCAAGTACTCTGCCAACTAAGCTGCATCCCTAGCTGGAGGTAGGTATTACTGTTGTTATTTATTAGTTTTTCACACACTAGTAGATGACAACAAGATCATAATTTCTACCCAGGCAGCCTGTCTTATCAGGACCTGTCAGGAATGGGTCGGTCACACAGGCCCTGCCAACCACCCTTGCCTGTAACATTTCCTCCCTTGTGTCTCCCCTCCTGGAAGGGCAAGCATCTCTGAATTCAGGTTAGATTAAACACGGAAGAGCGAGATGCATAGGCTATTGCTTCAGTGTGGTAAGCAGCTGTGGATTAGACTCTTAGAGTTAAGTCCTCTGATTGGGCAATAACCCTGAGTCACTCTGCTTTTTTCGAGCCTCGTCCTTCAACAGATTCATCCTTTCTTCTCATTTTCATACTTTGAAGCACACACTGTGGCTTGCTATAAGATATTGAAAGGAAACATGATTGGCAGCTGCATGTTTCTCTTTCCATATTTAAAAGAGATGCAGTTCTCCTTTTACTGAACGAAACAGTTCAACTGTCCTTTCCACTCTTGACCTTGTTCACCTCTCTTTCAGTTGATCATATTTACATCAGTGTGCTGTGCAGTCTGTGGTACGTGAAACCTGAAAATGGAGGTCTTCAATTCACATTCCGCTTAGGAAAAGAGAAAACCGAACAGCTCCGTCCGCTTATTCATTGACTCATTGTCAATGTATGCCCTTCCTCTGGGAGCTGGCAAAAATAAAATGACCAGGTAGGTCCCCTGGACTGCAGGCAGGAGCCTGTTAATTTCCCTGCAGGACTTCTGCTGTTTGATTTTTCTGCTTCGGTCTGGTTTTCCTTTCCTCTTGGAACTTTTTTTTTTTTTTTTTAAGTTCACTGTTACTTTTCCTTCTTCTCTTGTTTTTCTGCCTTCACTTCCTCCTTCTATTGTTATAGCTGTCTCTTTCCTCTCATCACATTTCCTGCTGCCTTTCCAGCGGGGCCCCATCCAACTCACATGGCTGTCTGGCTCCAGACTCAGTTTGTTCTCAAGGGAGAGCCAGTCTTGTGCCAAATAATCCCAATCCCCAGGGAACCCAAAGAAAGATTCTGGAGACTGAGGATCCCAGAGTTTTTCCTCTTATTGATTTTATCCTAGAACGAGTTCCAAGACAGAGAAATACTCATCCTTGTGGCCTCTAGACCCAGACCATTCTGAAATCTGACAGCACCAACATCCATCAAATCAAACAATGAAATCAACTTTGGTTACTTAGCATAATAGAAATAAACTTGTAATACTCTATTAGTGAGGGATCAATGTCTCCTGTCTTGACAATAAACATCAGAGCTTGGCCTCAACATTTAGGCAGCAGCAGAGTCCATTATTTTGTAGCAACATTCGATTACATTGACATCAAGGCGGATTTATTAAAATAATAAATAGTATGTGACTTTCAGCCTTCTGTTTTCAAACCTCGCCACTGCCACCCTCCCCAAGGTGATCCGAAATCTGTCTTCTATATTTTTTTACTTATTATCGATGGACCTTTGGCTATTGCATTTTTATTATCTGGCAGCTTGCACCCCAAACAATTTTTTAAATTAAATTTTAAGATGGGAATTTCAAGTCACTTACTAAGAACAAAATTAATAATAAGAGAAGGGAACGGCAGATAGTTAAGGGTTGGAATGTTTTCCTGGCAGAAGGTCTGAGCAGGAATTACTTCAGAGGTGCTTTTCAAAGTTCCAAAGGTGACTAAAACTGAGAAAGCTCAGTTCCTGCTTCCTCTTTTCCCAGTTTCCAGCCCCAGGGCCTTTGCCCTAACTGCTTCCTCTGCCAGGAATGTTTTCTCCTCTGCTTATTCTCACTATTCAAGACTTTTGGAATGTTAATTCCAGAGATATCTTCCCTGAGAGTCCCTAAGAGGATGCCTAACCCCACACCCCAGTCATCCCCTGTTCTGTTTTCTTCTCCCTAGAGTCACGTGTCACTTCCCGGAATGTTTCTGGGCTGAATTACTCCATGGAGGCAGCAATGTTATGGTATTGGACTTGGACCTTGTATCCTAAGATCTTAAGACACAGGGCTGCATCCATTGTGCTTGAATGGACGGAGGAATGAATGAATGGTTCTGAAGATCCTAGCTCTCTTACATGTTTTCAATACCCATCCCAGCCCTCTCCTACAGCCGAGAGCTTTTTACATTCTTAGGAAAAGAAAGAAGAAGAAAAAAGGACGGGAAATGTCAGCACCCCTTTATATGTTAAGGATTCTGACTCCAATTCATTGTTCCAGTATTCAAACCTGTATAGCAGAATTTGGGAGAGCAGGACGTAAGAGAGAAAAGCATTCCCTCCTCTTTTCAGTCACAGATTTAACTTGCTTAGAGTTCCAAGTGACTCAGTGTTGCTGACAATAGGGAAAGAAGCCGCATACAGTCAGCAGATTTTTGGTAATATGTTTTCATCATGTCTCTCTCTCCTCTGTACTGCTTATAGGGCAGTACAGAGTATACTGCTTATAGTACTCCTTCCCTCAGATTTTATTCAGGCTGACCGCCTGCTGCCTGCAACCTTTGGCAGATTATAGTTATGGATGAACGTCTACCTCCCTTCCCGGTGCATGTACTTGCAAATTACCTATTAGTTCCCAGACATTTACAGTCTACCTAAGACTGGGACGCACCTCGGAGAAGACAAGTCCCTGTTTCCAAGCACTACAATTCCTGCTTCCATTTGTTCTTTGCTTTTGGGGAAGGGGCTTTGCTAATGTTTCTGGAATTAAATTTTAGCTCCATTTGCTGAACAACATGGGTTCAGATCTCCTGCCCCTTCCATTATCAGCTGTATGATCTTACCCAAGTCTCTTAACCTCTCTGTGCCTCAGTTTCATCAACTGCAAACCGAGATGCTCCTACTAACTCTATATTTAGCTTGTTCTGAGGATTATATGGGAAGTTCTTATACTGTTGTTTAGCCCAGAGCTTGGTGTGTTCCAGCTGCTTAATACATAGCTGGGACCTTTTCCTTCCTCAGAGCTGGTCACAGCCTATAGAGTCCGTAATCACACACAACCAAACTGACTCTAGACTGCGATGCTATGTACACACTATTTTCCTTCCAAAATCCAGTTCTTTTGGAAGCATTCCATTCTCGGTGCTTGCAACCTGTAACAAGTGTGTGTGTGTGTGTGTGTGTGTCTGTGTGTGGGAGAGAGAGTGAGAGAGAGAGGTGTGAGAAAGGGTGTGTGTGTGTGTGTGTGTGTGTTGCTTGACTGAAATTTTCACGTATCTTCTCCGCCCAGTATAACAGAAGAGCAGGGAATGATATTTCCCAGCAGTGCCCACGATGTCTATTTTCGTGTCTACTCACTAAGTCTTTTTTTTTTTTTTTAATGCAGCCAATGGTAAATACAACGCCAAGTTCAACAGCCTCTTTATCGGTAGCAGTTGTTCACTGTAATGGCATCGTTTTGAGTTTCACAGGCTCATAGATGAAAGTGGGGATGTTGATGTCATCTAGTCACATCTGCAAAGAGGGAGTTGCCAAAATGTCTGGTCTGGATTCCAGTGAAGAAATTCTTTCTTATCTTTGGCTAGACATACTTCCCTCACTGAATCAGCTACAGCAGTGTGGGGGTGTCGGGGGGGGGGAGAGCGGGGAGGGGACCCACTACTCATCCTCCTCCTCATAATAAGCTGACATATACTTTGAGACAGTCATCAAGTAATCCTCTTCCCCTAAAAGAACAATCAAAATATTTATCTGCACAGCTAATATCACAACAACATGGGCAGACAGGCAAAGTTGCTCTCCTGTGAATAGCATTAGCTTGTAGTTCATGGCTTATAAAAACAGATCTCAAGACTTCTGGTCAATAAACACTTCAGCTTTTTTTTTTTTTCTTTTAAGTTACTCTGCTAATTGGAACACTCAACAAATATTCATTTAGTACCTGTAGTGTGCAGCATTGAGTTACATGGTATTTTGGTAAACAGCATAGAAAGTACACGTCTATAAGAAATAGCTATTGTTCGAAAGAAAGGTACAAATTTGTACTTAGTATCATCATGACTGGGCACTAAAATAAATGTTGAAGATACACACATAAATTTTCTACCTTTGAGGAACTCATAGTCTATACAGAACTATAGTTTAAGTTCAATATAATCATATAAGTACGGTGTGCAATCTGTACTCTAGAACATGAAGGAATGCCTCTACCTAGAGCTTACTCAGTGCTTGAATGGAGCCTTAAAGGAAAAATAAGGCTGACCTGACCTTAAATAAAATAATAAAATTGGGGAGGGGGAGGGAGAAAAGGAGTAGCTCTGCAAAAACAGGAGAAACCATGCATATTCCAAATTTCACCAGAAGTGGGGTGATTAAGTGACATGTGATATTCATGGAGATAAAACCAGAAAGTAAAGGAAAAACAGCTTCAGGGAAAATTGTCCATGAAGACCATGGAAGCACTGAGTTTTCAATCCTTGAAGAGCTTTGAAGGAGGCAATGGTGGATTTTAAGCAGGGACGTCCTGATTGGGTTTATACTTAGAAAAATTTAGTTTAACTGCATGAAGAAGCAATCGAAGGAAGTCAGAAGGATAACTAGTAAAGAATCCATGTGCACACTGGTGAGGGGCAACCTGGGAGAGTATGGAATGGAAAATGAAGGATCCTGCCCTATGGGAGATGGATTGTAAAGCCGTGGTTCTTGGCCTTCCTAGTGCTGTGACCCTTTAACACAGTTCCTCATGTTGTGGTGACCCCACCCACCAACCATGAAATTTTATTTTATTTTATTTTATTTTATTTTATTTTATTTTATTTTATTTATTTTCATTGCTACTTCATAATTGTAATTTTGCTACTGTTGTGAACCGTAATGTTAATATCTGATATGCAGATGGCGTAAGGCAACCCCTGTGAAAGGGTTGTTTGATTCCCAGAGGGATTGCAACCCACAGGTTGACAACTACTGGTAAAAGGCTAGGCAAAGACTAGTCAACCAACTTCTTTTCCTTTAATTACATTAAAATGTTTAATTTATTACTTATTAGTGTGTGTGCGCGCGTGCGTGCACTGTACTTGCTACACAGCACACACGTGAAAGTCATAAGACAAGTTTTCAGGAGTTAGTTTTTATCTCCCAACATGTGGGTCTCTGGGACAGAGCTCAGGCTGTCAGGCCTGACGGCAAGCACATTTACCCACTGAGGTTTCACTGGCCTCTATTCAACCAACTTTGTTCTCAAAAGATTAATTGCTAGTAGATTTTTCACAGGCAATGAGCGTTTAGTCCTTATGTTACATGTATGCACTATTTAATTGTTAATTATTTTATGTGAAGGAACCAAATATACTTTAAAGAATCCACCTTATTAACAACAGAAGACGAGGAAATCAACATTTTACTCTTTAATCTTTTAATGTGTAAAGAGCTTTCCACAACTCTTCCCCAAAACAAACACCAAAGAAAAGAAGACAAATCAAAAATCAACACAGGAACCAAACAAGAAAGAATTTTATTTAAAAAAAAAAAAAAAAAGTTCCAAGACAAGACAGGGAATCTTTCAAAGTTCTGACTTAACTCTTTCAGATCTTGACTAGAAAAGCCTCCAGCACCTATGTTACTTCACTTCTGCCCAAGTTAGGCTCTCTGAATGCATTGTGTCCAGTCTGGGATGCAAGATGCAAGTTACCTTGTGACAGGAAGATAAAGCAGAACTGGGCAAAGAAGGGCTGAATGCAGTACAGGCCTGACAGAGCCTAAACCAACATTCCAGACGTCCCTGAGGATCCAGCGTCCCCCCAGGGTCCTGGTCTCTGGCCTAATAGCCTGGTCTGCGTATCTGAGTCTCACTTATCAGATGTGAGCTGTCCAGGGCTGAGTGAGATCTGTGTGGAAGTGACTCTCAGCAGCCGAGGAAGCCCCTGGAATGGTGTTACTCCCCAGAACCATAGTGTGCTCCCTTGAAAGGGGGTCTCTGTCTCCCACATCCACACACCCCTGCTTCAATGGAGCTCAAAGATAGAACCAGGCTGTATTCCGAGCCTTGGTAGAAGTATATCTAGATTGTTCTAGCCAGATGGCTTTATCTCCTATACTTAGAAGTGCTATTTTAGAACTGTAGAAACATAAAAATCGTGTTGAGGAAAGGATTCAAAAATCAAGTTTAAGATAATTTACTACTAATAAGATTCCAGTGGACATTACAAGAAGAAAACAAAGAAAATTAATGTTGATCTGGGGATATTGTTCTCTTACATTTCAATACAATATAATAGAAATATTTGGCAGAATTGACATTAGATACAAAGCAGTCCTGGAAGAAACATTATAATTTAGAACATTTCTGAACTATAAGGAAAAACTAGTGGCTTCTTCATCAGACAGTCACAGTCTCAGCTGAGAGACCTTTTATAAGACTTTAAATTCTTTCTTCAAACCACTACTAATTGAACAGTATTTATAACAAAATACCATCTTGTCGGAACCATGATGCAACATGATGAAATGGGAAATAATTCTCAAAACTAATAGGACAAAGAAAGAATGCTCCATCCCAGTTTAGAATTTCAATCTACTGCGGCATCATGCCAGAGCTAAGCAGAAGCTGTGAAGACCTTTACAGTGATTCCTGTAACTTGGTACTATGTACCAAGGACTTCATTAATTCCTCATCCCTCCATCTGTACAGTTCAAACTCATTGATTCAGACCCCATACGTTCGTAATGCAGTGATAATAGAGTTGTAGTATACCCTTTAGCTGAGAAAACACTTGATAGTGATTTCTCTTTAAAGACGGTAGTCTGTCTTACAAAGAAATGCCTATGATGTCTTCAACTGTAATGAAAACCTGAGCCTCGGACTATCCACATCACAATTGCAAGAGGAAGATGACTCGGCCCTCTCCCGCCATCACCAACCCTGCTGCTGACACTGGACCCCATGCTGGACGTTGGAACCTTCATCCCTATTGTCTCTCACAGTCTGAAACCTCCAGTGCCACCTTTGCCAGAAAAATAGGTCCAGTGAGACACCACTTCCTCTCATTGTCTTCTACCAAAACAATTTGTCCTAAAAGCAAGGTAGCTTGGGTGACTGTGGGTCACTCTCTGGTGACCTTGCTAGAAGACGAGGAGGGAGAACACACATGGAACTTATGCTTCGGAGAGGCCTGATTCATCGTGTTGGGGAGGGAGGGATTCCAAACACATAGAGTTTTCAAAAGGTGGTAAGCCTGTGGGGAAAAAAAGCCCAGAGGAGTTCTGGGCCTGTGCATGAAGTGACTGGTGGTGGGCGTTATATTTCCTGAATCATGGAACTAGGGGGCATTCTGGTGTCCCTGGAGGAGGTAGAGAGGAGTCATTTGATTGCTTCTTGCTGACATCTTTCCTTGTGTCCGGACTGTTCCAGATGGCAGGAAGTCCCCGGCTCAGGCCTCTGGCTGGGCCATTCTCCAAGAGCTGACCCTCAACTCCTGTGCAGAGGCAAGCTGCCAGCTCAGCAGAGAGTGATGCTCACCTACACAGGCACAAGCAGCTCTCCGGCGCAATCCGAAAGTGTAACTGACACAAGATGGGGAGAGACCAGGTTTTCAGGCCTTGTTACTATGTATATGCTAATTATTAGGTGGAAGGAACATTATAATTGAGTTATGAAACCGCTAAATAAAAATAGATTACCTGCCAGAGAGCTTCTTTATGTGGCGCTTTCACTCGAGAATAAACAATGCGTTCTTTGTAGAGCTTAAGAGGGGCAGGGCGGGGCTGTTAATTTTATTCTGGAAACTGCGGTCCGTTGCTTGTTGTAACTAGACTAGCGCTTGTATTTGTTGACATCTTGATTTATAAAAACCTGAACCAGTTCAGTTTCAATAATTCTTTTTATTCAAGCAGCACCAGAGAAAGACGAGAGATTGGCATGCCTTCTAAAAATGGCGTATGCAAAAGCTTTGCAATTCTCTGTCAACTCTGGGTCAGATTCCGTGGAAAAGCAATTGGAATTCTTGCTGCCATTTTTTTTTTTTTCTGTGCACCTATGGAGGCTTCTGCTCCTAATGAGCACCATGAAAGCTTCTTCCTGCAGGATTTTATCTTTAGGAGATGAAATGACCTGTTTTCCTCAACACTTCTCAATCTTGTTTCTGTTATTGACTCCCTTCCTAGAGCACAGCAAAGAATACCTAATTAATTCGCTGCTGAGAAATTCATTCTGATGTCTAGACTTGGTAGGTGGAACCTGAGGCCGATGAATACAGAATGCCGGGTTCCATATCATTTTAAAAATCATGGTGGGTAGGGGAAAAACAAAACAAGAGGAATCGACATACAGGAAATGACAAATAGATAGCTCATCGTGTATTCAGGTTCCTGATTTTGCTCTTGGAATATACTCAGAGGTCCTTTTTGTTTAAAAATAAAGATGACAAAGAAAAGTAGTGATATATAAACAAAACTGTTCGGGAAGAGTCTCAGGTAAGCCATGCTTGTTCATAAAGTGCTACCCTCTCCTCACATCAAATAATAAAAGTAGAAGAGAGAGGTGGAGGGAATATCCAAGGTACAGTTATATAACAAAAAGCAACCAGGAAGCAAACATCTCCAAGTCAGATATCAATTTGAGTCATTATGGATAAACGCCCATCCCCACGCCATCCCTGAAGCCAATGGTGGAGGAGGTAGTCCCTTCTCATCCATTCTGACTGTGAGTCTCCTGCTCACCGTCACCCGGACTGCAGCCGTGTGGAGATGGCTTTTCAATGCTCTGTAGATGTGGAGAGCACTCATTTTTGTCACAAGTTCCATTTTTAAAGCAAATAGAGTGAGGAATTAAATTTAATTGCTAGGTTTAACATATCAAGAGTCTTCTGGATAAATGATATGCTAATTGATGACCCAGAGTCCCCCTTTTCTAAATTAGTTCCCAGATCAAGAGAGATTGACTAGAGTTTAAAAATACCCCAAAAGATGATCTAACGGATAGAGTCCGGAGCTGCAGGGGCCAAGAAAGAGACCTATTTCCTGTTGCCCAGCGACCCAGTCATATGTGAGACGGAGATCGGAGAAGTGTGCTGTGTGCTCCCGTGGCTCCCATACTTCCTGCTCTTCTCTTTGTTCTGTGTATTCCCTTGTGGTGACTTGAATAAGAACAGCCCCCATAGGCTCAGAGATTTGAATGCTTGGTCACCAAGGAGTGGCGATATTTGAAAGGATTAGTAGGTGTGGCCTTGTTGCAGGAAGTGTATCACTGGCGGTGAGCTTTGAGGTTTCAAAAGCCCATGCCAAGCCCAGAGTTTCTCTCTCAACTAGCAGATCAGGGTGCAGCTCTCAGATACTCTCCAGCACCATTTCTGTCTGCGTACTGCCATGCTTCCCGCTTTGATGATAATGGTTTCTCTGAACCTGTAAGGAAGCCCTCAATTAAATACTTTTTTTAAAATAAAAGTTGTCTTGGTCATGGCGTCTCCTCATAGCAATAGAACACTAACTAAGACATCCATGAACTATATGTGGTGTCACAGAGGCAGCAAGAGGCATTTTTGATTTTGTTAACAGAGCCATGCCCTTCACTTTGCCCAAGTGGAGTGTGCAGTGATAGCTGATAACCCTGGACCCAAAGTTTCCAGAAACCGATAGAGACGTTCTCCAAATGCGTTGTCTCAAATCACTCAGACAGTCGCTAAAGCTGCAATGTGTCAATGGCCTACCACATTCTGATTATCCAGACTGCTCACTGTTGTGGTTCTCACTTCCTCTTTGGCTGCTAGCGTTCTCGTAGTCAATGCATCGCTCCTCCATCAAGCAGGGTGGTTATTCAGCCTTCTGACATTGCATCATGACATTATCTACAGTGTCCATTATTATCAACTATGCCTTCAAATCTCACACACACACACACACACACACACACATACACACACACTTATGTATATGTGGAATAACATAAATAACTTGAAAAGTAAAAAATAAATAAAAAGTAATAGAATTTTAGAAAACCTAAGTTAAGAGGTAATATGGTGCTTTCCTATTTCATATTTATATTTACATTTATGCTTATGAGTATATTTATAAATATAAGTGTACATTTATATTTACATATTTCATATGTATATAATTAAGAAAAGCCTGACTATTCCCAAAGTTCTTTCTCTCTTTTAATTGTTATCTTCTTAAAATCCTTGGGACACACGTTGAGCAGGTTATTATTTATTTTTACTTAACATCACCATTAGATATGCTATTTTTATAGATGAAGAAACAAAAGACATAAATGATCACATGCTAACACAGGAATTCCCAGCTAATAGTCACAAAGTAGAGATTAGATAGACACTAGCCTCTCTTTCCTCTTAAAAAACCAAACTTAGACCGGTGGTGGCGGTGGCGGCGGCGGCGCACTCCTTTAATCCTAGCACCGGGAAGGCAAAGGCAGGTGGATCTTTGTGAGTTCAAAGACAGCCTAGTCTACAGAGTGAGTTCCAGGACAGCCAGGGCTACAAGCCCTGTCTTGCAAAACAAAAATAAATAAACAAATAAATATCCAAATTTCTTTTTAATTCAAACATAAAATATAAAAGTTACATATTTTATCTGAGCCACAGTGGCACATGCTTATAATCCCCAAACTCAGGAGGCTGAGACAGGAAGATCATGAGTTCAAGACCAGCCTGGGCTATATAATGAGACCTAATTCAAAATAAACAAACAAACAAAAATTGACATATTAAGAGACTAATGTAATTTCAACTAATTTATACATTGCATAATTTGTAAATCACATTAAACATGTGTATCCTCAAATAGCATGTTTTATATATTAAAAAAATTAAAACCCTGTCTTCTAGCATTTTTCTTAATGGGGTTCCTGCTATATAGCCCAGACAGCCTCCAACTCAGAATCCTTCCTCAGCCTCCCAAGTACTGGGCCTAAGGTTTGTGCCACCATATCTGTCTTCTTGTGACTTTTAAACACACAGTGTATTACTGTCGTCTGTATTCACCTTACTTACAGCTCCATGACAGAACTTTCTCCTTTCTAATTGTAACAGCGCATGCTGGTCAGAATCAGCTTTTCTCACGCACTCCCTTGATCATGTATCTCTCCCTTTTTCATATGCACACAATACTTACTTGGATTGGTCCTCTACCCAGGTCTCCATTTCACAATCTGCTGTGGTAAGAGCTGCAGCATTTAGTGGCACTGTCCCCACCCCCCCCCCCGACCCCAAATCGTTGTGTCTATACAGATTTCTGTGTCAATTCGTGAGAACGGACACCCAATCTGCTACCTGTAAATGTGGTCATGGGACCATATACCCGTAAGAAACTTTCAAAGGAAAAAGTTCCAAGGTCACATAAGTGTATGGAATACAGCGTGTATCATATATCCCTCTCGGAGATTCGCGGTGTACATTTGCATATTAAAGGCTTTAAGAAGTTCCACAGGAAAGAAAAACGCTTAAAGTTGTTTCATCAAGAAGTTGTGAATCTTCTTTGACTTTTAAAATCTTTTATTGAGTAAAAGATCTTAACATCCCCAACTACAGCTCCCCAGAACACATTTTGCAGACCTGCAGTAGAAAAATATGTTGATTTTCAATATGAGACTTTGGGAGATTCTCTCACATGAAGCTGGGAATTAGCCTGGAATGGAGACTTGCTAGGGAGCATACCTATGGTATCCGGGGCTAAAATTGGTCAAGGATGTTGGGGCATATGAAGTATTGCCATGCATTAGATGAGAAGGAACAGAACAATGGATTGTGAGGTGCCTGGGAACAGAGACAAGGACAGGATGATGGAGCTAGGAAATGGCGAGAGCGATGAAAGAGAAGCCAACCTGAGGTTTACCCGGCCTTCTGTACTTCTCTTTCTCCTTAGATCTTGCCATTGCAGACTCTCACCCAGATGGAACCAGGGATAGGAAGCCTAGCTGTAAGGAGACAGAGACAAGGAGGGGTGGAGCCAAGCTCTGACGACTGCCGTGTAAAGGTCAGAATGGAGAGACATACCAAGCAATCAGAAGAGGACGTCTGAGAGTGACTAGATTCCAGTTGTCGTTCCCAGGAAAAGATGGAAGCCAGAGGCTGTCTTTGTAACCTGTGCCCTCTGAAAGTTTGGCAGTCACCTAATTTGACATTCATGTGATTCCATACTCTTGAAATGAAAGGGGTTCCATTAGTAGCTTCTGGAGAACAACAGATGTAAACAAGGAATGTCACAGGTACCTCAATAAGGTGTTCACCTTATTGAAGATTGAATGATACCCTAAAATATGAAAGTGTTATTTGGGAATAGTGTTTAATCATTGTGAACTATGAATCATGGCATTCAGAAAATGTACAAGATAGGTAGGTAGGTAGGTAGGTAGGTAGGTAGGTAGGTAGGTATTGATAGTATAGACTATAATTTATTCCACTTTAAGTAAGTTGTATAGTCAAACACTTTATGACTTTATTCAACAATAATATAAGAGGCATCTGTGATATAAAAAAGTATTGTTTGGCATTCTGTGAATATAAAGGCAAGCAATGTACGTTGTGCCCCAAAGGAGCTTCTAGTCAACGTGATGAATTAAGAGGTACACTCAGATGACCAAGTTGCAAGCAAATTGTCACATGTAGTTGTAGCAGAGCTGAGAACAGAGCTCTGGGACAGTTTGGGAGGGCCTCAGAGATGCGAATGATAATGTTGGAGGAAGACCTTGAGGACCAAACTAATTATTAGCAGGCTGGTTGTCATGTGACGCACACGTCAAGGAGGCTACAGTTTTCCGAGTGCTGAGAAGGGAAAGGTATAAGAAACACAGCTGAGACACCAATGGTCCAGTTGGTCAAGGAAGAACATTCATGAAGAGGGATGTGGGCAATAATGTTGAGGAAGTAAGCCCTGGCAAGCATTGTAGAGACAGGAATAGCAACTCTGCCTGACCCTGTCACATGACTGAGCCCAGAAAACTGAAGGACTTGAATACTTTGAGGCTAAATATTAGCATTATTATTCTTATCAAATCTAAATTAGGCCTACTAGATTTCTGTTGGTCTTTTTAGCCACAGATTTAGTGCCTGAAACAACACAAGACATGTTTGTCATCCTATAGTTCTGGGGTTACAAGTCTGGCATGAATCTCGGTGGTTAAAGTCAAGATGTCAGCAAGACTGCTTTCTCCAGAGGCTTGATTGAGAAAGTCCTTTATCTTCTCTGAAATCTAGAGGCTACCTACATTCCTGAGTTCACGGCTCCCACAATCCAGCTTCACAGCAGCAACAGTAAGTAGAGTCATCTCACACCCCAATTGTCCCGGCCTCTGTTTTTGATTCCCTCTTCAGTTTGAAGGACCCGTGTAATTACACCAACACTGGATAACCAAGGAGATTCTCCCTGTTTGTTAATTAGTTATCATAATCCTTCTCTGTAAATCACACAGTCACGGGTTCTTGTGATTATAACATGGGCACATCTGGGGGAACCCTTATTCTGCCTATTATTTAGACCTACCAGTCAGTATCTTCCTTGATATTCAAACATCCCTTATTTCCTAGCATGGGCAAATTGCCTTGTCGTTTATTCTTCAAGTGCCCTTCGTGCCCAGTGCTGTGTATATCAGAGACTTCAAGTGAAGACTGTATAATGTAAGAAGTGTTTACACTCAAAGGCTGTGCATCTTCCTTTCTAAAGGATTCAGTCCAGGGGAGTTTTGTCTTAGCTAGTGTTCTCCTCCAATCTCCCTGCTCACTCCATTTCCTGAAAATGAGCTGGCAGACATCCTTCCTCTCTTTATCTTTACTTGAAAAGGAAATTTCCTGATACATTATTATTTAGCGCAATTTGGCTTGTTTTGCTTTAACCTTTCCTCTCCAGAAATATATCCTGTGCCTCAAAAGATCCATTAGCTTCTTGAGACAAACTCAGAATCTACTTGAATTCTTTTTAATAGTTCATCTTCTCCCTGCGTGCTATCAGAGAAGGCCTTAATTCCAGTTTCATTATACTTTTGAGGGAGTGTCTATGTAGCACAGGCTGGCCTCAAATAGGCCGTCTTCCTGTTTCTCCTTGGGAGTTAGAATTACAGGCACATGTTATCACACCTGGCTTTAATCCCAGACTTAGACCGTGCATTCCCTTTCCACTCCAAGGATAACTTCCTCAAGTACAGGCCTAACTGGAAAGCAGTTTACATCTGGGATAGCAACTAGCCTGGGCACAGGAGTTCAGAGGAATCTGAAATTCCAGCTGGGTCTCAAATAACCTGATGTATTTGGGTGAGTCACCTCCTCAAAAAGGAGGTGACCCAAAAAGTCTTAAAGAGACTCAAAAAGTCTCTTATGCATGAAGTAGGAAAGGCGAATTAGGTGTTTTCTGAGTTCTAAAATTCACTTTACCATTTCTGGATACAGAATGTAGCTTTTGGATAAGCCAGCTTTGAGTGACATGGGAGTATCCAGCGGCAGGCTAAAGAGAACATGGAAGTAAAGACATACTATTTAGTGCCTTGAGATCTCTGTTTATACTGTGATAGAGTCGCTACGTGTGGCTGGGGGACTTTAATTGACACAAACAGTAGTTGGGAGCAACCACGCATTAAACTTTAGGTCTACAGAGACTCCAACTGTGAGGTATGGAGCCTCCCCCACCTACCCTCTCTCTCTCTCCTTTTGGAATAGGGTTTCACTGTGTAGCCCAAGATCCTTTATTGTTTAAAGGGGTATGGGAAGCAAGCTATGAAACTTTGAATGAAAAAAAAAAGGGACAAGAATTGATGTTTTAAGAAGGATTAATCTGACAGTTACGCACGAGAGGGACGGGCGGCCACAGTGGGGAAAGAGGCAGGAAAACCAATTAAAACACTTGTAAAAATTCAGGCGTAATAAAAATGTAACAGGATGCTGGATAGGTCTTTTCCTGCTGTCGGCAGGCTTCCGCTGCAGCGTCAGGGTTGAAGACAATGGGCAATAACAACCACGCATTCTGAAGTGCGTTGCTAAACACGTTCATGCATGACCTGATAGCTAGGGTTTTTTGTTTGTTTGTTTGTTTTTTGTTTTTGTTTTGACTGCCCTCATTTTCTAGAAAAAAGTTAGAACAGCACCGAAGAGAACATGTGAAGAGGGAGGGCATTAATGCTCCGTTCCCCTCTCGTTAAATGCTCCTGGACCCTAAGGAGCAGGAAGCTGGCTCTGACATGGGTGTGGGCAAGAGAGAAAGAACATCAGTGGGTTCCTTCAGAGGGTAGCAAGGAAGGGGGATGAATTTCCCTCTCGTAAGCCAATCCACATAAAAGGTATTTGGGTCCCATAGTCAAACCTGAATTAGAGAGAATATTGCTTTCTTGGGAAAAGGTCATGCTGTTTGACATGTAAAGACATGACTTCACTTTGCATAATAGCTCAGGCTGGCCTAGACTTCACTGCGCAGCCAGACCTGCCTTGAACCTGTGATCCTCCTGCCTCTACCTCCTTTAGTGCTACAGGCAGAGAGCCACCTGCTGTATTTGACACCCTTGACAAGGTGGAGAGATCTTAGAACCCACAGCTCTGCTCTGTGAAAGGAAATCTGGCAGCTGAATGGTTGTCATCAGGTGGAGCTCATTAGAGAGATGCAGAAACTACCATGAAAGAGGCCCAGGAAACAGTAGCTGGCTTCTTCTCTAGCTCATCTACCTCATGGCCAGCAGCATCTCATGTCTGCTCTTGACCCTCAGCCCCAGAGAAGCCAGAAGCAGCCAGCTGAGAAGGTGGGACAAAGTGCTTTAAGGGACAGGGTCTGTGAGGCTCCTTTCTGCATCCTCTTAGACTCTCTGGCCGTGCACACATAGGGAGGGATAGGGGAAGAGTATTGCCCTGAGATGAACGGAAGTTTTAATTTAAATTAGCCTAAACCTTGGAAATTCTGAAAACAAGGCTCTTGTTTAATATCCAAAAGTAACAACAGCAGCAGCAGCAATAACAGAAACCTCACACGGGAGAAACGTGAACTCAGAAAGAATGTTTTTGAGGGCGGTGGAATTTCAAAATGGATGAAAACTATTTTCTGTTCGTAGCTCATAAAATCCAACTCCGATAATGAATTGATATGAAGGCAATAATAAACAACTATAATAACAGCAATAATAATAACCGTTTGTTGAGTACTTACACTTATGCCAGACTCTGTTGGGTGCTGAAGATGCATTATTTTATTTAATCCCTACAGGAACTCCATAAGGTAGATACTATTAAATGAGATTGCGTGCACTCAAAGTAGCATGGCCATTGGCCATAAGGTGGATGATATTAAATTTAATCTCATTTAATAGATTTGAAACTGAAGCTCAGAGACGTTAAGTAATCTGTTACACCGTATACTTAATAAGCAGCTAATTTCAGACCCTATATAACCCTATTTGAGGCTGGAATAGAATGGCAGTGATAACAGAGGAAGGAAGCAAGGAATAAGCAAATGAATTTCTGTACCATTCTGACCCCAGCGTGTGTGAAACGACGGAGAAAAGTGATGGCAGAATCTATGGATGCTGACTGCACCCCGACTAGGGAACCCACAGATGGCATTTGTTGCTGTGTATCATACTAATCAATAAGTATCGTGAATAATTTAATTTTGGTGATTTTGTTTTGTTGCCTTTTAATGAACCGCTCCCTGCTTGTTTTGAACTCAGCCCTCTGGAATATAAACAACATATTAATTTGTCATCCATGACATATGAATGTCCTACAATAGGGCATTTACCCAAAATAACAGAGTTTGGGTTTAATGTCTTGATGATGGAGGTACTTAGCACAGACTTAAATTCAAGCAAAACTTCTAATAACGTTGACACTGAGGACTCCCTGGAGAAAGAATCTTATTCTGTCCATCACTGTGTTGTGACATACGCGCTCACCCACACGGGATCTGATGTATCAGCGCTTCTTACCTCCGCATTGAGAGACCGCTAGGCTCCAGGCACTAAGCTCAGTACTACGCTTACGGTGTGTGTTCACAGTTACCACTCCCCTCCCGCCATGGAAACAGAATTCTGTAGCTTTGCTTCCCGGCTCTCTGAGAAGAATCAGACTTTTGGGGGGTACAGAGTGAGAGACAAGTGGCCAGCGGGACTGGCTACTGAGATGGGAGAAAGGAGGAAGAGGGAAGAATAGGCAGATGTGTGGCTGTTCCTGCCTCTGGAAGTCAATGTATTAGAGAGGACAAACCCAAGTGAGGGATATGATCACCTGGGGCAGTGTCTAGCTTCCGAGACTTCTGTGAGAATGCCCCTGTCGTGGTGTGAGTGAGAAGTGTCCCCAAAGGCTCTTGTGTTTGAGCACTAGGTCCCCATCGGGTGGCACTGTTTTCTCCTGTGTTTGAGCACTAGGTCCCCATCGGGTGGCACTGTTTTCTCCTGTGTTTGAACACTAGGTCCCCATCGGGTGGCACTGTTTTCTCCTGTGTTTGAGCATTTGGTCCCCATCGGGTGGCACTGTTTGGGGAGGCTGTGGACCCTGTGGAGGTAGAGCGTGGCCTCTGTGGAGGAGGTGGGTCCCTGTGGACTAGCCTTGCGGCTTATAGCACAGACTTTCTTCCAACCTGGTCTCTCTCCGCTTCCTTGTCTGCTAAGACATGAACAAGCTGCAGTTGACACAGTAAGTGAGCTACCCTGCAAGATTTCCTTTCCACCAAGGTGACTGTCCTTTCACCTCAAGATGGGAGCCAATAAATCTTCTTCTCTCAAGTTATTATTATTTCTCTTGCTATTTCATTATTTTTTATTACTATTTTATATCACCAGGTGTCTGGTCACAGTGATGAATAAAATAACTAACACAGGACCGAGTAGGTACTAATTTAAAATGTGCTGACTGTATAAGCATTATTGTTTTAAAATTCTAGGTGAAGAAAGATCAGTAAAGCAGATACGTCACGTTTTCAGGGTTTCCTAGCCCCGAATCCGCTTCTTTCCAGCCCGAAGCCTCTCTCTCCGCAGTGCCACACTATGGGCCCACAACCATCTGTCGAGCAGGGCTGAGTCAAAGAGCTTCCCTCGTGAGGAACCTCTATTTATGCGGATGTCACACACAAATGGGAAAGGCCTACTTCTGCTATTTGATTCAGAAGAGCAACAGCTTAAGCACCAACCCAGAGAACAGACCTACCTGCTGTACTAAGCTTGCCTGTGGGCTCCACGGCTCATCATGAAGTCCTATTACACTAACCCCACAAAACGGCAATGTTTTCCATAGAAGGTTCAGCTAGAACCTTTGCCGAAATCGCTCTGTGGCCAATCATCATGAAATCAACGCTGTGACGAGCTTGCTGCCTGATACCCAGAAGTGAAGAGGAAAAGGGTTCTCTAAACCTCTAACCAAGTTACCGTAGACCTTTCAATAACAAACAAAAATACATGTACTCGTTTTGGTTAATTCTCATTTTAAATGGCTTGATGTTTTCATTCTCTATTGCCATAGAAACCATTATAAAGCTCCTTACAAATGCTTCAGAAACAGAGCCACCTGTCTAGTAGTACAACGGGCTTCCAAGGAAATAGATGGTACTGGACAGACAGTAACTTGATCCGTGAGAGGAAAGGTCTCTGCTTCCAGTTACTATGGGTTACTATGGCTGAGCTGAACAGATAAGGAGAACACGAGCCAGCAGAAGTTTGAAGAGATTTGAGCATAGTGTACAGATACCATTTCTGAAAGTTGGATGAAGTTTCTCTCTCTTTGAGGGAACGTTCCAAGGAGGTGTTAACAGCAGAGTGATGTCATCTGTATTTAGAGAGTACATGTACAGCGCCATAATGGACCAGACAGGAATTGTACAAAAATGATTTGAAAAAAAAAAAAGAGCCAGTTTGCTATGCCAAAATCCAAAGTGTTCTTCTTCAAGGTGAATCATATTCGATTCCAAAATGTCAAGTAGATTTAGTCATTTTAATCTTTTTTTATTAGATTAAAACTTGATACATTTATAAAAAGCTCCGGGAAGTGGAACATAGGCTTCACCGCGAAGCAACTGTGTGACATCGGGCATACTGCTAAGTCTCTCTAAGTCTCCAAACTGAGGGTCGTATTTCCACTTACGAAAGGGTTAAGTAAAGTAACCCTACAGAGCACTAATCACAGTCCTTAACACTTAGTACTTAACACAGTCCTGAACACTAAGAAAGGGTCACGTTCGAAGTTACTAGTCATCAAACGCAATGTTAAATACTAACAACTGACAGTAAGTTTGCTGAAGTCAGTAACACGTATTGCTAATTTTTCTGTTGTCTCTTTTCCTTGAACCTGTAGACAATATCTGATCTTAAATAATTGAAAAGAGTATGGGAACAAACATAGATCTGAAAGGCAGAGTCGATGCAGTTTCTGCATAGCTCTGACCTTTCTGGTATTGGTGACTCTGGAAGTTTCAGTGCCATAGGCATCTTTGCTGTATTTTCTCCTGAAGCTTGAAAAGAAAGCCTGTTTTCATAAGACCTTGGGCCTGATTTCCAGTGGGAAAAAAGTGCTAAGAAATTTGGCTTCGTTTCCAAGTATCTTTGCACTTTTCCCAATTGCACAGAACCTCCGAGCTTCTCCCAGATTACCTCGTTTCAATGACATCGAATCTTTCAAAGAGAATGTAATAATTCCACAGAGAACTTAGCATTTCTGACAGCCTACCTCCCACTGTCCTAGTGCTTTATAAATTATGCTGCCTCTGAATGTGAGCCGGGCAGTACCATTTTCCTGGCCCCTCGTGATTCATGGTTTTCCTTAACTATGTCAGTGCCTCGTCAGCAAAGCTGCTGCTTTTGAACAGACTGTGATGTGATCTGCTTCTTGTAGGGCAGCTTGCAAAAATATGTAGTGGCTCTTATACACTGATTTTTCTTTTTTCTTTTTGCCACATCGAGGTAATGAGTAGCTACTATTCACTGTAGAAATCACATCCAATTCAGAAAACATTACCATTTAATTAACAATCTGTTCTCTGCAATACACTGTGACCTGAGAGACCACTCTAATGACAATGTGCTGTTATCATTAAAATTAACTAACAAACCAAATAAATAAATAAATAAATAAATAAATAAATAAATAAATAAATAATGGTACTAGTCAGGTCAGATATGCAATGAACATAATTAAAAGAAAGTGAAACTAAAAACAAGTGCCAGACCAAAGGAACAGCACAGCCCAGGAGACTACCATGATAGCTTCCCCCGCTTCTGACTGCAAAAGTGGTTTCCCTTGGTCCCCAGCTCCCCTGGAGATCCCATCTCAAGCCCTAGAGCTCAAGACTGGGGAGCCGACCTAGGTGATTTAGAAATGGAGGTTCAAAGCAAAGAAAGATAACGACCATGTCCATCGCTTTCCAACTATAAACCAGACATTCTTAGGAATAACTTCTCTCTCCTCCCAGCACCTGGATCTTTGAAAAGTCTTCTGAGTTGCACAGGACTCTTGAGTTAGGGACCTTCGGTTCAGGGAGGTTGGGTGTTCACGTGGGGGCCTTTCCGGCATTCTTGCTGTGTGCTCAGAGAGGATTCTGTCATTACTAACATGCTTTGGGCTTAAGGAATACAGGGGAATGCGAAAGAGTAAAAGATGCAAAACAACAAAAAATGTGTTTGGAGTGTGACTGGGGGAAATCATGCTTTTAAACAGGACTTTGGAAAGATGAGTGTTGACGAGCTGCTGAGTGAAGCCGGTGGCACAGAGAGAATGCCAAGTGAAACAGAAACCTGACTATGCACTGACAGCAGTGGCCACAAGGTCTCATCGCACCCCACCGGTTGCTCTTTGGGGGCTCTTTCAATGATTTGATGATTTACACAACAGGGGAAGGTTTTCAATGAGATGAGTCCCTGAGGAGAAGACTCTGCCTCTCATAGTGGTTGTGGATATGGAAGTTCTTAGTTATTTCCAACCTGGGGATGTCCAATTTCAGCAGCAGATACCTTTCAAAGAAGAGTTGGGTTTGTTGTTGTAGGGTTTGTGTATCCTGTCTGTTCAGGATACCCCTGAGCTCCTACCCATCAGAAGTCAGAAACAGCCTCCTTGCTGTGGTCTTCCGAAACATCTTCGTTCATCAACTATCTCCTAAGGCTCAGATCGTCATGGAGCAATGCTGCTCCTCACACTAAGAAAAGTGTCCCTGGGACTGGATAGACCTTGATTTCTGTTCAAGCACTGGTGGAGTCCAGGATAGATTAATATTCCTCTATGTCCTGTTCTTAATGTTTAAACATGACCTGTAGAAGAAACTGTGAAATAAATTTAAATGGACTGAAAGATTAAAGGGTCTTCAAGTAGAGAGCACACAGATTCAGCATATCCTTCTAAGTCATGGGCTTCAATAAAGTCTTGTTTTCATTGTCTTTGGGGCTTTTATAATTCTGTGTACCTTATAGAAAGCTGATAATAATGTAAATCTTTTCTTTTTCCTTTCACATTTTTAGTCTCCCTGTACAAGGCTAACCTTGAACTCAAAATCCTCCTGTATCAACCTCCTGATGTGCTGACTTGATAAGCATCTGATATCACCATGCTCAGCCCTCTTTGAACCCAAGACCTCATGAGAGCTAGGCAAGCACTCTACCACCGAGACATACCCCCAGCTCAAAATGTAATATGGATAATAAAAATCCAAGTTAGATCTGTTGGAATGCAATTGCTTTTTTGACTCTGGTTAGCATCGTGGTTTTGTACCTATTTTAAATACTGTCTGTAACGCGGGTTGACCGGAAAGCTGTGGGTTGACATGAGTTTCAACATTCTAGAATGCCATAGCACTTTTCCTATGAGCATTTTTCTTGACAACCAGTGTCAATATGTTCAGCGGGAGATACAAGCATAGAAAAAAAAATAGAAGTATGTTTTCTAGATTTGCACTCCCCGGGTTATGCCTTGTTCTGCTACTTTTTAATCTAATTTTTTTGGCATATGTATGTGGTATATGTCTGTGTGCATATACATGTTTATATGTGTGTGGGTACATGTGCATGTGGCCAAGGTTGACGATGAGTGTCTTCCTACAGTTCTCTATCTTATATATTGAGCAGAGTGTCTCGTTGAACTTGTATTTGCCTCTTAGGTTAATCTAGCTAGTTTTCTGGGGTGTTGGGGGGTATTCCCCTGTCTCAGCCTTTACTTCTACTTATGGAATATTGGGGTTACAGGTGTCTTGTCACACACATCTAGCTTTCTACATGGATCTTGGGACCCTAATGCTAGTTCTATGCTTTACCCCGCTGAGCCATCTTCCCAGACTTTTGACTGGCTTCCTTCTTCCTCCTTGGGCACAATAAGACTGTCCCCATTTAGGAGCTAGAAGTCAGTCTCTAGTTCCCTACTCAGGAAGAGCCCTCGCAAGTCCCCTTCTCCTTTCCCTCCTGTATGTGGATGAGTCTACTAACATGTTAATAAAATGTTTCCTGACTACCAAGGACAAAGGGATTTTCCTTGTTTGGGTGGTCCATTGTTTTCTTGCCAAAGGACTCCTCCTTCATCGTTACCCCAGCTCTGATTCCGCATCCACCATCTGCTCCACGTTCATGGCTGCATGCTTCTTCTTTAACCGTTGAGGGTCAGGTCAGCAGCTGCAGGAGAAGCTGATTAGTTCCTCCCTTCTGTAGAGGCATTCCCCTGACTGCACTGATCCTGGGCGGCTTGCTTTGCAGTCAGCTCACTCCACAGAGGAGAAACTCAGGCTCTCGGGGAGGCGGGCTGTTGTCTGGTCAAGGTGAGGTTGGGGCAGCGGACTAATTCATTCCTCTTGGCTCAGCCGTTAATTTTGCTTAAATAAGAACCGTCTGCAAATTTTTTTATTTGAAATCCACTGCCTGCCTGACACCTTGTGATGGCAAGATTCAAAGACAATTTTTATTGCTAAGTTATTAGTCCTTTGAAAGAAGGAAAATTTGGTGTTTAATATTTAACCAGTTGCTGTGTTCCCCAATTCTTTGATATCTGATTGCTAACTGTGTAACCATTTAAGGTCCATTTCTAGAGACTTTTCCAAACATTTGAAGCACTGCAGGAATTTCTTTGTAATGTTCCTTCATGAAAAATTGCCATTATTTCTTGCTACAGTGACCACTGCCAGCAGACAGGTTCATTAGGAAAGAAATAAAGGAACGCTTTATATTTGGATGCATTGAAATTTGTCTATTATAGCAGACTGTTTTCTTGAGGACAGGAACAAATTCCTTTCATCTTTCAAACACAACCACTCCTTTAAATATTGGAAAATTTAACAGAATTTAGTACAGAGAAATTACATTATCTCTAGACAAAGAAAATAACTCCCAGGATTCATTCTCATTCTCTCTCTCTCCTCTCTCTCTCTCTCTCCTTCCTTCCGTCTTTCTTTTCCTGACTCTTATTTTAAGTTTAGGAGTCATTGAAAAAGTGATATAAACATTCTATACGTTTTATTTATTTATCATTTATTTGAGACAACTCTGGCTGGCCTGGAAACTGCTGGGTCGACCAAGCTAACCTCAGACTTGTGATGATCCGCCCGATACAGTCTCTTGAATGCTGGGATTACAAGCATGCACCACCATGCCTTGCTTTCCCCAGGCATTGTTGAGATGGTTCCTGGGTCCGTTGCTCCTTTCAGGAATGCACAAACTGGATCTACAAGCACTCTACGGCCCCAAACAGTCCGCCCAACTTACACTTTTTGTGGTGTACATCCTTCCTGGGAGTTCACACCAGATCAGAATGGGGAAATGCATTACAGACTTCTAACAGGCCACAACATACATCTTAGGTTAAACACAAAATGTAGTTCGGTGAAGAGAAGCCAGTACCCACTGTGGCTTCAAATTAGAAAATTCATTCCTGAGTATTAAGTGTGAATTGAACTGTAGATTGAGAGCAAATCAAGACAATTCTTTCGAACGTTGTGTACATTTCCATAGAAGAAGATGCGGCCTGATACTGTAGAAAGCCTAATGCCCTAGACACCCGGGCTTTGTCTCCAGTGTATTTTGTCAGATGGCATCAGGTAAGTCACTTACCCAATCAATCATAGTTTTAAAGGTAAAATGAGGGTAAATGATTCCAGATTGAAGAAGACTGGATGAAGACTCTCAAATAAGAAGACCATATCTGTATACCTTTTGTTTAAGGGTAGAGATGCCTTTGAAGTGCCTGCTTTCCTCAAGACCCCTTCATCCAGGAACTGCCCGGAGCTGCGAGCTAGCGAGAGAGGTGGGCTACCCTCCTCAGGGACACTAGTGGTTCAGCAGGGGCCATCTGACCAGGGACACCCAGGAACATTGAGAAATCAGATTTTTCTCTTGCAATTAAAGAGACTCAAGACTATTTTCAGATGGCAACCTGGTGACAATGAGAAACACACCCATGGGCCACTTGCAGCCATGAAACTAGTGGAGAAAGGGGCAGACATACAGAAAACAGCAAAGTGAATTGCTGGGGTGTGGGAGAAAACAGGAAATCCCTCCGTCTACAGTCTAGCCCTCAGTCAGTGCATGGCCTATACATTGTTTTTTGGTTTTTTTTGTTTTTTTTTTTTTCTCCCTAGGATGGCCAGAAGATGGCCCATTTTAACTTCACAATAAACTTCCTTTGAATGGCTTGCTTTTCCTGGCAACCAGGGAAGCTTTGGCTAAAACAATAATACCACGATCGAAAAGGTCATCACCAAGAGTGGCGTAGATTTTATTGTATCAAAAACAACCATTTCCACCTGTGCTTCGCTGCCACCAAGACGGAACTTTCTAGATAAGCTGTTCAAAATATAAAATAAAAATTGGAATATAGAAGAGATTGGGTGGGGAGCATTTAACATCATGTAGATTTTCTAACAAGGTATGCAAGTTGCATTTCAAACAATGTTAGATATTTTCCTCAGGAGTTCTCTCTCTCTGGCCCTTCTTATATAAAGTTTCAGAATCCAAAGGAAGCAACACAACGCAGTGGAGAAAATGGAGGTAGATCAAGCTTGGATTCTGGCTGTTGAAATATGAGCTCTCCGGAAATCCCAGGTCCTCATCTCTACGTGAGGGAGTGGTGGTTCCCTCTTCAGTTTGTTGTAAGGGATACGGGAGGTCATTCACAGCGAGAGCTTGGTACACGGTAAGCACTCAGCAAAAGTGTCACCCTTCTCCTCTTTCACACGTGAGTCCTACAATCTTGTAGCCAGCTCAGAACATCACTTCAGTAAGTGGAATTTGAAAGAAAACAGGGGGGAAATAGGCTTTAACTTCTTGGCTTAGTCGCCCCAAAAGTCTCCATCACTGCCCCAAAGAGGAACATACATGAGACTTCAGACAGACAGGATTGCATCTGAGTACATTTGTTTTTTCCTCCGATAACAAAGTATCATAGACAGGGTAGCTTCAAAACAACAGGAATTCATTTCTTAGAGTTCTGAGGCTGGAAGTTCCGAGACCAGGGGAGCTGCTAGACGTGGGATCTGATGAGAGTCCCCTTCTCACAGATGGAATTTTCTGCCTGTGCTCATTCAAGGTGAAGGGGCAAACAAGCTCTCTCAGGTTCTCTATTGTCTCTGTCCCTCTCGCACTAGGTGAGGGCACTATTTTACGCAGAGGAGCTCCATCCTTAAGATGACTCATCTTTGAAAGTCTGCTAACACTACCACCTTGAGGCACAGGATTTCAACGTGTGAGATGGATTCAGAGGGGGATGCAACGTTCAGACTGTAACAGACAAGAATGGAGAGAGCACCACAGAGGTCTTTTTTCATTTGGGTGGGCCTATTTTGGCCAACGGGTTAATTTCTCAGCAAAGTCACATCTAACGTTAATATCCAAGGCGGAGTGTGCTCGAGTCTGCCTGCACTAGCAGTGCACGGCCAGCAGGGCGGCTGTTTTCAAAATTTAAGATCAACTTGTATGCAACCCTGCTCATTTGCCTGAAGAAAGGAATCCAGAATGCTCCACATATTGAACACACTGCTCTGCTTCAATGTCGAGTAAGAAAATCTATTAAGTTTCTTACATTACTATCCAGCTTAAATATTCTTTTTAAGACACACAGTTTTACATTCTCCTTCTCCCCCCTCCCCCTTCCTCTCCCTCTGTGTGTGTGTGTGTGTGTGTGTGTGTGCGCGCGCGCGCGCATGCGCGCGCTGAGGTCACAGACTAGCTTGGGAGCATTGCTTCTCTTTTTCCAATATGTGGGTTCTGGGGATTGGACTCAGGTCATGAGACTTGGCAGCAAGTGCCTTTACCAAGCTGAGCCATTTTGCTGGTCCAAAAGGAATATGTTTGACAAAGAAGCCCTGTAAGAAATATACCAGCATGGATCCAACCATATTGCTGCAAACATCTGCTTTCCTGTCCGTCCATGTAATGCCATGGCAATCACATGCATTCATGGAAGAGATCCCCTAGAAGCCAGACTTCAACGGCTGTGTCAGATTTCTGCCATAGGATTTGTATTGTGTTCTCTCAAAGGGAACGGAAAGAGCAGCATGGAAGGGGACTATGGACTAACTATACATACACATAATCATTCCTCACGAGATCTGATGAGAAACATACACAAATCATGAAGGTAAGACTCAGGCTCTGCATCATCTATTCCTAGTCCTGGTTCCAGGCCAAATAACCTTAAAGCAGACATAAGGCATGAAGAAATATTTATACTAAAAGAAGGGCTTTATTCAAAGTAAGTCGAAATATCAACTATTCCCGATACATTGTATCCATATGTTTGTGGTTTCTGAAATCCATAACTTCACAGTGAGTAAGAACCCTGCTCTTCCAATTATGTTAAGATTCTGACACTGTGCACAGTGCATGTTAATTCAACATTGTGAAAGAGGCTATCAACAATGATAAATCAAATTCAAGCAGGTTATTTTAACGGAGGAATTTGATAGCTTTCATTATTAAAAGCCTTAATCCACAATTCCGTAGTTTTATACTGTTCTCTGATTATTTAAGGTCAATTTGGAAAAGTTTCATAGTAAGTAGTCCAAACCTGACCCCCTCCCCTGTCTGGCTATTTGATTAGTGTTTAAATAGGTACACGATATAAGCATTACAACTCTCTAAAAAAAGCACCTCCCTCCTCCCCAAACCCCACTAATTTAGGTTAAAAACAAAGTAATGGCAGCAAAAGTGTCTTTAAGTTTTTGCAATAATCCTTCCAGTACTTTCGCATCCCTAAAGGCTCCAGATGTGACCAGCCACTGCGAAATGGGGAGTTGTTTATCAGCCCTCTGCAGTGGGAACTGGCACCTGTAATTTTACTCATATTTTGCATCAGCGTTATTAAAACACCCCAAAATGACCGAGTTCACTTGGTTTTGTGTAATCACACGTAGGACCCTCAGGGTGATGTGCTCTGTAGCCTGGCTGTCGTCCTGAAGGTGACAGTTACCGCGTACAGCTTCCTGTGTTGTCTGTGTAGTGCCTGCTGCTGCTGGAGCCTCCTGGAGGGAGTTTCTGCTGGTGTCTGGGGCTGAAAAACACTGTTGAAATGTTGTTCCTGACGCCTTCAAATAGCTGATTGTTGATCATTTTTCACAATGCAAACAATCCCAGCCCTTCCTTTCTTTTATTCTTTTTTTTTTTTTTTCCTTCATGCTTCCTCCTTCCCCTGTTGTTGCTAATACTTATCTGCAGCTAAGATGAGGACGCCTCAGTCCGGAGTGAAGATTTAAGAAATGAACATCTAAATTATGCGACGACACTTAACCGCGTTGTAAAGGCCTAGATCTCACTTTACCCTTACCTCTTCTTCTGAACCCCTGGGCTGTTACATCCTGCCTGAGGTCTTCCTGGCTGCTTGCTTCACCCTTCCAGTTGTGTTAAAACACAAAAACTACATTTTGCTTGCTGGCACTTTAACAATGCAGATGGATTGGAATTTCACCTTTGCTTGACTGCTGATTACCAACTCTCAGTAGTCACAAATTGCAGTTTGGTACTGATGAAATATCAACTTGCAGGATTGCCAGGTGCCTGGAAACTGGTCATTCAGAACACTTCTGTGAAGCTTTGACGTGTATGTTCGGGGAAGCCAAGTCGGGAAACTGGGGAGCCAAGGATTTAAGGGACTCACCTGGCATTGCAGTGAGTCTCCACCAATCTAAAACGGGACAGCTAACGGTCCACACAATATACTTGATTATATCACCGTGAGGACAACAAGTGCCACCACCACAAAATTCTCATCTCTTGCTTCACTTGTGCGCCAACTAGTTTGTCTCTGCATATTATCGGTGGCAATTAAATATTTCTTGATGCATTAAAAGGACCTCCAGGTCAAGCGGTTGAGGCCAATTCATCCAGAAAGTTCTGACTGTTGCATCCTGATCAAAGTCAGAGAGTCTGTCTTTATCTCCCTGAGTTAGTTTCTAAATTATTTTTACTGTCAGCAGTGAGCATACTGTTTAGAGTTATTCAAATAATATACTGTAACAGACATCTTGTGCCTGGTAGTAGACCTGTTCTTCAATGTTAGGAGTCTCTCATTAAATATATGGAGCTGTGAAATGTGTCCAAGAGACAAAAAAAGGCAGCCTGTTACATCCCTGCTCTAATGTTAGATCTCACGTGTGACGGGACAGTTGAGAGTGACCACAGGGTCCCACGTGTGACGGGACAGTTGAGAGTGACCACAGGGTCCCAGCAACAGCCGTGTCAGAGCCCATGAATGCCTCCTAAGTTACGAGATCCACCATTAAGCACACTCTTCCTTAGTGGAGTCTTGAGGGTTTGCTCCCTGGTCCTGTTCAGGCCACTTCATTTTAAAGGACAACTTCCAAAGTCTATCATCAAATGTCTCAAAAGATAAGTTCTTAATGGAAAACAGTATTTTCTAGTAACCGCAACTATTTTAAAGGAACAAGGTGAGACTCCCTAAAGGCATCAGAAGGTCTTTCTGATTGGGGTGCAGCTAAAAAAGACATTCTCCCTTTTTTTTCTTTAGCTCTCGTTGGTGTAGGAGTCCCTCAGGGCCAAAGAGAAGTCTAGTGAGAACTAAGACCTCCCCTGCAGCAGCCCAAAGCCCTCGGAGAAGTCCTGGAACTACCTGTCTCTAATTAATCTCCTCTGCTGAATTCCCTCAGCACTCACACACTCATAATTATATTTATGACTGTAACCGTGTTATATTACAGTTCAGTCCCCTTACAATAAATACCATCGTGATGAAAACCCCAATATATATACTTTTTAATTTCAACATTAGCCAACAAGTTACTTATTTCAGGCATAGTCGGCACAGTGGAAGCCTAGCAATATATAACAATCTCAACACTCCTTCAATTCTGTTGCAAGGGAATTTGAACACGCAACTATATTCATCAGCACGCAAGAGTGTAAGGGACCTTTCTCCGGATCATGAGACACTCAACCAAAGGATCCCTAGCAGTTTCAAATACTGTGGATGCTTAAACACTAAAACAACTGAATGCTTTGTGATAGGATTCAGTGGGAAATTGAAGCTACACCCTCTTGCCTACAATCATGGCATCACTAAAACTGTTGAGTGATTACTAGCATTCTCTACAGATATCTTTTATGGGCATTTGAAGGAAGGAAGAAAAAAACTGTACCCTGATGTGAAGTATTCTAGATTCTTTTCTTTCCCAGTGCTTCTCCCCAAAACCCCACTGCCTTAATATCATCCAGCAATAGAAGACTGTTTATGCCAATATGATTCTGTCTACACTGGCATTAACTGGCTAGTGCTTTTTTTGCTCAGCCCATGATATTTCCATGCATCCTTATTATTACGCAGATATAAATTCTAGGTTACATGTGAAAACAGTTCTACATGGACACCAATGGTTCTTGATGCTTCCTTTATACATAAGCTGTGCTACACATTTGTCTTCTATTTTAGGGACAGTGTGTATGACAGAGAGAGAGAGAGAGGGAAAATAAAGCCTTCATTTAAGGAGCTATAATTAAATCATCTCAGGGAGTTTGGGGGATAGCTTATTCCAGTTTGTTATATTGCTCAACACTCACCAATTCAGGGCCCACAGTAGCTGAAGGATGAGGTCTGACTAGAACTGTAATATTAAATAGGGTTCAGTGTAGTGGAAACCCATATATTTAAAAAGAGCATCATAGTGGCTTTATAGAAAGCAAAACATTTTTCATTTAAAGATATAAATATGATAAACAAAAGCTATGTAGTACAGGGTCCATCATCAACCTCCCTACAATCCCTGCCCCAAAACAAACAAATAAACAAAAACAACCCTAGTTCTTGTCAAACATGGGATCTTTGGAACAAGAACAATACGAATATTGACATTTCTACTGCTACTTGAAAGAAGGTTAAGAGGCGATGGGGTTGAGTGTTGAGGCTTATCCCTGAGAACGAGACTTTCCTAAGTATGTTACACACACTTATCAATAGAAAGAATGTACGAGAAGGAAAGAGTAAACATGTGTAGGAAGAATCTGTATCTCACAGTCATTTCTTTCATTCTTGAAAGTGGCAGAGAAAACATCCAAGTAAAAAGGAATGTGTTTTTGATTCATATGAACAATCCTACTTTGCTGGGCGGTGGTGGTGCATGTTTAATCCCAGCACTCGGGAGACAGAGGCAGGCAGAGCTCTGTGAGTTTGAAGCCAGCCTGGTCTACAGAGTGAGTTCCAGGACAGCCAGAGAAAAAAGAAAGAAAGAAAGGAGGGAGGGAGGGAGGAAGGGAGGTAGGGAAGGAAGGAAGAAGGGAGGGGGAGGAAGAGAGGGAGGGAGGGAAGGAAGGAAGGAAGGAAATCCTACTTTAATGTGCAAAACTAAGTGGACTGAAGAGCAGACGACCCCAATCAAAATTCAGGCTTTTTTTTTTTTTTTTTTTTGCACCAGCAACTTATATAAAGGTAAGTTGAAATTAAGTAAAAAATGTTGTTTTCTCATTGTTTATGTGTATTTGGAAAAGTAAGATTCACTGGTAGATAATTGGTAGAGATTGCTCATTATTAAGTGATTGGATTGGAGAAAAGAATTATTTAGACTAGTGATTATTTCAGAACTCTGAGAATATATAATTTCCAATAAGTTGTATGCTTTAATATTGTGAGAAATAATGATCTTCACGTCATAATAAGAGCACTGGAGACTCAGAGTATCAAAAACTGGACAGATTGACTTTTGGATATATGTTTTATTTTAAAATAAAATATATCTTATTTATTCATTTATAAATTTATTTATTTACAAGTCGGGGGTTAGCTCAGACAAAAGGCAAAAGAGACTAGTGTGCCACTTTTGCATAAAACAGCAGATTTTTATATTGCTAATCGAATTTCTTTGCCCCCTTTAGTTTCATTGGCTGAGTTCTTTAGGGAGATATGATCTTCCTGGTGTCTAATATTACCCCTTCCCCAAACTCCCTGTCCAATTGGCTCAGACACAAAGCCGTATTCAATTATTCTCTCTTCTGCTGTGTGGGCTCCGTTGTGCAGCAACTGCCTGTAACTTTCAACCCTAGGATGCACTGAGAGTTTCTAGACAAGCAGGTACCAGACGCCGGCCAAGGGGAATAGGGGTCTTGTGCCTTCTGCTTGTCTGAGTCTCCAGTGAGCAATAAATGCATGTCATGCTGAAATGGGTCTGTAATGATTTATTTCCTACAAAATGAGGATTCTGTGGCATCTGCTATATCTCACTGTGAGGGAGGAATTACCTTTACCTAAAGGCGCTAAGCTATGTCCAGGCAGGAACAGTCATTAGCCCCTGGGATTGCCAGAGAAGGAAGTCTGGATGATCCTGAGAAGCCTTGAGTTCTAAAAATCAATCGATTGACAAACCAATAAACAAGGGGATAAACTTGTTGCTTGTGTGAGTTCAAGTGAGTGTTGCACTCAGACCTTTGGCATTGGGTTTGAGAACCTAGCTATTTCCTGGGCTCTAAAGGCAAATATAATCTCTGAGCCTGTGGCGTGAGTTCAATCCAGCATTCAGACCTCTGAGCAGTACTGAACTGACTGAGTGAGGACTCCAGGCGTCTAGCAAATGACCTGTGACTAAAGACCCACAGGGTTCTGAGCGGGAAAGAGAGGCAAGTGGACACAGACTCAGACACACTTTCGAGAAGGCACTCGGAGCCAGTGAGCCCCTCTAATCACAGTGAGCCCCTCTAATCATCCCCACCAGAGCCAATTGTCAACTGTAGAATCAAACATTTATTCAGAAAGGCTGAGTAAATAATGCTGCCTAAGGACGAGGAAATATTCGGGTACAAACTACGGTACCAGAACTAAGAAACCCATTGCGGCACTTTTAACCTGCGGTGGCTTTTATTTTGATGTGTTAGCATGAGAGACAACAGACTTCATGATAACGAAAGCTATTCCTCACCTAATGCCTGGCAGATAGCTGCAGATGCTGACTAGTTCAAACCTCCACCACGACTGCAGGATAAGTGTGATTATCTCCATTTTGGAGACGAGAGAACTGAAGCTCAGTGTGTGTGTGTGTGTGTGTGTGTGTGTGTGTGTGTGTGTGTTTGAATTTATGTAAGTATGTGCAACTAGTAAATGGCAGATCAGGAACTCAAAGCTAAGCTGCTAGTGATCGCTGCATTATACTCTTTCCTGCAGAAAGCTGGAAGAAGCTCAGCCTTGCTCCATCAACAACCCACAGCTTGGCACCGGTGGAATTATAGGATTATCAAGTATGAGTTATCGTTTCTATTCTAGTCCTTGTATTGTCTATACTTGTGTTCTCTCCCAAAGCTAATATCCAATACCCGGTCTAAAAGAAGGGACTAGAATCTTCAAGGTCACTTAAAAATAGTTATCCTTGCAACACTAAATAAAAGTCCTCTGTAATATAGAGATTCTCCGGTTAAATTCCTGCTGCTTAGTAACTTCATGAGGTAAGTCAGGGTAGCCTTTCTGCTGTCTTGTTAGAAGTAGGGAATGGCGGCTACTAGTATTCAGGACTCAGGTTTAATAGAGAAAAATGGCAAAATCAAAGTGAAGTTGTACTTGGTGCACAGTAATCATGTGGACTCCCATCCCGTGTGTGTGTGTGTGTGTGTGTGTGTGTTGTTGTTGTTGTTGTTTGTTGATTACTGAGGCAGCATCTTACTCTGTAATGTAAGCAGATCTTTCAATGTAGCCCAGGCTAGCCTTGAACTTGAGATTCTGCTGTCTCTGCACCCCCACCACACCCCTACCACACCCCCCACCCAGGTGCTGGAATTACAGGTATGAGCCACTGCACTTGTTAGTTTTAACAGTTTTATACACAAAACTAAAAGTGGACACCCATTCCTTTCAAAATTATGTTCAAATGCCCCAATTCCTTGTCTGAAACTTAATTTTAAAAATTATATTTTTATTTGATAGAATCTATTTTCTATTGAAAAAGAACCCTTTAATTCCAGTGCTTGAGAGGCAGAGGCAAGCAGATTCCTGTGAGTTCAAGGCCAGCCTGGTCTACAGAGTGAATTCCAGGACAGCCAGAGTTACAACAGAGAAACCCTGTCTTGACCCCCACCCTCAAAAAGAATCAAATTAGCAATTATACAACTTTAGTTTTCAAATCTTATATAGAATTTTTTATAATATTATAGATTATAGGAAGTCAGTCCAAAATTAGTTTTGGGCATTCAACATTATTATTGTAGTTGGGTATTTTTCTTGAAGCTAAATATTTTATAATAATTTATTCAAAGAAGTTATCATCTAGTCTGTTCCTTCAGATTCATATGCCTGACAAGAAAGAAAGCCATCAGGAACTTCAGATAAATAATAAATGGGACTGTGGCTTTAGAAGGTGCTCGACTAATACTGTCTTCAAAGTTTTCAAGAATGAAAGGAAGTGCTTTGGAATAAAACTAACTCATTCAGGAGGTTTTACCACCTGGAGCACTATCACCCAGACCCCTCGATGTACAAGGTTTTGCGGGACCTCCGGAACACCTCCGGAGCATGGCGGGAGCCTGGCCATTTGGGGCTTGGCAGCACTTTGCATACAACCCAAACACAGCAATTACCACACGGGTGTTTTGTGCGCTTTGAGTTTATATTGCATCCAATGAAATTCCTTCTAACAAATCAAAATCTTAATACACTGTGGACTGCCCTAACCTCCCCTCCTCCCCCACACACACATCTGGGTTTCAGCCTGTTTTTTTCTCAGACTGGACAATTTTAACTTATCCCCTCATAGCCCAGTGAACTGAAGTAGCCTGAGACAAGCGCTGTGCTCCCTTTTCCCACCCCAGCGCTTAAACTTGATGCTGGCTTCCAGGACTGCTGCCCCTGCCTTCTGAGGCCCCACACCATCCATCTGGCTGATGCTGTAATGGCCCTTTCTCTGGGAGGCTTTCCTAGATCTGCCTGTCTGCAGGTGGGTGAACTTGCAACCATCAGCACGCCTCAGAACCGCACTAAGGTTTCCAGCTGAAGGGTTTGCTTTCTGCATCTTCTTCCTCACCAGACCTTAAGCTCAGTGAAGACAGGCGCTTTCTGTGCCAGCCTCATTTTGGAGCCTCAGTTTCTAGCCCAACGCCTGACATCAAAAAAAAAAAAAAAAAAAAAAAAAGACTAAGTAATTATTTGAGAAGTAAATGAGACCCTATACTTACATTCAACACAGCAACGCACTATTACCTCTCAAATAATGAGAGAGATGTACATATGGAAAAGATTCTATGTTCTTGCTAAATGGTGTGAGAGTCCCTCTGTAGGAAGAGGCTTGCTTTGTTATTAACAGACTTCAGTAAGTCAAACTTCCTGCTGGGATCAGGGCTTAGTTCCTAATACTCTGCCTAGCAAAGGGAGAGGGGAGGAGCTGCCCGTTCCAAACCCAAGGGCTACGTGGGTGACAGGTTGAAAGGAAAGAGTCTACCTAAAGGCCCTGTGGAAAAGCACATTGGGAAGAAACACAATAGAACTTTTTATTAAGTTTCCTAGATGGTGTGTTATGGAAACCTCTTCATCCTATTAGCTCTAATTTGTCAATTATGCTTTGTGTAAAAAGTTGTGCAATTTTCAAAACTCTAAGAGGACCAGGGAAACATCAGCACATGCTCATCACACACTGTCTGAAGTTCACAACTTCCCATGCCTTTCTATGGATTTCCAGACAAGTTCAGCTCTCAACAGACTATAGTAAAAGATATCAGAAACAGAAAGTCTTTACGTAATGGTATAGGTCTGCCTTTCCTGGGAGACAGAATTCAGCAAGGATCATCCCTCTAACTCACCTCCATCTCTAGGAAATGACATCGTCGTCCCCCCCCCCCCCCCAAACAAGCTGGGAACTCGCAGGATTTTTAATTCTAATCTTAGCTTTTGTCTCTGTTGCCTTTATGATTTCATGCAATCAATAAAGAAAGCAGTAACTGTTAAATCAGACCCTATAGATGGGAAATGTATGTGAGCAAAAATTGGAGGTGGGCTTGTTATTCTTGACTCTAGCTCCGTTTCTCTGATAAGGGTTTTATGCTAAAACCTACATATGGATATGCAAGTCTGGGGGAAGCTGACGGTTGTTTAGTGAACCGGATATTAAAAAATCACAACTGAGAGATGAAGGGAGGGTTGTGGTCTTGAAGGCTAAGCATTACACAATAAGGGGAGAAAGGATCGAGATCTATGACACGATGGGCAGGAATGCTCTGCTGTGTGGGAGGTGGGGGCGGGTGGGAGTCCAGAGTTCAGAGCCAAATGTATTTGAGTTCTAAACATGCTAATGCCATCATGGGAGCAAGGACTGGGCATTCTGGGACAACCTTCAGTAACTGGTTACCATATTGACACTCCTTAGAAAGAGACAAACCAGTATTCCAGTAACACTGTTTAGAAAAGAACTGAGGGTTAGATTCAGAGCACATTTAGGCATGTCACAAAATCTACTTTTCAAGTAGAGAATAGATTACTGCAGGGTTAAAATGCTCACAAATGAAGAAATAGCGTTAATACACAGCTCGATATTAGAACCGGGAGGCCGTTTATTCACGAGAAAACTAAAACGTACATGGCTTTGTAATTTGTTACCACTTTGGGAAAGTGGCATTTAGGATAATTTTCATTCACAAGGGAAAGGAACAGCATCCTGCATCCTGAATAAAAATAAAATGTGACTCGCTAAAATAGTAGTTTAATGAAAGGTTATTTGTTTGTATTTTAAAAAGCACATTGTAACATTACCTAGAATAAATATTGCCATTAACCTTCAACTGTGAAGTGATTTTCAATAATGAGATGAGGCATAATATCAAAGAAAATTTTCTAGCACAAATAAGAATAATTAGAGAGACTGAATAAAAGGTAAGACTGCTTCTTTGAAACTGGCCGAAGGAAGATGCAAATTGGGAATTTACCCAAAATAGTGTAGGAACCCATTGTATTTAAAACAAAACAAGGGAACAGCCAAAGTTGCACTCCAGTGATTTAATTAGAAAGGTCTTTTTTTAATAAACAGAATTAATTCTAATTGATGGAAAATTCAAATTATGTTTATAAACACTAGTGAAATGCTATCATTCCATAGCATTTTCCTGGCCCGACACCTATTTTCTAAGACACCTTATAAAAAGACAAAGGTTCATTAATTTTTCTAATTCCCCATTTTATAGATGGAGAGACTGAAGCACAAAGCATTTAGGCCACCAGCAAACTGCAAGTTCCCAGGGAAGAAAACAAAATTATTTCTCTAGGTTCTTTTTAAAAGTTATTCCTACAAGGGAAACATTGACAGCAAACCCTATGGGCACAAAATACGAAGGGGAGAATAGTTCTTAAACACAGGCAAGACTTCAAACCCTTCTCTCTGGCCCTGCAAATAGGTATGAACCCAGGTTCTGCCTCGTCCACACAAAAATCTTGACATTGTAAGGTCTGAATTTTGCCACCCAGAGACCACCCAGACCTCGTATGCAACAAGCAAAGGCGCACTTAATTCCGGGAAAGAAAGAAGAACCTACTTATAGAGGTCAGCCGCTTGTCAAGATGGCGATCCAGAAAGATCGCCCCCTGGGTTTTTAAAGCAAACAGGGCAGCTATCTGATTGGTCAGAACCTGATTGGCTGGTTAAATGTCAGGAGGAAACAAGGGTTTCTGGGAAAGCGAGTACTTGACATTAAGCAGAGAGGCGAGGTCAGCGCCTCCACCACTAGGGGGCGCTGGACCTCTCAGACACGGCCCAAGCACTTGCACCCCATTATCCTCTTTGTGGACAATCTGTAGATATTCAGCTTTCTGGTCTGTTTTGCATCTGTTTTTCAAGTGGGGGCCACTTATAGCTCAGACTGACCTTGAACTCTTCCTTTCACCCTCACTTTCCAAGGGCTAAGAATCTAGGCCTTGGTTGTCCCCTCAACTACATTTAGTGTCTTACTAGCAGGTAAAGCTCGGGCCATCGTTGGAAATGCCAGATACAACATAACCTGCAAAACAGGGGCTTCTTTATGGAGTCCCACCCCGGAGTAATAGAGCTGGAGCGACCCATGGCTTTGCTGCACCTGTGCTGAAATCACAAATTAGGAAAAACCAGCCCAGCAGGGAAGAACCAAGAAGCCCTGAGCACCTAGCAAGAAGTCTGAGCCAAGGATGTCTCAGCTGCTAGCGAGAAATACACTTGCTACAATTCTCTACGAGCAGCCCAGAAGCCACTGTTGTTAGTGACTAACACACACACACACACACACACACACACAGAGAGAGAGAGAGAGAGACAGACAGACAGAGACAGAGAGACAGAGAGACAGAGACAGACAGAGACAGAGAGACAGAGACAGAGACAGAGACAGACAGAGACAGAGAGACAGAGACAGAGACAGACAGAGACAGGGAGAGAGCACAAAACAATTAAAAGCAGTGTCCATTACCACCCTCTGCTAAGGTATTCCCGTGTTTAGTGAGCACAGCCTAGGATTGAAAGGAGAAGGGAAAGACATGGAGAAGAAGGAGAGACCTGTTATAGGGGGCCAGTGCTGCCCCACCCCCCTACTGTAGGCCTTAGATTTCCTCCAGAAGCACGTAGAAACTGATGAAGACTTTGAGCGGATAAATTCACTGGAGAACGGCTGCACGGTAAGGGGAGTGGCGTTTCCCTGCTCACCACTGTAGCACATTAGTAACAGCAGCTGGTGCTGCAGAACTAAGCAGGCTCTCTCAAAGTATCACCAGCTGCACAATTAAGGGAATCAGTTCAGTGATGGCGACTGAAGAGCCTAGGAAAGAGTTTATGCAGAAACTACTAAGAGAATGTCTATCAGAAGACCAGGGAGACTTTAGAGCGTGTGCAAGGGGGCAATCCATTTGTCCCATGGTGTGATTATGCCTTTGGAGGACTCTCACTATGGTGAAGTGGGCAGGAAAAAAAAAAGACAAGTAACTATTAACCAACTGTGGTTGGTGTCATGGGTCAACATAGAGAACCGTGAAGAAGACCTGTTTGCAAGGATGTAATTCAGGAAAACCTTAAGAATCTGATGTTTAAATGAAACCCAATTGATAAGCAGAAGCTACATTTGTGAAGAAGGAGAGAGAAAGAGAGAGATGGAGAGACAGAGACAGGGAGAGACAGAGCGAGACAGAGGGGGGGGAGCTTTCCAGGAAGGGAGATGTCTTCTGCAAAGGCTCTGAGACCGGAAAGAACCCTTTTGTTCCAGACCAGGGCCACTGGAGTTCAGAGACAGGAAGTAACAGCCTGAGACCGGTTTTCAGAGGGCTGCTGTGTCCCAAGCGGAGAGTTTCATCCAGCCAGCCCCCTTTCCTGTTTCAGCTGGAGGGATGAAAGGGATCCAAGTGACAGAGCAGGATAGAACGGAAATTTCAAACCCTGTGCTGTCCATCCGCCCTAGTGGGATGCCAGAGCCCAGACACGCTTAGAGAAAGGAGTCTGTGTCGAAGAGCAAGCCTTCTGATTTGGTCCAAAGATACTCGGGAAGCCAAGGTTCCTGGGCGAGCATCATTTCTTGGAAGAAAGGAATTTTGCTTTCCATTTTCCTTTCAATATTAAAAGACTATCCCAAAGTGAAATTACCAAGAAGGACATAGGAAGGAATGAGCAGTGGAAAGCAAATAGGGTGCGGAGTGCAGGAGGGGTTGCAGCAAATCAGCGAAGGGACCTCACTTTCGTTTTGTACTCGGCTCGGTGTTGGGTCACCATTCTCAGCCCCACGGAGACGGGACTAAGTGGGGGCTGGGGGTCAGGCAGCGTGGAAGAGACAATTTTAACTACCTGTCCTCCTTGAGCACGGTGCACGTAGCTTAAACAGAGACACGTCTACATAGGCAGTCTCTCCTGTGGCACAACCTCTGTGGAGTGAAACCCATGTCCACCACGATGTTGGACAACTAGCTTAGATAAATCACAGAATAACTCCTCCATGGCTCTGTGGTTTTCTTTGTGTGGTGATCACTAATAGCCATGAGTTCAATTTATAGGATCCACACGCATATATAAAAAGTAAAAGAACAGACTAGAAAATAAAGTAGGACCCATGTGTGGTGCTGGTCCAGTACTGCTATTGGGAGTTGTGTCAGTCATATGTTAATGTCTATAAATGAACGCGTGCGTGTGTGTACAGTGTATATCCACAGGCCATAAGGTCAAATGTTTTTCTTATTGTGAATAGTACTCTAGAAATTTGAAAAATATTGACAATTTAATTCCTTGCTTCCAGTTCTACTCAAAAGAATGAAAAAAAAAAAAAAAAGACCAACATTGTACATTCAACATTGCTCTGCATCTTTTAGATTCCAATTGCCTATTTGAGGAATTTTTACGCCTGCTCTCTTCTTTCTGTTACTTTCCTCTCCTTCCCTTAGTGATGTCTCTCATCCTGTCCTTGGCCGGTCTCAATGTGTGTCATAATGCTGTAAAGCTTCAAGGAGACAAACCAGCCCATAGTCAGTCAGTCCCTAGCTCAAGAAGAAGAGGAAATGCATCCTAAAATAACATCCCACACTACAAAGACAATCATCTGTCCAAAGCTCAGCTTTTCTTCTCTGTTTCATGTGGCAAAGACTAGATAAGCTTAATATTTACATGCCTGAAACATTTTAGGTACAGACTGAGCATGCAGCCTTCCCCCAACTTTCAGCTCTTCTACTACTCAGAAAGAATTTCTCCAAGCCAGCCTGTGCTCTCTGGGAACTTAGCCGGGAGATGGATGTGTATGGAACACAGAGACAGCAAAATGAAAACAAATCAATACATCAATGGAGTGGAAGGTATTTATATCATACTCAGTCAAGTGCGTTTTATGGTCTATGGCCAAAGGTCTAAGATACCTCAACTGATGAATCCCCCAGGAAACGAGTTCCAACATATTCACAATGAGTTTGGAGGGGGACCAAAGTACTGCGCCTAATTACAACTCCGTGGGCATTTGCGGGCAGGGCTAACTGACCCAAATGTGAAAGCATGTCTGTGAAAGGCACATGTCTGTGCCTTAGGCCCTACCTGCCTGCCCATCCCCTAGTTCCAAGGTCCTCTAAGCACTTGATATCTTCATTTTCTCTTTGCTCCCCACAACATACTGATGGCATATAGATTAACTGTGCATAATACATGAAATTATGTGTGTGTGTGTGTGTGCACGTGTGTATACACGCGCACACACACACACACATAACGATTTGTCTATGTGTCATAGACACATATACACAAAGAGCACATATACACACACGTGCTCACATACATACACACATATATATATATGCATGTATGTACTCAGTATGTATGTAAAATAAAATTTTCCCCAAAGAAATTTCCAGTATAAACAAAGAAAGTGCAGGAAAGTTAATTTAGCCTCCCTGAGGTAGTACAATGGGTGAAGTCAGGGTGGAAAGGAAGGAGGCCCATGGTCTGGTTTTCCCACAGGAAATGGTCTCCAGAGCAGAAGACACTCTGCTGGCCCGCTGAGGGCAGTGAAGCTCAAAAAGATGGCTTCACTCTCCCCGGGCTAAAACCTGCCCTGCTGTGCTGGAGTTCTCCAGAAACGTGGGAAAGGTGATGGAGGCACTGTTGGTGGTGGAAGTAGTGGTGGTGGTGGAGGTGGAGGTGGTGGTGGAGGTGGAGGTGGTGGTGAAGGTGGTGGTGGAGGCACTGTTGGTGGTGGAGGTGGTGGTGGAGGTGGTGGTGGAGGTGGTGGTGGAGGTGGTGGTGGTGGTGGAGGTGGAGGTGGTGGTGGAGGTGGTGGTGGAGGCACCGTTGGTGGTGGAGGTGGTGGTGGAGGTGGATGTGGAGGTGGTGGTGGAGGTGGTGGTGGAGGCACCGTTGGTGGTGGAGGTGGTGGTGGAGGTAGAGGTGGAGGTGGAGGTGGTGGTGGAGGTGGAGGTGGTGGTGGAAGTGGTGGTAGACGTGGAGGTGGAGGTAGAGGTGGAGGTGGTGGTAGAGGTGGAGGTGGTGGTGAAGGTGGAGGTAGAGGTGGAGATGGAGGTGGTGGTGGTGGTGGTGGTAGAGGTAGAGGTGGTGGTGGTGGTGGTGGTGGTGGTAGATGTGGAGGTGGAGGTGGTGGTAGAGGTGGGGTGGAGGTGGTGGTGGTGGTGGTAGAGGTGGAGGTGATGGTAGTGGTGGTGGTGGTAGAGGTGAAGGTGATGGTAGTGGTGGTGGTGGCTTGTGTCTGTGTCGTGGGGGTTGTTTAAGGAATTGATTCACACAGTTTTAGAGGCCAGCACATCTGGAATCAGGAGGTGAGTCAGAAGGTTGGAGACCCAGAAAGAACTGTCATAGCAGTTCTTCATGATCTGTTCTCCGGCAGATTTCCTTTTTGAGTTGAGGAGGCGTGATTGGTTAGAAGCCTGCCCACATTATCCAGAGCCATCAGTTTCACTCAAAGACCACCATTTAAAATGTACATCTCATTAAAAAATATCTACCCAGGAGCAACCTGAATAGTATTGGAACAAATATCTGGATGCTATGGCCCAGTGAAGCTGACACATAATATTAGCTATGGTAATTGAAAGAGCCTTATGCCAGCACAATTTACCAATATTGACCAAATTTTCAACTTGGGAGCTCTTTTAAAATCCCGTGTAGTTGTAGATGTCAGACGTTGATATAGATTCCCTAGATTTAGACGTTGACTCAGGGCCGAGGACAGTTTATTCTTATATCTAATTAAATCACTGGTTCTAGCCTGGAGCCCCGGAGCCCCAGAATGTTTTTGCCTCTTTACAATCTAGTCTTAATCCTTGAACTGGAAGGCTTCAGCCTTCGTACAGTCTAGAACATTTAAACTGCTAGTCTGGACCTAGAAGGCTTCAGCCTTAGCCTTCTGAGACCTACTGCTGACTGAGCTACTCTGAAGAGCTCCTTCTGAACTCTGACTATTCAGCCTGCTGCTCTGTTTCTCAACTGACTCTTCAGCCTGTTTCTCAACTGACTGTTCAACTGACTCTTCTTACTGACCCTACAACTGTTAACTGACTTCTATATCTGCCTCTCACTCCTATGTAACTCTCTCTTACTGAGCTGAGAACCCGCCTTTCCTTGTGAGAGTTGGGCACGCCCTCACTCTGCTAACTCTTCCTTTCATTAGTCACTTTGTCTGCCACTCACTCTGACTCATCTTATATGTCACTTCCTGTGTGACACTGACTTCACTGAGTTCTGCTTCCTGTGTCTGTTTCCACTATTTTTTTCTAGGAATTAAGTGGGCCACCACTTCCTTCTGAATACTGGGATTGAAGGTGTGTCTACATTCCTTTCAAACCACACAGGCCTCTGAACGTAGCCCCTGGGATGTAGACCCTAGCTTTCACACAGGGCTATTCCTCTACAATTCCCAGATTCTAACATGACGTAAATTATTCAAGATTTTAAAGCTGTTTGTGTTTGTAATTTCTTCTTTGTTGACCGTACAGTTATACTCAAATATTTTGATTTTAGGCTACTAAAATATCTAGATGCAAAAGAGCTTTTGTTTGTGTGGACTCTATCTCTAGGTGCCATGTTCTAGAGAAGTATATATCATACTAGAAATGAAGAGTGAGACTTTATTTTCAAAATACTTGCGCATTTCTGTCAAGACAACAATGCTAATAAATTTGCTAGTGTAAACACCATTTATATGTAAAACAATTGTTTTCTAAAATAACTGGTGAGGAGGTGTGTCTTTGCAAGACTTTTTAATGATCACAGGGTTCTACCTCCTTCTGCATTTAATGTGCATACATCCCATTTTGATTACAGCACATAAAAGTGCTGAGAATGTGCCCCAGTGGTGGAGTGCTTGCCTAGCTACCCGCAGGCCCTGGGGTTAAAAGCCATGGCAGCAGAAAGGAAAAGGAAGCACTTGAAGGATGAGTAGCATAGCACAGATGATGTGAGAAAAGGGAAAGTTTCCTGGGAGCAGACTTTTGCTACTTTTCCGGAAATGCCTCCTTCTGATCTGCAGACCCTACGTCCTGTTCTCTAATCATCTGTGCGTCCTTTCGCAAGTCACGAAACTACCACAGCTTCCTCTTGTAACCAAGGAAAGGGATTCTCACGGGATCGCGTACAATGTCTTCGGCATGGTGTATAGGGCGACTTACCTGAGACTTCCTAGGAGGCAGTGGATCGACGGTGCAGTCATGTGTTTCTTAATGGCCAAGGTATGTTCTGGGAAATGCATTGTTAGAAATGTTGTCATTGAACAAACATTACTGAGCGAACATATACAACTGACCGCTACAGTGCCCTAGCTATCGTTTTATGGACCGTTTCCTGTATGTATCCCATCACTGATCAGAACACTGGTCCCTGGGTACCTGACTGTGTTTAACCAGGCAATGAACTTCTTAAATTTCACAAGAATGTAGCATATATTGCATAGTAGGCCTGGGAGCCTTGAAGCCTTAAACTCGCTAGTTTAATCTACGATCCATGCAGACCTATGCATTCTCTGATTACTTCTTTCCCGTGATTGGCATGGGATACAAACTTCCCACATAAACTCTTCTACCGAATTGGCAGAACTTGGTGTATCCTGGGGACCATTCTCATCTGAGCATATTCGGCATTGCATCTCTGGTTCCTGCTTCCATCTTTCGTGGTCCCTCGCTTTAGTATAAGAGAGGGAAACCTGTGCCTGGGCAATAGGAAGAGAGAGAAGATGATCCCCCAGAAGGAGTGGAACCAAATCTGAGTTTGAAGATTGGTGGGTGGGGATGATATGGAAAACATTGGCAGCGGAAGAGGGACTAGGGAAGACCATGTGAGGGAGATTAGTGACTAGGGTTAGGGTTGGCTCACTGGCCAGGGATAACCCTGATGTGGATATAGCACTTGGCAGTTTCCATGATACGCATGCTTGCAACCATGGCTGTTTTCATCACCGACATCTGAACAGGTAGGGAAGAAAGCCATACAGTGCACTCTCAGGAAGCAGCGTTTTGTGAGGATTAAATGAAATAGTTACATAGAAAGGAAACGCCTGGTGTAAAGCAAGCACTCAGTAAATGTTGGCTTTACTATCATTGTTGTTACGGTCGTTCCCCAGTACACCTAAGATCCCTTTCAGCTCGAATGTTGCTCAAGAAGATCTTCTTCTACGAGCAGCTTTATTTGGAAGTGTGTAGAGTGAGGCTTCAGAACATTCCATCTGCTTCTAAAGCCATTATTTGATGTCGCTATTCTAAGGTTGGGAAGATTATGTCTTTTTGGCTGTGTGTCTCGACTCATCTAATTGTTCCTGTAGAACTTTCTTAATGAAGCAGGCTCTCAGAAAATAAATAATAATTTGAAGAAACTTATAATGCATTTGACTAGCAATTCAACTTCTAGGAATCTATCCCATGTGATATGTTGTTGAGTTAAGGAACACCAGTGACTGTGACAGAGAGTCAAACACCCAGAAGCTGTTAGTAGAGAAATGGCTGTATAAACTACCCTGCATCCATGCAATTGAATATTATGCAGCTATTGAAAAGAACACAGCTGGGTGGTGGCAGCGCATGCCTTTATTCCCAGCACTCGGGAGGCAGAGGCAGGCAGATCTCTGTGAGTTTGAGGCCAGCCTGGTCTACAGAGTTCCAGGACAGCCAGAGCTACAACAGAGAAACCCTGTCTCAAAAAAAAAAAAAAAAAAAGGAAGAAAGAAAAGAAAAGAACAAGATGTGTTTCTGTGTGTGTTGACAGAGAGATTTTTAAAGATACTTTAATGAACATGTAAATTTCACCTTATATTTAGAATAAACTCAATTACATAAAAATTAAAATACATCTGTATAGAAACGAGAGAGAGAGAGAGGTATAAGACATTCGTGTATCAAACAGGGAATGCTAGTTTATTTAGGAGAATGAGATAAAATGAGAATGAAGATAATAAACATTTTTTTTTTTTTACTTTCTATGTTTCTGTATATCTATAATATGCATTTCCCATATCATTGAAAATAAACCACTTTCAAAGACAGGGCTATGACTAGCTATACAGATACATAGGCTTAATGTATATGATTCAAGGTTAACAGCAGAGACTGCAGAGGGGGTTGCCGAGAAGTGGGGAGGGGTTGAGAGGGGTAGAAACATATCGATGTAGCGTCTCTTCTGTCAGGAGTCTTTGCAGCTTTCCTTTCAAAAAATAAATATTTTTTTTCTCTAGTGGCTAAACGTGAAGTATCGAACACAAAACATCCTATGTTCTCTGGCTAATTGGAAAGGCCAGAAGCTTTTTGAATAGATTATATAAAATGAACCCTGAATCCCGTATAGAAGGCAAAGCCTGGGTCTTAGTCTGTCAATACTTTTGAGCCACTTAGCTCAATTAGGTAAACCTAGGGTCAGCACAACGCAGGCTTCAAATTTTTAACCTCTTATATTTTGGAGGAGTGTGTGTGTGTTTGTGTGGTGTGTGTGCGTGTGTGTGTGTGTGTGTGTGTGTGTGTGTTTGGGGGTACTGGAGCTTTTGATGGCAAGGAAGAAGAGGTAGATACCTCTTCAAAATATTTTCTTTATAAATTCTTCTTTTCTGGATAAAAGTCACTGACATCTTGGCATAAAAATATTAGTTGTGTAACCATCTTCATTCGTCATGACTAGAATGAGGAGGGGAGGAAAATTACTCATGGAGGAAGGAAATGTCTTTTTGTGTGGGATACCACACTTGGGTTGAGGAAAGATCTCCAGTGGTGTGCGGAAAAGGCAGGCTTGGGTTTGAATCTGGGTTTCATCATTGCATTTTACTTCCTGGTGATAATTTCTTAACTTTCCCCACAATATTCCTCAACCACAAAATATGGATTGTATAAATTGCAGGCTTTTGGTAAAAATACATATGTAACCTACTTGGCACAGAAGCTGGTACATAATCACTATGTAATCCACCATTGTTATGGTTTGGAGAAGAAGAAGACTTGAAAGAAATTCTCTGGATTGAAATGCAGAAATGTCAATGCCTAAGTAACTGTACTTTAAACACCTTTAGATTCGATTATCACTCAGATCTCAAAAGACAGAGCCACCACTTCCTGAAATTGGGGGCCTTTGTAATGGGCACACCAGGATTTGAGAGAGCCAGGAAGAGGTGTAGAAAGCCTTAAAGAGAAACACTATCCTTTGATGACACATACCTGTTCTCAAATGTATTCCTGTGGGCAAGAGTATATTCCACACGAGAGATGGCTTATCAACATTCCCTTCCAACTCAGCAAACAACCCCAGTGGGCAGTCTAAGAAAGTCCATCCTCAATGCATCTTCCAAAGCAAGAACCTGGCATGTTAGTGCCAACCGCACCTCTCCCATAAAGAGCAAAGATGTTGTTGATAATGAATTAGCAGGAAAGCCTGTCCTCTGAGGAAACTCTCCATTCAAATAGAAGGCATTTACACATAGAAGAACGGAACCCATGAGAGACAGCCAACAGGCAGCAGAGAGAAAGAGTAGTTTCTGTCATCCGTCATCGCCGACACTGGGCATTTCTGAGATTGTTGTGATGGCCAAGGAAAAGCCCTTAGAGGAAGAAATGAATCTTTTGGTAAAACGTGAGACTGTTTAATCTGGAAGACAGAGGAGGGGTTTGAAGAAGGAGGAGAATAAGACTGTAGGGACTGCAGGGAGCCATCACGCAGAGAGAGTTTTGAAGCGACCCAGGCAAGGCAAAGAGGGAAAGTAAGTTTGCAATAGTTGAGCTAGGACTGACATTGGTCACGATGGGGTGGTGCTGGTGATGGTAGTGATTATAAAGACTAGAAAATGAAGCCAGCTCTCCAGTTTACAAATTAAGCTTGTATTCATCCTTTCACTTGACTCTCTCTGTAACTCCCCGAGGGTACTTAGAAGTGGTAAATAAACCATCAACATTCACACACTGAATTCACGGCAAATGCTGTCCGGACCTAGGGTGTCAAATAGTTTTCCTAAATTATTTTAGAGTCATCAAAACTTCATATGTGTTCTTAAGTGTGAGGAAAAGCAAAGATTGCCTATCAAAAAATTAGCTACATTGTTTTTCCAGAACTGCGAATTACTCACTGCAGGAAGGACAACTCTGGCAGCCTTAGTGAAAATCTACCCCGTTCAACAACGGTCATCCAGTTTAAGTAAACTCCTTCTCTATCCCAGACACTTTTACCCCTTTATAAAACATTATTCCCAGGCAGTGGTGGCACACGCCTTTAATCCCAGAACTCGGGAGGCGGAGGCAAGAGGACCAACCTCTGCCAAAATATTCCCTGTTTCAAAAAACCAAAACCAAGACAAACAAAAAAGATATTATAGGGTCTTTCAAAATTCCAAATTAAAATATTTTCTAGAAAAGCAGAGATCAAAGATTAAAATAAAAATATCTTGGACAAACCCAAGCAAAGGCACCATGGAGCTGGGAAATACTACCTTTAGCTCCACATTAATTCTCAGAAGGAATTTAACACAATTTCTCCCATTCTACCTCAAAAATTAATTTCTGTATATTGTCCTTGAGATATGGATTTGGAATGAAAAGGAGAAAACTGTTGAAAGAGTGAAGATTTGATGTGAATTAATCAACCAAGAGTTCAGACACTGGGGACTGAAGATTAAACTTTAGAGCGTAGAAACCCAAGGACAGTACTTTTCCTTATGTAACGATGTAGTGTTATATGTCTCATTTACAACATTCAAGTGAGGAGGTAATCCTTATGGAACCCCAGTAGGAAGCTATAAAGGGAATGTTTAAACAGTTTATAGGACAATCAAGGACAGGTCAACGCTAGAACCACATGGTCTTGTTCTCAATGCTATCTGTCTATTAGACACAAAGATAACCTCACCCCTTTCCCTGATGCTAGTAAGGCCTGTGGCAGAGAAGACATTTTAGTCTTAAGGTCAGAGAAAGTTGCTTTTGATCATGGAGTTGTAGCATCTGGAAAGAATGCCCGAAGACCTGGTCCTTGCTGTGTCACTCCAGGACGAAAGGGAACGCCCAGGATTCACTGTCTGTCCACTGGTCACAGCCTATTGAAGGCACTAGTCATTGCTTAAAGGATCTGATTCTAGGAGGAAAGAGTCACATGTGAGATTTGCATTTAGATTCATCTGTCATGGTCCTCTTTTGGGCCTAATCTTAAGTATGTAATTGGACTAACCCGTGGGTGGGCCTGCATGTCTCAGTGTGGTAAGTATGACTTTGTAAAGAACTCTCAGTTCCTCCAGCACCACGTCTGCTTGCGGGCCGCCATGCTTCCCATCGTGCTGATTAATGGACACCTCTGAAACTGAGAGCAAGCCCCAATTAAATACTTACCATCATAAGAGCTGCTGTGGTCATAGTGTCTCTTCGCAGCAATAGAACATTGACCAGTATTTCTGTTGGAAGATAACATTATATTCCATGGCAGACCCAAATATGATCATCTAAAAGTTAGGAGAGACTGCTCTAACAAGTTATCCTTCATTTGGTAACCCGAAACAACAGAACTTCATTCTTTTGCAGTTTGGGAAGCTGGGAGGCTGAAACAGATCTGTCCAGCTTCTCGTGGTCGCTAGTTTCCTTGGCTCGTGGCTGCATCCCTCCAGTCCTCTCATTTCTTTCTGCTGCCCTTTCCTCTACATTTCTATTCATGAATTCCCCCCTCTGCCTCTCTCAAAGATACTTTGATAGCATTTAGCACTCACTCAATCATCTGAAGTAATCTTCCTTCCTTATATTCCTTAACTTAAGTCACATCCTCGAAGAACCTTTTTCCAAATGAGGAGACCTTTCCATAGAAGACCTGATATCTTCAGGTGCTCATTGTTCTGCCTGCTGTATGCTAACCAGTCTGTTGTACAAATTGTCACGTTTCATTTCATAAGCCTACAGTCGCAGCACATTCAAGGAAAGGACATGAAGACGAGTATTTTCACATTAACAAATGGTTTTGGAGGATAAACTCTTGTCAGCTTTCTAGGAACTGGGGTGGAGCAGAACTCAAACAGACACAAATCCCTCTGTTGGGTAGAGGTTATAGCCCAGTGGGAAGGGGAGACACAGACGACACATGGATGATTAAAATATATCCATGCGGCATAGAAGATAGGGCCAGAAGGAGAACTGAAGATACTAGGAAGTTGCTTGTTGCAATTACAAGCAGAAACCAGAGAAGACCTCACTGAGGTGGTGACAAATGAGGAAAGACCAGAAAGGGCATGGTAACGGAGCCATCCGGATCTACCTGCAGGAGTGAGGGTACCCGGAGCAGAGTAAGGGCGGATGATCGAGGCTGAAGCTTGTCTCGGAGAAGCCTTCTCTGCTGATGTACAGGTCTGCGTAACACACGGACTTTTCATTGTGGGTGCTCCGTCTCTACCTCTCCCCACACCCAGTCTCAGCCTGTCATCCCTGTCCTTGGAAAAACATTTCTTTTTCCAAAAAGTGAGAGGATGAGGGGCCCTGAGCAGGGGCAGGAGGAAAGTTGGAATATTGCGTGTATAAAGACAGCTACAATTCACAAGAGCAGGAGCTTGGAGAAAGGAATAAAACAAATCAAAATACAACACCATCACTAAGTCAACAAAGGATCGCATGCGTGACTACACATCTCATCCAGCCTCAGTGTGCAACAGACGACACAGACTCAGCTTGTTTAAGTACACTCTGGTGTTCATACAGAGGCAAAATAGCCTAACACCGACACATCTTTCAGACCCCGTCTTGTCCTTAAGTGATACATGACTCTACAGAGCAGAGTCCACCCTATTGCTAAGTGGACAAAGGCCCAAGTTAGTTTGCAATTACCTCAAACAGTGAATCTATGTCAAATGGTATGAACTGCATACTGCTTTTTCCATGTGCTTGAATGTTTGCCTTCATGTATGCATGCGTATCATGTTCATGCCAGATGGCCACTGAGGTCAGAAGAGGGTGTCAGAGTCCTTGGAACTGGAGTTACAGACAGTTGTGAGCCATTGTGTGGGGTCTGGGAATCAAACCCAGGTCCTCTGCAAGAGCAGCCAGTGCTCTTAACTGCTGAGCCATTTCTCCAGCCCGTGAACCGAATGTTTAAAGATACTCTCTGGGAAAGATCATCACAGGGCATGGCTTTTCTCTAGGGTAAATTCCTATAGGCAGAATTGCTGAGCAAAAAGAACGCTTATAATTCTGACACATAGCATCACCTCCCTACCTCTAAGAAAGGCTATGTCGTTTTATACCCCAGAAGACCACCACTGAGGAGAGTCAGCACTTACAACCTTTGTCAATGGAATATGGGAAAGAGAATGTCTCGACAATATTTGAAAAACGCGGGCCAATTTGAGGGTAAATGTCTTTCCCTATGTCGATGGGTCAGTATACTTTCTCTTCAGTTTATTGCTCTTGCATACCCTTTGACAGGTTTTCTATTGAAGGAGCGTCTTCTCTGGTTGAATTTGCAATGCTCACATATTCAGGATACTTTCAAATATCTTTAAAATGCCACAAATGCAATGCACACCATAGACACAGAGCCTGGTAACCAGCTGTTAATGTTGTTGATCATAGTTTTACTCTTGGTTTCATAAAAAGAAAAAAATAAACCAAATTTTTTTTTTTTTTGGTAAGCATAGTGTGAAAATGTTTTTTTCTGATGGTTTCTGATCTAACCACTCTACTGCCAGGCCCGTTCTTATACCTTCCTGTGCTTTTCTCTAGGAACCAACTAGACTTACATGGTTTGTTTTTTTTTTTTTTAAAGATGTGTATGAGGGCATCGCACACTGTCTTTACATGTTTAGGCAGCTGCAGTGTTCAGGGACTTTGTCTTTTGTAAGAGATGACCTTGACCCTGGAACACGTGTGGTAGTTTGGAATCTGTTGTTTTTCATGCCTAACATTCTACTTTTCAGATAATGGAGTGTGTTTTGTTTTTGGTTTTTTTTTTTTTTGGTTTGGTTTTTCGAGGCAGGGTTTCTCTGGCTGTCCTGGAACTCATTCTGTAGACCAGGCTGGCCTTGAACTCACAGAGATTTCCCTGCCTCTGCCTCTCACGTGCTGGGATTAAAGGTGTGCGCCACCACCACCCAGCCTTATTTTTTTTTAACCTATTCATCAGATACTTGTTTCATGACCAAGGAGTGTCTTCACTCACTATTTTAGGCGCTCTTTGCTATGCAGCTACTCTCAGTTTACCTATCCAATAATATCATGGAAACGTGACATTTCAGTAACTTACACATTACACTGAAAACATGCCTAGCTGATCATTTCTGTGCAGTAAAGCTTGATTTCAGTGATGTGGCACAATCTTGAAGGGGAGGGGGGTGCAATGTTGTCTGGCATCTGGGGTCTCAGGCATCTTCGCCCTTCTGCAGGCTCAGAAGTCTGTCTACACACATCGCACAGACCCTGTCAGGTACTGGTCCTGAGGAGAATCTTTCTGGAGTGCTCTTTGCCCACTCTATGTATTTCTAGAGAGCCCAAACATGGGCCCCCTAAACATGGTCTTCTTCCGGACTCATGTGTGGAAGGAAGTAGAAACATAGCAATCTAGAAAATGGCAGAGCTAAGTAGGTACTGAGGAAACGCCTGGTAGTTCAAGGTCATAGCCTTCCCACACCAGGGCACTAATTGTGGAGAGAGCCCTCAGCATGGAACTGTGAGGGAGGGAGATTTGGTTATCAGAATCAAGTCCTGAAGGACATCCAGTGAAGAATTAGCCTTGGAGATCTGAGTCCCCACAGGCAACAGAGGGAACCCAGTCAGAAATCTAGCACCTGAAACCTTCCAAGACAGATGTTAGGAGCAACGCAAGGATGAGTCCAAGGTAGAGGAACTTGAAACTGGGGAAGAGATTGGGCTGGGAACCTAGCTCTCCTGGCCAGGAATCCAGCTGCCAGCACATCTGTGGCAAGGGCCTAGGGCCACAGGCAGCTCATTGCTGCCAAAAGTAATCAGAGAGGCAGAATGAGCTGCAGACTCAGTTTTAGAGGAGAAGAATGGGCTTGGGGCTGAGACGGTGGAATCGAGATGTTTTCTAGGAGAACGATTAAGAACCCGACCTGTGTAGCCATCTGCCGGGGTCAAACCTCTATCCTGTCACCCACTACCCATATGAATTAGGCTGAGTTGCTCAGTTTTCATCTGCTGCAGTTTCTATGTTTATAAATGGGAATTACAATGTTACAGAATAGGGTTTTGTGGGAGACGAGTGGTGGGGGATACGGGAAACGCTTAGGCTACACAGAATTTTTTAAAATACTAGTTACTAGTGTTACTGTTATAGTAATTAGAACTGGCATAAATAACCAGGGCAGAAAGTACCTTTGGATTGTCTTAACACAGAATCGCCAAAATGGTTGCGTTCTTCTTGGTTCCCTCCGATAAGAACCAGATTGGCTTTAGATCTGGCTGGGCCTCAACTTGCAGATGGGGGCAAACTGGTAGAAGAGAACCACAGAGCAAGAGGCCTGGCAAACGCAGTTGGAAGAGCAGTGTTTTCTTCTTAGGTGACCGACAGGCATTGTGCCTGTCCAGAACCTACGAGTTCCGGGAGGCCTGTGCTAGAAACAACTAGACAGAAGATCCTAGAATGCTCTCTGCTACCCTAGGGACAATGCCACAGACCGACTTCCCTCCGTCTCCATCTTGGGTTTCACAGTGGCTTACAAAGAGCACACCTGTGGCTTCACACTGACCAGCTAACTTCCTGGGTCCCAGAGTAAACCTGGAGTTTAAGTTTCACAAGCCATGGCCCTGTGATCCCTCCACAGGACACAGGGCATCACAACGGTAATAATGGGGTCTGCCGTCCGTGAGTCTAGTCACGTGCCGGTGCCTGTTACCTGGTGAGTCCTTACTGAAACTTGTGGATCAATTCCTATTTGCAAATGAGGACACTAACTCGGGAGAGTCGAGGCTAAGAACAGAAAATGGCAGCCCAGTCGTTCAATAGCAGTGCCTGAGCATCTGAGAGAGGAAACAAAGAGTGCTCTGGGGTACGTTCTTAAAGGAGATGTTGCATTTTGACAGAAGAGAATTATGTGCTGTCTGCTCCCTTCTTTTGGTGACTTGAAACATTTGCTCCCCCCCCCCCCCCCCCCCCCCCCCCCCCCGCCCCGGGCAGCATCTGTTTTGATTCTCCAAGGACCTTGATTCACTCTGGAGACCCTGTCTCGGAGAGGCCAAAGTTCCTCATAGCTTGAGGGATCACAAAACCCTTTTCAACAAGATCCCTCAGGCCCAGGCCCCTAAAAATATATGTAATAAATTCACCATCAAAACAATCTCACTTGTTCCCTCTGAGACCATTACGCTACAAACAAAGGTAACGTGATATTCCAATAAATATTTCTCCTGTGAAGTCATTAGGTTTTTTTTTTTCCCTCCCTCGCACACTAAACTGTATTCTTCAAATTTAATATAATTTCATAGTTCTCCCAAATCATTCGTGGGTATACACGCAACATTCAAGTCCTCTACATCCTGTCATTTGAATAAGAATAATTATTAAAGTTTAGGCTGAGTCTAAAATGTAGAAGCCTTTTACTGTTTTTGTTATTAAAAAGCGCCGTAATGAAATATTTTAAAACGTTATAGCAATTATCTCTTCATTGCGAAAACCTGCATTGTCAACCATGGCACATTAAAACGTTAAATCATTATTTTAATATCGGATCGCAGAAAGACAGAGAGGTTCTCGGATTCATCTTCCACGCAGTGTGTTTTCTCCGCAGCGTTCTGGTATATGGGGCTGGTCACGGCTGAGGAGCACTGTGTTACACAGGAAGCACCGCAGAACTCGGAGGCCCCAGACTGGAAAAAACAAGGAAGGTCTAGGGAATGTGTGCTTCTTCATCGTTTGTAAAAACTGGGGTATTAGCTATTTCGGGGGGACATCAGTGGGGACTGAGCAACAGCTGGAACAGCTGGATTTGTGAAAATCAAACGATTCACAGAAACCATAGTGTCAACGGTGTGCTTTGGGCAGCAATGTTGCCATTCCAGCTGTCCTAGCCAGGTAGCTATGCTGGGCGCTCCCTGACAGGGGTAACAGTAGAACACCAGGGCAGCTCAAGTTGCCCTGGGACAAGTGTTAATGAGGACGAAGCGTGGAGATGAGAGACTCTACAGTCAGCCTCTTGCCTCTAAATGAAACCCGTACAGTTCTTACAGCGTTATCTATGAAAACTGAGCTGAGCGTCTTGATCACAGTGAGTATAATCATTACACGGAGGACTGTGACCTATCCCGTTAGGCAATTAAAAAACAAAAAGTACAGTTTTAATAGATTTCATGAGGAGCTAATTGTATATAACTCCGGTTGCTTATGGGTAACTATCAGATGAGGTGCACACTGGGTCAATAACTCACTTTTAAGCTCTTGAAATCACATGATCTTATTATCTGTGAAGTTTTTGAAAATGAGCTCATTATCATCAAAACCGAAAACCATCTGAATAGTACTAACAGGTTATATTATAAACAAATTGCACCATTCACTGGGAATTTCAGTCGGAAACCAATGTTATGGTTGTGTGACTGATCTGCACTGGTGTTATACACTTTAATACACCAGATCTGCCTAAAAAACGAGGCACAAACCAAGAATCAGAGCCTACACGAATTTTGCTTTATATTAAAATGGACTTACAGTGAAGAAGTAAGTCCTTGAAATGCGGCTGCTTGTATACTGTTAATGGGAAAGCAAAGACTTCAGCTGCCATGGAGAAAGCATGGTGAGAGTCTGAGATTTACCCACAAGGCTGGAAGTAACATCTCAGGGAGATTATCGGCATTCTCATGTTTATGGGCGCTCTGTCTGAGACAGCTGAAAGGTGGAGGTGAGCGGGGTAGGTTACTAAATGCTCATCAACAGATGGATGTATAGAGACAATATTACCTGTTTCCACTTGAGTGTACCCGTGATGGAACACTACACAGTATTTATTTTATTTATTCATATAATTTCTGCTCTGAGGATTGCCTTAGCTGCTTTAGACAAGTCTTCTAACGCCAAGATCTCCAGTCTTTTGTTTTGTTTTGTTTTACTTTCGTTTTTAGTTTTTACTTATTGTTTTGGTAAGTTGTCCTGTCGGGCCTTGAACTTGCAATCCTTCTGCTTTGCTAGCTGAGGTTTTTAGACCTTTGCTTGCAGGTCTGGCCTATCCAGCCACTGAAACAGAAGGAAATTCTGCCATATGCAACAACATGGATACATGTTGGGGACATTGTGCTGAAATAAGCCGGACACAGAATGACATGGACCACATGGTTTCTGGCTATATGAAGTACTTCAAATAATCACATTCATAAAATCAAAGATCAGATGGTAATTTTCCCTGGGGCCTGGGGGAAGAGAAATGCTAGCAATCAACAAACATAAAGGTTTGGTTAGGTTGTGCCAATATATTCTAGAAATCTGCTATACAACACTGTACCCACAGTCAGCAAATGATCAACTGCATGCTCAAGATGTATTGAGTGGAGCACTCATAGTAAGTCATCCTACCATAATAACAGCAGGAATATTGTATAAAAAATCAGTAATATCTATATAGCTATCTGTATCTATATATCTATCTATCTATATCTATCTATCTATATCTATATCTATATCTATATATATATATATATATATATATATATATATATCTTCTACTTCTTTCACCAACAACCTCCCTTGTTTGGTCCCTGGGGAGCCTAAGCTTGACATTACCCCCTAGCCCCAAGAACAGACTGAGATAATGCTGATATGCGGGGGGAAAACAATTGGTGTTAGTTTGTGGGGAAGGCAGGGTGGGGTAGAAGCAGGTGCGGCCTCAGCCAGTCCCTCTGGATGTCGAAAAGTACACAGCTTCTCAGAGTCGTTCCCAAAATGATGCAGAGGAGCAAGGTGGGACCTGGTACCCTTCGTGTCCCAGTCATCGGATGTGGGTTACCTCTGAGGAGAGAGCGTTCACTCTGGGCACGGCAGTTCATCTGGGCCAAGAGCTGTTTCTGGAAAGGGACTCAGCTGTGAGCTGGAGGTGGTAGCACCCTAACAGCTGGGAGACCAAGCACCTTGGTGCTGTTGGTGGAGGGTGGGTGGATCACCGCTTACTGTCTTGAGCCAGAAACTCAGCCTCCCTTACCGAGTGTAGCCCCCTCTCCCTCCCTTGGCTATCTGCTTCACTACGTTTCCTTACCCAAGGTAGTAGAATAGAAATCTTAAGAGTTCTAAAAACTGCCTTGGGCGATTTTTAACAGTCTGTCACATTCAATTTCCAGCATATTTATCCTTTTAAACAATTTTAAATAATTCACTACAAAGTGAAATCTGGCATAAGTCCTATCTGTCTTTTACTCCGTGAATTACAGAAGAAGCCAAGACAACATATTTCCAGGCAGTTTTTAGGGCCCAGGCTGGGGACTGGGGATACAACCAAGAAAGGGAAAGCTGCTACTTTTTTAATTCCTATTATAAAGAAGAAAGCTTGAATTGCTGGTCTTGCAAATAAGTACTAAATTGTTCTCTGGAATGCCCTATTCTGTTTATAAAAATGCAAATCGATCACTTGAAAAAAGGTACTATCATTTCTGTAAAAAATAAATTAACATGAGCTAAATGTTTCAAAGATTAAGAAACAAAACAAAAACAAAAACAGCAGCACAACTCCCCTCTCGTGCTGAGGACCACACACCACTTCTCCTAGTGACCGGCCCGGCAGAGGCCCAGCCGTCACTCCGGCGCTGCCCTCAACGCGCTCACAGGGAAACACGGAAGACATTAAATCAGACTGTAATTAAATTAAATCAGCACTTTGCAATCCCACCAATAAGCCTGAGGTGGCACTTCTGCTGTGAATCCTTGCTTGCAAATCCTTTTACTTTGGGAAAAAACTTGAAGGAGCAGTTTCAGTTGAAAAGGGAGGCCGTGCGTTAGATGATTGGACAAGGGGCTTTGAGTCCCGAAGATCCTAAAGACAAAATGAAAACTAATTTGCTTTCGGATGTATGATATAATAATAATAATAATAATAATAATAATAATAATAATGGTAATAGTAATAATAATAGTAATAGTAATAATAATAGTAATAGTAATAATAATAATAGTAATAATAATAATAATAATAATAATAGTAATAGATAATGCTGTAGAGATGACACGGCAGATTAAGGCGCTTGCCACCAAGTCTGACAACCTGAGTCGAATCCTTCTGGAACCCATATGGTAGAAGGAAAGGAATAACCCCCACAAACTCTCTTCTGACCTCCACACAAATGCCGCGGCTCATGCACGGAAACACACACGCACACACACAATGAATGCAATAAAAGTTTATGATCTGCGGCTTTTGAATCATTTTACATTACTGAAACGCGCACCTACGTTATATACATTGGGTGACTTCGTGTTGTAAATATAAAGCTGTTTGAAATCTAAACATACTTGGTTTGGGCTGAGTGGTAAGAGACTCACTTTAGTATTAAGAATTTTTATATGTGTAGAAAAAAATAACTACTTCTGAATGAATGGGTCATAACCTAGCGCTGAGGCTTTGGAGCACAGGTTACGAGGCTTGCGGGTGTCCCCTCACACCTAGTGTGTGCACGGCGTGCGTATGAGACACTTCTATGATATCTGTGTGGAGAAAACACGATCTCATGTCTGTGTGGAGAAAACATGATCTCAGATTTCTAACAATGAGAAGAGGAAAACAAGGCAGGAAAGCACTTGGGTGCAATTTTCCTCTCTAGCCTCCCGGGATTTCTTCAATTCCCGTGGGATGTCTAGGGAAGACAAGTTTCCTCCAAGAGTCACTGCTTAAGTCTCTGGGGTCACAGGAAGGGAGGCTGACGGGAAGAAGCGTCCATGTGTTAGCTATTACTTTCCTTGTTACTGTCACAAAATACCCCATGAAAGAAAAGGGAAAAGGAGGAGAGGAAGGGTTTATTTCGGCTTGGTTTGTGTCTCCTAAGTGATTCTAAATCGAGATGACGGTGAAAATTAACCATCCCACTCGCCAAACGCGTATATATCCGTCTCACTCCTGTGTGTTTATATCTATACGTATTCTCATTCCCCCCCCCCCCCAGACAAACAGAATCAACAGGACATACAGATAGACAGATGGTAGGTAGGGCAGAAGACAGATTAGATGGAAACATGGATAAAGAGACTGCTGAAGAATTGTTTCTCACAGATACGGAGGTTGAGAAGTTTCATCATCTGCCGCCTGCTCTGGAGGCCCGGTTCTGCTGGTGTGAATCTCAGTGAATCCAGTTCTGGGGGAACTATCTCAACCATGCTGAGACCGCACAAGTAAGTAGAAAGCAAAGGGTAGGAATCCCTCTTTCTTCTGCCTTTAAATCTATTCAGGTCCTCAACAGACCAGCTGGTGTTCAGTCACACTTGAGGACAACCTACTCCTCTGAGTTCACCTGCTGAGGTCGTGTGAAACACTCTCAAAGACACACCCAGAAGTTATGTTGGTACCATCTATGGTACCTATGGTTCCATCTAATTGGCTTTCACACTCATTGTTAAGAGTATATATAGTTCTGGGAGTCAATTTGATGACAGAACCCTATAGCAGAGTCTTACCCATCTTCCTTTTGGCCTTCCAATTTTTTGCAGTGTCTGTGGAGTGGTCCAGGCAAAGACTGATGGATACATAATAGCGACCTACAAGAGGCCAGTTGAAAGACAGTTAGTGATGAGACTGGCCAATATTCAGAGAAACTATCTAGACAGGGGCTGTTGGAAGAAGTGGGGGATATACCTGAAGACAGTCTCTCTCTCTCTCCTCTTCTTCTCTCCCCTCTCCCTCTATTCATTCCTCCTGTCTTTCTTTCCTAGCTCCACATGGAGGGTTTGATGGCCTTCATCCCTAGTTTCTGATTTCAGCATGTTTGGGATGAGAGCTAACAACTCATACTCCTAACAAATTTGCAGGTGGTGCTGATGCTGCCCATCTAGGGATCACAAAGCAAGAGTTGCCTCCAATGTCATCTTGTAAAGTCTTTTGAGTTATTTTAAGCTGCTGGGGCCAGTGATGAGGATGGCTGCCAGATGGAAGTGCCTAAACGGCCTAAGGCAAAGTATTCTAATTCTAACATCTTGTGATCAGCCGATGGCCTGAGAGGAGACAAGGATTGCGGAAGAGAGCGTCATCTCCTACAACCCTGGGAAATCAGACTCACAGAGCCCGGTTTGCTGATTTACTTCTTCGTAAGAGATAGAGTTGTACAATGTTACCTCTTGTCGTGCATGTCTTTTTTTTTTTTTTAAATCGTCTACTTGACAATAGCTTTTATTTATTGTCTGCTTGAAATATTGTTGCTTTTGCTTCTAGGGAGCCACTTCCCCACCCCAGGTGAGTTTCGAATCTTAGTATGTGCTCCTGGGCCCCAGGGGTGAGTGAGTGAGTGACCTCATTCCTTTGACAAATACCCCTTTGGCACATGACCACAGCCTAGCCAATCAGAGTTCTACCTCAAGAAATTTGAAATTTTATGAGGGGGGGGGGCGCGGCGGTGGGGAGAGCCTTCCTTGTTTCCCGTTACAGAGGAGTCAGAATGTTTAGTACCTGCCTCATCTTCCTTCCACCAGGAGAGTGTGTGGAAGCTAAAAGGCTGAAGCTAGAGAGGAGGGATGGGTGAGACCATCAGTAACGGTTCTGCATTTCTCGTTAGTAAAGCTTGGGACTATTTGGGTTATGAGAAGATGTCTTCAGCTCTGAGGCCTCTGTCAGTATCTTCTACCCCAACTGCTTTCTCATCAGCACACTCTACCGCACCCACACTCTTTTTTTTGTGGTTTGGTTTTGACCCCGTTTTCACAAGTTTCTTGGTTGGAATTCTGTCACTAGCAAAGGAAGAACCCCTAAACAGTATCCCCACGGCGGTCAAATACATTGAGGATAATGGAGAAGACGGAAAGAGACACCATGGGAAGTGGATACCTCATAAGGACTGTCAGGCTCTTAATGTTGCAAAAAAAAAAAAAAAAACAGGTCCTACTAAGGTCGCTTTAAGCTTAAGTCCGGAGATGCGTTTGATGACTGAAAGGGAAGCTGCCACAACACAAACCAACCAACCTAAGCGGACTTGAGCCCCTCGGCCCTCATCGCGGGCTCTGTGCCATCAGGAGCCCTGCGTGCTGGAGCCTATCTCCCGTTTTCCACTCTCTTGTACCTAACTAGTGCTTTCCCAGCGCTCCAGTCTGAACCTCAGGATGCTAAGTGTCGTGTTACCCCTGCTGTACAGGGCTCTGTTTCTGGCCATTGTGAGTTGCCAGCTAACCTTTTTGGGGTGAGGCACCATGTTCAGTCCTACTAGGGACCCCCAAAGAACAACAGCAAAAACCCAAAATTTAGGATGGAGACAGTCCATTGTGTATGCTGAAAATGTGTGTCCCTAAACAACGGGAGTTATGTTATTGTAGGAATTATCAAACAACCGGATGAAAATATTCCTACCCAGAGAAGCAAAATCCACCCGAATGCGGTGGGTAGCAGAAAATAGAGGACTTGAGCTGCTCTGGGCCACGGTCAGTTCTAGGAAAAACAGAAGCACCTAGATGGATGTTTTCTAGCTCAGAAGAGTAGTGGGGTTTGCAGTAGCCACCAACGGCAGGGGCTTCTGCTTGGCTTGACTTCTTACCCACCTGGAAGCTGTCTGGAAGAGTTCCCACCGGTTTCCCCCGTGTCAGGGGTTCACACGGGTCTAAAGTAAGTCCTAATAAGTGACCTTGGGCCTGCCTTAGCGTTGGTGCAGCGAAGAACAAGTAACTCAACACCTTCGGGGCACCTGGGGGAGCTTTGGAGGGAGCCGGGTGTCATTCTGGCACCCTCTTTGATCAGGGTGACCCCAGGGACACATCCCTGAAGGACACTAACCACCCTATCTGTTGATGTGTTTTTTTCTAACAAGTATCCCCTCCCACAGATGAAATAAAAAAATCTAAATTCGTTTCTGTTATAAAGCCGTGTGTCCAACGTAAACACGATGATTGTCCGATAGAAGAGACAAAGAGAAGGAAGGGAGGCAGGAGGAAAATCTGACTTGTAAACGTTATTTTCCACTTGCAAATTTAATACTTCATGATGGAAGAGATACTTAATGTTAACGGAGGCATCAGTGAAATAATAAAACCACCAAACAAGAGATATCTAAAAGTCTTTTAATTCAGCGATATAGATCACTGAGTATATTTGCTTTATACGAGAACATGTATTTGGTCCAACATGCCCCTAGTATTATCAAAAGTTTACTTTTAAAAAGATAAGGAAAGGTTGGGAGGCTATGGTTTAAATATATTCTACAATTTTAAAATTTAATTTTACACATTGCCATGCTGTTCCATTACATATGCAGGAGAGGGAAGAGGAATGTTTTTCAGACTTGGAAAAAAAAATTAATCCACGTTTCTTGGCACCGACAGATAATGTTATATTTAAAATATACATATATAATGTGAGACCCATTAGCTAATAAAAGTCATGAAATCTAGCTTGTTCATTTTGTGACTTATAATAATTGGAAGTTGATCAAAGAAAACTACTTCCATTTTTATGACATTGTTACTATTTTTATGGACAGAATTTAAAATGTATGATAAAAATCCAATATACAATAATTGAAGCATACAGTCCAACCTCACCGAGCTTTGATAAATCTGTTCATTTCTGGCCATTTTCAGTGTTGCTATAGTGAACAGTGTTGACAAGTGGCTGAGAAAAGCTTATAAATGGAATTCAGATCATAGATAAAGCCGAACATAAACTATCTTGCAACATTTTGCGTGTTGGGAGGCCTGGTTTGTGCCACAGATGGCCATCTCCCAATAATACATAAAACACTTCTTTCTGGAGCCCAGCACACATTGTTGAATGCCCAGGTCATTTGAACAGAACAATAATTCAATTCACTTCATAATGATCTCACTAGGAGCCGACCCGGACGAGGGGTGGTGATGCTGTTAGAACAGAATTGTGCCGGAGTTTGAAAAATTAAATTCTTAAAAAGCCGCCATGCTCTCCTGTCAAAATAGCACTTAAATGTATGCAGTGTTTAGAGCCGAGGCAGGCTCGCTGAGTTTATTTTAGTCTCTTGCGTTATACTGCTGTGTGTCTGTGCCACGGCTCCTTCAGGCTTCACACTGGAAGCTTTCCTGGGAGGGTCAGCGATGGCCACTGTGCTCCCTATAGGCTTACCGGCTGAGCTCATTGATGAAGAAGCCTTGAGCTTGTCACTTTACCTTCTTAATCGCTGAGGTGGCCGTCACTGAGGACCATAGAGCCGAAGGACGCGTGGGGATCATTAAGCAGCCCAATAAAATGATCTATTTATGTAAGTAACAGTTATTACAACCTCACCCACTGTGGCCATATTTCTCTAGAGTAATCTTTATTTTTAGGGCTACTTTTATTTCAAGCTTGTAAGGCTTAGAATCCGGGAGTCCCTGTGTTAGCGGTGATAAATGGACTCAGCCAGGATCTCCAGCAGCCCAGGTGCCTTTCACTTCTGACACATCTGGAACCAGGCACCCCAGCTCCCTCCCCCTCTCCTTCTTCCCTCACTATTTCTCTTTCTTCCATTCCTCCCCTCCCCCACCTTTCTTTCTTTCCTTCCTCCCATCTTTTATTTTGGACAGGGGCTAGTGATATAGTTGAGGCTGGCCTCAGAATCTTCTTGTCTCAGCCTCCCGAGTACTGAGACCATATCAGCCCTTGCTGCCATGCCCTGGTTATGATGATCGTCTCTCTATATTTGAGGACGGAGTCCGATGCTACTGAAAAGATGCCCCTTGTTGTTAGGGATTTAGCTATGGCTGTCATGCTGTCTTCTGTTACCTCCATTTCCTGATGAAGCAAGGGCTTTAAATATGTTTTTGCATGGTGTGTTAGATTAAAAGAGCTTCAGTTTTTAGGATCCAATCATAAACTTGAATAGAGGGGCCACACAAACAACAACAACAAAACACCAAACAAAGCAAAACAACAATAACAAAACAGCAAAGCAAACCAAAAACCCAGGATTAATATTAATGTAAACGTATTTATATTGTTATTGATTTAATATCAGAAAATTTGCATAAAGCCTTGCTTCTGATTGTTTTATATCTATTGTTTATTTAAATTTTTTATTGTTTATTTAAAATTTTCCCATCCATCTGCCTTTGTGGGCTTGAAAAAAAAAGGAAAATTTCTTTCCTATAAAATAATGCTTTTATGCTTTGGAAGTCCATTTCCCGATAGGACCAACCTCTGTCCCCGCCTTGGCAACCCTGTGTTACAGCGCTGACTTCAGTAGGAAAAGCAGGAAGAAAAGCACTCATTTGATTTGTCCTCGAAACAATGGCCAGGGGAGGGTTCTTTGGGGTTACAGTGATACTGGCAGGAAGAGGGGGACACTTCTTTTCACCTGCCTGAGAAGCCACACAGGACACCCTATTTCTTCAATGTCCCTCCTCCCTCTTCTCACTGATACTTCTCCCAGAAAACAGCCCTGTTTCTAAAGGACTTATTGTCTGAAGTGGAGAGAGCACAAGAGGTAAGTGAATAACTATAAAAGGAGGTAGGAAACTCAGAGATACGCGGAAGGAGGCCACCTGAGAGAAACTGAGACTCGGAGAGGTTCTTGAAAGATCTCCAGACTTGTACGCAGCCTTCCTTCCTCCCCGCGTCCACCACCCGAGGGAGGAGCCTGTTTGCTCTCACATCTTACAGACGCAGAACCTTCTGCACCTGAACCAGCAGCCCGGGGCCTGGGTTCACAAGGAAGTTTTCTGGCAGAGCTTGGAAAGACTTAGCCCTTTGCAAAAGAATCCCGCACCTTCTGATCAAGAGAAAAGCTAAGATCCAGGAGCTAAGACACCATGTTCTTTGCCAGGCTCCGAGGAGCAGAAAGCAAAGCGGGGAAGAGATAGCATTTAAACTGCACTCACTGTGCCCGAACATCTTCCTGGGGGCATTAATTCAGGTCAACCTCACCGCAATCCTATGAAGATCTGAGAGTCATATTCCCATTTCACAGATGAGCCACAGAAACACGACCTTCCCTAAGGGCAGGAAGCTACTTACCTGACAGAGCTGGGACTTGAGCCCAGACCCAGCTAGAGCCCAACATCTCCATGGTTACATGGCTCATATTAGAATCACCTGGAGAGCCGTTAAACAATATCGATACCTGGGAGACCTAAACATACTATTGTAACCGATCATCAGTGGGGTCCAGACCATCAGAACTTTTTGTTTGTTTGTTTGTTTTGTTTTGTTTTTTGGTACTTTTTGAGACAGGGTTTCTCTGTTGTAACTCTGGCTGTCCTGGAACTCACTCTGTAGACCAGGCTGGCCTCGAACTCACAGAGATCCGCCTGCCTCTGCCTACCAAGTGCTGGGATTAAAGGCGTGTGCCACCACCACCCAGAGCATCAGGACTTCTTAAATTTCTTTGGTGATGTTACTATGCACCCATGTTCACCGAGCTTGTTATTCTGTCTCTCACTACAGTATTATCTCAGGGTCTCTGCATCCCATTCCATCCCCAGTTCTCTTCCCATCTAAAAATAGCTCCCGTGGTGGGTTTCAAATAGATCCACAAATTCTGAGAAGTTGCAGGGCTGCAGCTGAAGCCTGTTGACATCTCAACGTGGACTTGTGAATACATTATCTATAGAACATGGCTGCTTGCACTTTACACAGGTATATAATGTACATAGATGTGTAAAATACTTCTAGGAGAAATAAGTCAAATAGTATAGAGCCAGAGACAGACAGAAGAGAAGGATTAGGGGAAGGGGAAGAAGGCAAAGATTTTCGTCCCCAACTCTGTCTGCTGGGCTGCTTGGAAATGTCACGCGAAGCATGTATCTACAGATATATCACATGGGTAATTACACATATTTTTTTTCTACAGAAAATTGAGGAACTTTTTTTTTTTTTAAAAAGATATATAACCTTACTGGGCTGGGTTTTGTCAGAAGTTCACTGCTAGGAATATAGGCCTGCAAGTTCACTTTGGATCCAGTAGTAGAATGCCATGTAGATGGAAAATTGTAGACACTGCAGTGTTGAAGAATTAAAGAGCAGGAGGCCTCGGATTCCGACTCCCACACCAGTTTGATTCGTGGCTCTGACATCTACTGCTTTGGCCAGACGTGCTACAGCTCTGAGTCTGTTTTCTCATCTGTACAGAATAGCATTCAAGAATTAAAGATGCTAAATGTGCAAGTCTTCCTGCAGTGGATACGGCAGAGCAGCGGCATCCATAATGGTGGCTATTGTCCTGTAGGAAAATCTGTTCCTCGCTCAGAACACGTACATTTTTGGATCATTAAGTACAAATAAATTGAGGGCTCTGTGAATTATACGTTTTTGTCAGTTAATCTTTTGGAAGAGTATGAAATGTTCATGACACACAGTGGACTTCTTGGGCCCTGAGGAATAGACCCATGGCTGTGCTCATTCGTGTTAAGCATGCTCTTACCACTAAGCTGTCTCCCCAGTTCGAAGAGAAGTTTTTTATGTTTTGTTTTTTTTTTTTAAGACAGGGTTTCTCTGTTGTAACTCTGGCTGTCCTGGAACTCACTCTGTAGACCAGGTTGGCCTCAAACTCACAGAGATCTGTTTGCCTCTGTCTCCCAGAGTGCTGGGACTAAAGGTGTGCGCCACCACCTCCTGGCTTGCTTGCTTGCTTGCTTTCTTTCTTTCTTTCTTTCTTTCTTTCTTTCTTTCTTTCTTTCTTTCTTTCTTTCTTTCTTTCTTTCTTTCTTCTTCTTCTTTTCTTCTTCTTCTTCTTCTTCTTCTTCTTCTTCTTTTTTTTTTTAGTTTTCAAAGCAAACTTTTAAGACATGAACTGTATGAATTTTGCAAAGGTTTCGGTGGCCAGATATTTGTTTCCAAACAAAATGATAAGAGGGTGTGGTAGTATACATCTTTAATCTCAGCACTTGGGAGGTAGAGGCAGGCAGTTTGAATCTAGTCTGGTCTATATAAGGAGTTTCAGGCTAGCTGGGGCTACACAGTGAGATCCTGTCTCAAAAATGAAAAATAAGTAAATAATAAAGTGATCAGAGTATGGGAAACTCATTTGCCTTAGCCTCAAGGGAGAAACAGGACGGTGTGAACCACAAAATCAGAATTGAAGCTTATTGGATATTACCCCTACAAGAGTTTTCTGTTCCATTCTGATTATATATGTTAGAGGTCACACAGGGCTCCCCAAAGACTTCAGTGTACAAAACAAGGTGCTTTGTTTGACACTTGCAACATTTTTCAAAAGATGTGGAAATTACTGCTTGCATGAAAAATGCTAATTTATGTAAAAATACAAGTTGTATTTTGCTCTTTAAAAGCTTATCTATCTATATCTTTTACAAAACCTAGAAGTAATGATATCTAATGCTCTCATCACCGAGAAATGGTAAACATGTAAAGCAGTGAATATGTTAATTACCCTGATCTGCTCCTTAATACAACGAGTAGAGACATCACATTGTGTATAATTATTCTGTGACAAGCGAGTAAAAGGATAAAACAGGAAAACAGATTAAATATGACATGTGTGAGGTCCAGCTGGCTAGGACTGAGTCATGTTGCCCCCCCGCACCTCCCCCCTAGTCAGGACAAGGGCTCTCTAAGAAGCTGCAAGCTTGGACTACGAGCATCACTTATTAGCATTAGCTTCTTGCCCCTTAGGCTTTGCGTTTGTGCCTATGAAACTTGGTGTGTTTTCTCCAAGGCCGTAGGAAGGTAGCCGGGCTAGGGGATTGTGTGCCTCTGTAGTCACATCTGCCTGCGCTTCCTGGCAGTGTAGAGAGAAATGTCCAAAATGGAGGCTGCCTTTCTCTGTTTACTTTTTAATGAACCAAAGGAAAAGAATGCGGAGCTCTCTGAAATGTTTCTGCACAGAAGCAAAGGGCTGCTATTTATAATCTACCTTCTTTCTGCAATGAGCTAATATTTGTCAGGAGACCATCATCTCTCAAATGCCCTAAGTTGCATGCAATCTCTCTGTACCATCTTTCCCATCTGGATGAGGAGTCTGAGGCTCTTTCTGACCACGCATGCTCGAGTCCTATAAATGGAAAAAAAAAGCTGAACCCTGACCCTTGCCTTTGATGTATACAGAGAGATGCTTATCAACTTTGGTGATATTGACTTCATTTTTAATATCATGGAGTCAGTTGTGAATCAATACCTGTCCAATTCTTGTCTAATAAATGTCCTTATCTGAAAGTTATTAAAAACAAACAAAAATAGGTCCTATTTCCTTAACTCAGCTGGAAGATCTCGCCACGGCAAAATTATTTCCCATAATTAACGAGAGCAAAATCTGAAGTTGTCTTAAAAAGACTCTTTCATTTCCCAGTGTTCTTGGTCTGGGTTGTTTCTCCCTAGGACTCTGTTTGCTAAGGAAAATTTCTGAGCTGGAAATGTTGCTCAGCAGCAAGGTACTTGCCTAGCAAATACAAGGTCCTGGATTTTATGTCCAACACACTAGGCAGGGGTGGGAAGGAACCTTCTAAAAATACAAGTAAATCGAAAGGACACCATGCTAAACACACACACCTCCAACGTTCTACAATGCTACATTTGCAGAATTTTCTCTAGCACATGTCTGTCATGCCTCAGTCGGTCTATCAGTCCACCCTCATTTCTGATCCAATTAGCAGCACACTTCACCCCTAAATACTTCAGCGTTTATATCATTAAGGCTCAGTATTGGCTTATGTTTTTACTTAATTTATTGGGATGAGGGACTAAAGGTACAGAGCACTCTGGGTATAAGCATGTGTTAGTCTGTGGGTGTGATCCTCCAGCATAAAATAAAATAAGGAAGAAAAAAGTCTTATAGTAAATATATATAAAATAAAATTCACCACTGTAGCCGGGCAGTGGTGAGGCACACCTTTAATCCCAGCACTCGGGAGGCAGAGGCAGGCAGATCTCTGTGAGTTCGAGGCCAGCCTGCTCTACAGAGTGAGTTCAGGACAGCCAGAGTTACACCAGAAAAACCCTGTCTTGAAAAACCAAAAAAAAAAAAAAAAAAAAAAAATCACCATTGTAATTCTTTCGAAGTATGTCATTCCGAGGTGGTACGTGTTGTCACATTACTGTGTAATGATCACTACCATCCAACTGCAGAATTTTTTCTTTTCCGAAGTAAATCTCTGCCTGTTAGATACCAGCTTTGCCCAGCCTGAGGCCACGCCCATGCTATGATCTGTCTCTATGAAGTTGATTATTCTTGGTGGGTTATATAGGTAGACTCACACAGTGTTTTTTCTTTTTCCTTTGTGAGGATTTCCTTAGTGTAAGGATTTGAAGCTCGTCTGTTCTGCGCCAGGATTTCCTTCATATACATATATATGACATACCAATGCCCGTTACTAAAGAGTACCATTTGATGGCTTGTGAAAACATATACTACATTTTCCCCCTTTTTCTTTTTCAGATCCTCAATATATAACATAATCTTTCAGTCAGAAAACTAATGATTTCTGTAACCAGAATTCTGATAGGGAAAGTGTTGGCTTAGAGGATAGGGTCTCTCCTCTCCTACCATCATATATTTTGAGGTCTTTAATGTCTCTCACAATCCCAGCCAAGAGTTTGCAAAAAATAATCACCCCTCTTCCATGACTGACTATGAACACTTTACCTGTGTAAGCCTTACCACTTACATAGAAGAATGAGAAATCAATTTCCAATTCTTTGTTTCCAGGAAGAAATGATCTCTCCCTATATCCAACATGCAGACTTTCCAGAGCCTGAGGATTCTCAACAGACAGTGGGCAAAGTTTATTTTATAGACCAAGGATTTATCATTGACATGAAACAAAACGAAACAAAACAGTGTTCATAGCTATATGTTTTCTGCTAGCAGATTCGCCAAAAACTAATAGTAGTCTCCCGGGGAGGGGTATGGAGAAAGAAAAAAAAAACCAACACATTCTCAGATTCTGCAGATAGCTGGACCTGGTGGGACAGGCCTTTAATCTCAGCACTGGGGAGGCCGAGGCAGGTGGATCTCTGAGTTTGAGAGCAGCCTGGTCTACAGAGTGAGTTCAAGGACATCCAGGGCTACATAGAGAAATCCTGTTTTGAAAATCAAAGGAAAAAAAAGCAAACTAGTAAAACCATTGCTACTTCTGTTATGTATAATGTGGCTTGTTCCTGATTGGAGAGTTTTATATCTAGAAATTTCTCTTATAGACACATTTTGTTGTTGTTGTTGCTGCTTGTTTTTTTTGTTTTCGAGACAGGGTTTCCCTGCTGTAACTCTGGCTGTCCTGGAACTCACTCAGTAGACCAGGATGGCCTTGAACCCACAGAGATCTGCTTGCCTCTGCCTCCTGAGTGCTGGAATTAAAAGTGTACGCCACCACCGCCTGGCTTTAAAGACACATTTTTAGGATAGCACCAAGATATATGTATGTGTACAGGGTCCCTCATGGCCGCATGGATGATAGCAGCTAACTGCTAGAGACAATCCAAAGACCAGTCAGAAGGTAATAGTTAAAAAATCAATCCTAAGAGACTCCATTTAACTGGTGAAACTCGCTTTACCAGCTTGGGCACAAATGACGTTAGAGCTTTCTAAATTTTTTTTAATGGCATTGGAGTCAAATATCCATGTGCTAGATGAGAACCAGAGGAAGTCACTGCCTGTCTCCTCCTGGAGGCCTGTCCATCCCTCTGAACTGCCCAACCACCCTGAGGCCTTCCTCCTGCAAAGTGGCCAATCCTGCTTCCAAGTGCCTCCTGGAGAGAGACGAGAATCTGATTAGTCTACGGGGAGCCCTGTTTCTCGGCATCTGTTGCTTCTGCTTGCCATGACGGGGCCGTTGAAAGCTGTAAACTTAATAAACAGGGACAAGCAACCAAAAATAAGGTTGGGGACCAAAGGATTGACTGGTTTGTGAAAAATAAAAATAAAGATGATCTTGTTTATCTGTCGACATGGCTTGTCTTTGAAGAATGTATATAACAAAATCGAGCATATAGTCTACCTAAACAATGCTCTCGTCTTTTAGAATAAACAGAGAAGGAATCAAGTGTTGACCTAGTGGAGGGACAAGTTTCCCAACAAACGTATTTGGTAGCAAAATTTAACACCGTTCACTTCTTACTGACCTTCATAGCAGAAAACTGGGGTCATTTGCAAGGAGACGCAGAGGTTTCATACATTTTCCCAAGAGCCTCTTTTAGTCCTTTGAGGTTCAAGCAAGTCTCCCTTTGAAGCATGTACTCTGTTCGCATCCCACGTTGTTTTTCTCATTGTGAGAGGGCCCAGCACTGCCAGACGCTCATTTGCTTATGAAACACTTGTCCAGAGCCATTTCCAATGGCTTCATAACATCCTGCATCTTCTGCAAGATTAGCAACTTTGCCCAGCAACTGAAATGCATTTTATTTACATTGTATTGTGGGAAGTTTATAACATCTGCAATCAGCAAAATTGGCTGGCGGAGTGGGGATAGAAGTTGGAATTAAGTCGGGGGGGGTGGCATTTAAGTGGGCACTAATTTAGTAAGTGGTCAGTTCATTACTGGATATTTTCCTGTTATGACTAATTTCCGTTTCCCTACACAACGTAGCAACTACTGGGATTCAGATAATGATAATGAATAGTTGGATAACAAGAAACGTCTATACTGTGCAGCCCTAACGAGGAATGTAGTGTGTATTGACATGGAAAGCCATTGACAATGCATTGTTGTGGGGGGAAAAGCCAACTCCAAATGAATAGCATAACCGTGTTTTATGGACAGTAGTAAAGCACCAAAATGTATCATATAAACTGGCCTGAAAGACACTGCAGAGGAGTAGCAGTCCCTCTGCGAGGTGTGGCTATGAAGGGAGCCCAACAGAGTAGCCTCCTTTTTTAATGAGCATTTACGTCTTAAAATATGATGAAGGCCAGTGAAGGGTACTTTTTCAATAGTTTATCTGAGAGAGGGCCAAAGTAGAAAAGAAGAAAAACACCAAAGAAACAAAAAAGATAAAAACACAGAGAAACGAAAAAATGAGCCGTGGGCAGGTTAGTGTTCCAACAAGGGATCCATCCCTCCAGTCCTTACAGCCCATTTTCCAGGGCTGCAACTTGCCTCCTTATAAACTCTGCAAAGCTCCTTTTCCAAATAGTCAAGCCACAGACATTTGGTGAGACTGTCATTTTCAAGGTACTCTGTTGCAAAGAACTGCTCAGAGGAACACATGAGGTCTGAAAGACTTCATGGCCCTTCTTCAGAAGCCTAACGACTTAGCTGAGGTAAGATCTGCTCTCTGAGGAGCTAGCCAAGGGGCAACTGAAGGCAGAGGAACTACCTGCTGATTTCTCGGTCTTGGCCTCCCTCTCAGACTTCACTGGTTCAAAAGTGAAGTGAGATTCCTCAATGAGGGAAAAGGAAATCCTTCACATTCACCAGGAAGGGACATCCAGGGACCGATCCAAAAGCCATTTAGAGTTCCATCTAGACACTCACAGAGTTTGAGGGGGCCTGTGATAGGGATAGCTTTGGAATGAGATGGTGGGCGTGGGTATATGTTAGTATTTTTATCGCTGCCCTATTTGGGAAGGAGGAACCAGAGAGTAATTAAGTGTTAACGCTGTTGGTAGGGATAGAATCAGGATTAGAATCCAGGATCTTCGCCTCTCGAGCACATGCTCTTAGTTTGTTATGCCCTATTCCTTTGTTACTTCAGATTAGGGATGATCATCAAGTGGTCCTTCTGCGAGGCAGTTTAACCCAGGAGAAAAGAGGAAACCCATTTCGGGAATGGAATTTGGAGAAAGGCAATAGCCACTGGCAAACAACAGCACCACTCATGAGCTCTCCTTAGGCTTCTGTATGAGAGGTTGCCAAGCCTGCTCTGAGCTGTTAGGTTCTTCCTGTTACTCCGGAAATAATCCCTGTAGGGCAGAGTTGAAGTGCATTAATTGAGCAACACATTGTCTGTTAAACAACAAATAATCAGAGATGTAGTTGGTTCTGATTCAGCTGGGACAAGTGGTTTGTAAGAAGTTACCATTGTAGAAACTTCAACGATGGGCTCACTATATATGACATATTGGTAGATTCATACCTAAGGCAAAGTGTTTCAGGTGTGCTATTCACCAAACTGACCGGGGCCGTGTTGTATGGCACGTCCTTGTGCCAAGTTAATCTTTAGAATTTTAGAAACACAAGGAAAGTGTACTTACCTACTCTTGTAGTATAATTTAGATCTGTGATCCATTCCAAAAGTGAAACATTTGTTGTTTGTTTTTAAAGCGTTCCTTAAAAAAAAAAAACAATCAGGCAACGTTTGTTACATGTATTAGTTCATCGGAGGACTCATTTTAGTTAAAAAAAGTGCTTTGAGTTCACCACCGCAGTCACTATGAAAAACAAAATAATTCATTTGCCATTTCACTTCTTGTAGACGAAAAACGAAGGGCTTCTTAGATGCACTCCTTAATTTTTTGCACATAAGACGTTTTGACCAGATCCACCCGCGGTTCCCTCCCCTCACAACCCTCCCCTTGTGCTGTCTATCATGTCTCCCTTCAAACTTCACGTGCTCTTTCTGAAAATGCACCGAGTCGGCTTAGTGTTGCCTACACGCATGTTCTACCAGAGCACGGAGAGTCTCTCAGGGACCTCATCACTGAAGGCCTCCCCCATTAGCAGTCATCAGTCCCCGGGAGCTCCCAGTTAGCTCTGGAACTTCATGAGCCCCTCCCCCTGTTGTTTAGATAGGGTTTCTATCGCTGTGAAGAGACACTGTGACCCCTGCAACTCTTATGAAGGAAAGCATGTAACTGTCACTGGCTTACGGGTTCAGAGATCCAGTCCATTATCATCATGTGGGAAAGCATGGTCTCTCACAGGCAGACGTGGTGCTGGAGTAGGAGTTCTACATTTGGATCCACAGGCAGCAGGAAGAGAGAGAGAGGTTGGAGCCTGGCTTGAGCTTCTGAAACCTCGAAGCCCACCCACAGTGACACACTTCCTTCAACGAGGCCACACCTCCCAATAGTGCCATACCCTATGAGCCTACCGGGGACATCTTCATTAAAATCACCATACCTGATTTTCCGGTGCATCTGCAGGATGCCCTGGTGCCCAGGGGAACATCTGCGTGCCTGTAGGATGCCTTGGTGCTTACAGGATATTGGGGTGCCTGCTTGGAGTCCAGGTGCCTGGGTGATATTCTGGTGCCGCTGGAGGCCTGGGTTTGGGCAGTGAGGTCTAACTCGGGTCAAACTTCATCATGCTTGGTTTCGGGCTGGTATGGGCGAGGTGAACGTCCATCATCAGAGCAGACTGCTGCCTCCAGGAACTGTGTTGATGTCCATGATCCGTGCTTCGACCACACTAAGTGGACTTAATTTTCTTTTACTTATTTTTTTGTTTTTCTTTTCTTTCTTTCTTTCTTTTTTTTTTTTTGAGGGCACAGGAGCGGGAGGGTGGAACAGGGAGGAATGAGAAGAGGGTGATTTCGAGATACAGTGTATGAAACTCAAATTATTACTAAAATATTATATAAAAAGCCCACCACACCCATCCACGCCTGGAATTTGGACAGTTTGATCCTGGGCATGCAGTCACAGCTGCTGCGGGTTCATGTGTGCCAAGGTGCTGTGGTGTCCAGTAAATATTGTTTCTCTGCAGACAGCACCTACCTTCAGCTCTTAGGATCTTCCCACCTTTTCTTCTGACGTGATCCCTGAGGTTTGGGGAGCAGGAGTGTGATATAAATGTCCCATTTAGAACTGAACACTCCAGAGTCTCTTCTTCTCTGCATGATGACCAGTTGGAGGTCTTTTGGAGTGGTACATGGAGTAATAAAAATATTCCCCTTTAAAGAAAATGTCTTGTAGTCACTGCCTTGAGAAGGTTTCTTTTTTTTTTTTTTAAATGTCCTCAACATGTGTGAAAATAATTTGTGTATTCTGAGTCTAAATTCCTTTACTTCTTTGTCCATCTATTAAAGAATGTGAGGAGAGTTTTGAACACCGTGCTGTTTTGTAGACTACCCAGAGGTTTGTGTGAAATGATAACTTGCAGGTTAGAACCAACATCAGAATTCTAAGCATTATTGTCTAAGAACAAATTACTTGATTAATGAGTGGCCCTACATGTCCACCTGATATTCACTTCTCAAGAAAAATCTTGAGGCTTTCTCTCTTTGTCACATATGCAGTAAATCCTTTGAACAGAATCTATGTTTGTTTCTTTGTGAAAAAATGGTCTTAAAACAACAACAAAAAGATTTCGCTGCTGTATAGCCGTGGTACCAAAAAAGCCATGATACTTATTAATTTGCATGATTGTATTTAGATAATTGTGTGATTATATTCATATTTAGATTACAATTAGGTATATGAGGTTGATGGCATCTGAATATATTTATGAATCTGGAAAGTCTGCATGTACACATATTTATCTGCAGCCTGGTATACCTTCTTTGAGCTTAAACATCAAGGCACCTTTTAGAGCCATGAAAAACATATTAAATTACTGAGGTCTTTTAGGGGACCCAGCATCTTGGTAAGCTGACTGTGTTGTGTTACTGTCAGAGCCTGAAATTATTATTTTGTAATAAAAGCTCTCTTGGGTCAGTGAGTTGGGTGATTTCTCCCGAATTTTTTCTTTTAAAAAATTCTCTGTAGTTGACCTTGATGTCCACCATTTTGATACTGAGAAAAGGCTCATTGTTTTCAACTGAGAGCTTCAGATAGCAATGACAGACCGACTCAAAAATTACAAGCCACAGAAGGAAGGCGACTCTTCTTCCAGGCGTCACCAGGCAGTTGACAATGGAAAGGTAAGGCCGTCTTTGATACATTTCTCCCATATTGTCTTCCTGAGAGCATCGTTAGGCACGCTAGATTCCAAAGGAACACTGAGTTCTGGCGTTTATTATTCCGCACATGCCCCTTACCGGCAGTCAGTGAAACTCAGCCGAGAATATCGCATCCAGGACTTGATCGTGATGACACATGGCAGGATGTCAAACATCTCCAGAGGTCTTAGATGTTTGGACTATTGCCATCTGAGAAATGGCTTCTGATTTTCATCCTTCATGAGGACATCAGGGAAAAACTTCTCGATCTTGCTCTGGCTGTAATTCTTAATGCATGCCTTGGAAAGGTAGACCTATGGTTGTTTTCATAGGTTCTGCAAAATCTTCATTGTCCCAGAACTCAAGGAAACTTAGTTTTCAGAGCCAGCAAATGACCATGCTTTAAAAACCACTTGCTTAGCTTCATTGCCTTATGCTGAAAGATTCATCCTTCATGAAGCATGAACAATGCCAGAAACACATCATTAAAATGTTAATTTGATTTGACCTGTTGAGGTAGAGAGTACGGTTTACCCAGAAATGACTGCAATGTGTGGCACTGTGACTCCGTGGTAGGTAGGAGAGACTCCAGGAAGACTCTCCGCCTTCACTGACATGAAGATCTGCTTTCTCCAACATTGTTGATACTTGTTCTTCTGGTAAACATTAAACCCACTTCTAAGAGAAAAGTAAAAGTCCAAATATGTTTGGCTGATAAGCATACTTCTGTGAGCAAAGGATTTTTGTTTGCTTTTCCCTTCCCTACAACTCCCCTGAATTAGGAGAGCGGTCCCTCTGAAATGCTATGACCTTGATTTGCAAATCATCAGCAGGATCACAGTAGAAGTTAAAACTTTGCAGCCCTGATGTCACAGAAGTATTCCTTTCTATTTGCCAAGAAGGAAAAAAAAAAAAAAAGAATCCCAACTCATGGCTTGAGACCATATTGTAAAATGTAAATAACATTTTAATGAGCACTATGGAAGAGTGAGCTGGGCCGGTCGCCCACCACTGAGGGCTGGATTTAAGTACACCTTGGGTAGTAATGAAACTAGTTTGGTGGTCTTCGCCTCTGTAGTAGACATTTTCCCACATTAGAAAACCAGCACAGGATTTCATGTGATCCCATACAAAGGACAATTACAGCTCTGCCCAAAACCAGAACTGGAGTGTGGATGGGGTTGCTAGAGGAGAAACTAACAGAGAAATAACAAGGAGCCTTTTAACTCAAAGTTTAAACTCCTGCCTAGACTTAGGAAGAAAAAGAGCCAATAATTCCACGCGCAATTTTATTTCTGACCCCCTTCGGTAATCTAAAGTGCCATCTGAAGAGCTGTCCTCATTTCTACGTCCTTCACTGTCCAGGATCTTACCTCTGTTGGAAAACATTTTCAAAAGCATAGACCAGAAATTCAGAACTGACTTCTCTATAGTAATAATTCCAGCTCATGGGGCTACCTGGCTGAGCACCCACATCTAAAGCTGATTTCGTGAGAGATTGTAGTCAGGTCTTTCTTTCTGCTTCTGATTCCAGATTCATCATCTCTAACTAGGTATATCTCACTCTCCCTTAATCCAGCCACAGCCCAAGTTCCTATAGGGAGTGCATCTTCTCTCCAATTTTGCACCGTTAATGAAACCATTAACGCTTAAAAAAAAATGTACATCTGATAAGCCAAGCTCCTGTTACCATTCCCTTTGAAAGTACAAGTGAGCATTTATAAGATACAGGGGGGAAGAACAGACTTAAGTTGCTGGATTCTTGACCTCCCTGTACTTCAATCACAGATCGAAGATTCTTCATCTATTTCTGTTTGGGAAAAGGCTCTGCCAATAATCTCTTCATGATGCTACCTGATTTAAACCCATCTGTTACCCTCTGTGGTAAATTAGGGGTTCTGTATCTTCTCATCATCACCTTTGGAAGAATCGTTCTAACCCTAAACCATCAAAAACAGGTGAGATCCTCAAAGTGGTCCATCTCACTTGGGGATGGGATGGTAGGTCGGTTCCAGGGAAGGGACCCAACCTTCATTCTTCCCCTCTCTTGTCCTCTCCCAACTCACCCCCCCCTCCACCTTCCACCTCCCACTTCCCACCTTCCACTACCACCAACCCATCTTCAGGCAGAAGGCACTGTCTCTCTTAGGAGGTGTACCCTTAGCTCCAAGCCTTTGGACTACCCCCAGGTTAGACCCAGGTACGGTGCTTTCCCTGTGGCAGGATAACGCTCCTTTCCTGGAGTTGGGCCTACTTTACCCTGAGGTTACATTTCTACACAAAGAAGCTTTACAAGAGTAGTATTGCATGCCTCCTCCACACCAGAGGTTTGTGTCCATCCATCTTAGGAAAAAGGAGGCCATAACAAAACTACAGGAGCCAGCAGTAGGGAATTAAGACTCTAGAATCAGCAGAGGTCTGCCTTGGCTGTGCTAAATGCTGAGCCTTGGCCTCTCTGAGGATGGAGAGGAAAAAAAAAAAAAAAGGAAGAAATTTAAGTCAATTGGCTGTTGGATTGCATTAGCAGGGCCCAGGAGAAGGGAGCACTTATTGAGGGTATACTGATTCTCAGCCTCCACCCAGGTACTAGACAAACTGGGAGATGCACAATCGGAGAATGAGAAAAGTTGAGTCAAGTCAGAGCAGCCTGTGGTGTGCAGACACCCAGGCTGGAGGCTACAGAGTGTGGCGCTGTGACTCAAAGGGTAACCAGTTGATTCACAGATACTATGGACAGATACTACTACAGATCTCAGTGAGTCCCCACGGCAGGCAGGAAACATCAGGAGAAAGGCTGAATGAAACACAGCAAAGGGGCTGGAGGAAAAACAAAGGTCATGGCGTCTGGGAGCCAGGCAGAGAGGGTAGGGAAGCCACCTAGCAGATCTGCCTTGCTCGCTCGAGGAGCCTAGAAGAGGGCTCTGCGGCCACCTGTCCCGCAGCTCTGCAGCTCTGGTTTTGGCAGCACGGTCCTGATGCCTGCATTGCTGGACCCAGCTTGAGAGCTTCCTAAAATATCCCTGGGGCTGATGCAATAGCAGTCTGCGATGGCTCTGCATGGCCATGGTGATGGAATAATCCGGTGACTTGGAGGGAGGACCTTTTGTGCCTTCAGAGAATCTGACCTGAAGGACCCAGTAGCCCAGCGTTCCCAACGGAGAACCGACCAGGTGGAGGACTGGTTAAGTTTTCTGGTGTGGGAGGACTTTGAGTTCCCATTCACCCATTGGCACCATGGCTCTGTCAGGGCATGACCGACCCCTCAGGAGGACAGTCCTACATAGTCCTTTCACAACCCTCAGCGCTCTGAAAGTCAAAAGAGAAGGGGTCACCTAGCATTCACCCTGGAGAGAGCCGCACAAAGAAGGGCACGCTCCCTGCTAGGATACTTTCTGGGTAAAGGCCAACTTGTACTGGGGAAAGGCATAGGGGCCAGACTTAGTCTGAAAGATGAACCAAAAGCTACCAAGAAAGGGTTGCACCCTGACTTGGGTCATGGTCATCTGCAAATAAAAATGGTTTGTCAAGTTCCATGCCAGCTCTGGTTCTGCACTACGATTTGAATTTTGAGAGTGCAACATCTCCACCCCTCCACCCCCCCATCCCAAGGCCAGTCTATCTCTCTTAGAGGGCCAAGTGGGTCAGGTCGGAGGGAAAGGTTTGAAAAAAATGTGCCCCATTTACTAAGATGTGTAAGGTGTCAATCACCCCTACCTCCCGTCCCCACCCCGAGTGCCTAAAGTGTTCAAAACTAAAAGCTGCTGCATCTTTCAGCAAGTAACAACACAAGTTGAAAGCCACACACTGTTGCGTTTCTGATCAGATTGTACGTGAGGCAGGAAAATATACTGCCCCCCCACCCCGCCTCTTTTTTTTTAAATTTAATTTAATTTTATTTTTTTGGGGGGTGGCTGAATGCATGTCTGTTTAAAGAAGCCACCAGGCAGTGCCTCTCACTTTGTCTTGGCAGGGCACAGCCATCAGACGAAGTGGGAGGAAGAAACATTAACTTCAACAGCTGTTTCTTGACCCCGGCTGTCAGTCTTCCCAAGAATAAATTTTGGAGAGTCCTATTTGAAACAAAGAGGGAGTTTTGGGGGGAGAGAAAAGTTGGTCGGTTCCAGGGCAGCCGCCCAAAGTAGCAGGGAACAAGATGTTTGCAGTTACCAAGCAGCCTGCAAACCTCTGCCGGGTGCAGGCAAGGAGCAAAGTAACTTGAAAGCTCCCCTCTCGGCGCCCTGAGCCTGCAGCTTCCCCCCCTAACGCGCGCCCAGATCCAGCGCCGGTGGTAAGAGCCGAAGCTCGACTACAGTAATTCCCCAGCTCGGGCGGCTTGAAACTGCTCGGGCTGAATAGCATTTGCTGTTCCGTCCTGCGGCAGCCCCCCGCCGCCGCTGCCGCGCTCCCTGCAAAGCAGCTCTCATTATCCCGGAAGTTGTGCTGACACAGTCTCGCTGCCACCAGAAGTTTGTCAACATCAAACTTCTCCCGTGTGGGGTACGTTCACCTTCCACGAGTAGTTAATCGAGCCAACAAGCAAACAAACAAACCCAAATAAACCTGCCCGTGATGTCATGGTCTCTCTCTCTCTCTCTCTCTCTCTCTCTCTCCTTTTTTTTTGGATTCCTATTCTGGAAAGGCTGGGGATGTTAGGGATTTGTTGGGATCTGAGAGTGCCTGAGGGGTTATCGGGGTGTGATGTCGGAGATGGGGGACAGGGACCGACCCGGGTGGGCAGTAAGGAAGGGGATGCGGGGGAACTGTGCGGGCATTTGGGGCTGCAGGCTGGAGGGCTTGCAAAGGGAGCTGGGGCCGAGCGGCAGGTTGGTCCTGCAGCCTGTTGGCTTCTGCTCGCTTTTTTTTTTTTTTTTTAAGGTTGCACCAACTGGGCGAAGGTGGCTTTGCATCCTGGGCTCCACCACAAAGGTTATTTGGAGGCAGTAGCCAGGCAAAGCAGGGAACACCTCACCACCACCACCCCATGCCCACTGGGCATTTAACACTACTACAGGACGTTTAAACCTCTTTCGGAATAAAGGGCATCGAGGTCACAAAATGCATTTTGAGACTTGCACTGCCATACGAGAGGGATCCTGGGATATGACCATTTCTATCTTTGGTGGGTCTATTCAGATATCACGATGGGTTCCCTAAACTTCAGACTCTCTCCCCTGTCAGCTCCCCTCTTTGCAGGAGGCACCTGGTTTGGGTGTTTGTGGCTTCCAGTTGCTCCCAGAGATGCTTTGGTGCTTCCCTGAGAGCTGGGGTGAGGAGTGGACAGGACAACTCGGATTAACCCTTTCCCTTCCATATGTTTAGATATTCCATTCTGTTCAGAGGCAGAGTGGGCCTGAGAGTTCAGAGGAAGATGGGCCTTTCTGAAATGCTTGGAGACCATAGTATTTCCAGCAGGGGGTTGAGTTTCACTTGCTGAAACTAATTGTGGATCTACTTTCCAAGGGCTAGGACCTACTGCGTTCAGACCTGGGCCCTTGGAGAGAGGGACCCCCACCCCTTACCCAGGGTGCCAGGTTATATACATGGGCAACTAACGGGGCCCAGTAGCTCAACAGTGGAACCCAAAGCCTGGTCCCTTGGATTGGAAACGCATCCTCTAAGGATACACGGATCTTGTTCCTTCCCTGGCTTCAGAAATAAATTTGAGTGGAAATAAACATCTCAGAAGAGAATCATCCAGCTGTGGCATTGCTGAAACGGAGGGGTGGGGGAGGGGTGTGTGTGGATCTACTTGGGGAGCCAGGAGCTAAGTTTCTCTCCTTGTTGGTCCACTCTTAATGACAATGCTCTTTGAAAAATCAGCCCGTAGGCATATATGTTCAATAACAAGAAGACTTTCCCTGTTTTTTCAAGCTAACCTAAATGGGAAATTGTACTAGCCCCAAAGAGGCCAGCTTATCTCAAACACATACCCAAACCAAGTAACCAAGCGAAAAACAATAGACCACCAAACCTAAAGGATCTGGATAACGGGAGTATTTCTCAGGATTGGAATTTACTTTTGACAAACAAATAAACGGATTTAACTCCCGTCATTGGGCAGGATGTGTGGTCAGTCCTACACATACACATCACACCCAAAACAGAAAAGGAAAAAAAAAAAAAGGATTTTTTTTTTTTTTTTTTTTTTAAATACAGTTGCTCACTACAGTGAATTTCCCTCTTGGCTATGTTTCAAAAAAATTCAATTATCCAGACTTCTTTTCTTACGGTTATATTTTAATCTTATTTATTTATTTTCCCATAAGCTACAAATGGGAATCAACATGTACCACAGTGGATGTTTTGAGTCAAGGAGAAGGCAGAGGGGCGGGTGTTCCATGTCTAACTCCACAAGCATGAATATTTTGTCCTGGTTGTTAATCTGTCAGTGTAAAAAGCCTGATTTATAAAGGCTGAAGGGCCTTAGCAGACTAAGGTATTAAATGGTTCATACGGTTGAGTTTATTTACAAATAAAACTATTTTTCATCTCTGTCTGCAATGTCCTAGTTGCACAAGGATCATTTTCATAGTTTTCTGTTTCTCCTTCAAGAGTGGGAGCAGGGAGCACAGGAAACAATTTCTTTTTACAGCGATGCGAGCTCTTGTGTGCATCTGGATTTGGTTACTTTGCAAGGTAAATATCACTAAATGTGCGTTGGGTTCTTCAGGGACAGAAGGCACCGGACTGGTGAAGACGGTCTACTGTGAAATACCGGGGGAAGAATGTCAAACAACTGGGTTCCTTCGCAAAGCTAATTGGGTCAACTATCGTATTCTTGAAAGTGGAGATTAATTCGGGAAAAAAAAAAAAAAGCTTAAAAAGTATTTTCAGTTGAATTTTGGTTACATTTAGGTTATTTTAGTCAGTATGGTTATTAAAATTTTACCTCAGGAATTCGAGTAGAACAGAATCCTTTGGGGAAAAATATACATATATGTATATTTTTTCCCAATGAATAAAGTCCACTAATGAAAATGTAAGGTTTTTCTTTTTTTTTAGTTTCATTCTAATTACATTTTAAATAATGAAATAATTGTAATTATTTTTATTTAAGGGCAAAATGTCTATATAGATAACAGCCAAAGCTAACCAAAGTGCTTTAAAAATTAATGAATTTTAATGAAGTTCGTGAGTAGCACAATACTGCCCCTGCCTGCTTCAGGAAAACAACTGTATTGACTTCGTTCTCCTAAAATAACCACCCTTAGCGATTGATGGTTAAAATAAATTTATTGCTAAAACGGTTGTACATGATGTAATTTTTGCAATTCATGAGACTTGGCCCTGTTTACTAGATTTAGCTCTCTTTCCAAAAACTAAATCTGTTTTATCTTTTGACATATCTGAATGCCATTTCTGCTCATTAATTTGCCATCTCAACACAGTTCCTCCTCGGCTTCCTAAGCTGCCCTCTCCCCTTGCTGTAGTCGTCCAAGGGAACCACTCAAGGGTTCTCAGGCCTTCGTTTATATTTGGTATGCGGATACTAGCATCGTTAGTCAGCATTCCATTCATCTAAATGTGTCTAAGCGTATTCGAAGCTGCCCATAAGATTTTCCAATGAAAGTGACAAATGGATGTCAATCAAAGGACCCCACCCATCTCAACCCTGCTTTGTGTGAAGTTAATGCTAGTGTCTATTTCTTCCATAACAGAGGCAAGTTTTGTTTTTTGGTTTTTTTGTTGTTGTTGTTTTGTCTAGCTTGCTAAGACAAGTTTCCCAGACAGATCACTGGTTGGCATCAGGCTAAATTAGAAACATTTAACACCAAATAGACAAAGGGAAAGCGATGACACGTGAATTTAAATGATCACAAATCCGTATTTTTAAGATGATTTTTTTTTTTTTGATACTCTAAATTCAAAATTCTCCAGTTTTACTTCAAATGAGTTTGTAATGAGAAAGGTAGAATCATTTTCAATAAGCTAGCAAATTTGGGTCAAAATGAAAGCTGGGGAGAGAGAGAGAAAGAGAGAGAGAGAGAATTACTATGAGTGAGGGAAGAGGTTGAAGGAAGGGAGCGATAATCCTGCTCCTATTTGGGACTTATCATTGAGTACATCTCTCTGTACGTTAAACACTTACGCACCCTGTGCTCTGTGTGATGCTGCGCGCCGGACTCTACAGTATTATTCCGGTTTTTGTTCTTTGTTTCTCATAAGCAGTTCAGTCTCTATTGCTATCTGCTACATTAATGTGCTTATCAAGGACCTGAAGCCAGTTTCAATCTGAGATTATTCTGGCTGCACTTGAAACTCGTTACTGATTTAGATACCATAACATGTTTTCGCATGTCCAGGGGCTGCTGCTGCTGTTCCAAAACATAACAAAACAAAACAGCCCAAACCTGTGTTGATATCATAATTAGTTTATGTGTTTAGCCAAAATGTGTTATATGGTAAAACCAGACAGGAGAGAATCCCAAATCCTAAGTACACTAACAAACCCTTGATAATAATTATAGTTTGAGATTTCAGTACCACATGGAATAGCTACCCCCCCTCCCCAGCCCCAAGTTGTCATGAACTTTCTTTGTCCATAAAGAATAGTAAGGCAAAGTTTGTAACTTGGACTTCTTTCATCTGTAACTGGTCTGGAATGAAGCTAGTATTTGCACCCGGGACTATGGGTCATGGTTCCACTTCCCATTTACCCATGGCAGGATGTTTAATTTCACTCCCGTGACCCAAAGAATTTGTACTGACTTTTGAAAAGTGGACTGTGGAAAGTAGCCTCAGCTTATTGCAAAAGTGGGAATTAGATAAATAAATGCTCCAAGTGGCCCCTTGCTCAGGGCTCAGTACCGTGACGCAGACGAGAAGAAGTCAGGGACTACCCTGGCTTCTCACTGCAGACTCTGTCGGAATCATTGTGGCAAGTAGATGTGTTTTTGGGTCCTGAAGTGCTTTTCTTTCCAAATTTGCTGAATACAAGGTAAAATGAAAAAAAAAATTCCCCCTAATTGTCTTTTCTGTAAGCTAGACCTGTTTTCTTAAAACCCAGACTGGGCATCTCTGTGTACAGCTGAAAACAAAGAATCCTGAATTAGGGGGAAATTCGGCTCTCTTGCTATGATTTTGGGGAAAAGTCATCTCTTTTTTTTCCATATAGATTTATGTCTGAAAGCTAACTGCCCCTTCTAGGAAAGAAAAGAAGAAGCAGCAGCTTTGGTTTTGTTAATAAACAGTACTAGCTCAGTTCAAGATTGCCCCTGGGGATTAGATATAGAAAGGCTTAGGCTGTTCTGACTTCCGTTCCTGAGATCTACAGCACGTATGATGGCCACCCACCTAGTGGCTACACAGTGTGTTTATTTCCTGAATTCTTTCAACTCTGGAACTATACATAATAGTGTAAGTCTTTGTGCTCTGGAGCCTTGTCAATCTTTTCCCGGTCACTGGCTCCTTCTCATGGCCATGTACTTGACTCCTCTCTCTATCCTTACTAGAAGCACGCCTCTCCCCACCTCTCTCCAGGGTTTGTCCCATCAGGTCTCCTCTGGAACTTCAGTAGGTGGCTGTGGAATGGTAGATACCACCCTAGGAACATTGATACGTTCAGTGGTCACTTATACGCTCTTTAAGGCCCAACTTAGCCATGATTTCCCTAATATCCCACCCCAGAAAGGCTATTTCTTATCAAGGGATCTCAAGGGTGGAGAAGTTCTAGAGTAAGCCTGTAAACTGAGGCTACCTTCAGGCCGTGGTTCCTGGAGAACCTACCACTCAGGGCCCCAAAGCCCTCTAAAACATTTTACGAACACTAGAGGGCTCACAATGATTCCCCCAACCCCGTTAAAAGTCTCAGAACCCCAATTAGCTAGTGCTTGGAACCGCATCAGGCCCATTTCTATATCAAGGGCAAGAAAAAGCTTTGGGGTAGGCCGGGACAAAACGACAAGGATGGATGTCTCCCATCCCACCACCCGAACGAGAGGACCGGCTATAGGACAAGCAGCTGAAAGGACACATACCCAGGCCAGACTCTTGACAACTCCTGGGCAGTGGGCCAAGCGCTGGGCCAAGCACTGGGCTCGGCTCCAGAGGCTGGGCCCCAGCCCAGGGCACTCAACGGTTCAGAGCAGGCAGAAAAGAGCAGTCCTGGCAGCACGGAAGTGAGTTGAGCAGATTGGGAAAGAGCAGAAACAAGCGACCCGACCCGGGATGCTGTCTCTCTAGGCCTGACTTGCAATGGGGATGGAGCCTCAGGTCTCCTATTGCCTGGAGGTGGGGCATGGGAAGTGGTGCTGGAAATAGGACCGAGCTCAGGGAATGGGAAATACCCAGTGGCCCATCTCAGCTAGACAGGAGGAGAGACAGGGCATTGCACTGCAGAGGAGAAACGCTTGGTTTGTTATCCTTCAGTGTCAGCTTCTGATACCCTCTGAGAGTGAGTGGATCCAAAATCAGGATCTCCCAGAGGGTCCCTCTGCCTTCTAATGTCTGTAAAATGTTAGGGCGCCCTAGCTCCCAAGCTGAGATGTTTCTTTGAGAGAAGAATGAAAAGGGTAAACTCTTTCACATGTATTGTTTCATTTCTCCTTTAAGGAAGAGAGAGAGAGAGAGAGAGAGAGAGAGAGAGAGAGAGAGAGAGAGAGAGAGAGAGAGAGAAGGAAACAACAACAACAACAAGACCGCCCCCTCCCCTTAAGGGACTGGAGAGGTGTTAAGAGTACTGGTTGTTAACTGCTCTTCCAGAGGACCTGGGTTCAAATCCCAGCTTCCACAGGGTCAGGGATCCAACAACCTGTCACAGACATACACACAGGCAAAACACCAATGCACAGGAAATATAAATAAATAAACAAATAAATAAATAAATAAATTTATTTATTTAAAAAAGACAACCAAGGAAGGCTGTGGAACCCTCTCTCCTGCACTATAACGCATCCCTGCACTGATAGGAGCTGCTACAGCTATTCCCTAAGGATGAAATGTGTGGAGTCTTTCTTCCCCTCTCCTAAAGGAAGGTAAAACAGGCAGAGTGACAGAAGACTCTGGACCTAGTAGAACACAGGCAATGTGTCGGAGCCAAGAGAACAAGAAAGAGAATCCAGTATGGGATTTACAGAGCCCCAAATGGGCTTAAAGTTAATAGAAGACTTCAGCTGGTGGCTCACACAGTTTACAGGAAAAATATTCTCCCTTTTCTCTGTAAGTAGCTACCAGACAACAATGTCGGCACACGCCCTTAAACTCAGCAATTAGGAGGCTGACAGGAGTTAGACCAGATTGGGTACACGGTGAGACCTTGTGTAAAGCTAAACCAAACAAAACCAAATCAAGCCAACTCAGACCTAAGAGCCGATCCTGACTGTGTGGTGGGGAGGATTCTGTTCAGGAATCTCCTAAGTGATTCTGAATTATGCTGAATTTTGAGAGCCACAGACACGCAGTTTAAGAAAAATATCCTTTTTCTTAACTTATGAGGAAAATAAATCGTTTCCTTTCTCCTGCTATTTTATTTTTGGGAAGCTTTATGATCACTTTGTGGATGCTTTTTTTTTTTTTTCCCGTCTACCTTTAGATAGGATAGATTTTATGTTGGTAATAGCTGGCAGCAGAGGGTTACTGAAATGTCTTGTCTGTCCATGAACAACTAGAATGGCAAAAAGGTCACGCTATTCAACTTTCTAAGTGCTTAAATGTGGTAACCCCATTTCACGGATAGGGAAATGGACAAAGAGAGGTAAGACCACTGTGCCAAGTTACCAAGTTTCGGCAAATGGGAAAGCTCAACTTCAAGGCAGGCATGAGATGCCCCAAATCAGTCCGCTCAATCTCTACTAGTTTAAGTCGGGGCGAATCATCTAGTCCATTCATGGATTATATGAGAAAATCATTCCGTGGTCTCTACGCAGTGTTCTAATTTGAGACCTCAGGGAACAGGAGGTGAACGAATCACAGAGCCAGATGCCATCGCTGGGTTCGTCTAGTGCTGATCTGGACAATATTTGATTTCTAAACACTCAAAACAACTGGTAGACTTTTCCCAAGGACAATTTCTTAAAAAAAACAAAAACAAAAGCAGTAGCGGTGGTGCTACGTGGCCTCTCTAGAGCTCTGAAGCTGGTTTTAAGAAATTGATTCGATTCCGCCATTGCTTTATGAAGGCCATAAAGTCTGTCTGGTCTTCCTGCCTCATCTCCCTAGACAGGATTTCCAACACACTCTAGTAGGGAATACACCTTTCTGCTGCGGGTATCTCAGCTGGTGCCTTTTATGTGAGGTCCCCTCATTCCACTTCCCCGGGGAGACTTAGTCTCCCCTCTAGGCTCCCTCAAAACACAGCTACTCCGGGTCACAGCACTTTCATAAGGCAGGAGGCTGAAATGATTTGTCTTCTGAGCTTTTCCAGGCCAAACACCATGATTTACTTATCTTTATGTATGTTATGGACCAGCACAGTCTACGGCATATTTTAAGCGCCGTGTAACACTTGTTAAATGAATGAAAAAGTTTAAGTGGTGTAGGTTATTTTTTATTAAAGTGAGTTGGGTTGTACAAGGTCATCTCACTGGTTTCCAATCAGCCATTCTAGAACTTTGTCATTCACTGGGATGAAAGACATGGTCTTGAAGAAATGAACCTGCTTTCATGCACACAAACTTCCTACTTTCATCTGCAGTAATACAAGTGTTGTTAAAGAACATAACCTGGGGTCTGGTGAGGTTGCTCAGTGGGTAGAGGCGTGTCCGGTACCCACCTGGAGTCCTGAGTTCAAACCCTGGAATCCATAGGGATGGAGATAATCAGTCTCAGATGGTTGTCCTGGGATTTTCCCATCATGCATGTGTGCACACATGCACACAATAATAATAAAGTCACAGGTCTTTTAAAGAACAGACCCTGGGATAGATTAGAAAAAGGAGACCACCAGCAAACCCAGTTACTGCATCAGCGTTGTTCCGGAGCAGAACTCAGCTTGGTTTACTAGCTGAGCTGGATATGAACCGAAAGACTTGAAGAGCAAATAGCGCCTGCTATTCGCCTTGTGCTTATCTGCAATTATAAACTCTGTCTTTCCCCTCCGTCTCCCCAAGCTCTGCTCTTCACAGCCATCCTGTACGAGAACTGCAGGGAGGTGATCAGTGAGCAAGAGAAGGCCTGTCTTCACCTCTCCTTGCTAAGACCAGCATCTTTATTTAGAAAAATGATGTGGTCACCTGTGCTGGGATGGGTGGCGGTTCTGGGTTCTGCAAGCTCTGACCAGTCTCTCTTTCCAGCTTTATCCCACGTAGCACACACAGTATTTCTCTGCTCTGAGCACACAGGCTCTATGCTTAACTTGTTTCTCCTTACAGATTCTTTCAGACACGTTCATGTTGTCCAGGAGACTCTCATTGCCCTTTTGCTAACTATGTAGTGGTGATTTCCTTTACTTCTCTGGTCTAGTCTCTCTCCCCATTTCCTCTCTCCCTCTTTGTTCTCTGGTCCCTTTTTTTCTTTCTTGTTTGTTAGTTTGTTTTGAGTCAGGGTCTCACTGTGGAGCTCAGACTGGCCTTGAACTTGTGACCCCCCACCCCTGCCTCAGTTTCCTCATGCTGGGATTTGCAGGCATGCATGGGTATGCTCATCATCAGGCACCTTGTTATCACGCTCTTGCCTTACACACATAAGGAGCTCAGTTTGAGTCCCTAAACCCATGTAAAAGTCCAGGTGTGATGGTGTACACTCCTAATCCCAGTGCTGAGGAAGCAGAGACAGGAGGATGCCCGTGGCTTATTGTCTAGCCAGCCTAGATGAGTTGATGGGTCCCTAGTCCCATTGAGAGTCCTTGTCTAAACAGAAAGGTGCACAGTTTTGAGAAACAATAACCAAAGTTGACCTCTGACCAATGCGTGTGTGTGTGTGTGTGTGTGTGCAAGCGTGCATACAGAGGACTCTCCTTGGTGATTTGTTTATAAAGTTACCTCATTAAATAAGATTCTCCTATTTATGTAAACTCTATGAAAGCAAAGACTTTGCCCATTTTTGCAACATATCCCAAGTTCCTAGCATGGTGTCGGATACAGAATGAGTCTTCTCTGCAGGGTCAGGCAGAGAAGCAGGCTTGCATTTGGACAAACTCAGAAGCATGTATTAGGGGAACAAAAAACCCTCTTTCCCCAGATATATTGAGGTAGGAGAATTATAAAATAGAAGGAAGTGGGTATTTTGGTCACACGTCCATTCTTTGAATAGCTCTTGTGCTCCAGGCTCCCTGATCGGTCTTAAGGATACATTATGAATGAGACACTGTGGCTAGCCCTCAGGCTGCTGTTAAGACTTTCCTTCTCTATGGACAAGCTGATGGTAACCATGTGGATAAAATAATAACGTACACATATCTCGCGTGTACTGGATCGAGCTGTGTTATACTGTACATCATGTATTCTTCAATGTCGGTGCCACACATTTATCAGTGATTTTTTACACGACCACTGATGGCATTCTATCATCTCTAGTTTTATAGCTAAAGAAAGGGACCCTCGGAGGGATTCCGTTTCTTATTCAAGATTACTCACCTGGGACGCAGCCAGAGACCTTGGTCTGGATGACACTGATATTATCGTTTGGAGATTAAAGATAGGCATGAAAGGGAGGCAGAAATCCATCTGAAACTCTGCCATTATCTCAAATGCCAACGCCCTAATCTATGGCCACAATCTCCCACCCTTCTGGTAATGACAGGAAGCAAAAGGTCTTATACCCCCCAGTGCTCCTTCTTCATGGACAATGATATAGTCCCCCCCTCCCTGGATCTTTGTTCCCATAGAGGTGAAGCGGACATCTAGTTTTGGTAATTCTGACAAGTTAAGTCAGTGTGCCCTTCTAGACTGGGGTTCCTGTGAGGATACACTACTTTCTGGCAAAATTCCGTGGCCAGAGTTCCCCTGCTCCTCCCTCCAGGAAGTCATAGTCTTGTCTTTAGTGGATTAGTTTCCATGTTTCTCCAGGCAGAGGTTTCTGTGGCTCAGCCTCTGAAGAGGTTGGGAAGAAGGCCGATTACCTTCATGAGCTTCAGAGTCCTCTAAGGGCTTCCACAGCCTCCTTGTAGCAAATCATAGCACCCCACCCCTGGCAACTATGGGGAGGAGAGGTCAGTTTCTCTGTCTAGGGTCCAAGTTCCCTGAAGACGCTTCTGCTAAGCACTGCTCTGCTTATACTGTTCCAATCTGCTCTCCGCCTTTGCTTTTTGGTAGCCAGACCATGTGGTGACAGTTAACTCTGGTTTATGAGGTATAGCTGTGACCGACCCAGCCACAGTGGCTATGCAGCAGCAGTAATGGCCTCTCAGGTGTGGTTTAGGCAGAACTCGGCTGGCTTGAATGGCAAACACTGGTGTGTGAGTTGGAGAGTCAGCAGGAGAGGCTTGACACAGCCGCACAACAGCCCCATTCTTCTCTTTAACTGCGCACATCCACTCAAGACAGGTAGCTTCCAATTTACCATCCTACCTGGAAGTCCCCGCCCTCTCTGCTGCTTCTTTGCGTTGGTATCTTACAGTCTTCGTGTCGTGATGGATTCCCTCTTCCGTCTTCAACTGCTCTCCTTTGGATGGTTCTTTATCTCCAGCCTAAACATTTTTCTTTTTACCCAAACTACACACAATGCCAGTTTACATCATTCACTTAATTTCCTCTCTTTCTAGCCCATTCCCTGTTTACAAGCTTTCATTTTTAGCACCCTGGGCCACACTGGGAAGTCCAGCGACATCTTTGTACGAAAGCTAGCTGGACGTGTCTTTTACACTGGACAATGTCTGTCACTTACTCATCTTGTTCCGGGACTCAGATACTGCTACTCTAGCACCCCAAAACCTTCCTAGGTATTCCTTCTCTATGGCTCTTATGATGCTTCTCCCCCTCTCCAGTGCTATTCGCACACCATCTACTATTCTGGGGTGATCGACTACTCTGTGGTCTTAATTTTTCACCTATGTTGATGATATCCAGATCTCTATATATCCAATACAACGTCCTACCTAGACCTTCAAATATTTGCTAAGTATCATACCTTGATGTCCCAAGGATGTTTCAAATTCAACTTAATTAAAACTCAATTGACTATCACACTCTCGAGTCTGCTTTCTAGATCAGTGTGTAGTACGCAGTTGCCTAGCCACGCAAACAATACCGTGAGAATCACTTTTGTCTTCTCACCACCCCCTCCTACCATGCTGTTGACGTTACAAAATATTTAGGAACTTGATTTCCCTCCTTGTAGCAAACACGGATGGCCTCCTGCCCACAAAACTTTCTTTTTTCCTTGACTGAAAAAAAAAAAAATTCTTTCTTTGTTCAGACATCCACACGATCTCAAAAGCAATATGCTTGAGGAAAACCCAGCATCGGTCTCATCTCTGGCTCCCGTGGAGAAGCCTTCACTTACCCATACTAAGCCAGCCATGATGGTTCCTGTTAAGGAACAAGTCAGAACTATTTAATTAGTTCTTTCCAGAAATATGTGACGAATCTATGAAGAAAGCAGTCGTTAGATTGTTGTTAAGGAACAAGAGCAAAAAAAAAAAAAGTACTAGGTATTATAAAGCAAGCTGGGAGAAGCAAAAGGCCCTGCCAGCATTCTGGGCAGACTAAATCTTGTTTCATATTCCAGATAAATTGATTAGCCAGCAGCTGCTGTTTTTCATTCTTCCATCACATTTTGCCAAGTCTGTTGCTTTCTCCGTCTTCTACAACTTCAGCTAGTCTAGGAAAACTTCCCAGCCACCCCTAACCCTCAACAGGCACGCATGCGCACGCATGCGCACACATTCGCACAGGCACCACACAAATATACACACCAGATCATCCATGCCAGATTATTCTAATACTCTAATTAGATAATCTAATTAGAGGAGGAGCCTCCCGTTGAAAGGAGGGGACAAAATATGCTACACTCTTAACAGAAGAAGAGAAAGACAGAGTATGACAAGGCTCTGGGAGGCACCGGTGCAAAGGGGAAATTTGATGTAACGTGAATTTTACAAGAGAAATGAAAGGTCACATCAGTTGCCTCTGACTGCAGGTTCAGGACTCCATGTTCTGCAGCTGTAGAGGTATAGTTTCCTACACCCCATCTCTAATGTGCACGGCTACTGATGCTGAGGTCTGAACTAACCAGAGAGATACTCATTTATGACACAGATAACTAGACCTGTCACTAACTTAGCGTTTCTCTAAGTGCCATGTTTATGGAAATGCTTCCCAATACTCTTGCTATTAGTGCTCGCCGGGGACCAGTAATAATTTACCAGGCAAGGTGTAAAGGTCTCATTTTATTCATCTCCCACTGAATACTTCCTATGAAAAAATGAGCATTCACAAGCTTTCAATAATTCTTCTAACCTTTTATTTTGAAAATCTTCAATTACAAACAATACTTACTACATCCACCTTCCACCTGATTTGGAATCTCATCTGATTGGTGACTACCCTGTCTGGCCTTGAGTACTTTAGATGTCCCTGAAGAGTCCGATCAGGCTGTAATTTTCCTGAAGTTGTGCCTGGGTAGTTTTAGGTTCTCCACGGCAGTGTCTGAAGTCCCTGCCTCCTTCACTTCGCCTGAGTGAGGTGCACCTGAGTGTTGATGCCTGGAACTCACAATTCAGCTCTCCTCTCCCCATCCTCCGCCCTCTCGCTGGTCTTGAACTGCCCATTTGGTGAAAAACATCCCTGGGCACTTTACTATCTTGCTCAGCTTGGGCGCTCACTTCAGCACTTCTAATTATACTACGCATACTGGAACAATTATTTATACGCCAAACACTGTAGAAAATAGCTAGGTAATATAGAACAGTTGTGGAGGAGAAGAAACGACTTGTAAAGAATTCTCTAAGGTGAGGGTACACTTTACAGAATGAAAACGTGTCTTTTACGTTTGCTGTAACTTGAGCAAGGGAATGCCACTGACCAGATCCTATGTTAGCCGCACTGAAGAACAGCAATATTTTCGGATGAAACCAAGACATTTGACAACTTGTTAATATGAAACTGCCAGTGTCACCCACGTAACCGTAAACTGTTGAGGACTCCAAACGCATGAAGTAACACATACTCACTCCAGTGTGTTGGTAACACACACTGTTACCAACACTGAAGCACGGCTTCAGTGGAAGGCGGAATTTAATGATCATAGATCAAGAGTTGTAGCTATGACGGTCTAGATGACTGTTATTGTAATTTTTCAAGAGTAAGCAAGTGCATTGTGTTTCTAATTTAATGCTAATGTAAGCCACAGAGACTTTTCTTCATAGTTTAATCCCAATAGATTTCTTTGCAAGCCTTTAATACGCGTAGTTATGTTTAAAAATCAGAATAAAATATTAGTAGAAGGCCTTTAAAAATTATTCATACTCTGAGGCCTAAAAGGGCAATATCATTTCCCAAGAGATATGCCTCTCTGGTGATGGAGCCAGACAGAATGAATGGTTTTAAGGTGAAGGTGACTTCCAGAGATTTTCAGGTTGTCATTCAGGCATCTTAGGGGGAGGTCTTGGGAGATGATTTAGGGCCTCCCTAGGAAGATGACTTCTTACTTTCTTTGAGGAGAACCACATTGTGTTCAGCGGCTCCACTGAAGGATATACATTACAGAAGAGGAATCCAGTATTAAAATGCACATGTATTTTAATATCGGGATTTAAATATCGGTAACCACGTCTTATTCATCTAGTGATGGATTTTTTTCTCCTGTAGCAATTAGTCAATAATAGTGTGAAGTCCAAAATTATTTGCATTTCGTGTATTTTTATTTAAATGCGTCATAAATGTTTCCTTTAGATAAAGACACCATCGAGAAAATTGAATAAAACCCTGTCTTGCTAGCTTCGCAAGTTCTCCTCACAAGCCAAGATGTGATTTAGCTCTTTCAGAATGAGGAGAAACAAAACGTAGTAGAGACCAGGGGAAGAAATAAAAATCCAAGCAAGTTTAGGTCTCCGTAACCTCAGCCAGCACTCACCTGGTGGGAACACCATATATTGTCAAGTGCAGATGGCGGGAAGCCCATCAGATCCATTATACGGCGTAGCAGGAACACTTCTCTTCACAGCTCTGTTCCTTTTCAAATGCGTCCTCCCCTGAAACAAGTGTTGGCGTGTTTCTGTTCATAATCAGATTCCCCTCTCTGACATTACGATGAAAGTAGCTATCCATGTTGTTGCTTAAGGTGACTGAAGAGCCTGTATTTTGGTCTCTGGACTTTCTGGCTTTCTAGTTAGCTGGGGTTTGTAAAGTTCACTCAGATTGCTTAGAGCCTAAAGTTTCTCCTGATCCTTTGTCTTCTCTTAGTTCTGAAAGGAGGCTTGATCAATCAAATAAATTTGAGTGGAGTTATCAAAAATAAAATCAGAGCTTGAACATCTTGGGTTGTCGTCCCCCCCATCGACACACCTGTTTTCATAGACACAACTCACAAATGTTTTAGTGATGAACTCTTCCTTTATTAGAGTATTTAAATTCATTAAAAATGAAAATGAATTTAATTTAAAATCACAGGTGTTAGGAGCATAACTTGAAAATCACTGTGACTTAAAAACCACTTTGTGCGACTCAGAAGCCATTTTGTGGGACACGAAAGAGTGTGATATCTGAGCTTGTCTCTAGGCAGCTCTGTAAAAGCTAGGTCTGAGGCAAGCCCCTGGCAGGCCACACTGGGTAGCTTAGGTGAGCCTAGCCCCGACAGGCCTTCATATGCTAGGCCTTCCTAAGCTGTGAGCCCTGAAAGCGCAAAGCCCAAATGAAATAATACAAAAATTGGAACTTTGCGAATGGTCTCTAGTCCCTCACTGCCCTGCTCCCCAGATGCGGTTTCTCTAGCCTCTGTGTTGACATCAATTAGCAAGGTCGTTGGACCTACACCTGTCAGCGCTAGCCATTGGCCTATGCTCTCTCAGGACCCCCTGGACCACCACAGTGCCAACCTCCCAACCTGCACAGCGGAAGGACTTCACAGAGGACCCGGGTGGAGCCTGCAAGCCTCCGAAGCACCCTCACAGGAGATTCCCCACCAGAACCCTGCAGCAGCATTTCTGCCCAAACGACTTGTTCCCTGTTTGGCGGGATGTCCGTTTAACTTTTATATTAGCACAGTATTATCAGGAATGTTTGCATGAATAAACCGAGCATATTCAAAGACAAATCTTGCGGGGACACCCTTATTGCTGAGGGTCTTACAGCCCATAGGCCCTGCTCTCCATACAAGGAATATGAATTTCATCTTAAAATATTCTTTAAAACTCACACGGAAAATTAGGATTCGCTGGGCTATAATTTTACCCCTTTGACAGTTTGATAGGCGTCTTGCTGTCGTCAATGTACGTGTTTTCCTTCACCGCCCCTGGTGATATAGGTGCACTGTTGATCTCCGAAGGCAAGCAGTAAACTCGGGCCATAGTGTTTCTAAGCCAATCCAGCTTGAGGAGAAAAGAGGCTGGAATAGAGATGATTCCCTATGGAAGATGGGTAAGCTATTCCTAGAAATTGCCATTACCGATGGAAAAAACAAACAAACTAATTGCTTTTCTCTCTCTTGAAAATTTTTTTTCCTTCAGTTCAAGAAAGAGAAAAGTCTTCATGTCTTTCTACTTACAGTGTTCTTTCCTTGAAACTACAGAGAACCCTGGCCGGCCAAAGTAATTTTTGGAAGAGATAGACTTTATATGTGTGTGTGTGTGTGTGTGTGAGAGAGAGAGAGAGAGAGAGAGAGGGAGAGAGAGAGACAGAGAGAGAGAGAGAGGGAGGATGAGAGGCTGGAGAGACAGCTGAGTAGTAATATGCTATCATGGCCACGGCCCTAAATTCAACCCCCAGCCAGTTGCTGTTCCTCCGGCTTATAATTCCTGTTGTGGAAGCTTATTTTTAGTTATGTACAAAATAATTGTTTTCTGCACTGTTGGGTGAGAGGCTGCCTAGGTCTTGGCATTTTGTATTGTCTGCAGGTGTTGGATTTCTCTAGTGGGGATGTTTGATTGCTAATGATCTGCACCTGAGGAGTCCTGAATCAATAAAAACACCTGAGCTTAGATGCTCAGGGTTCCACTGCCCAGTATGGAGCTTGCCATGACGGTGGTTCCCTCTGCTGAGGTCTGGCAGGGTTTGAGTCTATGAAAATGCCTCTGTGTCTTCCTTGATGAGCCACCACAGCAGCCACTACTACAAATCCCAGCACTGGGGAAATAGGACAGGAGGAGTCCTGAAGTTTCCAGTCTAAGCTGAAGCAGTCAGCTTTGGGTTCAGGGAGAGATCTTTTCTCAAATAAATAAGGTGGAGAGAGACCAAGAAAGACACTAGATGTTGATCTCTGGCCTACACACACACACACACACACGGACACACACATGCGTACACACACACACACACACACACACAAGAGAAAAGGATAAGGATGTTTCTCTAGGTCTATGGATGATTAGGTCAGGAACTGATTTGCTAGAGGGTCTATGACCTGAGTGTTTTTATATCAATTCCCCTATATGACACGGGCAATAATACATTAAGAGAAATTGCCATTGGAAGTCCCGTTTTGGTGATCTTCTAGGGCTTTAAAATGTTCGTTTCAGGTCAGTTAGACTCAGACTTACATTATTTTTTCTCTTTAGGCTAGTGGCTTGTTATTAACATGGCAAATAAATCACATTTTTTTTTTACATTTAAGGACATTTACTATAACATATTAAAAATACATCATGGGATGTTTGGACTGAAGATTAGAAGCAAGGGGCTCAGATCTCTCCAAGTGACTTTTCTTCATGGCACACTATTGCAGAACGAATATAGGCTTTGATAGAAATCCAAGACCTTAGAGTTATTAATTGAAATATGGGAAGAAGACACTTAATTTTCCCCCAGTCTTGTTATTATCTGTAAATCAGAGCTAAAAATAATATACACCTTGTGATGTTATAAGAATCAATTCAACTAATACCCGTGAAGGTACTCTGTACAATTTGAAGTTGAATAAAAATTTTATCTTTTGGGAAAAAAATACACAGTACTGTACATTCATCAACACAGAAACAATACATTCCTGTATTCATGCTACCAGCCTTTCAGATGCAAAGAGTGTGCCAGACTCACTTTCTGCGCAAGACAGTTACGCCATATTCAAGGTTAATGTTGCCATAGAGCTAGTTAACTCTCTAGGGTAAGAATTATTAGAATTTATGGGAAGAAGATTCTGCTTCTTTTCCTAAGGAGGCTAACGTCCATTTACAAACTCAGTAAAGAGACAAACAAGGCAGGCCAAAGCAGAATCATACCTACTGTAGTACGATGATCATAAAAACCTATGTCCTTAAAGGGGAGCAGTTATATTAAGATGTTGCAGACATCAGAAGATCTGAAAATATTGAATTAAAAAGATACTTAGTTTTCACTAAATAATGGTGCAGTTGTGGGCAACTCAAGGCTGGTTGAGTGGCTCAGAGATGTCAGCACCAGGTCAGCGTATTTGATGACGTCTTTACCTTCCTACCTCCCGTCATGCCTGCCATCCCATGGGCAGCAATCACAAAGTGCATGTCTCAGCTTCAAGCACGCACATCGATACCACAGATGGAATAGAAGGAACACCTTCACAATGTCTGCTTAAATATCTATCTCCTTTGTCAGAAAGCAAAATTTTACCCAGAGTGACTCTGACAATTCCCTCTTCTTCTGACTGGTCAAAGCTAAGTCAAGTAGACATACAGAACTGCAAGGAAATCTGGGAAAATAAATATCTAGTAAGAAGGGAATATAGCTTTACTATAGGGTCTGGGACTCGTGAAGATCCATTTTCTGGGGCCAAGCATATAGTGATTAAGAAAGCCAGCTTCAGTCCTTAGGATGAAGGAGAATGAGAAATTCTGTTACATACCCTGCTAATGGATGTCTGAGGTATTTTGTATGTGTACAAAAATATTAACTTATACTCTGTACACAAGGAACATTGTTTCTGTCTGATCAAAGAGAGGTTTTGAACAGTATGTATAAGGTTCTAAGTTGGGACAACACATAAAACACACATGATAGCAAAATATATCTGAGCAAAGGCCAATTCCTCTTTTCTCTCTGAAGCACAACTAACTGATCACACAGTGGTTGCTTTTTGTCTTGTGAAATATGGGTCGTTTGAAATGGGAGTCTTTACATTTTAGCCAATGATTTTTTATTCATCCAAATATAAGTTCTATTATCGCTTACAAGATACATATCTCTTATCAACCATCAGTTCTTTTTCTCTTAAACCATTTTAAAATTTGGTCTCTGCCCTGGGCAGAGCTTTTGCTAATCCAAATACAAACAGGGAAGAGGCAACTCCTCCCTACCAGCAGGGGAGGGCTGTTGTTATCCGTGCTCTACTCAGGGCTGTTCAGGGTATAGCTCACTGGTAGCTGAGTTTATATTATTTCTTGATTTTTTTTTTAAAAGCTAGCTCTAACCTGTGGCAGTGTGATTTTTAATAAATACCATCTCTTTAACCCTGCTGGATCTAAATAGATACACCACTTCCCCGATTCCCCCGAATATCCTGAGAAGGAGCCCTCATTTCAGTGGGAACACTAGCTAAGGAACGGTCTAGGAAAGACATGGCAATGCATGCTAATTCAGAGTCTGGATTCCTAATACATTTTAAAAAGTGATCAGTCCTAGGACTTACCTCTACCAACACATAAAATAAAACAATATAAAAGGACTCTCCTCTCTTACAGTCTAAATAAATTACTATGGTAGTATTTGCCACGGAAGGTACCAGATGAACCAAGCCCACTGGCACAACAGACAAACAAAACACGCATCCGACAGAATGAATTCATGCAATTACAACTTCTTCCTTGCCCTTTTGCTCGGCATATGGCATCTTTCAGTCTGATTTCAGATATTAGTACGTAATGGAATAATACACAGGAAATGAATACCCCCCTCCTCTGCCCTGTAAATCAGAAAAGTCATTTAGAGGGACTAAGTGAATGGAGGGCGAGGCCTGTGGCAGGGGAATTGAACCTTAATGGCCACTCAAGAGCAATAACCCTCCATCTCTCTGCTAGTGTCTCTCTCCCTCTCCCTCTCTCCCTCTCCTCTCTCTCTCTCTCTTCCTCTCTCTCTCTCTGTTTTGAGGCAGGGCCTCAGTCTGTAGCTCAAGCTAGGCTGTACTCAGTATGTAAGCATTCAGGCTGGCCTCAAACTCTCAGAAATCCTCCTGCCTCAGCCTCCTAGGTGTGGATTAGATTAGAAGCAGGAACCACCGTGTCCTGCTTTCCTTCTTCCTAAGTTTCTCAGGCCTGGGAGGCTATTGCCTGACAGGAGGCTATGGGCTGAGACGTTGTCTGACTGACAGGAAGTCCGACTCTTTTTAACAGTGAAGAAAGTCACTTGTTTTCGGTATTTAAAAAGAAAAAACAATGTAGTATTCTGGAATGTGTTGATTATATAATTTAACCTTATATTACCCATGAAAGGAGTCAGAATTATGAGCAATCTGAGATTGATAAATGAAAGTCATCACAATTCTTCACTGAATATGTTTTTGAGGATATTTAACTACGCTGTCATGATAAACAGAGTGTCAAAACTTCATCCAAGTACAAACCCAAGGATTAGGCATCAGCTTCATCTGCTTTGCCCCTCTCTGCTGCCAGTTTTCCTTTCTTTCAGTTAGGAGTGCGTTCTATCACGTCTCAGAACGCCAGGAGCTCAGACACTGGTTGAATGTTAGCATCACCTGGGAGAGCTAAAGCATGACAGTGGAGGTTTCCCTCCAAACCAGATTATCAGTGTGTAAGTCCTGGTCATCAAGATGTCCTTCAGACATCCCAGATGGTTTCAATATTAATAATAATTGATAACTATTTATCTAGTCTCAACCTCTTCCTGTCTTTACTAACCAGAAGCCATAGAACATACAGCTTTTTAACATCAGTCTTTTGTTTTTAACGCTCTGGGGAAGCTTCCACTGGGCCAAAAGGAATAGACTATCATTACTAATTACAATAGTCACGGTTCTTCCTAAAGCCACAAAGAATAGCAGTTATTTAATCTATTGTCTTTATGTAATGTAGCACTTATACATATGCATAATGTACAGACTTATAAAGAATTGGCTTTATGATTATGAAGGCGTAGAGGTAACAAGATTTGTGACAACAGGAGAGCCAGGAAAGCCAACGGTGTGAGTCTTGGTTTGAAAACCAACAGATTCAGGTTACATCAAGGACTGATCAGCAGAGAAGCCAGCATTTCCTCTTCCTTACAAGAAGGTCAACCTTTTTTATGCTACTCAGGCTTTTAGTTTATTAGACAAGAGTCATTAATATGAAGAGAAACAATTCACTTTACTGAATCTACTGATTCAAATGGTAATTTCATCCAAAAACATCCTCAGTAATAGACCTAAAGTAATGTTTGGCAAAATGTCTGGGCAGCTTTTTGCCAAGTTGGGTTGACACCTGAAATTAACCATCATATCTATATAAGTATGCATATGTATACACATACATATGATATATACATATCACATATATGTGATACATAAATCTCACAGCTTGGATGGAGTATTAAAAGCAGGTTAAGCCATTTTAGGTTCTTAAAATCTGTATCAGTATGCCCAGTTAAGAAGGCAGAGTAGCAGCTGACTCCATGGGATGTGGTGAAAAGAAAAGTCCGGATAAAAAGAATAGACTAATCAAGAATGCAATGCATGTCTGTAATCCTAACATTTGGAGGGTAAGGCTAGAGGATCAGGAGTTCAAGGCCATCCTGGACAACATAGGAAATTCAAGGCCAGTCTGAACTACATGAGATTCTGTAGGAAGAGAAGAGAAGGAGGAAGTGGTGGGTGGTGAGGATGATAATGGAGGGAGGAGGGAAAAGAGGAGGGAGAGGAGGTGGGAGAGGAGGATTAGGAGAAGAGTAAGGAGAGAAGGGGAGGGGAGAGGAAAGGAGAGGGGAGGAGGAGGAAAAAAGAGAAAGAAGAAGAAGGAAAATGAACAGGAGGAGAAGAAAGAAGAAGAGAGGAGGAGGAGGAGGAGGAGGAGGAGGAGAAGAAGAAGAAGAAGAAGAATCTCTAAACTACTGAAGAAAAAAAATGAAAGAAGAAACAAAAAGATTGGCAGATCTCTCATGCTCTGGGAGAACTCATGTTACAAAAATGGCTGTATTGCCAAAGAAATCTACAGACTGACAATTCACATCAAAATCCCAATGTTCTTCTCCATAGAATTATAAAAATTAATCTTGAGGACTGGGGAGATGGCCCAGCAGCTAAGAGCCCTACTGCTCTTTCCAACTTTGAAAGACTGACACTTTCCAAAGTTGAAATGTCTTTTATATTGTGATGTTGATGTTAATATGAGATCTTGGGGATGAACAAGAAAGGGGAAGTTATAGATAATAAGTGATGTATTTGTATGTCAACTTGACAAGGGGTCAATTGGGCTGGTCAACTCTCAGTTGAGAAAAATGATCTATAAGATTTGTCTACAGAAAAGTCTGCAGTGCATTTTCTTGATTGATGATTGATGTGGAAGCATCTCATTATGGGTACTGTCACCCCTGGGCTCGTCATCCGGGTGCTATAAGAAGGCAGGCTGAGCAAGCCTGCAAGCAGTACTCCTCCATGGCATCTGCATGAGTTCCTGTCTCCAGGTTCCTGCCCTGTTTGGATTCCTGCCTTGACTTCCCTCAGACTGTGATGTGACTGTGTAAGCAAAATGAAACCCTTTTCTCTAAAGCATTTAAATGAACTCTGTGACATCCTGCTCCACCCACTTAGGACAGGTCTCATCTCTTGGTCCAGTATATTTATACTGTATTTACTGCCTCCTTTTTGGTTATTTCATAGCCATCTTGATAGTATTGCAGGGTTTGTGTTCGAGGGACTATATTTTTTTCTCTTTATGTTTGACAATTCCATGCATGTTGTCTGACTTAGATTTCATTGTCAGGTTGATGCAACCTAGAGTTGCATGGAAAGAGAGAACTCAACTGAAAAGTTGCTCTGTCAGATTGGCCCGTGGTCACGTCTGTGAGACATTGCCTTGGCTGATGATTGATGTAAAAGGGTCCAACTCTCTGTGAGAAGCACCATTCTGAGGCAGTACCATACAATCTTTACCCTCACTTTAGGGAAGGGGAAAGGAAAGATAGAAATCATCACTGCTTTTACAAGCGGCCTTGATACAGAAAGAGAGAAAGGTAGAAATCTTTACAGCCTCTTTTTAGGCTGTTCTAAGCTCGAATCTCTCCAACCTTTGTTCTCATACTAACTAATGACAGCAACCCAACCAACGAACCACCAACCAACGTCCACCCTAATTCTTGGGGTTTCAGACATTTCATGCCCTAAGCCAAAAGTTCCCATAAGCCCATGAGGCACGCAATCTCAAAGACAAGCTACAGGTGCCAGAACGACTGCAGCCAACCAAATTATAGCCACCTGCATCAAGCATCCCAAAATCAACTCATAAACAACTCTACCAAAGCTGGGGTGGGAACAGGAACCTCTAGTGACTAGGCAGTTAAACCAAAAAGCTTTTCTTAACATAAAAATTCCAAGCGTTCCTCTACACCATTCCTAGGCTGGTTAGGCCCGGAATACGTAACAAAGCTAGGTGAACATGAGACAGCGAGTGAGCTGGTAAGCAGTGGCGAGCCAGTAAGCAGTGCACCTCCTTGGTTCCTGATTCTAGGTTCCCTCTTGAGTTCCTGCTCTTCCCTCAAGGATGGACTGTGACCTGTTCTATGAAATAAGCCCTCTGCTCCCTAAGTTGCTTTGTGTTGAAGCGTTTTATCATAGCATTGGAAAGGAAAGGAAAATGGACTCAGTACCAGGAGAGTGGAGTTGTTGCTGTGGTGCATTTGACCATATTGTTTTGGGGGAAGATTATGGAAGTGTTTGGAACTTTGAGCTGGAAAAGCCATTGAACACTCTGAGCTTAATGGTCTATTCTGTGGGATCTTGGGACATAAGGATGTAGAGAGAAATGCAGACACTGGAGGCCTGGTTTATGAAGCCTCAGAGGGAAGCAAAGCCTATCAGACCATTCAGGTTATACTTTTGATTAAGAATCAGTGGTTGTTGCTCAACTGAGCTTTGAAACCTCTTCTGCTTTACTGGGATCATGGATGTTAGACAGCTGAGGTTGGAGAATTGGCAAGAGATCAACATAAATGAGGTGAAACATTTCTGGAAGTATTTCCTCAGGGTCAGCACACAGAAGCTGTCGTCTGTCCGGGGGATGGGGGCAGGGCTGCATCTCAAGCTGGTAGCCGAACTTGGCAGTGTGTAAAAGCCACACACAAGATACTGATTTTGAAGGCATGAAAATTGCAAGATTGAAAGGTCATAGAGAATGGCTGAGGCCTGGTACTGCGAAGTGAGACCAGGAGCAGCCATTGGTTAAGCTGTAGCCTCAGTTGCAGCAGAGACCTCAGGACATTGGAGATGCCAGAACCCTGTGACCTCTTACAAGGACAGCATCTGGTATGGAGCAGAGCCAGCCTGGGCCCACCAAACAAACTGTGTGTGCTGTGGATGACAGAGCTGAAGAAATGGGGAATGCCTGAGCCTGTTTAGTTCAAAAGACCATGAAGGAGTTGTGGATGTTGGACAACACCGAGTTGCAAGGTTTGAGTTACACTGCTAAATTTGGAGTTTTGCTTTACTACGACGGTTCCTTTGATCTAGTTCTTCCCTTTTGGTGTAAGAATTACTGAACTTGTCTTTGACTTTACAAAAGACCACAGTTAAAGAGACTTTGGATTTCTTAAATCAGACCTTGGACTTTTAAAGTTTGGAAATTTTTATGAACTGTGAGACTTTTAAAAGTTTGGCTGTTTTATATTGTGATGTTAACGCTGGATCTCAGGGACAAGACATGAAGGGTTATGGCTTAAAGTGGTGTAAATTTATGTGTGAAGTTGATAAATGTTGGAATGTCCTGGTTACTTTTTATTATCCAGTGGGTACAAACTAGAGTCACCCGAAGAGGAAACTCCAATTGAAGAAATTGATTCTATTATATTGGCCGGTCAGTTTTTGAAAGACTGTCCTGACTGATGATTGATGTAAGAGGGTTCAGCCCACTGAGAGTGGCACCATCCCTACGCAGGTTTGGCCTGTGTAAGAAAGCACCAAGGCAGGAGTATCAGCAAGCTATTCCACTTGGAGGAACTTAGAGCTACAGTAAGGGGCTGCCACACAGGAGCTGTGCACTTATATTGAGTAACAAGGAAGTTAGACTTGTGACTCATCCGAGGGGAAGTTGGGAAAAAAAAAAAAACACCTCAACATCTTCTCCCAAGATCTTCCAACCTCCTAACATACACTGGGCAAATCTAACTAGAAGTTAAAAGATATAGGGTTCATGTTTATACAGTCTGTGGTATTCATTTCTGGGTCACAGAGCAGGGCAGAGAAGGGCAAAGAGTAGTTTCTATAGCCAGAAGGAGAAAGCTCGGAAAAGACCCGTAAAATAGGGACTCACCGTAAGAGCGAGAGCGTGAGTTTGAGATGACATCAGCGCCTTGACAGACTGTGACACCGATGCTGAAGGGCATGCACAGACAGGAGTGGGAGTGCCAGGCTGGAGGGAGGGCAGGAGGCTCCTTGTGTGAAGAGTTGGCTGTAGAGGAATGGGGTTGCAAAACAGAGATGGAAAAACGTGTTTCGTGGGCAGGTCACTTCATGAAATAACTCTACCACATGGGTTGTAAGTTCAGCTGCTGCGACAGAGGTCCAAAATAATGCGTTCAATGATTTCTTATTTAGGTTACAGATGGAGCTAGCTGGTGCTGCTGCTCTGAGTGAGGAGTTAACCGAAGTCTTGTTTCCTTTTACCTGGTTGCTTTGCCCTCATCCACACAGTTAGAACAACTCACCACCAGGTCCACATTCTAGTAAACATAATGACACTCTTGCCTTTTCTGGAAACAGCCTAGAAGTTGTACGTGACATTGAGAATACCATCCACCTGGCCAAAAGTTAATCATTAGATGGCGCTTTGAGAGACATAAGGAAATGTCTCCTCTCATCTGGACAGTAGGGCATCCTGTTGAAACCCAGGAGAAAGGTTTACACAAATAAATTGTCATCTTCTTAAGACAAAGTCCTGTAAATTGTGAAGGTGTAGGTCCTGTGGGAGAATGGTAGATGAGAATTCGGTGGTTTGCGTGGAGAAAGATTCAGCTTCATGGGTCAAGTGTTAAGAGATGAGAACAAATGGGGTCAGGGTCGTGGGCTGTCAGCCTCAGGCGCTGACGCCCCCGGCACTCTCAAGGGGCTCTTGTCGCCTGATCCCACCCCGCACATATGTTTCGTTTCTCCATCCTGTGCCTGCAACAGCTGGAGTAAAATGGAGCCGCTCACCGGCGTCCCATTCTGATTTCCGAATGGACTTAGAAAGAAATGGCTTTTTCGGCATAGGATTGCAAAGCTTAGTGTCTGGTGAGGGATTTACACTTTTCCTTCAACACAGGCCAGCGTCTGATGGACTGGGACGCTCGGCACGTGGATGGTGAAGGTGATTTACGGCAGCTCTTCCCTAACCAATGGCATTATGACCTCCCTTTTGCAGGGTCTTCTACCTCGATAAAATCGCTACATTTTGTGTTATCTTTAAAACTTTTTAAAAATCAAGTATGAAACCATTTCCAATGAATTCAACCATAACTTTCTTTGTCCGTCGTTTTGTCCCTAAAGACAAAATTAGCACAAATTGGAGTCTAAGGATCTCAAGATGCTACTGTGTACACAGAACATTTTTTTTTCTTCCTGTCCAGTTCTCGGTTCTGGCCTCAGATGAACCTCCCTTTCCTTTTATACACCAAAGAATTTAGGTTCCCAAGGTTAATCACATGGATCTTCAATTAATCCTTAATACCCCCCGAATCATGTGGAAGGATCTAACTGGGCACACGAAGAGATAACTGTACATGGCAGGAAAGGTTGTAATGGAGCAGCTATGCAGAAAAGTAGGTTGTTTTTGTTTTGTTTTTTTTAAGGGAGGTGCTTGGTAAAGGACCTGAACCTGTGGCCTCTGGTAATACATGTATCTATCCGTATACCCACTAGCTAACCATCAATCATTCCACTAAAAAACTGTGCAAAATGCCCATGTCTATGGAATTGTCTAGCACTGAAAGATTGTGATAAGATAGCTCATGTGTCACAGCTGGATCAGACTCTCTTGAACCCTGGCTAGGAATAGAGAAGGGAAAGGAGCGTGACGCCAAGCTCTGTAAACATACTTGAGATTCCTTATTTGGACTGAGAGAGGTAAAAGCTAGTATGGTGGTTTGAATAAAAAATGTCCCCAAAGGCTCACATATCTGAACACTTGATCCCTGGTTGGTGTTGTCTGGGGAGGTTATGGAATCTTGAGAGGCAGAGCCTTACTACAGGAAGTACATCACTAGGGGTTGCCCACGAGAGTTTATCGCTTTGCCCCAATTCCGGTTCACTCTCTCGGCTTTGTGTGTGCAGCTGGAGATGTAATCTTGCATCCCCCCTTCTCCAGCTGCCTGCTGTCAATGCCTCCCCAGCCAGTCGGGGGACTCTCCCTCCTCTGAACCATTAGCTAAAATAAACTCTTCCATAAGTCGTTTCTGATCATGGCGTTTTATCGCGGCAACAAGAATTAATTAATACAACTAGCGAAAGATTAGAAGAAGAAAAAGAAGAAGGAGGAGAAGGAGAAAACGGAGGAGGAGGAGGAGGAGAGGGAGAAGAACAGATGCAGAAACAACTGTAATTCTGTGCGTTGAGTATTAGATTGAAAGCAGGCACCTTGGAAATGTCTCAGCTGATGGTTGCGGGGTGGGAGATGATAGCTTTCCAGTGTGGCTCACATCTCAGCTAGGTCCTGGTGGATAATCAGGAGCTGCCCAGGGGAGGCAGCAGCAGAGGTGGAAAGAGCAAGGTGGTCAAGGGTGCATCGATGTGAGGAGCACAGCAAGGCCCGTGGCTCTGTGTGGCCAACCTTTAAGGCACGTGGGATGAGTGCTGGGAAGGAAGGTTGCAAGGATCAGCAAGGGCTCTGCACACTTGGCCTTGATTCTGTAGGGCACCGAGGACCTCTAGAACCCGTATAACATAATAACATGATCATATCTGAGTTTTAGAAAGATCACCAGACAAGATAAGAAAATGGGGAAGCGGAATTCACTTTTTTTTTTTTTAATGTAGAAAATATTTGTTGTACATCTACCATGATACCAAGCGTCTTCTAGCAGCTGGATATGTGGCATTGCATGAAACCATTGACTTCTTTCCCTCAAGCAGCTTCAAGTGATAAAGGGAGACAGATTATAAATTTAAAAAATGTACATAATCATTCAAGTAGCAATGAATGTTTTGGAGAAAACATAGCAGGGATATCTTTGCTATTGGGTGACCGTGGCAGCCTACGGAATAACACCTCCCACTGAGCAGCAAAGGTACACTTTGGTAGAAAGCCCGCAGCCATCTCGGAGCAAGCCAATGTGGGAAGGGAATTTAGGCAGAAGGAATTGTACGTGCAAAGTCCTTGGTGTATTATAAAAGCTCTGCAAACCACAAGGTGACAAAAGACTGACTTAAATTCTAAAAAGGGCATGGGGCCAGAGGAATGCTGATCACCTTTTGACTAGCACTCACAACACAGAGTCAGTGGTTTAAAAGTTTTCGTGTTTGCCAGGCTAGAACTGGATCTCCCTTTATAAGTCATCTTCAGGCAACAGTTTTAGAGAGAGGTGAATTAACTTATTCTCTGCTATCACTCAAGATCAGCAGCCTTGCGTTTAAGCAGCGATGCCTAATTATTATTCCGAGGCCAACGGAAGGGTTTGCTTTGCTTTGCTTTGCTTTGCTTTGTTCATTTATTTTTGGTCTCTTACATGATATTAGGTCATTCATTTTTATTTTCAGATGCTCAACATTTGCACCCGATGACCACACTTAAGAGAATTTCCCTCAAAATTTAAAAAAGATATACTGACTGGTATGTCATATACAGAAACCCTTCAAGCAAGTCAGGGAGATGAGTGGAACTGGGGGTGGCCCTGGCTCATCGCGGTCTGGCTGAGTGCATCACACACCGCCGGAATCGGCAACGAGATCGTTAGCGTGTACCACTCTGATGCTGTAGTCACACGGCACACATACTTAATGCACCGAGCCCACCCTGAAATGCTCCTCGGCCCCTAGAGAACAAAGTACAAGGAAAAATCAGGAGTGGGATTGGGGAAAGATACCAGGTGATCCATAAGGCTGTCAGTGTCACGTTCTGTACCGAACAGCAGAAGGAAGGTAACAGGGAAAGTTCCAGAATGCCTCCCAACCCAGGAGACCAGCAAGGAGGAAATGGCTATATCATTATGGGCTATATTAATAATAAATTACAGAAATACCTTATCTAGGTGGAATACGTGTGAACGTATGTAATGTATCAATATTTATGCTTACACATCTGACCACTCAATGCCAAAAAGAAAAGTAAAAAAGTAAGTATAATCTTATATCATTTTTTTAAAAGATTTTTTTTTAAACCAAATGAGCAATAACAGTAAAAGTATTGGAGACAATAATTTTTTTTTTAAGACATCCAAGTTAGGAGAGAAGTGTTGTTTTTCCTATTAGTCGATAAATAAAAATCTCCGTGGAATAAACCAAATATTTTTTTAGCGTGCGTAAAAGCTCTGTAAGACAAATATTCTATCTAAATTCTAAATGCTGGGTTTCAGCTCAGAGAATGTCACGGTTTGGAGCAGTATATTTCTATCCCAGATCTACTGACCCTTTTTAACCCCTAAAAGTTCTCCCTAAACTCTTGCAGCTTGTAGTCCTCATTCCAGTCAAGAACTCAGACAATTCAACTCCAGCTGCTCCAGTGTCTGGAGGTAGAGACCACCAAGGGTTTGAGCTGTGCAGACGGGTTTTAAGGGAATAGCAGCAGTTGACCTCAGTGTTGCCCGGCAGAGACCATGTCGATGAGCAGAAATGAGGACACAGTGGGATGCGGACAGAGATCCAGGTGAAGATGGGGCTTATTGGGCAGGAATGGCTCCTGCCGTGTACCCAGGGAGTCACAGGAGAGAGCCGGGAAGGCGGGGCGCAGTTAAGGGTTTTCTGGGCACAGATGTCTCCCCTAGGAGTCTGAATCAAGCATCGAAGTCGGTGTGACATGATGTGACACGACATTGCTCTCCGTTTACACTCTGATGCTCCAGCTTTTATATTCTTTTGCATCTGCCTGCCCGAAAAGAGAGGGTGGCTCTTTGGTCCCCCCTCCCCAGGGGAGAGAGGCTTTCGTACCACAGGTTTACTTTGAGGACAGAGCACAGAGCAGGGGGAGAGCGTCACGTGGGTAAGGCTCTTCTTGTTCCTCACCACATACGAGGGACCCTCTAATTCTGACATGGCCTCTGTGTCCAAGTTACCTAGGTATCATTTGAGCTGTTGAAAAAATTTTACATGTGAAAAGAGTTACCACCCACAAATATTTGTCAAGTGCCTGACCGATGGTCTGTGTGACGCCCTACCGTGGTAGGTTCTCCAGTAGCAATCCCTGATGGACTGTGATGCCCTACTGTGGGTAGGTGGGTCCTCCAGGAGCGATCACACCCAGAAGTCAAACAAACCATGGAACTCAGGAGGGAGAGGGCAGGGCTGGGCGAGGATGGCACACACTGAAGAGAGGCTGCAGAAGTTTGGCCTTTGCAAAACTGTCCCATGATATGGTGCATCCAGCTAATTTTTTTTCCAAAGTCTAATTTAGGAGGAACAGGAACAGTGTTAGACAACTGGGGAGAAATAAAAACTGGCAGATAGGACTAAAGAGATGGCTCAGAGGTTAAGAGCAGTGCTGTTTTTCTAGAGGATCTGGGTTCAATTCCCGCCATGCCACATGGCAGCTCACTGTTGTCTGTAGCCCGGGTGCCAAGGGAGTGGCAGATAGTTCTGAAGCAGTTCAACATGAGTTTTTGCTCTAAATACTGTACAGCATATAACAAAGACAACTACACAGTCCAGTGTGTTTCCTGCTGTTGTTTGCTCAGGTTCAACACACATAAACCTCAACTAGGTACTATTTTGCAAGGAGTCTCCATTTTTCCATTCCAGGCACCAGAAATTCATCTGCGGTGACCATTTGGGTCCCCGTTGTCTCAATACAAAATTTCAACAGTACCACAAACTGCTCTTTGAGACACTTTAAAGTTCCAGAAACATGACTTGAGAATAGTTGAAATGGATCTGACCGTCCGATCTTAGATTCGTGGGCTGAGTTTGGAAGACTTGTAGAACCCAGGAAACTAGAAAGGTGAAGAGGAGAAGAAATATTTAGAGAAGGGAGAGTAGAAGAACACAGGTACTATAAAGGTAAAGGACATTGATTGGGGGGGTGGTTTAAATGGGGGAGAGGAATGGGAGGGTAGAGCAGAGGAGATGGTTTGGGAAGGGATAACTCAAGGAATATTTGAAACACTATATAGAAACCCACTATTTTATAGGTTTCCTAAATACATGTGTTTCATAGGAAAGAGTTTAATTAGAGTTACCCGACACAGGGGATCATGCTGATTCTAGAAGCCATAGTGAAATCTTGTGAAATCAACCCAATGAATGAGCTAGTTAATCAAGCATTTGTTAAAGCCCGAAATTCTAAAACCGAAAAATACAATAACACAGGCATACTCATTAGACAATATTTTTGATGTTTGCTCTCCTCCCTGGGGTAGATCTGTGTGTGACTCTTTTTGTATATACCACATCCATAATGCATACGATTCCAGTGTCACAATCTCTCAAGTGAAGGAGATAATTGGGGGAAGTCTGAATCTAGAATTGGATGGGCCTTTTACAATTCCAGATTTGGTCCCTAAAACTTTACTTGCTGTCACCTGTTGTAATAATAATTTTGCCAAACTAAATAATTTTGCATTCAACTCTTAGTTTCAGAAAAATTACAGTGTTTTCCTCCCAATTTGATAATCTTCATACTTTTAATTAAAATATGCTTAATTTAATTAATTAAAATATTACAAGTCTAATTATCCCAAACATGTTTAGAAACAAATATAACTGACACTCGGTGAACCACACAAGGGCAGGAGCAGAAGTCCTTGGGTTTGCTGGTTACCGCCCTCAAGGACTCTGTGCGCTATGGTGCTGTGCACATGGTGCTTGACGTCACAAGGAGGAGGGGGTGGATCTGTGGATCCGGCAGGTTAGCTAAGGGGAAGTCACTGAAGAGTGCTCTACAGTTAGCCGTGCTGTTATTTTATACATGTTTAGCCATCCATAATGTGCCGAGAAACTGTAAATTGACATCATTAAAGCACAAACCAAGCACACATAGCCGTGCATTCTACAAAAGCACAAATGTTTGTGTATGGTATACGTTTGTATGGTATCCATCAAGGAAATTTTAGTACTTCTATCTCTTTGTTCATATTCTTAAGGGCTCGGCCCCAATTGTCCGTTTTGTGATATGAGGTCTGCTATCTACTCTCTACCTCTCAGGACTTTTGTGTTGATTGCAGATTAAAAAAAAATATATATGAATAAAATAAAAGCAGCATTTACTCTGCAGGATATTCTAAAGCTTAGTGAAACAACGCATGTGGGAAGGCAAAAATTCATTTTGCCTTTAAAGACAATTGTCCAGGGTTCAGACATTGAATACAGTCATCATTAAAAATGTATCATTAAAACTTATTTTTAAAAAAAGCCAGAGCCAGGGCATCTTGGCATACGCCTGTAACTCCTGCACTTAGGAAATAAAGGCACGATCATCCCTAGTTCAAGGTCATCCTCCGTTACACAGTGAGTCGGAGACCAGTCTGAACTATATGAAACTATCTCAAAAAACAAGGCAGAAGCTATTCCCCAAACCATCATACAACAGAGGAGCTGGGGGAGAAGGGCTGAGTATGATTAAAATACATTGTATAAGTTCTCAGAGGGTAAAAATAAATGTAAAAGACTTTAAAGTTTGAGAGAGAGAAATATTAGGGATTTGTGGTGAAGTTCAAATCACATGATGATAAAATCCACACAGGCAAGGGGTACACCAGATACACCAGAGCACACACAAGAGTAACTGAATATGTGTGAAGAAGGATACATACATATATACATATACATATGTATGTGTACATATGTATATGTATATATGTATATATACACATATATATGTATATGAATATATATGCATACATACATACATATATATGTATCCTCCTTCATATACATACACATAGGTATAAATGAGAGGAAGGGTATCATCAAGAGGAAGATGAAGGATGAAGATCATAGAAGGAACTGAAGGAGTCAAAGTGTATATATATACACATATATATGTATATGTATATATATATATTTGTATAAGTATGTGTGAATAAATATGATATATATATATATATATATATGAAAATGTCACAATGAAACCATTTATTTGTATGCCAACAAAAATTACTAAGAAAGAAAGACCATTTAGGAGTTAGATGTTCAGTTTCCCTCCATAGATTCCTATTTAGTATAGAGGCCAATGTACCTTTCACAAGGAGAAACCTGGCAACTACCACTTTCATCAAGAGACTGCTGAGATACAATCTGACACTGGGAGGTTCCTAATTTGACGTACACAGTGTCACCTAATGTCATTCATTAAGGTCTCTCCCAATCCCAGTGCAACCTGAACTTCATTGTTGAAAAGTAATCTGCCAATCAAAATTGAGAAATATTCCATGGAGCAAAACGGGACAGTCAATAACAGAATATGTATCTCAGCTGCAAAAGAAAGAGAAAAGCAGGCAAAAGAGATTAAAGAGACAATTATGGAAGATTGGGTGTAGTCTGCCTAATGTATAGTATCACATCAATGTTAAATTTTCAGTCTTACAATTATGTCAGAGAATGTCTTTATTCTTACTGGTAAGGTGTCATTAAATATTCTTGTATGTGTATGATGCATATATATGTGTATGTACATATACAAGTACATACACCTGTCCTCTCAGAGAGAGGGGGAAAGTCACTGTGATGTTATGTTCACAACTGAGGAATCTGGAGAAAGATTAATTTCCTAGAATAAAAGCTATATCTAGCTTTAAGTATCGCTTTCCTATTTGTGATTACACAGCTCTGTGCGTTGTTGGACGAAGCAAAATTATGCTCAGAAAAGGTTTGCTTTATGAAGTACAAGCTCAGCTGCAGCCACTACTCACAGAAGAACTTGCAAAATCCAGGATTTTCCTCTGCAGAATAAAGCAGGAGCATCCCTAACATACTTAAATAGACTATATGCAAATTTTAAGGAAATGTGCTAATGGTAGAAAATACGGCGAGAAGCTGGCCTTCTGGCAAGGCCTTGGGGGTGCTTGCCAGAAACCTGCTAACCGCGTGGAATATTAAGCTAGTCCTCAGGGTTCCCTTTTCAGCATTTCTCCCTGAAGTGTACATTGTTGAAAAGTTTAAGAAAAACAAACAGATCACAAAGCAGACACGAGGATTGCAATAATAATAATAATAACAATAATAATAATGTAAATGGCAATCAGAACGATGTACATGCTATCACAAGCCCATTGGCTTAAAAATTTATAAAGCATTGAGAAAACAGTCCGAGGGACAAATGGAGAAAGAGCTTGCTCAGCAGGAGGTTTTCCAATGGAGACTCCGGAAAGCAGGAATGGGAAGGTCACTACGGACCAGAAAGTACAAAGGTGTAAGCACTGTGAGTAGCGAGATGTCAGTGCTGTGGAGTGAGATCAGCAAGATCCCAGTGCAAGAAAGGGGATCAATGTGTGACACGTGAGACCCACTAGAGTTCAAGTCAGACGAGCCCCAGCGTGGTGCGGAGGTGGGCATGGATGCTTTCTTTAAGAATGTGACCCTGCTCGGGGGAACGCACCCTAGGGGATAACTATACATACACCGGAGACTATGTGGGCAATGCAAGTCACGCTAGGGTGTCTATCTGTTTTGAAATGAGGACACAAAGTTGGGGGTAGAAAGCGTGTTGGATCTGGGAGGGGTTGGGGATTGAATACAGTCAAAAACGTATGAAATTCTCAAAAAGTTTTAAAAAGAAATAAAAACTACTTTAAAGTTAAATAAGTAAAGGGATGGAGGAAGAAGAGAAAGGAGAGAGGGAGGAGGGAAGGAAGGGGAGAGGGAGGGAACCCTAATATTTGGGAATTGGTATAAAGTTCAAATCACAAGATGGGCAACCCTCCTCAGGCAAGAGCTATACCAGAATGCACAGGGCGGGCCCTCTGCGGGTGGAGATGACTAAGACATGTCCAGCTCTTAAGAGATGCGCTTGTAGAGCTTGGTTAGTAATCGTTAGTAATTGTCTTCTTTTCCAAGCCTAAGGCGTAAGGTTCCTTTAGTGGTAGTGAAAAGAGAGAAGGTACAGGTGAGCCGTACTCAAAGGAACAGGGCCCACCAACATTGGGTGTGTCCTGTGTGTGATGGTTACAGAGCTAGCTTCTTCTGGTGTGAGACGATGGTCATGTTTGTGTAAGGCAGATTTTATTTCCTGAGAAGGAAAAGACATTTTGTACAACAGAGAAAAGTAAGTGTTCAGAGGAACAAAAACACCAAAAGCCGACACGGACGCGCCACCGCAGTCCGTGAGCCCCTAAGTTTACGTGTTTTGTTATATATAAAAGTGTTGCTTCTAGAATCAGGTTCCTCGGAAATCAAAAATATAAAACACCAAAAGAAAGGGAGAATGCTTTGATGCACGTAGGATCGTGTCTGAGGTTTTCCAGAACTCCTTCTGGGTCAGGCATTGTTCTATGTATATGGTCCCATTTTCCCCAGGACTGTACGCCTTGGTTACTCCTGTTCTTATGTCGCTCACACGAAAACGGAGGCACAGTGCAGTCGAATAATCCATTCAAGGCAGAGCCAGGGCTTGAAGCCTGGTTTGTACATGCGCTTCACTCACGATTCCTTTACGCTAGAATGCTGTTAGGTTTTCAGCGTAGAATTGCTGGAAGCTACTTAATGGCACGATGAAGTATTTTAAAATTTGGAGCAGTGCTGAATCCATACGGGAAGTATGTTTCCAATTTAAAGGTATTTTTAAAAGGAGAATGTGTACACTTGAAGAGGGAGGGAGGGAGGGGAAAGGAAGAGAGGAGATTGAGAGAGAGAGAGAGAGAGTAGAATTTTAACTTGGTTCCTCCTCTCTCATGAAATTTTCAAATGTGCTATAATCAAAGTGTAGCTTTTATAATAATTATTGTTATTATTATTATTAAATTTTTAATTTTATTATTATTGTTATTATTATTATTATTATTATTATTATTATTATTATTATTCCACCTAGGGATATAGGTGATTGGTAGAGTACAATTCTGGCATGTGTAAGACCCGGAGATCAATCCCCCGCATGCAGTAGTTTTATTTAAAAAAAAAAAAAAGCTGTCATAAAGTAAATATTCTGTAAGCTTAGAAATAAACCTGTTGAGTTTTACAGCAGCCATCCTAGTCCATGTGTTCCTCATCACCATGAGCTTCCACCTTCACAATTTGGGGCATGTAATTCCACCAGTGCTCTCATTAATTGAAAATTACTTAAATTAACTAGTTTTACTTGATCTCCTAAGTGATAACCGTGAAACGATGCTTTTGCTGTTCTATAGGCTTGTAAAAGTATAAATTGAAGCAAATACATCTAACTGTTAAAATCTCCTGGGTCAGCACTGTATGAATGGCCCACTTTGGGACAGAATAGAACCCCCCTGTTGTGTGTTGGAATCACCTGGGCTTACCAGTGGAGAGGCAGATCCCTGGGCCCCACTCCTGATCTACTGAATCAGAAGCTTAGGGAAGGGACTGCCTGTGAAACAGATCTCCAGGAGAGACTCACACAGCCTAAAGTTTAAGAATAATCACATTATAGATTCCCTAAGAGGATGAACAATGGTCTAAAATTCCAAATTGGATCTGATGTAATTATAGAACTTAGCAAGATGATTGGGATGGAAATCGGAACTGCACCCGACCACCCCGTAAGGAGGCTGTGGAGATCCTCAGAGGCAACCTGGAGGATGGTGTCATGGGAGGAAAGCTAATTATTGGAAAATAAAGGCCACTTCTAGGTTCATTTGCATTGAGAACGACTCCCCAGGAGAACTGCACTTCTGTTATGTCTGAATGACTGTTTCTAGGGACTGTTCTCTTCTGTAGAGAAGTCTTTTCAGGGAACGGACAGTACTCTGAGAGCAGGGTTAAAACAAAGGTAGGTCTTTATAGGTAGACACAAGGCTACCAAAACCCGGAAGCTCAGTTGCAGCAGCAATAGAATCAGACAGGAGGAGCCTGCTAAATTCATAAATAAGAGCACAGAACTGTGATAAAGGCTGTCAAAACCCCAAGTGACTGTATGTTGCTCATGAGAAAGTCCCTGTAATCATTCTGTCATAAGCAGGTTTGCTTCTGATGTCCGTTGACCTAATCAGAGGTCTGTGTTCTTCAACAGTACCATTTCATAGAAATGAAAAAAAAATTAATGTAAATATGTATAATTTTATACTTTCTAGTAAACACATTAAAAAATAATACGATAATAATAATTTTAAAAATGGGCAGCAGGAGTAAACCAGGGCAGATTAGGGATATGGGAAACTGAGTGAAGAAGGTTTTCCATTTTGGTTCCTGCTGGGAGAAAGTTTCAGTGTTGACAGAGTTGAAGTTTTGTTGGGAAGATGGATGAGAAACCAGGATGGTAAGAAGCCTCGGGGCCTGGTTTTAAGGTGGAGAAGACACCACTGCTTTCTGAGAAGCAGACAGAGCCGGAGATAGAACAAGGCCAGCGGCAGACTCAGAGTAGGAAGAAGGTCTCAGGTGGTGCCCTAAGCAGAGCCACTTGGAGCTTAGGCAGAAATACATATCTGGATATGGTTGGCAAGACTGGCCTTATGATGGGGCTACCTCTTCCCAAATCACACATATCTAGAGGGATATATAAGACCAGACTCATGGATGCTGATGGGGCTGGGAGCCGCATCACTGCGGTGTCTGCTATGTGGGCAGAGGAACATCTGCCAGGTGAGCTTGACAACTAATGGCAACTTTGGAACTTCATGAACCTGGTTAGAGACCTAGATAGAGCTTCAACATTGCTTCCAGTCAAACGGGTCAAAGAGTTTGCGGGACAATGTAGGTTTATGGAAGTCCCTAAAGGGCATCAAATGAGGCCCAAAGGATCTGCTGCTAGGCTAAGAGAGGAGTGCTCTGTGAGGAAACAAGTTTGGAGAGGTCTCAGGCAGTCTATGTTACTGCCTAGCGCCACGGGGCTAAAGAGCTTGTAGTTTCTTACTATGAAAATGGTGCAAGAGGCTGGGTACAGTGGTGCACCCTTGCGATCCCAAAGTTCAGGAGACAAGGGGACTTTGAGTTGAAAGGCAGCTTGGGCTACATAGAAAGGCTCTGGGAAGGAAAAAAAAAAGATGTAGAGGAATAAATGAAGAAGAACAGATATTTAAGCATTTGTGAGATTCATTTTCTGGTAACATGAGTTATGCCTCTTGGGACAATATGGAAATAATGCTCTCACTTAAAGAGGATCGATAAAGCCGAGTGGTGGTGGTGGTGGTAGCGCACGCCTTTAATCCCAGCACTCGGAGGCAGAGGCTGGCAGATCTCTGTGAGTTCAAGGCCAGCTTGGTCTCCAGAGTGAGTTCCAGGACAGCCAGGGTTACAACAGAGAAACCCTGTCTCGAAAACAAACAAATGAACAAAATACAAAAACAAAGATAAAAAGGATTGATAAAGATAACAAAGGGAAAAGATGGACCAGGAACCCTGAAATAACCAGTATCTGGAAGTGGTTCTCTTCCTGTCGGTGTAGTTTAGGGGCCCTGGGAGCTCAGGAGCCATGGGTCACTGCCTGCCCAACAGCCCCTGGATTCTCAGGTTATTCACATACATTGGTTTTCCCAGTCATTTTCTCAAAGCCTGTTAATTCTCCTCTCGAATTCTGAAATATGTAACTTCTACAAGTCTTTAAAGTTCTTTCCGGTAACACATGTTTTCTATTTATATCTCATTGTTAATATTGACGATCTTCAAGATTTTCCCAGCCCATTGCGGTTTTGGGTTTTCATTTGTCTTACTTGTCACATTAAACTTTTAATAAACTGTACATCCACCCAGCATCCACCTCTCCAAACCTCGAGTAGCTAACTGGCAAGGTGATTTGAAGAGGAAAGGAAGGCAGCTAGTACTCGGAGCTGGGTACTCACAACACGGTTTCAGGACGGGTGAAGCTACACTCTGGCAGCTAACGTGCTGACTGACTCCCTACGCGATGATGTCATTTCCCAGGCTTCAGTGAGTAGGCACCCAAGGTCTTCACTGGAACCCCAAGGGAAGTGTGTCTGAGCAGCAATAGTTGCTACTGAGACGCACTGCTCAAGGTGTTTCTGACATTTCTGGAAAACGAACTGACTCATACCCACAGTGCACAGGGCGCTCACAGCCAGCAGGCCTCTCTCTGGCGCCTCCGTGCCCTGCTACTCCATGCTTGAGCCCCAGGCTTATCTAGAATTGGGCTACCTGTTCTTCATCTTGTTCCCTGCCTGCTAAACTTGTCACTATTATCGCCAACTAGGCTAAACACTGCAAAATGTAAATACAGAAAGCAAAAGTGAGTTCTATAGAAACCTCGCTTGGAAAAGCTTCTGTGCAGTGGTTAAAATGGAAAGGCAACTATTCAAAACTAGAACGATTCTGGGGCTCAGTTTGTCTGTCTGGTGTCCCAAGGTTTTGCTGCCTTTCAAAGATATTATAGTTTGAAAGCCCACAGGCTGTATAAAGGGCGTGGTTAATGAGAGAAAAATGGATGGCCCTCAATCAACTCGCCAGCATTCAAATAATAAACATGGGTCTTTATCAAAAGCATAGCAACAGAATGAACAGCTATTTAGTTTAATGTAATAATTATATATATATGTATCTATATATATATACATATGTATCTATAGCTATGTATATACACGGGTGTATATGTGTATAAATGTATATGTGTGTATATATGTTTATATACATATATATATGTATACATACACAACACACATGCATACATAATATCTTTGATATACCTCTCTAGTCAATATATTCGATAACTACATATCCTGCCTAATTGGGTAGGAAGGTCTCTGTGGAAACCTCCCTTGTGCTTTTTTCTGTTAAGATCCATGGAATTAAAAATGATCACACTTAGTCTCTTCCTGGAGGTACAGGTTAGTAGCATGTCATAAAGAAGAAACTTCAAAAGACATTAAGGAATGCAAGACTCAATTCGCTGCAGCTTACCCTTGACCAGAAGAGAAAGGACAGGTTTTTCTGCTTACCTGCAAGTTTATGCAACAGCGTAAACCCAAGTTTATGTTCCCAAGTTCCTAACGTACCGGCTTTGAAATTGCCCTTCAGGATAATTGAAAAACAATTTCAGAGTTTGCATTCTTCCCTCTTTGCACAAGAAGACTACTAATTAGTTATTTTATACCAATAATTTCAAAAGTCTTTCACTTTAATGTGCAAAGCCCGGGATTCTCTATATCACGACTTTCTCCTTTTGGGCTGGTCACCGTGTGTCTTCTTAGTCATGGCTTTTGGATAGAAGCCATGCTTATTTCACACGGTGGACTTTCTGAGTTCTTTGAGCTCCTCTCCGTCTTCACATGATACTGGGCTCTAGAAATGTCACTAGGCTTCAGCGTGTTCAAGTTCCTCAATGTGAACCGTGTGAATACTTTTACAGGTGTTGTAGTTTTAGCGGATAGAATCAAGGCATTCATTCACAAAAGTGCTTAGCAGCTCTAGCCAGTTAGGTCTCTCCAATGTGTTTCTCTGCATCACTAAGTCTCTGACAAGAGTGTCAAATCGCACTAGACACTTTCTAGTACTTCAGATGACCTGTGATAGCCCCTTAGATCAAGAGTGAAGTTCTGACATACACTATCTTGCTCCTACCAGATGCTCTCGACATGTGTTTTTCATGTTGAGTTCTGGGACTTAGGAAAGTCAGCAGGGAGTTCCCAGGACAAACTAGAGACCACAGCCTAAGGAACTGTTCTCTCCCTTCTAGTCCCTTCTGTCTGAATCCTTCTGTTTTGTTTAGGTACAGTATGATTGTCCGGAGGTCCTTTATATGGTTGTCATAATCAACATGTGTATTTGCAGTATGAGAAGCTGAGGGGGGAAAAAGGTTTTTTTTTTTTTTTTTTTTTTACAACTCCCAAACTTGTCAAAATGTCAGGCATGATGTTTAGGGTCTCTCTGTTTCATGACAATGTAACTGAAATACAATTCACGTAGTACAAAATTTGATCTTTTAGTGAATATCCTACATCAATGTGCTGTCATCACTGCCATGAAATTCCAGAACTTGTTCATTACCTCAAATAGGATGCTCCAAATTCATTCACATTTGCTTCCATAATCCCCTCTTCTCGGTCTTGGGCAACCACAAATGTTCCGCTTTGTTGGCTTGTGTATACCACCAGTTCCCATAAACACAAACACACAGGGTATATCCTATCACCTGGTGTATTTCACTTAGTGTGCTATCAAGATTGGCCCATTCTGTACATGTGTATGTGTTTATAGATGTATAATATTGTATGGTATAGATACATCACATTTTGTTTAGCTGTTTATCTGTTGATGGACATTTGGGCTGTCTTCAGTCTTTAGCTATTGTGAGCAGAGCTTCTGTGGAGACTTGTGTATTTAAAATTTTAACTTGTTTCCTATTCTTTTAAGTACAAACCTAGAAATGGAATTGTTCAGTCAAATGGCATTTTTTAAAATAACTTACTGAGAGATTGCCAAACTGATTTCTACAGAAATTGTGCCAATTTCACATGGCCCTCAGCATTCCACCAGTTATGGACTGAATTTTGTATCAGCCCAAAGTACATATGTTGGAGTCCTGACATTTGTGATGATATTAAGAGATATCTTTGGGTGGTAATTAGATTTATATGAAGTCATAGGGGTGGAGACAGCATGACTAATGCCCTTGTAAAAAGTATAAAAGACGTCAGAAATTCCTCTCTCTACCATGTGAGAACACAGCAAGAATTAGGAACATCTGCAAGTCAGGAAAAGCCCCTCTAGAATCTTATGCTGTCACTAGATATCAGAATTCCAGCCATCAGAACTGCAAGAAATAGAATCTGTTGTTTAAATCACTTCGACTATAACAGTGAGTTTTAACAGCCAAATGCCTGGTATGATGGGGCCTCAAATGTCTAAGCATCCTTTCTGATACTCGTTATTTTTCTTTTAAAAAAATGTTGTTGGGACTGGGAAGAAAGTGTTTGCTGTGCAAGCTCAGGGACTTGAGTTTGATTCCCAATACCCATGTAAAGCTCTAGCTGTGGTAGTGTGTACTTATAATCTCACTCCTGGGAAAGCAGAGACAGAAGGATGTCTGGGGCTCACTGGCCACGCATAATCTGCAAACCCCAGAAACTCTATCTCAAGAAAAGAAGTTGATCTCTGGCCTCCATATATGCATACATACACACACACAAATGTACAATCATTGTCATGACTAATCCTACTGAATGTGATTTTTGTGTGTGTGTGTGTGTGTGTGTGTGTGTGTGTGTGTGTGTGCGTGTGAGTACTCATGCATAAGCAATGCCTGCACTTCTGCAGCTGGGTGTTAAACCCAACGTCTCTTGTCCATACTAAAGAAGTACTCTGAAGCTGAGCCATGTTCCCATCCTCTTCAACATATTTAATATTTCACAGATGAATTACAGTGTTGAGCCTTGTTAATGTGCTTCTTGACTATTCATGTATCTTCACTGGAGAAAAGTCATTTGAGTTGTTTCTAAGTGTATTGTTTATCTGCCCTTACTGAATTGTGTATGGTGAACTTTGTGTGCCAAGTTGGCTAAGTTGTGGTGTCCAGCTGTTTGGTCAATTATCAATCTATTTGTCGTAGTAGAGCGGCTTTGCGAATGTGATTAGCATTTACTTTAAGTTAAGGAGACCACGCTCAGCAATGTGGATCATTTCATCAGCCTAAAGAGCAAAAGACTTGGATTCCTAAAGAGAAAGGATCCTTTTCGAAGACTCAAGCACAGATATCTCGCCAGTGTTTTCAGCTGGCCACAGACCCTACATGCATTCTGTTTTTTCCCACTGTTTCAACTCTTTTCCTGGTGAATCTATTTGTAGTCACACCAGAGAGGGTGTGACAGAATGAAGCAATGATTCCATCCAATGAGTTTATTGGAGTTATTCACAGGAGTATGGATGACTCAGGCAGCTGAATCACTGAGATGCCTGTCACAGCACAGATGCCAAGCCAGGAGACCTGCGTCACTGTGTCCCCTGTGCAGCTTGCAGGCAGCGGTACCCCTGAAAAGTCTCCTCATCCCCCACACTCGTTCATAACTTATGTAGCCTCGGGGGAGAGGGGGTGGGGGGGGAATGACTCTATGAGTCTTGTGAGTGTCCTGAGCCTTGTGAGATACAAAGGAACATTCCAGTCAAGAGAGAGCAGCTTCACAACATCTGGAGAAACAAGGCTGATGCAAGATATAAACATTCTTCATGCGTTTACATATTCTGAACACTAGGCTCCTGTCAATTATGTGAAAGTAAAATCCACACTTGGTTATGTCACTTCAGTCGTGTTGGTTACACGCAGCCATAAGATGCTAGATGAAAATCACAGAGTTTCTGAGGATCAGTTAAGACGATGCATGTCGGACTTGATGCTCATTTCAATCCATGCCATTTGTTTGAATGTGAATTAATTTAAGGAAGTGAACTCTATACCAGTCGGCATGCCATCGCGTATTATTCAGTAAATATATGTTGATGTCTATCTATGTCTATCTATTATCTATGACACATTACGTATGACACCATGTGGGACCAGCTGCATGGCATGCGGTCCACTGATCATATAGAGTTCTGGCTGGAGTCATGCTCTCTGTCATCTTTTGACTTAGTATTGAAGAGGAGGCGCTGCATTTTCATTCTGCACAGGGGCGAACACATCCTGTTATGAAAGATAGAGTATTCTTTTTGTTGAGAATAATAACTGATGTTCCTAAAATTTTGCATGTTATTCAAAAACATTATATTATACTAAATAATCTCTGTTTGAGAAAGACTGAGAAATTTGAATACATTTTAGAAATATCTTACCAAAATGATATAAACAAATGAAAAATTGACATTTAACTCATAAGCTTTAGTTATCTGTGGGGGAAGAAAAAACCACTTATTTTGAGCAGTCAAGTACCTGATAAAAGAAATGTCAGTGCATTTTGGATTAACAAGAAAGGGAGAGACTGTACGCTGTGAGAAGGTAGTTGTTACTAGGAGTTGGGGGGGTGTCTACATTCCTAAGGTTTTAGGAAATTACAAATTCAAACTTTTGATGACTCTTCTTTAGTTAATTACTTAGCATAATATGCAGGAAGCAACAAGGCGGGAGACATTGGACAAATTACTTAACACCTCTTAGTCTTCGTTTCCCTGGTAAAATTAGGCAGATGCATAGCTGACAACTCTATGAAGAGGGTCATATTTTCAGCACATGCCATACAAAGTCCTTGAGTAAATATTCCTTTCTTGGTGGGATAAATTAATTCAGCCATTGTTTAAAAAAAAAAATTGTAGGGAATCACCCAATAAATTAAAAATGTACTACTGTTTGTATTTGCCCGAAGGATTAGTTTGTCAAAGATATGTCTGCACCCTCGTGTTCCTCTCAGTGCTGTTTGCAATGTCCAAGTAATGGAACCAACCTCAAGTGCCTATCAACACATAAATGGGCAGAGAAAATATAATATATGTATATATATATATATATATATATATATATATATATATATATATGAAAGAATATTGTCCAGCCTTTAAAATGAAGGCAATTCTGTCATTTGTGACTCTGATGAATCTGAAAGTCATTACATTAAGTGAAATAAGCCAGGAGGCATTAAAAGATAAATACCACGTGCTCTTGTTCATACATGGAATCTAAAACAAACAAACTCATAGAAGCAGAGAATAGAACAGTAGTTACAGAGGCAGGGGATTGGAGGCAACGATGGGCAAAGAGTACAAAGTCCCCACAGGACGAGTCATTCCCTTTTTTTTAGATATATTGCATAGAACGGTGAACACGTGTATATTAGTGTCTCATATGTTCAAAATTGCCAGGACAGTAGATTTTCAATATCCCTCCCAAAATAAGTATTTCAGGTGAATGATGTGTTAAGCAGCTTGGTATTATTATTCCGTATTGTATGCATAAATCATAACATCACTCTTGATGTTCAATACGCAGCCACAAGGACCTACCATGTGTTACTGTGCTATGCTCTGTTCTAAAGAGTGTGGACGCAGCCATAAGAGTGCTGTTCACCAAGAGTATCCTCTCATAATGAAAGGGATGAGAAGCATGTTGAGAGGTGCCTGCGATCATCCCCGACTGCAGCGAGCCTTGCTGAAGAGGACAGAATGGACCAGAGATGTTTTAATGCCCATCTGGTGAAGAGAGAGCTCTCTGGAAAGGTCATCTGTAGTTGAAACCCACACGATGAGAACAAGGACTGAGGAAGGATTCCGGACGCGAGTCTTCTTAGCAGAAATCATCATGAGAGTGAAGATCTGGAGCATGAAATGGACTTGGAGAAAAGGAGATGATACAGTTTTGGGTAGAGCTGTGACAAGAGCAGGAGTCTGCTGGCCCCAAAGAGGTTCTTGGATGGTTTGAAGAGAAAGTATGTAATATGACTTGTGCTTCAGGCATATTCCTCTAGCTGGCTGGAATATCCAGATAGCTCAAAGAAGCAAGCATGACAGAGCGACCTCTTACAGGGCGTGGCAACAATCTGAGAGAATGAAGAGTGGTACACCCTTGGATGAAGGGTGGCTGATCTGAGGAAACGCTAAGAAGGAGTTGGATTCAGAACATCCTTTGGAGGTAGAGAACACTTGCACTTACTTGTTCAATCTGTGGCCCGTGGGTCAGATACAGTAGACAGCAATAGATGTGACCCAGCATAAAATCATCAACTTACTTTAAAATTAGGAAAGTTTTTTTCAGCTTTTTTTTTTTTTTTTTAGTAACATGGTTTTGTGATTCTCGGGTGTGGACTTTGTAGGTGACAGCATTTGACACAATGTCAAAAGGCTGGGCGCACCTGAGAGGACCGAACATAAGCATGAGACGAGGAAGAAGGCTCTCTGCTTTTCTTGATGAAATTCTGGGTTGTGTTACCAGGCTGCCAGCTAGTGTACAAACCCAACCTGTTCTTGAACAAAAAGAGCACTATTGTTGCTGCTGTCCTTTTGAACATTTCTAGCTCTCTTGACGTTGAGCTTTTGAAGGTTATTGAACGTTAAAAAAAAAAGCAAAACAGCATAGAATAACACATCTCTCCCTGCTTGAAAGTTCCCCAACCTTAATCAACCTTAATCTTAATTATTGGGCTCTCCTGGTGATAGTTTGGTATAACCTCTACTGCCATCCCTCATAAGCCTCTCTAGAAAGCATGGTGTTAACTGCGTTGGGCTTTCCCCACGTTTCCCAATATTCCCCATAATGTGTAGAAGTTAAACTAGCATGTGGGAAGCTTGGGTTCCTGACCCAAGCTTTGCTCGTCACGAGCACTTCCGGAGGGTTTAATCTTGGACTGGCTTTTGTTCTCTCTTTAGTAGTCTAGGAACAATTCAAATAACATTGCTGTATATTTTTTTTAATGTACACAGCAGAGCTGTTCTATCTCCCCATTATGTTTATGAGAGAGGTCAGGTGTTTATACAAATTTTGTTAAAATGATCTTTCTTTCTTTTAACACGAAGGTGACAGGCCTGGAACGTTCACAGCATGCAGCTGGCAGGGATGAGGGAAACTGAGTTTAGACTCAAGAGCATACATCTAGGTGATTATAAATATGGGCAACATGAAGTCTTTAATTTAAACCTCAGCTTGACTATTCAACTTGCAATTTGGGAGCAACACCGCGGAGGGGGCGGGGAGATTTAGTGTGTAGGAGGGAGCAAGTATCTTGGTGTGGAGGGTGGTGGAACAAAAATCATCTTTTTTTTTTTTTTTAATTTTGTATGACTTGAAATAGTCCAAAATGTCAAGAAGAAAAAAAAAATCTCATTTTGTTTTTAATATTTTTGGTAGATGTTGGTAATAATAGTAATGAATGTTTGTGTGTCCTGGCAGCCGTTGGCGCTGTGTGTGTCATTAAGGTAGACGTGATACACGTTACACTCAGCTTAATTTTAAGATTTTAATAAAAGAAAAAGTATGTAGGCAGTGTGGCGCATTATCACACTTAAAGCAGCCAATTAAATTAGTCTCCTGACACAGGCCACTTTATAAACTCATTCATCACACAAGTTAGTGTGGTCTGACCTTTCCACCCCGTCTTGGATAAGGACGGTAGCAATTGCTCAGCAACAAATTATTGATTTTTTTTGACCAAGCTTCTTCCCCGTTTGATTTTCCTTCTTTTCTGCGCTTCTATTTAGTGTTACCTTCTCAGAGACTCACGTTTCATTTATGAATTGGCAAGAATAAAAAAAGAAGCTATTGGAAGGATACGGGAAGTCATAGCTCAATGCCCATGCTAATCGTCCACACCCAGATAATTTACTAAGGCATTTCACTCAGTGTGGAGTGTTCCCTTATTCACTACATGGAAGAACATGTTGATTATCTGTTGAAGTTTGGCATGCTCACCAGACACATGTCAGTCTTTTGTTGTTGTTGAGCTATTCAGCCCTTTGAACTGAATTTAACAGTAGTTGCCACATGTGAAATGATGATGCATTTGTTACATGAGAGACTGACTGTCCTTTATTGACATTTTTTTATGGTTGGGGCAAGGCATCTCATTCCAGGGGATATTATTAGATAGTGACAGAGGTATTTTGTCAGATTTGACAGATTTTAATATAAAACAACTTACAAAAACTGTAGCTAAAGTTAGGCATTGTAAAAGAAGTTTTTCCCAGGAAAACAAGGACGCAAATAGCCACAGATGAGCAAGAACTTCCAGTCACCGAATAGCTGTGACAACCCAGGAATTCTAGCAGAACTATATGATTGCAACCTTTAACGCCATCAGATTAGATCCTCCATTTCCATTCAACACACAGTGACCAGGACTGAGAGAAGTCAAGTAACTTAGGCAATCAGCAAATGAGGTTTAACCTAGGATCTAACATCAAATTGCATGTTCCTTCCACTCCACCAGGTATTGTTCATTCCATTGGCTTGAACGATGTGGTCTCCGCAGCCCCACGGCCTGCAGAGCCCAGTGAACTCATGGCTTCAGAGGCACAGAGTCCCTTGTCTTCTGTCTTCGTATTGTGGGTGGAATAGCACAAGATTGTCATCCTCGAGGAAACTGGATCTCTTGTTCTTGGTCAAGAGCAGGCAGGCTCATCGTTTGGGACAAGGATACCCCAAACCTCTGGGTGTTTCTATAGATAGGTAAACTTCCAACCCTTCATAACCCTGAGCTGCATATGTATAACCCCTCAGGCCAACTGCGTGGTCTATGAATAGGTTCCATAGCTAGCCCTACAGACTATTATTATTCTGGGTGCTTACAAAACTTCGGGGATGCTAAAGTTAAGGAAAACCAATGAAGGACCCTAAAAATGGCCCCAGAGGCACCTGGGCCAGACAATGAGCAGCAGCGAATGCCGAGAGTCAGGGTGGCTCAAGATACTAAGAAGAAATGACGGCACCGTGTTCAGCCCGAAGCAGAGTGTTTGTGTAATGCTGTCAGGCTCAGAAAGCATCAGGGAAGAGAATGGAAAGGATGTAAGCTGGAAGGGCTGTAAAAATTTGAGATACGACACAGCTGTTGAAAACTCAACCCGCATTGGGCCTACACAAATCTACACCTATCAACAGCCAGTCATAGATCAACGAGGCACTCCTGAGGCTCTGCCTCTCCCTGATGATTGGTTACTGATAAATTCTGGGTGAGGAACAGTCCTTATCTTCAACTGTATACTTGAGGCTGAGCCAGGAAGGCTCCAAAGGAGAGTTCCAGCCTTGGTCACACAACCCTGTTAAAATGAGTAGATCATACAACAAAAGAAAAAGATGAATATAGAGAAGAAAAAAAAAACACTTGTGGGGGGGGTATGGCAGAGGCGGAGAGTGGGACTATGTGAGGGTAAACAGAATTTATTATATGCCTGCATGCAATTGTCAAAGAGCAAAGGTAATCAATAAAAGAAAATTTTCAAAAATGTTTAACGACTTTGAATCCCAAATGCATAATGCTGATAAATCCATCTTAAACTGCTAAACAAGAACCACAAAGTGGCCGTTCTGTGCTTTTCACACTTTACTTATGTCACCTCCCCAGTCTTAGGAGGTCAGAGGTTACAGGTAGATTGACAGGGAAAGCAGAGGGAAAAGAGTATGAGCCAGGCAGCTTCTCATCATTTCCCATGGAAAATTCAAAACAGGAAAGGACATTCCCACTTCACATTATTATTTTAGATTTTGACTATCACTTAAGACTAGACTTTCTCTCTCTCTCTCTCTGTGTTGTTTTATAGATGGAGTCTTCCTATCTACTTCAGGCTGTCCTAGAATTATCATCCCTTTGACTCAGTTTCCTGAGTAGTTGGATTGGGCTCAGCTAATACTAGACATTTTTAGAGACTGTTTGACAGTTTCAGACATTAATATAATGAATTTTATCAATTTAAACAACCCATCATCCTCACTTTACTCCTCCTTCTCCTACTGGACCCCTTCTTCTCAGTAAGTCCCTCTCCTAATTTGATGTCATATTTTTGTGTGTGATCCACTAAGTTTAATTAGAGTATCTTGACTGGATGTGGATAGGAGGTTACTTATTGAACAAAGAGCAACCTGTCAGAGGCTACACCACTGAGGAAAATGACATCCCCTCCCCCAGCAACCATTAACTGCCCTCAATTCCTTCAGGGTCCCTCTCCTTACTCATGGTGAAATGTTGATGGGTCTCAGTCTTGCTCAGATAACCACAGCTACAGAGAGTTCATGAGTGCACTGGCTATCTCATACCCAGAAGACATTATTTTTGCTGCACATTTTCCCAGGCTGACTTTTACATTCTTTCCATGTCCTCAACCCATGACATCGCCTAAGCCTTGGAAAGAATGATATAGCTCTCCCATTTTTGACCTACCACTCCACCAGTGGCCATCCACAGCAGTAAGAAACTTCTGTAGTGAAGATTAGGCACAGCACTAATCTGTGGGGAAAAAACACGAGTATTTAGAAGGTAGTTTGACAACCTGATCATTTAGCAAGACAATGGTAGATTCCCATCTAGGTCCTATGGTCTCCCCAGGCATAGGTTCTGACCAGGGTTATGGAAACAAACATGAGTTCCTTCGGTAGAGCAGCAGCCTCAAGTTCAATCAGAAAGTGGTTGGTTGTCCCATGACTTTTGTGTCACTATTGCACTAGAGGGCATACGTTGTCACTGTTACAGTTCACAGGAAACACAGTTGGGTAAGATAATTGATTATTGATGATGACTCATATCTCCCAGCAGCTTTCACAGCACCTAGAAGATATTACTGAAGCCACGGTGGAAATCACAAAAAAAAAACCAAACAAAAAAAAAATGCCATATGGCATAGCTATACCATTCCTGGACATATATCCAAAAGCCTCTGCACCCTATAAGAGAGTTACTGAATGTCCATGTTCACTGAAGCTCCATTCACAACAGCCATGATATGGAATCAGCCTAGGTAGCCATCAGTGGATGAATGGACAAAAAATGTGGTAGATAAACATAATAAAATTTTATTCAGTGGTAAAGAAGACTAACATTGGCAGAAAAAAAAGGATGTATCTGGAAATATTATACTGAGTGAGGTTCACCCAGGCTCTGAAAGACAAACAGTGTATGTAGTCCCTTATACGAGCATTTTAAATACCAATGTTGAGTGTGGTGTGTTTAACTTGGGCTGTTAGTAAAAAGCCAGAAAGAGGCCATTACAGGAAGGGAGGGCAAGCCCTTAAGGGAAGGGATAATAGATCATGGTTGGACATGAAAATGGAGGTGGGAGGAATATTGAGGGTGGGAAAAACTAAGCATGGGGAAGGGGTGAGAAGACAGAGAAGAGGTAGGCACAGAGAGATACAAAGGATATGTGGAAAAGCCATAGGGAGCCTACTATATCATAAGCTCATTAAAATATATAATATGTATAAAATTTGAATGGAGCTATCCTCAATGGATAGATAATGCTTCTCCCAGAAGCCAGGATTATTAAGAGAAATTCTAGTACCAGGTATGGGATAATCCCCTTTGAGTCATCATCCAGGGGGGCTCTGGAGGCCCCAAAACGATATAAGCTATGGCCATGACTCTTAGTTGTCCACAAGAACTTGATAAGACCCTATTGCTGAGGATACCACATCCTTTGGTCATAAGACAGAGAAATCAAACTGGAGCTAAGCTGAAAACGAGACATTTTAGTTACTAATCTAAACACCTTATGCTTAAGTGGCCAAAGACATTTTGTTAGCTAATGCTATGTATCTACATGCAAATGTGAGCGTGCACAGATGCATTTACAGATGCGTGGTAACCTGGGCCAAAAGGCAGAAACTCGTCGCACTGAATCCGTGGTGTATATTCTAAGTGGTAATGGGAAGCGGGGGAGAAGGAAAATCATACTTGTTTGAAGTTTCACAGTGCCACTTATTCAATGTATCCATTCCTGAAGTATCAAAATCAATGAAACAGCAGATGATAGATAGGTAGCCATGTCCCTTTAAATCGGATAAAGCCATTTCAAGAATCTTTGTAAGATTTACTTTGGTTCGATTCAAATGCTACTTTGAGTCATCCCCTAAAGAAACAACTGCACTGTGATTCAGGCATTGATGACTCTGATATGATTTAAGTGGCTTTATTCTTCTCATCTTTAATCTTATTCCCACCCTGTGCATGCTTCTGTGTGTGGTTCTGATGGTCCTGTCGCTGAGACTCCTCTGAGCGCGATGTGAGCGTCAATAGCTTATGACATCCCAGCACCGGAATAGCTTTTCAAAGAACTCTTTATGTGGTTTAAGCCGTTTTATATAATCCACACTTCTTGGTTATAACACAAAGAGAAACAACAACAACAAAAAAGCCAATCATGACATAGAAGACACTTCATGTCAAATAACGCCCATGAATGAGCCAATTCAGTAAACTGTGAATTTACTTAGCTTACTTGAACATCCATAAAGCAGACTTAGCAACAACAGCCTTTCCATATGCCAGGTGAAACCCTCAGAGGGAATAGGCCTCAGTTTAATAATGAAAGAGAAGGGAAAAGACTGATAATTATTCTGTCTAAACAGGGTTTTGCGGCCTAACATTGATTGTGTCTTGAGTCTCCTTGGGGACTGGAGCAGGCAGCCTTTCTTTGCTTTCACAAACCTCATGCAAATTATTTAAACATTTTCGCAATTATTTTCCTGAAACTGAGCTTTGGCCCAATGCCTAGAAACACTGAGAAGTGACATCACACTGCACCCAGAGATGCAGGTTCCAAAATACTCTCCGGAGATCCTTGCAACTAACCGTCTTGGAGACCGATTTCCACTTCACCGTGCAAACACGTGACTCTTTTGGTACCTCTGCCTTTAGAGAGCCTCTGATAAGGACACCACAGGTAAGCAAGTATTTAGTGATTCAATTCTAGTTATCTTGTTATAACTTGGCTGATGTGCAGGGTGTGTGTGTGTGTGTGTGTGTCCTTTCTAGCTATCTTAATAAAAAATGTTTCTGTTGCACCTTAAATCCTTGGCGTCTACGACCTCCTATCTTAATGTTAATCACCGAAAGGAACCTCCTTCCTTTTTATATATGCCAGGCCTTATATCTGGTTATTCATAAGGATAATTTTATAATTGATGCAGATGACTGACCTAAAAATATGATGACCCTCTTCTGTGCTATTACTTCATGCCGAGGACAAAGAGGATACAGGAAAATTACTCCTTGGCCCAGGAAGTTTATTAAAATGCTAAATGAAGGTCTGGCGGCTGCTCAAAGAACTTTAAATAACCTTGTGGTGGAAAAACCTCCGAAACCTCCTTTTACCATCGTCTCAAACTAGACTTGACTGCAACAGTAAGAAAATCAGTCGTTTTCGAGAGTGCAAAAATAACTATTTTTAAAAGGCAGGCCTAGCCAACGGTTGTGGGCAGACGTGGCATGTCCCTTGAGGGATGACGATGAGGTTTATCAGAAGGCATCTTTGCTGGCTTCAGAAGCCAGTCCTCTGCAGATTCAACAGCTTAGGCGTGGCCATGAGTAAGGAGAAGGAAGAGCAAGTGTGGTGCCGTTGTGGTCTGTGCGGCTTTCTCTCGTGTTAGTCAATCAAGACAAAACAGGCCGATCGCACGCTCTGTGGACGCCGTTCTTACCACTGATATTTCATGGAACCCAGTTTCATGTAGCAGAAGGGCACTTTCCACCCTGTTAGTTCCTGCCTGGTACTGCAGGGTTCTACTGCCTCCTGTGATTTGGGGTTCTTTATTGCTCCACTGGATGCTTCAGTGTAGAACGAATTGCAGACTCAAGCAGACAATTCCTCCGGGAGAGGGAAGTCAGCCACTCATTTATAAAGTGTGATAGGATAACGGAATCCCTTATGATGAGGGAATCCTTGATGCTTAGAACACCACACACGAGCTGAACCCAAAGGGAAGCTAAACTGACAAAGGCATTGTGGGCAGAAGCAGAGGAGCCTCTGAATCACAAGGAAAGTTCCTGAGCCCTTCCGCAAGCATGGCTAATGCGCCCCATAGCCCGGCTGTCCTGTTCTGTGATTCCTGACACAGAGTCTTGTCATACTTCCTTCCCTGAAGCAGTTCTCACGGGGGGGCCCCGGCTCAGGCTGTCCTGTCAATCCTTGTACTAAAACTGAGCTCCCAGGAGCCCCTAGGCTTAACCTTCGTCAGGAATAATATAAGGAAATTGAGCCTGGACACTAATCTGCTGGGGCTGGCCAGCTAGGCAGTGTTGGGACGGCTCTGATGACTGGGCCTGTAAATCCTGCCTCCACACCTCCCTGGCCCTCACTGGGAGCCATGATATAGTTTTTGGACCTTTCTTCTTTAATTTCACTTTTTTTGTGAATGTGTACATGTATGTGAGTGACTGTGTGTGTGTACAGATACATTTGTGTGTACATGTATGTGAGTGACTGTGTGTGTACAGATACATGTGTGTGTGTACATGTATGTGAGTGACTGTGTGTGGGCACAGATACATATGTGTGTAGGTGGGGTTGATGAATGTAGCAGTCAGAGGTCAATCTCAACCTTTGTTCCTCAGGCACCTTCTATTAACTCATAGGCCTAGATCTCACCAAACAGGCTGGCTTAACTGATCAGAAAGCTGCAGAAATCTACTTGTCCATGCCTCTAAGGTGCTAGGACCAATTTGAAGGTTTCTAATATGGATTCTCCAGGACTGAGTTACAGAATTCTACCTTCTATAATCTATTCCTTCAGGACACCCGCCCTTCTTCTTCTTCTAACCCTTGTAATCCTGACCCTGCAGTCTAACCTTAGCCTTAACCCTAGCCCTAACCCTAGCCTTAACCCTAGCCCTAACGCTAGCCCTACCCCTAGCCCTAGCCCTAGCCCTAACCCTAGCCCTAACCCTAGCCCTAACCCTAGCCCTAACCCTAGCCCTAGCCCTACCCCTAGCCCTAGCCCTAGCCCTAGCCCTAGCCCTAGCCCTAGCCCTAACTGCTCTACTCTCAGGCAGAGGCAGCTCCAGTACCTGCCCTTTTCTGTGTTATTTTGCCTAAACCCAGTTCAGCAGGCCATCTCTGGTAGTACCTCAAGCCATGAAGGCTTAAGTAGAGGCTGCCTTCTCCCTGTTGAGTGCCAGCTCAAACTAGTTAGAGACTCTGTTTACTCTGAGATGTAGGAAGCTTTCGCCTTCAGCCCCAGTGCTTTTCAAGTCTTATTGAAGACAATGAATATAACATTTGCTCTTTCCTGGTTGAAATAAAACTGTTGTGATATCGTTACCGAAATTTTAAATGTTGAAATATAGCTCATGCTTTAGGAAAACAGACATAATTTAATATGAGAGGGGAAAGCAAGCTACAGAGCTATATATAAAACTATGTGAGCTCATTGTGGCCAACATCATGTGGGATTTGGCTGGTCGGCTTCTAGACTGCCTCCCTTCCCCCAGGCTTGGAGGAATTTCCCACCACGTTATTCTTCCAGTACAGTTAAGGCATCCTTCCACCGTGCAGGCCAGAAACTCTGAGTTTTTCTATACTTGCTCCTTTACAGCATGGGATACATATGGCCTGAGCTGGATCAAAGAACCACTCAAATTTGGAACTGGAAGCCAGTGACCCACATAAAAGACTACAGGAAGCAAGTCTATTATGTTTAATGTTAGGTGTCATCTTGCTGGATTAAGGGACACCTAAATCCAGATTGAGCCAGTGGGGTAAGTACAGAAGATCCACCTTGAATAAGGACTGGGCGTACTCGTTAACTAACTCAGGGACTGGGCAGGACCCACACGGCAGAGGAAAAGTTAACTGGTTGTTTCTCTCTTAGGAGACTGGCTGCTGATGTCCTCCTCCAGCCCACTCAGCCTCAAGGTCTGGACATGCCCTAGTAACCTCCTCTCCTCACCTTAGGGCTCTTGGGCCTCTGGTTTCACACAAACTAAAAGTTATGCCACTGGTTTCTTTGGCTCCGAGGCTTTTGACTTGGACTGGGTAACTCCATCAGCAACCCTCAGTCTCCAGCTCGTGACACTGCATCTCCAATTGGTTATGTCAGAATCTTCACAGACCCAACACCTACACCACGTCCTCTAGACAAGCAGCCAGTGTTTTAACCTCAGAGCTGTCTTCTCAACCCCCAGGACACATTTTATATTCAGACCATAACAGTAGTTAAGAGCTGGTAAGGATGTGGGAAAACTGGGCTCCCCATACAGTAGGTAGAAATGTAAAATGATACACCTGATTTATAAGACATTTTGGCACTTGTTAACAAAATTAAACATATGGTTATCATATGGCCTAAAGTTCCATTCCTATGTATAAATAAAAATCTGAAAAGATATATCCACAACATATTGTACATGAATATTCACATCAGCATCTTTACAACAGCTCAAAGTGGAAACCACCCAAGTTTCTATTGGGTAACTGATAAACAGTTGGGTAATTGATTAACAAAATATCATTTGCTGTTAAAAGGAAATGAATGGATTCATGCTAAAACACAGAAGAACATTGAAAACACTGTCACTACAGCAGTTACCAGGGACTACACAGACAACATTCTATTTGCCTGATGTGCAGGTACACCTGCAAACCTACTTCTTAGAAAGCAGAGTCAGGATTGCAACTTTGAGGCCAGCCTAGGACTATATAGTGAGAACTTCACTCCAGAAAACAAAATGAAGTCAAAAGTAGGATCATTCCGTGCATATCAATATTAGAATAGGCAAATCTATAAAGGCAGGAAGTGGATAATTGACTTCCTGGGACCATTTTATTTTTTGATTATTCATGGAGAGTGTATAAAGGTGCCATTGATTTCTGTATATTGATCTCTCATCCTACAACCCTGCTGAACTTGTTTGGCAGTCTTCTCGTACACCTCTTACAATTTTCCACATTTAAGATCATTTCATCTGTAAATACCGACAGCTTTACTTTCAGCCTGAGTGCCTTTTATTTCTCCCGCTTGTCTGTCTTGAAGCACCAGTTCTGTGACAGATAGAGCAGATATCCTCACTCATCCCCATCCCCGGAGAAATGTTTAGTCTTTTACCAAAAACTATGATGTTTTCTATATGTTTTTATAACTATCCTTCACCAGATTAAGGGAATGTTCTTCTATTTCAAATTTAAGTTTTCGTTTCTAGTATTTGTCTATTTGTTTGGCTTTTGTTTTCTTTTTGTGACGAGATCTCACTATGTAGCCCATGCTGTCCTCAAATTCCTAATCTTCCTTCAATAAATTGTCCCCTAAATGCTCCAATTACAGGTGTGTGCTACTGAGGCAGGCAAACAGGGAGTAGCTAAGCAACCTGGGAGTCCACTTAGTATGGGCTATGTTTACATCCACCTCCTACCAATGCACCTGCAAGCTGTGATTCTCTCCTGCACGTGCTCTGCACACATACACTGCTCACCAACAATGCAGCTAGTTGTCTCTGACCCCCACCTGCATATCCCCACTTGAAACAACAGACTACGTTTCTCTCCCTCTGATGATGGTGAAGCCTGGACAATTTCTGTTCAGTCGTACTCCAGTTTTATTCAAGTACAAGGGTAAGAGAT